>CM031628.1:35356751-35434251 GCA_018398815.1 Conus ventricosus
AGCCGTTTTGGCCATGATGTGTGTTGCTGTGTTGAATTTGATATGACAACTTGTCATTTACTAAGCGCACTGTGAATGACCATTGAAAGGGGTGGTCTGGAGGTAGGTTCCACCCTTCTTCCATGCATCCTCATAACTAGGTTCCACCCTTCTTCCATGCATCCTCACAATTAGGTTCCACCTTCTTCCATGTGTCCTCATAACTAGGTTCCACCCTTCTTCCATGCATCCTCACAACTAGGTTCCACCCTTCTTCCATGCATCCTCATAACTAGGTTCCACCCTTCTTCCATGCATCCTCACAATTAGGTTCCACCCTTCTTCCATGCATCCTCATAACTAGGTTCCACCCTTCTTCCATGCATCCTCATAACTAGGTTCACCCTTCTTTCATGCATCCTCGTAACTAGGTTCCACCCTTCTTCCATGCATCCTCACAATTAGGTTCCACCCTTCTTCCATGCATCCTCACAACTAAGTTCCACCCTTCTTCCATGCATCCTCACAATTAGGTTCACCTTTCTTCCATGCATCCTCACAATTAGGTTCCACCTTCTTCCATGCATCCTCACAATTAGGTTCCACCCTTTTTCCATGCATCCTCACAATTAGGTTCCACCTTTCTTCCATGCATCCTCACAATTAGGTTCCACCCTTCTTCCATGCATCCACTCAACTTGGTTCCACCCTTCTTCCATGCATCCTCAAAACTAGGTTCTATACCCTTCTTCCATGCATCCTCACAGCTAGGTTCCACCCTTCTTCCATGCATCCACACCTAGGTTCCACCCTTCTTCCATGCATCCTCACAACTAAGTTCCCCTTCCTCCATGCATCCACATAGCTTTCACACAGTGTTGAGTTCTGAGCGGTTTCAGGTTCTGTGAAATTTCCTGGTCAGTGTGCATCCCTTGCACGCACAGTTTATGACGTTGTTCAGGGTGGTTGTAGAGAGGTTCCACTGTGGCGCGAGTCACAAAGGGTGTACAAGGCCGCATGTAAAGACGGCCTCTGAGCTCTTTTCTAGCCTGCCGATCTCTTTGAGGATATGACACAGCAGCTGACGCACTGTTTTCTCAAAATAGTTTTGTCGCGAGGGTGTCTGGTGGTGACATGATCGAAGCGCTGGCACTGTTGAAGTGCATGTCCGATTTGATTGTGGTTGGCCATGTTTGGAAAAG
This sequence comes from Conus ventricosus, assembly GCA_018398815.1. NCBI lineage: Eukaryota > Metazoa > Mollusca > Gastropoda > Neogastropoda > Conidae > Conus > Conus ventricosus. The sequence continues at coordinate 35,357,933 of CM031628.1, forward strand.
GAGACGAGAAGTAGTTGACGGGATTGGTGTGAAGCGCCGAACGTGACAACGACGCTTGTGAACTGCTGTGTCTCTCTCTTCTCGATGGTGGCGAGTCTCACAGACACCTCCACCGCACACGTAGCGACATGGCCACAGACAGACAGACGGAGAGACGGGGTGTATGCGCAGAGAGAGAGAGAAGAGAGAGCGACAGGATGCTGTGCTGGGTGAGGGAGTGTTGTGACATTTCACTGCAGAGCTAATGGCCAATACTGGGAGGCTGGCAGAAAGGTGAAACGGGTTTCTGCCCCGTTCATGCCGCAACGGGTGTTGCCCTCCCACTCCTCCTCTCTTCCCATACTCTTCCTCGGGTGGATTTCAATATTAACAAGGGTTTTTTTTCTTTCTTTTTTAAATGTGTCCGTTCTCTCTCTGTGTGTCTCCGTCTCTCTGTCTCTGTCTCTGTCTGTCTGTCTCTCTCTCTCTCTCTCTCTCTCTCTCTCTCTCTCTCTTGTCTCTTTTCTTATGTTGAGTAACAGGCGTGCACCTAACAGAGAAAAGACGTAACCATGATAAATATAAACGGCTGTCAGTTGAATTGATGTATGTACGTTGTGCTTGCACTTCCCCGACTTTCGCCCCTTGGAGAGAGAGAGAGAGAGAGAGAGAGAGAGAGAGAGAGAGAGAGAGAGAGAGAGAAAACGCGCGCGTGCGTGCGTGCGTGCGTGCAGATTTGAATATTTTTTTGGCGACGGCAGACGTTTTTGTTTTGTGGCGTTTCTGAGAGAGCTTTTGCTAGGAAAGCAATCAATATCAAATAGCTTGGCGGCGCAGAACTGAATCAAACGGTTCTCTCTATTTTATGTATGCAGGTACGTATGGCTAAGACACTGTTACATCTGAATTTTCCCCATGGCACCGCCCCCCCCCCCCCCTTCCCCCCTCCCTGCTCATATGCGTGAGCAGCACCAGGATAGCACTAGCAGACGTCACATAATGTATCCACTTACGGTGATATGCATGCCCTCTCCTGCCTACCATCTCTGTCCTGTCTGTGCGGCGTGTGCCGTGCTGAACTGCGGCAGCTGACGCTATAAAGTCCTCACTGGCCGCCAAGGACCATCTGTGGCCCACCATGTGAGCGACATGGTGATCGGACTGTTCCATGTCTTCTTTCTGGCATGGTTCAGAGCTGCTTCCTGAGTGACTGGCGCTTTTTCCTTCTCTCTCTCTCTCTCTCTCTCTCTCTCTCTCTTCTCTCTCTCTCTTCAAATTTGATGCGCAGCTATCTCTGTGGTTTGGAGTTGTTTTCCCTAGATGACTTTATCGAACCATTTTGATCTCAAAGGAAGAGCTCGAGCTGTTCGCAAGCAACGTTGAATTTTTTTTTTTGTTGTTGTTATTTTATTTATTTGTTTCTCTTAATGCTTCGCCCTGCTCTCAGGGACAAGCAAGTCGGCCATCGGTGCTCTGAATGAGTATAGCCTTATAAAGACCTGCTATCAGAAAAACCCTGGGGGGGGGAAAGTGGGGTTTCAGTTGACTGCTGCTCTAGCAGCCAGCCAGCCCACCTAACCAGACAGGACAGAGACCAACCAATACAACCACCATCACCACCACGACAGAAAAAAACAAAACAAAAAAAAAACAAAAAATACTGGCCGACTTGGCTTGCTTGGGGTAAGGTAGCAACCACGACAGATTGCTGGGTGATAGCGACGGCACGGCTGAGTGTGCAGGGAGGGTTGGGATGGGGGTGGATGGGGGGTGGGTGAGAGGGCCGGGACTGGGGAGGAGGACTGTTGACGGTTGGACTGTTGACGGTTGGAAGCGGAATCAGGCCACTCGGCTGTTGGGTGGGAGGACCAGACTGGCTAGGGAAGCGGGATGGGAGTGGGATGCGAAACACGGAGAGGGGGGTGGGAGGTAGGGTGGTTGGGGGAGGGAAGGGAGGGCGTGGGGGGGGGGGGGGGGGGGGGGGGGAGGAAGTGAAGGAAAAGGACGGTCAGGCGGTTGGTTGCTGAGGGCACGGAAAGCTGCCTGCTGGTGGCCCCATTCCACTGCATACAGACTATACAGACCTCTGTGACATTTTCTCCCCTTCAACCCATCCCTCCAAAATCGATAAGCGCCGGCTGAAAATAACCTGCTGCTGAAGCCGCTGTGGCTTGCCTTGCTGCACGGAGAGAGAGAGAGAGAGAGAGAGAGAGAGAGAGAGAGACACAATTGTGTATTTGAAAGTTATACTGAAGTAAAGGGAGACATGAGTGGGCGGGAGAGATGTACTTGAATAAGGAGAAACAATGGTGGGCGGGAGAGATGTGAGGGGGAGTAGTGGGGGGGGGGGAGGGGAGGGGAGGGGCAGGGTGCAAATGAGGATCTGAGGATAACGCACACAGGAAGTGAACAATCCAGAAAGAGGTCATTTTGCAATAAACATGCATCAGAGAAAGATGCAATTTTTACTGAGAGAGAGAGAGAGAGAGAGAGAGAGAGACATCGCTGTGACACAATGGGGGATGTGCGTGCATGCGTGTGTGGAAGGGTGCAAACGTAATTACTGTGTGGAGGTGGTTGGTGTAAGTGGTTGTGTGATTGTAGGTGGTGAGGGGGATGGCATTCGATCCATCAGCAGATTAAATAGAGCAGCACATAGTCGGCTGCACGACACATACAGTAGTACTTTTTTTTTTATAATTTAGCTGATGGGGGGGGGGGGGGGGGGTGGGGGGTGAGGATCAATGTGGTTGATGTTGCTTGTGGAACAGGGAGGGAAGACTGGATCATGTGGCACTCTATAGCATGTGCAGGTGCTTGTGTGTGTGTGTGTGTGTGTGTGTGTGTGTGTGTGTGTGTGTGTGTGTGTGTGCATTTGTGCGCACGTGTTTCAGTCTTGCAGTGTGTGCATGGGCCATGCATGCGTGCATGCATGTGTGCACTGGTCTGTGTGCATTCTCTCTGGCAGTGTGTTTCGTAGGTTGTTTGTGCGTGAAGAGAGTGACTGGGAGGGAGAGGAGGCAGTGGAGGACAACAGATTTCAGTGTCTGTGGAGGAGAAGACGCAGGAGATGTTCGGACATGGGGGGTGACTGGTTGGAACGGTGGCACACACCGTAGCCATGCCATGTTATGCAAAGGCGTTGGTGTTCAGATGGTCAGTGAGGGAACATGGAGAGGTAGTGAGGGGACAATGTTCCTCGTTGTAAAGGGTGTAAGGGAGGGCTCCTAGCGATGGGTTGATAGTGTGAGGACTTATCAACGTTATGCGTGTTAATGTGGGACGCAGAAGGAGGGATATTTATGTATTTAGCTAGGAGGGGGGGGGGGGGGGGGTGTCAATGCTGGGGTGCCTCTAGCAGAAGGGAGATGCTGAGAGTGCATTTGCTGAAGGGAGCTGGTTGGGTGGTGTTTCTTGAAGGGAGGTGATTAGAGTGGATTTGTGGAATGGGGTGGTATGGACAGATGCGTTTCACTTGAAGGGAGTAATTTGGTGGATTTCTGATGGGGATGTTAATGGTACAGATGTGTTATTGACGGAGTAATATAGAATGATTTGACGGGATGGGGTGGTATGGTATCAGAGTGTGTTTCACTTGAGGGAGAAAAAAGAATGGATTTGACTGGAATGGGGATGGGTATACTCACTGTGGGATGATGTGTAGAGTGCATCTTTGTGGAAGGAAGATGGTATGGTTATATGTGGAATGGGTATTGTGCTGTTTGCTTGAAGGGAATTGTGTTCCTGCTGTTGATGGGGTGGGATAGATGCTTATGAGACTGGAGGTTAGATTGTGTACGTGCTTTTACTAGGTGTGGGTTAGATGCTTTGATGACAGATGTGACAGTCTATTGAGGGAGATGGGTATAGAGATGATATATTAGCTGGAGGGGATTGTGGAGTTTATCTGATGCAATGGGTTATAGAATGCTAATTAGACTGGAAGGGAGTTGTGTAGAGTGTTATCTATGAGATGGTTATAGAATGCTTTGACTGGAAGGGAGATGATGTACAGTGCTTATTGATGGGAGATGGGTTTAGAATGTATTAGACTGGAAGGGGAGATTGTGTAGTCTTTCATGACTGGGAGATGGGTTTAGAATGTATTAGACTGGAAGGGGATTGTTGTACGAGTCTGTTTACTGGGGATGGTAATATGAATGGCTATTTAGACTGGAAGGGAGATTGTGGCAGTCTTATCTGACTGGGAGATGGGTATGAGATGCTATTAGACTGGAAGGAGATTGGTAAGTTTTATATGTGGGAGATGGGTATAGAATGTGCTGTTTAGACTGGAAGGGAGATTGTGTTCGTGCTGTATCTGACGGGGGATGGGTTGAGTATGAGACTGAGAGTTGTAGTTGATTGACTAGGATTAGAGCTTGATGGAGGGAGATTGTGTACGTCTTATCTGACTGGGAGATGGGTATAGAATGCTATTAGACTGGAAGGGAGATTGTTGGACAGTCTTATCTGACTGGGAGATGGGTATAGAATGCTATTAGACTGGAAGGGAGATTGTGTACGTCTTATCTGACTGGGAGATGGGTTATAGAATGCTATTAGACTGGAAGGGAGATTGTGTACAGTCTTATCTGACTGGGAGATGGGTTATAGAATGCTATTAGACTGGAAGGGAGATTGTGTACAGTCTTATGTGACTGGGAGATGGGTATTAGAATGCTATTAGACTGGAAGGGAGATTGTGTAGTCTTATCTGACTGGGAGATGGGTATAGAATGCTATTAGACTGGAAGGGAGATTGTGTACAGTCTTATCTGACTGGGAGATGGGTATAGAATGCTATTAGACTGGAAGGGAGATTGTGTACAGTCTTTTCTGACTGGGAGATGGGTATAGAATGCTATATTAGACTGGAAGGGAGATTGTGTACAGTCTTATCTGACTGGGAGATGGGTTTAGAATGCTATTAGACTGAAAGGGAGATTGTGTACAGTCTTATCTGACTGGGAGATGGGTATAGAATGCTATTAGACTGGAAGGGAGATTGTGTACAGTCTTATCTGACTGGGAGATGGGTATAGAATGCTATTAGACTGGAAGGGAGATTGTGTAGTCTTATCTGACTGGGAGATGGGTATAGAATGCTATTAGACTGGAAGGGAGATTGTGTACGTCTTATCTGACTGGGAGATGGGTTATAGAATGCTATTAGACTGGAAGGGAGATTGTGTAAGTCTTATCTGACTGGGAGATGGGTATAGAATGCTATTAGACTGGAAGGGAGATTGTGTAGTCTATCTGACTGGGAGATGGGTATAGAATGCTATTAGACTGGAAGGGAGATTGTGTACAGTCTTATCTGACTGGGAGATGGGTATAGAATGCTATTAGACTGGAAGGGAGATTGTGTAGTCTTATCTGACTGGGAGATGGGTATAGAATGCTATTAGACTGGAAGGGAGATTGTGTACAGTCTTATCTGACTGGGAGATGGGTATGGAATGCTATTAGACTGGAAGGGAGATTGTGTACAGTCTTATCTGACTGGGAGATGGGTATAGAATGCTATTAGACTGGAAGGGAGATTGTGTACAGTCTTATCTGACTGGGAGATGGGTATAGAATGCTATTAGACTGGAAGGGAGATTGTGTAGTCTTATCTGACTGGGAGATGGGTATAGAATGCTATTAGACTGGAAGGGAGATTGTGTACGTCTTATCTGACTGGGAGATGGGTATAGAATGCTATTAGACTGGAAGGGAGATTGTGTACAGTCTTATCTGACTGGGAGATGGGTATAGAATGCTATTAGACTGGAAGGGAGATTGTGTAGTCTTATCTGACTGGGAGATGGGTATGAATGCTATTAGACTGGAAGGGAGATTGTGTACGTCTTATCTGACTGGGAGATGGGTTATGAATGCTATTAGACTGGAAGGGAGATTGTGTACAGTCTTATCTGACTGGGAGATGGGTATGGAATGCTATTAGACTGGAAGGGAGATTGTGTACAGTCTTATCTGACTGGGAGATGGGTATAGAATGCTATTAGACTGGAAGGGAGATTGTGTAGTCTTATCTGACTGGGAGATGGGTATATGAATGCTATTAGACTGGAAGGGAGATTGTGTAGTCTTATCTGACTGGGAGATGGGTATAGAATGCTATTAGACTGGAAGGGAGATTGTGTAGTCTTATCTGACTGGGAGATGGGTATAGGAATGCTATTAGACTGGAAGGGAGATTGTGTAGTCTTATCTGACTGGGAGATGGGTATAGAATGCTATTAGACTGGAAGGGAGATTGTGTACAGTCTTATCTGACTGGGAGATGGGTATGGAATGCTATTAGACTGGAAGGGAGATTGTGTAAGTCTTATCTGACTGGGAGATGGGTATGGAATGCTATTAGACTGGAAGGGAGATTGTGTAGTCTTATCTGACTGGGAGATGGGTATAGAATGCTATTAGACTGGAAGGGAGATTGTGTACAGTCTTATCTGACTGGGAGATGGGTATAGGAATGCTATTAGACTGGAAGGGAGATTGTGTACAGTCTTATCTGACTGGGAGATGGGTTTAGAATGCTATTAGACTGGAAGGGAGATTGTGTAGTCTTATCTGACTGGGAGATGGGTATGGAATGCTATTAGACTGGAAGGGAGATTGTGTACAGTCTTATCTGACTGGGAGATGGGTATAGAATGCTATTAGACTGGAAGGGAGATTGTGTACGTCTTATCTGACTGGGAGATGGGTATAGAATGCTATTAGACTGGAAGGGAGATTGTGTACAGTCTTATTGACTGGGAGATGGGTATGGAATGCTATTAGACTGGAAGGGAGATTGTGTAGTCTTATCTGACTGGGAGATGGGTATGGAATGCTATTAGACTGGAAGGGAGATTGTGTACAGTCTTATCTGACTGGGAGATGGGTATAGAATGCTATTAGACTGGAAGGGAGATTGTGTACAGTCTTATCTGACTGGGAGATGGGTATAGAATGCTATTAGACTGGAAGGGAGATTGTGTACAGTCTTATCTGACTGGGAGATGGGTATAGAATGCTATTAGACTGGAAGGGAGATTGTGTACAGTCTTTATCTTGACTGGGAGATGGGTTATAGAATGCTATTAGACTGGAAGGGAGATTGTGTACAGTCTTATCTGACTGGGAGATGGGTATAGGAATGCTATTAGACTGGAAGGGAGATTGTGTACAGTCTTATCTGACTGGGAGATGGGTATAGAATGCTATTAGACTGGAAGGGAGATTGTGTACAGTCTTATCTGACTGGGAGATGGGTATGAGGAATGCTTGCATTAGACTGGAGGGGAGATAGTGTAAGTACTTTGACTGGGAGATGGGTATGGATGTATGAGATAGGGTTGTGTATCTTATCTGATGGGATGGGTAGGATGTTAGGGAGGAGTTGTAGTACTGTTACGGACGGGAGAGGGTATGATGCTATTAGATGGAGGGAGATTGTGTAGCTGTGAGATAGGGAGATGGGTTGATGCACTTTGACATGGAAGGAGGAGATTGGTGTAATACTATTGACGGGAAGGGAGGGAGATATGGAGGATTGTAGTATCTACTGTGGGACGATGGGTATAGAATGTATTGAGGGAGATAGGAGATTGATTCACGTCTTGACTGGGAAGGGAGGGGATGATGATTAGATGAAGGGATGTTGTGTACAGTTTATGAATGGGAGGGGGTATAGGAATGTATAGACTGGAAGGGAGATGGTACCTATTGATGGGAGATGGATATGGATGACTGTTGACAGGGAAGGGAGGGGAGATAGGTGTAGATCACCTGTTGACAGGGAAGGGAAGGGAGATAGGTGTAGATCACCTGTTGACAGGGAAGGATGGGGAGATAGGTGTAGATCACCTGTTGACAGGGAAGGGAGGGGAGATAGGTGTAGATCACTGTTGACAGGGAAGGGAAGGGAGATAGGTGTAGATCACCTGTTGACAGGGAAGGATGGGGAGATAGGTGTTAGATCACCTGTTGACAGGGAAGGGAAGGGAGATAGGTGTAGATCACCTGTTGACAGGGAAGGTGAAGGGAGATAGGTGTAGATCACCTGTTGACAGGGAAGGGAAGGGAGATAGGTGTAGATCACCTGTTGACAGGGAAGGGAAGGGAGATAGGTGTAGATCACCTGTTGACAGGGAAGGGAGGGGAGATAGGTGTAGATCACCTGTTGACAGGGAAGGGAGGGGAGATAGGTGTAGATCCCCTGTTGACAGGGAAGGGAGGGGAGATAGGTGTAGATCACCTGTTGACAGGGAAGGGAAGGGAGATAGGTGTAGATCACCTTTTGACAGGGAAGGATGGGGAGTAGGTGTAGATCACCTTTTGGACAGGGAAGGAAGGGAGATAGGTGTAGATAAACCTGTTGACAGGGAAGGGAAGGGAGATAGGTGTAGATCCCCTGTTGACAGGGAAGGGAAGGGAGATAGGTTTTAGATCACTTTTGACAGGGAAGGGAAGGGAGATAGGTGTAGATCCCCTGTTGACAGGGGAAGGGAGGGGGGGGATAGGTGTAGATCACTGTTGACAGGGAAGGGAGGGGAGATGGTGTAGATCACCTGTTGACGGGGAAAGGGAGGGGGATAGGTGTAGATCACCTGTTGACAGGGAAGGGAGGGGAGATAGGTGTAGTCACCTGTTGACAGGGAAGGGAGGGGAGATGGTATGGATCCTGTTGACAGGGTAGGGGGGGGAGATAGGTGTAGATCACCTGTTGACAGGGAAGGATGAGGAGATAGGTGTAGATAAACCTGTTGACAGGGAAGGGAGGGAGATAGGTGTAGATCCCCTGTTGACAGGGAAGGAAGGGGAGATAGGTGTAGATCACCCTGTTGACAAAAAAGTGAAGGGAGATAGCTGTAGAGTATGTGTTAAAAGGCAAAAGAATTGAATACAAGCTTTCTTTGCTCTGCCACAAATCTCTCAGTGGTTTAGCCCATCCTATCTTGCTGATCTTCTGAATACCTACAAACCTCTTAGACAGCTACGTTCTTCCTCTGACACTTCTCTTCTCCAAATTCCTCGCTTCCGCACTAGGACCCTTGGTGAACGTTCGTTCTCTTTCCAGGCCCCCTGTTGTTGGAATAACCTTCCTTTATCTCTCCGCTCTGCGACTTCCCTCTCTTCCTTTAAGTCTCTCTTAAGACTACCCTCTTCCAGTCATGACCCTTCCCCTCCTTCTGTCGAAAGCAGATGTACCCTACACCTGGCGTGCGTGTGTATGTGTGTGTGTTTGTGTGGTTGCCTGCATGTGTGTGTGTGTGTGTGTGTGTGTGTGTGTGTGTGTGTGTGTGTGTGTGCTCAGCTTAAGCATGTAGAAATGTTGTTGTGTGGTGTGTTTGGAAGATTGCCTTTTGTTGTTTATCATATTGGTTGCTTCTCTTGATTTATTTATTCTTTATTCTTTATTGTAAGCGCTTAAGGCTTTTAAAGATTAGGCGCAAGAAATGCACATTATTATTATTATTATTAAAAGGAAAGGGAGGAAAGCATGGGGAGATAGTTATAACTCATTTTAACAGGTGAAGGAGACAGATACAACGCATCTGTTAAAGGAGTGAGTATAGATCACCATCCTTGGTAAAGGATTAGGTGCAGAGCACATGTTAAACACTAAAGGAAATAGGAAGAGAGCAATATAAGTTAGTATAGAAGATAGGTATAGAGTGCCTATTAAATGGTAAAAGAGGTGGTTATAGCACACCTGTTAATTGCTGAAGATGGGTATAGAGCACTTATTAACCAGTGAAGGAGGTGGTTATAGGGCACCTGTTACCTGGCCAAGAGATGGGTACGGAGCACTATTAAGCAGTGAATAGCGTACCTGTTAACTTGAAAGGAGGTAAGTGTTGAGCACCTGTTAATTGGTAATGAAGGTGGATATAGAGCGCCTGTTAACTGGTAATGGAGATGGGTTATAGAGCACATGTTATATGGTAAGGAAGATATGTATAGAACATCTTTTAACTGGTGAAGGAGATGGGTATAGAATGCCTGTTAACTGGCAAAGGAGATAAGTATAGAGCACCTTTTAACTGGTAAGATGATAGGTATATAGCATCTTTTAACTGGTGAAGGAGATGGGTATAGAATGCCCATTAACTGGCAAAGGAGATAAGTATAGAGCACTTTTAACTGGTAAAGATGTTAGGTATATAGCATCTTTTAACTGGTGAAGGAGATGGGTATAGAATGCCCATTAACTGGCAAAGGAGATAAGTATAGAGCACCTTTTAAACTGGTAAAGATGATAGGTATAGAGCATCTTTTAACTGGTAAAGATGATAGGTATAGAACATCTTTTAACTGGTGAAGAGGATGGCTATCGATCGGGTGCCTGTTAAGAAGAAATGGAGGAGGAGGAGGAGATACAAGGAAGTGCTTGTTGACAGAGAATGGATGGAAGTAAGACAGGTTATGGATAACGGTGGCAGGAAAGAGATGGGGGGGGGGGGGGGGGGGGGGGGGGGGGAGGCGATGTGATGTCATGTGTTGGGTCATTGGTTGTCCAGTATCTTTTGAGGGGGGGGGGGGGGGGGGATGGAAGGTGAAGAGTACACAGTGTGTGTTGACATCAAGTATCTGTTTACTGTCAAGAGAGAGAGCAGAGCGGCTGTAGCCGGGGGGGGGGGGGGGGGGTGGAAGGTGAAGAGTACACAGTGTGTGTTGACATCAAGTATCTGTTTACTGTCAAGAGAGAGAGCAGAGCGGCTGTAGCCTGGGCAGGAAGCTGCCAACACTTGGAAGAAATCGTGATGCTAGGAGGTGTGAGGGACAGAATGAGCGATGAGGAATGCAGAGATGGATGAGGGATAAAGGGAAGGGACGAGAGTTAAGGGGAAGGATTAGAGATGAAGAATTGTAAAGAGAGGGATACAGTGAGGCAAGGGAACGTGGGGATTGATGCCAAAGCTCAGGGCGGGACATGAACAAGTCCGCGGATGAGTGATTACGGATGAGTGATTACGCAAGTAATTTTCGGCAGACTAGTGATTGCGCTAGTAATTTTCAGCAGACGAGTGATTACGCACGTTATTTTCAAAAGACTATAGATTGATTACGCTAGTAATTTTTGAAAGTGGCATGTCAAACCTGGCCTAAGCAAATGGGTCAAACCAGTGCAATAGTCAGGTCATATCAGTGAGTAAAAGTCATGTGATCCTGAGGCAGTGGTCCACTTTCCCACCACCACCACCACCAGGTCAAACAAAAATTGAATTGATGTCCAACACGGTATTGGTGGCTGATATTTTTGTTGGTACTGGTCACCTGAACCGGTGAAATACTGATTGTTTCTGTTGAATGCAGAGAATACAGACCAGAGTACAGACTGGTTTCTGTGCACTTCCCAAGTCTGATATGGCCTTTGCAGTAAGCGCATTCAGTTAAAGGCACTGGACATTGGGCTTGTATCAGCTTGTGTGGTGTTGATTCGGCCCTTTGTATTCTGTATGCCTGGGTATTTTGTATTGCTAAGGAAAAGATAGTGGGGGACATGTGCATTTTTGCTGCAGTATTCAACAGCGTTCTTAGAAATGCAGTCTCTTTGTGTTCACAGAACCTGTTACTAAAATCTCTCTCTCTCTCTCTCTCTCTCTCTCTCTCTCTCTCTCTCTCTCTCTCTCAAAAAGCAGTTCTTTAAGCTCTCTGTCTGTCAGTCTGTTGGTCTGTATGTCTATGGGTCTCTGTCTGTCTGTCTGTCTGTCTCTCTGTCTATCTCTCTCTCTCACTCTCGCTCTCTCTCACTCTCCAACAGTTCTCTTCTCAGCCAACAACTGTGTGCTGTGTCAAAGAGGGAGAGAAGGTCGATGGTAGGGATCTCGTGGAGGTATTGAATTTAGTTACTGAATTCACAATGGGATGCCTCGAGGGGTGACATGTCCTCAGTCCGCAGTTGCACGCATGCTTGACATGCACACAAATGCAAGCAAGCAGGCACAGACACCGGTGGTATGAGTTGAACAACATGAACTAGTGGACAAGTCCTTTCATTTTCACCTGCATTTTGTCTGTTGTTTTAGCCTCCATGCATAAGTGCACTCCCGCGTGTGTGTACGCGCAGGCACACAAACACACACACACACACACACACACACACACACACACACACACACACACACACACACAACACACACAAAATGATGGTGGAGTGGTGGGATGGTTGGGGGCGTGAGAGGTGCATGTGGAAGTCTTGTAGGAAGGTGGACTGGGAATGTGAGCTGCTCCACAGGACCTTGGTCGCTGGGCAGCCAGGCTGCTGTGATCACTGAGGTCAGGGTGAGCCTATATGGGCTTTGGGGGCTTTCACCTGATGTGTTTTGGGAGCTGCTGGGTAGGAGAGCCAGGCAGACAGACCAGGTGGGCCAGAGTGCCCTAAGCTAAAGAGCAAGGCAAATGATATGGCTGCATTATGGTCATGGTGCAATGATGTCACAGGCACTGCACCCCAGCCATGCACAGAGAAGGAAGAAAAATTTTCAATAGTTCTGAAAAAAAAAAAGTGCACACACACACACACACACACACACACACACACACACATACACACACACACACACACACACACACACACACACACACACGTACACACGCACAACAGAAGGAAGAACACACAGCTGCAATTCTTTTTTTTTTCTCCTTGAATACTCCCTCCATTCCTCTGGATCCCTATCATAATTTTGATTTTCAATAGTGGTGGTGTTTTTAAAAAAAAAAAAAAAATTTGGGGGTGGGGGGTGGGTGTTAGGCGAGAATGGGTTGGGGGGGGGGGGGGGGGGGGCAGACAGGGTGAGGGGATGAGGGGGAGATTGGTTGACGATTGGGGTTTGTGGGTGTGGGGGAGGGGAGGGGGGGGGGGGGGGGGGGATAGGAATAGGAGTCACATTTTAGGTTTACTGGTAAGAGGAGAAAAAGATGACAGGAGAGGGGGTGGATGGTGATGGTGGAGTGTTGATGATTGTGGTTGATTTACAGTCACACTCAGGTGAAACAGGAGAAGGCCTCAGAAGAGGAAAGCAGTGGGCCTGAAGAGCTGGAGGACCCCATAGATACCAGCTTTAAGATGGCCTAATATATCATGTCAGCCATAACAGAGACTGGCGACCCGACTTGGTTGCCTATGCAAACTCAACAACACTGAGGCTTTGCCTGCCATGAAGAAAATGGGGAAAAAAAGAAAGACCTAACTGCATGCAGTAAAGTATGATGAAGAAATTCCACAGCAATGACAGTGCATATTTAAGCTCTGAAGGAAGGTGTACAAGGTTGATGATCATGGAAACATGGTCGGAACTGCAAATAATCGAATGTGTTAAGGTGTTTGGAGACACCACATTGCTATTCTGAGTTGTGATGGTTGCTATGCTGGTTATCTGGTAACAAGTTGTTTCAGGTCATCTGGATTTAGGAAAGAGAATGAGAAATGAAATCATGCCGGAGCTAGGTAATGGGAGTCAGTTTCTTTCATGTTAATGTCTGACAAATGAAATTGTATCATTCGTTGACCTTAAGAAATGGAAAAGCCAATGTGTATAGTGTTGAGAAAGATAAATGAAAGATGTCCATTGAAGAGCTGAACTGTACAATGGTTATATTTTGACAAATAGCCCACCTCACTTGAAGTGTATGATGTTTAGATTTTGACAAATAACTCCTTCTCAGCCGTTTGTTTTAAGCCAAACAGGCAACTGTTTTGAAAGATTGAAAAATGAAATTATGGTTAGTCGTGAGTAAAAAAAAAAGAAAAAGAAATTGTGGTGGTTGTGAGTCTTTGTCAAATGAATTATGCTAGTCGTTGGTCTTGAGAAATCAAAGAGCCAGTTTGTACAGTGTTATGAAATGGACAGATAAAATCATATCAGCCTAAAGAAATGTGGTTTCCATCTTTGGTAGTGTTAAAAGATGGACAGATAAAACAATGTCAGTTGATGGTCCTAAGAAGCAGTAGCAGCACTTGTTTTCTATAAGATATGGACAGATAGTCACCCTGATGGCCTGGAAGAACAAATATCCAATGTATATTGTGTTAGGTGGACAAATAAACCCACGCCACTCAAATGAAAGGGTGGACTTGGGATAGTGCCATGATTTGTTTGTTCATATCATTAAAACTAGACAGGCTCGCTCGTCTGTTTCTTAAGCGTGCCATTTTTCCATCTTTTTTTTTTTTTACACATTTCAAGTTGATTCTTTTGTTCTTTTGTTTTTTTAAGGCTGCCATGATTTTCATTTGTCAGTCCCTTAATTCTGTTCAGATTCTCTTTTCTGTTTCTTAAGGTTGGCATGATTTTCATTTGTCAGTCCCTTAATTCTGTTCAGATTCTCTTTTCTGTTTCTTAAGGTTGGCATGATTTTCATTTGTCAGTCCCTTAAACCCCTTGATGCCGCTATTTTGTATCAGTTTTGCACTTCTGTGTGCCGGAGCAAAATTTGACTTTTTGCGGTAGGTTCACTAATTTGATCAGTGCTCATTTATTTGTGGAGATATCTCTTAGATTTTTGGCATGTTTTCTTCTCATACCCAGGGCTATAATGCCTGCAAATGATATTTGATTTTGTTCATTCTGAGTATAATAAATAATCTTTAATTCAACTTTTTTTTAAAAATGATATTTTGCAAGCATACAAAAACCCACAGCAGCAAAACAAAAAAACTACAAACCAACCAAAAGTGGTTTTAGTGTTTACTGAACACCTGTGTAAATATTTGGTAGTGAATTTATAACCCACAATTGTTGTTTTATATGATAAATTTATGCATTTCTGGGGTACAGTACAATCCAGGTATCAAGGGACACAATTTTGTTTTCTTAGGTAGGTTCACTGATATGCCCATTGCTCTTTCAATTCTTGACATATATCTTAGATACTTGGGAAATTTTCTTGTTATATCCTTGGCTACAACCAGATATCACAATAGTTCGATTTTGTTTGTAATGAGTAGACCAAAATATATATAATGATGAATGTTTTGTTTGAAAAACAGACACTTTCAGAACATAAACAAAACTATAGCACTAAAATCACAATGAAATACCACAAAAACTGGTGTTAGTATCCTTTGAACGTCAGGACAAACATCTGTATTCACAATAAAGCTTGACAATGCATAAAATGTTTAGCAACCCATATCATAGGGGGAGGGGGGGGGGGGGGGGGCAATCCAGCCCAGGTAACGTGGGAAAGAAGAAGGGAATTGAACATTATCCACAGCATCAGTCTGCACATCTTGCAAGCCTCTTGGGAATTGGTCTTGTTTAGCAGAGATGAACAAACAATAACAACACTAAGTGTAACTTCCAATTATTCTGTCAGTTTTCTTTCACACATGTGGTTTGGTTCACTCATGAACTAAGTGCGATTGATAAAAAGCCATTACCACAGAAGGTAATAATAAAACATTGCAAAACCAACCACCACCCCAAAAAAACAACCAGAGACTGCTAAAGATAGGACTGAGCTACAAAAGGCCACACCACAGATGATGAAAGCACACTAACAACTGAAAAATACACTGGTGTCGCAGAGAATACACCACAACACAGAACCTATGGACAGAAGGATCAGGATCCCACACTACTGCCAGTAAATGCAAGTTATAGTTGACTGACACACATTTGGGTACACACACACACACACACACACACACACACACACACACCACTGCACAAGCACCATATTCAAAAGCAAACACACACACACACACACACACACACACACACACACACACACACACACACACACACACACACACGCATGTACACACACACACACACATGTACACACACACAACATGTACCACACACACACACAGTACCACATGCAAAAGCACACACACACACACACACACACACACACAATGCACAAACACTACACAACCACCACCACACACACACACAATGGACACCCACACCATGCACAAGCACTGCTCTCTTTCTCTCTCTCTCTCTCTCTCTCTCTCTCTCTCTCTCTCTCTCTCTCTCTCTCTCACACACACACACACACACACACACACACACACACACACACACACACACACACACACACACACACAGCCTACACAAACACCACACACACACACACTCACAAGCACACACACACACACACACACACACACAACAACACACACACACACACACACACACACACACACACACACACACACACCACAAAAACAACTCCACGAAATCCATGCGCTTGAAATTGCCAATGTTTACCTTGATACCTGGGTCACCCGTGAAAGAAAGGTCGAGATTTGGGCAATCAGCACTGACCTCTGTCCATTCTGAAACAAGTTCCGACTGACGAGTGCCACGCCCTCTTCCTCTGCCACGCCCCCTCACACTGGACCCTCGCCGTTGTCCACAACCCCCTCCCCTTCCTCGACTCTCCTCCCGACCTCTCACGAAAGGAGGGAGGGGGCACTCGACATACACGGAATCGGCTCGTCACTCTCCGATTCGGCCCCACTTGCGCCGGTATCGCTCGGTTTGAAGTCGGGGATCAGCTTTGTCATCAACACCAACCTCCGATAGCAAAGGGTGGTGTTGATTGTAATCACTTTATTCTCCTCCGAATCGCTTCATTCCATTCTTTGAAGTCTTCGTCATCGCTTTCACGGTCTCGGATAACTTCTTGAAGCACTTCAAGAGCATTAGATCGTTTGAAAACGGCACGCGCCTGATCGAACTGCCTGCTCGACTCGCCATCTTCGACCGAGAATAACTCTCCGAACTTTGCCGAAGTTATTGACCGAATGGACACGAGCCGGTCAGTCAGCTGACCCGCGAAAGGGAGAAGAAACCGTCCTTTAGGGTCCCTGCAACCGTTTTAAACCATTTTTGTTCTTGCCTCCTTCTTTAAATCGCCGAATTTTGATGATGAAATTATCTCGAACGCCGTTCGTGCAAGGGCACACAGCTTTCCGAAACCATCTCGAACGCCGTTCGTGCCAGGGCACTCAACGGGTTAATTCTGTTCAGATTCTCTTTTCTGTTTCTTAAGGTTGGCATGATTTTCATTTGTCAGTCTCTTAATTCTGTTCAGATTCTCTTTTCTGTTTCTTAAGGTTGGCATGGTTTTCATTTGTCAGTCTCTTAATTCTGTTCAGATTCTCTTTTCTGTTTCTTAAGGTTGGCATGGTTTTCATTTGTCAGTCTCTTAATTCTGTTCAGATTCTCTTTTCTGTTTCTTAGGTTGGCATGGTTTTCATTTGTCAGTCTCTTAATTCTGTTCAGATTCTCTTTTCTGTTTCTTAAGGTTGGCATGATTTTGCATTATTGGTGTGTCTTAATTTGTGTGCCTTTTCGTTCTAAGGTTGCATGTTTTGCCTAGGGGGTGTTTAAACTGTGCTTGTTTGTGTTTTTTCTCTCAATATTGTTTATTAGCTTTAACCTTTACCAGCCGGGTCGTGACAAAAGTGGATGACAGGATTTCTCTCCCTTGAGGCGAGTCGTCCAAGTCCGGACGACGGACAGACAGCAGTACATTCTGCCGTGTCGTCCACAATCAGACGACGGGAACATAAAAATTCCTACACTTTCCATGAAATAGTCCAAGGGAAAGAACCTCTGTAACTAGTCTTGGGGATGTTGGAACGAGTTGTCGACCATACTTTCAGTGGCCTATTGTGAACTTGGCTGACCCCAGGAGCTTTGGAACAAAACTGACGGCACCGCACGTGGCGCGCGGCACGTATTTCTTGTGCCAGAAAAAATGTCGGTCAGGCAAATGGGTGGTAGCAATTTCTCGCTCAAAGAAGCGCTTGAAATCGTATTACAAAGTGGATCTGGTGATGAGGGGAGTTGAGTGTTTGTTCTTTCCCGTGACACTAACACAAGACGTCAGTTGTTGTAGAGCTACCGTAAAAATAAATTAAAAAGTGGCCAAATCTGTGCGTCGGCAGGGAATGAGCGCTGTGCGCGGCGCCCGGCAGCAGGGAATCCTGCCGTCGAGCCACGGTCGGCTGGAAAGAATTAATGCATGTATTGACTGTATATGTTGCTGATATCATTTATTATTGTATGGATATGTAATTTGTATGCCTTTAAGTAACTAGAGTGTGCTTTTGTTTGCTTGTTATATAGTCTATTTATTACTTTTGTATGCTTCTTTTCATTTTTTTTTAGTTTTAAAAATATGTAAAAGTCAACTCAAGCCATAAATCATTAAAAGGAATTTGACCACACACACACAAAAATCAACCTAAGCTCCCTTCTCCCTGTAATCAATAGATACTACAGTGCTCGGTGTTGAATATGCCATTAAGAATGTCAGTGTAAGTATAAATAGAAGTATGCACACACACACACACACATGCACGCACGCATGCACGCACACTCTCTCTCTCTCTCTCTCGCTTTCTCTCTCTCTCTCTCTCTCTCTCTCTCTCTCTCTCTCTCTCTCTCTCTCTCTCTCTCTCTCTCTCTCTCCTCCCCAAACCCTCTGTGTCCTCCAACCACCCCCACTCCTCATTTATCCCCCCTCTTGTGGGGAGGTGGGGATGGGGTGGGGGGGGGGGGGTGGTAAGAAAATGATTGTGTATGGGAGTAGCATTAGTCTGAAAAATGAGGTTCACCTGCATAGACAGAGTGCCTGATTGACGTGTCTCCGATTTTGTTTCAGCAGCGATTATCAATCTGACGGCGGGCAGAAACTGATCATCTACCCTGTTGGTGATGTGAAATCGGTGAACGAAGGAGAAGGGCTGATGCTGACCTGTGAGCACTCTGAAGAAGGCCAAGACCGCTGCGGACCTCAACATGCAGTGGCTGGACCAGGACAACCAGCCGATCCTTGAGGAATCTGGACTGTAAGCTTCGTCTTTATTAAACTTTTACAGCCGTTTCATTTTGTTTTTGGTTTGGAAGAACTGTTTTTAAAAATCTGTCAACTTTGAGCATCATCGTGCCACAAATCTACCATATTTTTGCAGGGTTTTTTTGTTGTTGTTTAACACTCAATTTTATTGCAAGAAAAAGAAAAGTGAAATCATAACAAATTTTTGTATTTAATTCAGTTTGTAAAAATGGAGTAGCTGGCACTTTGACAGTGATCTAAAGAAAACGTTCAAGTCGTACAGTGAGTGACCATCACTCCACACATTTCTGAGAGAACAACTCAAAAGATATGTGACTCTGTGATGCTAATGAATGTGCATTGCAGTTACAGTCAAATTGTCCATTTTACATCTGACTGATGAGAGAAAAAAACAACAGTTTTTGTGTGAGAAGAGTTGTGATAACTGCAGACGAAACGTACCTGTACGATTATTTGCATAATCTATTTTCTTTTGATAGTTTTTGTTGTACCTGAATATTGTTTGTTACTTATGCAACTGAACTTTTATATCAGTAGCTTCATATGGTAGATCTAAGGTACAAAAAATTTTGCTGTTTGTTATCACATTATAGTTTAGTGTATGACAAAAAACAGTGTAGTGTCTGTTACTTGATATGTATCATCTTATGCCTGAAACGGGCAAAGTATGGTGTTGATTTTGAAGAACATTTCTGCATTGGTAATTTGAAAATCATGTCCACAAATTCTTGTTGACAACCTTTTGAAAATGTGACATATGTCATTCAGCGTGCCTGTTTATGGCATTGTAAGGAGGAGGATGTGTGCGTAAAATACTCAGAATAATGTTTGCTGGTGCGCTTGCTATCTGTGGTTTTCAGACGGTTCATCATGACTACTAATGATGGTGTGAAGCTGATATTCACCAGCGTAAGTTCCGATCATGATGGATATTACACCTGTGTAGCTACTGTTGATGGGACGCAGCAGCAAGCCAGGAAGATGATCAAAGTCACACGTGAGTGCATGTCATTCTGGGTTTCTAACATAGCTGTAGGTAGCAACTCCACTCCCCAGCCCCTACCAACAGCCACTGTAAGAACAAGATAACAACATGCGTTCTGTAGCGCCAGACCAGTCAGATCTCTTCCAGGTATACTGTATGCAGTGTATGTCAGGGTTGAAGTGTACTTTCTACTCAAGTTCCACTTGCTGCCCATGATTACCCCTTTGGGCCTGCCAGAGGATCTCACAGTTGTGCACTGCTTTCTGGGAGGTCTGTGCTCAGAACTTCTTCTCTCTTACTACTCTCTTTGACGCTGTCTTTATAACTAGTTGTCTTGTGTTAGCGGTTCACTTTTATGACATGTTGTCTTGTCTTTGTACTAAAAGTCTAGCTCTTTTCTCCCAGTGGTCACCATTTACAGCATGCCAGCATTTGTTTTTTTCCCCTCCTGTTATGTGGCAACAAGGTCTTGTTACTGCACCCTGGCTGTCTTAGGAGCCGTGTCATAAGGCTCATGGTTTGTGTTTGTTTCTTGCTTCAACCATTGAAAAGAATTCCTCCTCTTCTAATAAATCAGTCACTTTTGTCAAAAACAAAGCCCTAAAAGAAAAATCACCCTGCAACTTTTCATCCGACAACATGGAAGACTACAATCTTCCTTTCACTTTTAAACGAGCTGAAATCTGCCCTACTCTCTTGCAGCGATTCTCTCCAGGTATAGATGACATTCATTATCAACTATTGAAACATCTTCCGCAAGAAGGTCTGAACATCCTGTTACAGGTATACAACCACGTGTGGACTACAGGTTGCTTTCCACCCTCTTGGCGGAAAGCCCTCATTATTCCCATCCCCAAACCTGGAAAAGATCTTTCTAATCCATCTAACTACCGTCCCATAGCTTTGACCAGCTGTGTCTGTAAATTGATGGAAAAAATGGTCAATGCTAGGCTCATGTGGAAACTCGAAACGATGGCCTTTTGGCGAAAGAACAGTGTGGTTTCGCAAACATCGTAGTACAGTTGACCATTTGATTCGTCTGGAATCTACACTTAGGAACGCTTTTTTAAACAGACAGCATGCAGTGGCAATTTTCTTCGACTTGGAGAAGGCCTACGATACCACTGGAAGTCGGGGATACTTCATGATCTCCACGATCTGGGTTTTCGAGGTCATCTTCCCCTTTTTATTCAAAATTTTTTGGCAGAACGACAGTTTCAGGTCCGGGTTGGCACCACTCTCTCTGATGTCCACGAGCAGGAGTTGGCTGTTCCACAGGGGAGCATACTGTCTCCTGCCCTCTTTAGTTTTAAAATCAACAACATTGTGAAATCAGTTCAGCAGGGTTCAGATGGCTCATTGTTTGTGGATGTTTTCGCTGTCTACGAACTGGAACCCTGTACCCGAGTGTCCAGCCAGGCTCCAGCTTTGCGTAGATAAAAATCCATCGATGGGCGGATGAAACGGTTTCACCTTTCTCCAACAAAGACGCATGTATTCACTTCCATAATTTCCGTGGGTTTTCCCAGATCCTGAACTTCAAGTGGGGAAACCCCATTCCAGCTGTTACAGAGGCCAATTTTGGGAGTCATTTTTGACCAGAAACTCAACTTTCTCACCCAATCAAAAAACCTCAAAATTTTCTTGCCCAAAAGCTCTGAATTTTGCGGGTCGTAGGACACCGCGGGGGCGCTGAAAAAGAAACTTTGTGCACCTCTACAGAGCCTGGTCCTTTCCCAAATGGACTTGGTTTTTGCTGTCTACGGCTCCGCAAGCCCTTTACCTCAAAACTTTGGACCTATCCCATCAAGGGGCTTCGTCTCTGTCTTGGAGCGTTCCGCACCACCTGTGTACAGCCTGTACGCAGAGGCGGGCGAACCTTCGTTGTCCAACCGCAGGCGGGAAAACTGTCTTTAAATTTTTATATCGACTGTTCTCAGTCCCGCGAATCCTGCCTATGACTGTGTCTTTGACCCCCCATTCCAAAATAAGTTTGAAACAACCCTAAATGTATTCCGCCGTTTGGTCTTCGTATGCAGCCTCACGTGCGGGAATGCGGTCTAGACCTGGGAGTAGTTTCCGATTTTCCAAGTTTCCGGATCAACCTTCGTGGACCTTTTTCACACAGAGATTCGTTTCGATCTTGCAGCTTTTCGCAAAGAGTCTACCAGCTCCTGGGGGTACAAGGCATTGTATGCTGAGCTCTGTTCGAAATTCCCATCCTATCAAAAAGTTTTCATGACGGTTCCAAGTTGAGGATGGAGTGGCCTGTGCAGCCTACTGCCCTGGGGCCCCTTCTCAGATACTGTTGGAACATATACATTTAGATGCTTCTGTCTATTCTGCTGAATTACTGCTCTGGTTCTGGCTTTGAAGATTTAATCTCACATTCTTCAAGAGGGACTTTCTGGTTCTGTCGGATTCGTGTCAGCTTTGGAGGCAATAGCTGCCGCAACCTTCAGCATCCAGAACTTTTCTTTTTTTTGAACTTTTTAGCAAGTTGAAGGCGGACGGTTACAACATTACTCTTGCTTGCGTTTCCTGGCCATGTTGGCATCGGCGGGAACGAAATGGTTGATCGTTTAGCCCAAAAACGCCACAAGAGAGAAACTGTCCCAAAACTTATATTCCCTGCTCAGATGTGAAACCGAAAATTAACGATTATGTGAGAGACCTCTGGCAGGAGGGGTTGGAACACACAGACGAATAACAAAAATCTTTCAGATCCGTCCAAACCTTAAGGAGTTCCTCCCCTCCCCGTCGGGAGGTCGTAAAGAGGAAAAAGGTTCTGTGCGGCTGCACACCGGCCATTCGTATTTTTACCATGCTTACCTTTTAAAGAGTGAAGAAGCTCGTGGTGCATTCCATGTCATGCGCCCCACTCACAATGAAACATGTTCTTTTAGAGTGTTGGGACTTGCACGATGTGAGACACAAACATTTTACAGCGGAGTCCATGAAGATCCTGTTCAGGGATGTCCCGCCTGATGTGATCCTTGAGTTTTTGAGAGAGATTAACATTTTTCATTCTGATTTAAGATTTTACGGCAGAAAGATTTTTAACAAAGTTTCTGGTGCGTTTCTAGACGATGTCATTTAACGAGATGTATGAAAGGTGTTTTTTTTTTTTTTATTTTTTATATATGACTGTTGAGTTGATTTTAACGTGGTGACAGCCCTGATATGGCCCTTTGCGGTCGGCTGGGCTATAAGCAACATTATCTTATCTTATCTTATCTTGTGTTTGTTTGGGGTCAGGGTGTTTGTCGTCCCTGCAGCACAGGGGAAGTGTAGAAGATGGCCCAGCAAGTCCAGTCTTGCTGGGGGGCATCGGTGGCAGTTTGCACAGGCCAGGATACCATGTCTCTATGGGCCAGTCCGGCGCTGCCGGTGCCCCCATGGCTTGACATCCTCATCCTTTGAAGGACCATGCCAGAAGGCCGGAGATGCATCTCTTCAGGAGACTGAAAATGCATCTGCAGCTTCGACTAGTGGGTCAGGCTGGAAAGAGATGCTGCTCTTCATTTTGGGCATTTCACTCCGGATGCAAATGCATCGTTTGTGTGGGGTGACTTCAGTCCTGTGTCTAAATCAGTGTTCCACTTCTCATCTACTTTGATGTGTCATGACTTGCGGTCAGCAACCGTGTCATCTCAGCCTGGAACATAACGCTGCACTGACCCAAATGGAGTGAGCCCCACACTTGTCCAAGGGACATGTATGATGGCGTTACAGGAAGGAGAGTGACTGGTACCCAGGTGGTCTATACAAACCATCACTGTTGTATTGTCTTTTTTCATTTAAAAAAAAAGAAAGAAATGTTCACAAACAGATCAGTTAACCTTTTCAACTTGTACACCTTGGTAAAAATGGGACAGATATGAAGGAATATGAATTTTAAAAAAACAAGGAAAAAAAGTCATAAGAGACACCTAGACATGAGTTCTTGAACAGCAATATCATTGCAAAGGGTAACCATGCTGTTGTCTTGATTTGCCAATTAGGATACTTTGACCAACAAAGCAATAACTTCAATCTCTACACAAAATCATGTCTGGCTGTGTCTGCTTCTTGAAGAGTATGCCGATACATAGGATCAACAACAAGGAGTACAATGTTGAGAAAAGACGAAAGAGCATGCACATGTTCCTTAGTATGTGATTGAACCCATTATTCAAGAAATTTGATGTTTGAAGGACATGTTTTTACAAAAATTTGGAAGATTTGTATACGCTCTTTGCCAAAAAAAAAAAAAGCTGTTTTGTGGGAAAGAGCATCAGTATGGTGATGTCTTGTCTCTGAATGTTTTAGCACAAAATAAGATATATTTCTAATTTAGGTAAGTCATGATGAAATACATCTGGGACTTCCTGTCTATTCATATTTTACAAATAAATGGCAGCTTGCATGAAATTCTTTCTTAAACTGCTGATTTTTCGCCTGTACAAAGCTTCAATGTCTGGCATTAGAACTGACTGATTTATGCAATTTTGGATGTCCAAGATCATGAAGATGGCTAAAATGTGTGAGGTAACACTCCTGCACTTGCCATAAATGTACAGACATGTTTGTGTACATGGTTGGAGCACGGTGACTGGCCCTGCTGGCATGTTAGACATGTTTATGTACATGGTTGGAGTGACTGGCCTTGTTGGCATGTCCCGCCAGGTTTCTGCTATCATCATCATTTTTTTTTATAATATATTTGTTTTAATATTATTTTCTCATCTGCCTTGAGCATCCCATCTCCCCCTCCCCCAACCTCATTCCTCCAGCAGTCCTCATTGCAACTGGGGTTTGGGCAAACTTATGGGAAGAAATTTAAATGCAACTCTTGCAAGCATATCCAAATAAACAAACAAACCAACAAAGATAATGATGATAATAACAATAATGAATTTGAAAAAAAAAAGGATCACACTTTCCTGAAAGTAATGTCTCTTAATGGGGTATGGGAAAGTGAAATTTAGTTTCTGTCAACACACGGACGCATGCATGCACGCACGCACGCATGCACGCACGCACGCACGCACGCACGCACACACACACACACACACACACACACACGCACACACACACAGAGGAAGAGTAGGTATTTTTTTATAACAAAAAGTTGTGGAAGTTAGGATGACAGATAACTAGTGGTTTACTGTGTGCAACATTTGATTCCTGGGAGTGATGACGTGATAAATGCATCTGACTGTGGATACAGTATTTACGGAAGTGGTGATTTTTGTCCTTGTGAAGTTGAGCTCTTGGATACACATGAGCTGTTCTTGATTCTTACGATGATCAGTCCAGTTAAGAAGTGCCAAGCATGAGCAAGATAAAAATAATGGTAATTAATGATATGCTTACATCCTAAATAAGTGAAAGGCATGAAGCATTACCAGAACAAGGAAAAATATTGACAGAAAACAAACAAAAAGATGTTAAGATGTATGAGTGTTAAAAACAAACAAGATGATGTGGAGCTTTCTGATTACTGGATGTTGCATGTAGAAACTGTTTTTCTCTCGGAATTAAAATCGCATTTTTTAGGGGGTGGGGATGGAATACGAGTTAGATATTGTGTTGTATGGAAATAATGATTTTTTTTTGTTTGTTTCAAAATACTGGGAACCTTTGCTATGAATTCTTATGGAAACGGGAAACAGGTATGACAATATAAAGTTTGTGCTGTGGATGTGTTGAACAGAACACATTGAGCTGCTGTCCCCCAAAGAGCAGGCCATCAAGAACGGAACTGATTCAAGGGTGTGGTGCCGATTTACTCCAACCACTGATGAAAAAAATCTGAACTGGTACCAAAGGGGGCGGGGAGCCACTTTGAAGCAGCTGGACACAGGTGCGTATCAGTCTGGAGTTAGAGGATGTGAAAACTTGTGTGAGTGAGGAACTGCCTTTGACAGGGGCTGAAAGCTGAAAAATGCTGCTGTAGTTGTAGAAGTGTGAACTGCGCCAGGTGTTAGCTCAGTAGAGAAAAGTTCAACAAGGAGTATGTCTGACAGTATTACAGGTGGTGTTGTCGTCCTCTTCTTCATTAACGACAGGGGTGAAACCAGGAAAAAATGGAAAGCAGGAAGGCCGGCGGTCCAGGGGGCTGGCTGCTTTAGGCCCCCTGGTGGGGTCAAGGGTTAGATCCCCTCATTGCAGAAGGGTTCTTACACCTTTGATAAGTAAAATTTGGGCATTTGAAGACATCTTGCCCCCTTTTTACCATGCAATCCACCAGACCCCCATCAAAACTGACATTAATGTTACTGACCTGTAAGCAGCGGAGTTCCCTTGATTCAAGAAACCGGAGGCAGCAATGATTTTTGTTGACTTTAATGTGTATTTACAACTTCTGAAACTTATGAAGACGGCGTGCAGTTCGAACTAAGAAAAAGTTTGTGGTGAGCAGAATCTGTACCTCTGGTGTCAGAAGAACTCCTTGAATGGAAAACTTGGCTTTTTTTTTTTGATTTCAGCTAAAAACCTGTTTGGTCTTGTCTATTCCAGCAGGAAGTTCAGCCTGCAACCCTGTTTCTCAGGGGGCAGGGGTGGGAGTGGCATATGGGTGGGGTGGAGATATTGGTGCAACAGGTGTGTGACTTGGCTCCTAGATTTAAACTGTGAAGTTATAAACTGATACTTAGATTTAAGCCTTGAACCCGACATGTGTAATTTTTGAAGAGTTCAGGCAAATTTCAGTAAACTTACAAGGAAAATGAAGATGATCAAATTCTGGTCACAAGTTAATTTCTAGTGGAAGCAAAAATAAATAGTCATGTGAAATGTACAGATTTTCATGAACTGTTTATGAAACAAGTTCTAATAATACTTGTATATAAGTTGTATTAATAATACTCTTGGGTGACAGGCTTAAGGCTATGCCAGTCTTCTGATTAACTTAAATCAGGCGTGAAAAATAGAGTTGTAAGATCAATGGGCATGACTGTTTTGCAGAAATGAATCAAGTTGAAGTCTGTCATATAAACAGAATGTTTTAAAAAAAACACGTAGATTAAACAGTATTTGTTCATTTTGCCTACTATATTAACCAACTGGTGCTTTGCCACACGAGAAAGAACCAGGAATCGTAAATTGCCCAATTAAAGTGACCTTTCAGCTCGCATTAACTGACAAGATATAAGCGCAATGAATGCATTTGTAATTAGGATAATGCTTCAATGTTTTTTCTTTTTTTTTTTTTTGCTTTCTTCTTTTTTGTTTTTGTTGTTGTTTCTTTTTGCAAGCATATAACTACACCTGTTTACTCATACGGTTTCGCCAAATTTTGCTGACGAAAATACATTGAATAAAAAAAAATAATGTCAGTTAAAAAAACATTCTAGAGACAAAATTCTAGAGTGGTAATTTCACTTGCAGTTTCTAACCGAAGGAGGGGGAAATCAGATCAAAGAGCAACAAGTTTTGCTAACTTCCTTGCGCGAAATGATGTCGGGCTTTGTCAAATTTTTGACATCCTGCTCAGAAATAATGCAAAGAATCTATGAGAGAGCATGAGTCTGTACCAAAGTATGCAGATGAATCAGGTTTGAAAGTAATTTGTGCCTGAAAGAACAATTTCACTGTAGTTAATGTAAGATAAGGCGAGAAGAAGCCTCAGCTGTGTGATGGCATATGAAAACAAAACTTGTGAACATTGGCATTGATTGCAGGTGGGACCTTCTTTAGGCTCAATGAACAGTATTATGAGTGTTGGCCAAAGCAGCATTTGCACATTCTGTCAGCAAAATGATGAAGGAAGGATCAGTTTGGAAAAGAAAAACTTGGATCAGACAGAGTGATCATGATGCAGTTTTACAGAAACGTTCAGGAAAAAGCAATTGACCCGGACATTTCATGAATTCTGGATCTCCAGAGAAACAGGGTGGTTGAATTCCGGTTTTCAGCCTTTCCAGATGTGTGGTTTCATCCATGTGATCACCAGTATTGATCCTCTGAATGCAAGATCAGTTCACCTCCCGGCTGTGAACTGTTGCCCTGGTTAAGGTTTATGGGGGGTTATTAAAATGTTTTTATCTTTTTCTTTCTTTTTTTTTAGTGTGTGTCTACATAAAACTTCACAGAATGAATTATGGTGAATTGAAGTTTAGTTCAGTGTGATTTTTGTTTTGCATTATTGATTGTATCAGCGAAATAAATGTGATGGTTATCATCAGTAACAAGTGCAAAACACACATGTGAAGAATAGAAAGAGGGGAAACAGTGAAGCGTGATGAAAAGAATGTAGTAGATGCAGGCAAATCTCATATTCAGTGATTCTTTTATGGCATATTCAATGAATCTTTTATGGCTAGTGAATGATTCTGGTATTGGGTACACAGCTAGCAGTTAGCCAAAAGCATGATGCAGACTTGGAATGCAAGCTTAAATGTTGTATTTCATGAATGTTTCATTGTTGATGCATAAATGGGGTGTGGATGGTGGATGGACAAGTATGGAGGAGGGATGGGGGAGGGAGGGTTGACGCGGAGGGGTGGCGATGAAAGGGAGTACACAGCCAGCTCACTCAAGTTCTCTTTGTGTGCATGGATATTGTAATGTCATTGGAAAATGTCAACCACTTAAGCTGCACTATCATGCAAAGGGAAGGGAAAATGCGGAACTGAAAGGTTTCTTAGGTGGGGCAGGAGTGATAGGTCGTTTACCTTCAAGCTTGTGTAGACATCATGTAAACTGATAATAGATGAAGGTAGTACTGCATGCTTATAGACACACAGCTTATGTTGGATAATGTTGAAAGCACTCGGGGGGGTTGGGGGAGGGGGGGTTGTTGGGTACAAAGATGACAATGATCTAAACTGGGCGGTTTTAATGTGTAAGGGAATTGTGGCAACAGGAAATCAGTAACGGCCATGGTGGTTTCCAGAGAGATTTGTCCCTGGGGTGGAAACGAAGCCAGGAGAAGAGGGGAACTACCTGCTCATAAGGAATGCCAACCTGGCTGACACCAATGTCTACGTGTGCAGCCTGGAGTTCAAAGATACCGGAGAAACCAAAAACTTTGACATCAGTGTGATCGTCACAGGTAAGCAGGATCTGTCACCTGAGAACAGCTAACCTTTGGAATGCCAGCTAAGGTCGTAATGATGTTTCCTCCGCTTCCAGAGATGAACGTTTGGAACTCCACCTTAGGCTGTATAAAGACATGCCTCTTCTAGGTAAGAACAGTAGTGGCAACTACAGGTGCTGAAACAAAGGAATGGAAAATGGAGAGATGGCATGAATTTGTGCCTAAGTATGTTGATGAATCAGATTTGAAGACTATTTGTGTGGGAATAACCAGTTTTTACTGTAGTTGTTACAAGGTTATTCATCCCTCTACCTTCTGTGTGATTTCAGTGAAATCTCCACCCCCACCTTTTTTTTTTTTTTGATTGTGCAGTACCGTGTTAGATGATGTGGTGATGTGTGCAAGGCCTTTAGTTTGAAAGTGAAACGACGATGCGTGCAGCGCCTAGTAGGTCGACTGGGTCGTATGTCTGAGGCGTAGTGTGGTGACCTGTGCAGTACCTTGTTTGATGATGCGTTGGTGCGCTCAAGGCCTTTGAATGAGGTGACAATGCGTGCAATGCTTTGTAAGGAAGAAAGGTGGTAGAGTGGTTAAGACGTTCGCCTGCCAATCCAACGTGTGAGAAGTGCGTGGGTTCGCGCCCTGCCTTTCTCGCCCTTTCTTTCCCAGTTTGAATGACAAATCGAACTGAACGTCAAGTCCATCGGACGGGGACTATAAGCACATGTTAAAGAACCCACGGCAGTTGAAAATCGAAAAGAGCAGGGGGGGGGGGGGGGCCCCGCTGCCCTGGCAAAATTGATGTAGATTGAAGATAGCCGCCGGGTATTTCTTACCAAGCCACAAAAATTGTCACTTGCTGTTATTGTGTGCCATCGTGTACCGGTGGAAATGGAGGACACGTATAAACGTCACATGCATCCTATGTGAGAAACTGGAGGAATAAATGAGATAAAAGAAAATGAGTGACTGATATTTGAATGGTACCGGAAACGACTGAATGAGCGCCAGTAGGCTGCTGTTTGGCCGGTTCTACCTGGGTAGGCAGCCCGTTGAGTGAGTGAGGTAGTGTGTTTAATGTAAAACGCTTAGAGCTTGGTCTGTGACCGAGGATAGGCGCTATATAAATACCCAGTATGATGATGAAGTTGATGAGGTGGTATGTGTGACATGCAATGTGGTGATGGGTGCAGTGCCTCCGAAAATCATGCCAATCCATCTGGAACCACCGATTCCTAAGCAAGGCGACCGTCTGGTCATGTCCTGCAAGGCTGACGGTGTTCCCCGTCCTACCTACATGTTCTACAAGGTAAAGGTTTGCAGCTTTCTGACTTTTCTTTCTAATATCTGCACTGCCCTGTCCTTTATTGTCAGTTCAAATTGGCGTTCTAGTTGCTCCATTTCAATAACACACGTATACACTTGCAGCCACTCTGTCTCGAGACACACTCGGACACAGATGCGTACAAATACACACACATTGATATCTTCATTCTTGTACACACACACACACTCACACTCACACACACACACACACACACACACACACACACACATATTCACACACACACACACACATATTCACACACACACACACACACACACACACACACACACACACACACACACACACCCCTTCTAATATGCAAACATTGCCCACATTTGTGTATTCCCCCCTTTCCCTCCTCTTCCCTTCGCCCCACTCCTCCTCCCCTAAGCACACTCTGTCTCCATCTTGACATCTTCTCACTGAAAAACATCAGAATTTCATTCATCCCCAGACTGACCAACAAGCAATCGTGAAGTGGGCTGTTTTTCCCTTCTTATTTTGGACTGGTTCCTTAGCCGCAGTGCCAGAGAAAGGGTCTATGACTTTCACATTGCCCTTCTCTTTGTTCCTCTAATGCCCAGACAAAGGGTCTTTAACTGTGCCCAAGCTGTTTGTCCTGTTAATGCCCAGACAGGGGATCTATTACTGTACCTTCGTCCTTCTCTTTGTCCTACTGATGCCCAGAGGAAGAGTCTGTGACTGTTCCCCTCGCCCCCCCCCCCCCCCCCCCCCCCCATCCCAACTGTGTTCCTCTATTGTCCAGAGGAGGGGTGTATGACTGTTCCATCACTCTTCTCTTTGTCCTGCCGATGTCCAGAGAGAGGTTTGTGACGGTCCCCCTTGCCAACCTCTGTGTCCCTGTAATAACCAGACAAAGGGTGTGTGTGTGTTCCCCTTGCCCATCACTGTGTCCCTGTAATGCCCAGACAAAGGGTGTATGTCTGACCCCTTGCCAACCTCTGTGTCCCTGTAATGCCCAGACAAAGGGTGTGTGTGTGTGTTCCCCTTGCCCATCACTGTGTCCCTGTAATGCCCAGACAAAGGGTGTGTGTGTGTTCCCTTGCCCATCACTGTGTCCCTGTAATGCCCAGACAAAGGGTGTATGTTGACCCCCTTGCCAACCTCTGTGTCCCTGTAATGCCCAGACAAAGGGTGTGTGTCTGACTCCCTTGCCCATCACTGTGTCCCTGTAATGCCCAGACAAAGGGTGTGTGTCTGACCCCCTTGCCATCACTGTGTCCCTGTAATGCCCAGACAAAGGGTGTGTGTCTGACCCCCTTGCCCATCACTGTGTCCCTGTAATGCCCAGACAAAGGGTGTGTGTCTGACCCCCTTGCCCATCACTGTGTCCCTGTAAGGCCCAGACAAAGGGTGTGTGTTGTGTTCCCCTTGCCCATCACTGTGTCCCTGTAATGCCCAGACAAAGGGTGTGTGTCTGACCCCTTGCCAACCTCTGTGTCCTCTAGTGCTCAGACAAAGGGTGTGTGTCTGTTTCCCTTGCCAACCTCTGTGTCCTGTAATGCCCAGACAAAGGGTGTGTGTCTGACCCCCTTGCCAACCTCTGTGTCCCTCTAGTGCCCAGACAAAGGGTGTGTGTCTGTTCCCCTTGCCCATCACTGTGTCCCTGTAATGCCCAGACAAAGGGTGTGTGTCTGACCCCCTTGCCCATCACTGTGTCCCTGTAATGCCCAGACAAAGGGTGTGTGTCTGACCCCCTTGCCAACCTCTGTGTCCCTGTAATGCCCAGACAAAGGGTGTGTGTCTGACCCCTTGCCAACCTCTTGTGTCCCTGTAATGCCCAGACAAAGGGTGTGTGTCTGACCCCCTTGCCAACCTCTTGTGTCCCTGTAATGCCCAGACAAAGGGTTGTGTGTCTGTTTCATTTCTGCTAGGTTCAGAAATGTGTTATTGCTTAGTAAGAAATGAAAACGAACTTGTCAAAATATAGAGTGGGAAAAAAAATGTTAGGCCCATTCAGCTTATTTGGTTTGCTTTGTTGGATTGGTTGTTTTTTTTTCCTGTAAGTTCCATGAAATCAATAGAGCTGGACTACTTTTTTGGGGGGGGGGGGGGGGGGGGGGGGGGGTCATGATTATAGTCTTAATCCGGTGACAGTGTACGAAGCATAGTGTGCCTGCATAGTTTGGCACAAGAGAAGTGTGCGAAGAAAAGGGTGTGTTTGTGTTCAGGGTTCCAAGGCCTTGTCGGAGGACCGCACAACAGATGGGCAGTTGGTCATAGACCCAGTGGCTGCGAAGGATGAAGGAGAGTACAGGTGCAATGCCGAGAACGTAGGAGGCAGTCAGGACGAGACCACCTTCCTGGACGTCAAAAGTAAGTGCAGAGCAAAATGAAACGGGCTGCAGTAGGCTGACAGGGGGTATTGTTTGGTGCCTGCTGAGGTCTGTTGTTGGGTAACGTCAGAAGAAGACGGTTGTTTTTTTGTTTTTTTTGGTCAAAAGTTCACTTTCTGTTTTGTCATGTCTGGCAGAAGAGCTAGGCAGTCACGCATGGGACAAAAGTAAAAAGTGATTGATGCTGAAGCCAGAAGTCTTGGTTACAAAAAATTACAGATAAGTAGAAGACGAAAAATTCTCGGTTGAATAACGAAGAAGAAGAAGAGAAGAAGAAGGAGGAGAAAAAAGTAGACCGTTTTTTCTGTTACCACACCACTGTATATATCTACCTGCTCATTGTGATGGTTGGGAAGAACTGTGTGTAACCCGCATCCCTGTGTGTTGCCAGTCCTGCCGACGTTTGAGGACACGAGCAACGTGACGGAACAAGAAGGGGCCTTTGTACGCCTGCCCTGCATCGCCCGGGGGGAGCCTGTGCCCACGATGGTTGGCGTCGCAAGGGCTCTCAGGTGTACTTCCTCAACCAGCAGAATTCCGTGAGTGCCCCGATTGGTCTCTGTACTCTGGCCCCGAAGGCTGTGAGAGTCGGCCTCTCTCTGTGTGTCCCTTTCCCTCAACTCTGCTCTGATCACTGGCTTCCTTTGTGGGGTAGGACGGTGGGGTTGGGACCGTGCCCAGGGAATTGCTGCCTGCTGCCTGCCTTGTCAGCAGGGCACGTGACAGCGTTCGCGTTGTGACTGTGACACATACTGTTGCATTGTGGCTGGACACATGACGTTTGCATTGTGACTGCGACACAATGACCGTTTGCGTTGTGACTGTGACACATGACCGTTTGCCTTGTGGCTGTGACACATGACGTTTGCATTGTGGCTGGACACATGACCGTTTGCATTGTGGCTGTGACACATCATGACCGTTTGCATTGTGGCTGTGACACATCATGACCGTTTGCATTGTGGCTGTGACACATCATGACCGTTTGCATTGTGGCTGTGACACATCACCGTTTGCATTATGGCTGTGAACATCATGACCGTTTGCATTGTGGCTGTGACACATCATGACCGTTTGCATTGTGGCTGTGACACATCATGACCGTTTGCATTGTGGCTGCAAACATGACCGTTTGCATTGTGGCTGTGACACATCATGACCGTTTGCATTGTGGCTGTGACACATCATGACCGTTTGCATTGTGGCTGTGACACATCATGACCGTTTGCATTGTGGCTGCGACGAATGACTGTTTGCATGGTGGCTGTGACACATGACCGTTTGCATTGTGGCTGTGACACATGACCGTTTGCATTGTGGCTGTGACACATCATGACTGTTTGCATTGTGGCTGCGACACATGTACGTTTGCATTGTGGCTGTGACACATCATGACTGTTTGCATGTGGCTGTGACACATGACCGTTTGCATTGTGGCTGTGACACATGACCGTTTGCATTGTGGCTGTGACACATCATGACAGTTTGCATTGTGGCTGTGACACATGACTGTTTGCATTTGTGGCCTGTGGGACACATGACCGTTTGCATTGTGGCTGTGACACATGACTGTTTGCATTGTGGCTGTGACACATCATGACAGTTTGCATTGTGGCTGTGACACATGACTGTTTGCATTGTGGCTGTGACACATCATGACTGTTTGCATTGTGGCTGTGACACATCATGACAGTTTGCATTGTGGCTGTGACACATGACCGTTTGCATGGTGGCTGTGACACATCATGACAGTTTGCATTGTGGCTGTGACACATCATGACTGTTTGCATTGTGGCTGTGACACATGACTGTTTGCATTGTGGCTGTGACACATGACTGTTTGCATTGTGGCTGTGACACATGACTGTTTGCATTGTGGCTGTGACACATGACCGTTTGCATTGTGGCTGCGACACATGACCGTTTGCATTGTGGCTGTGACACATGACTTTTGCATTGTGGCTGTGACACATGACTGTTTGCATTGTGGCTGTGACACATGACTGTTTGCATTGTGGCTGTGACCATGACTGTTTGCATTGTGGCTGTGACACATGACCGTTTGCATTGTGGCTGTGACACATGACCGTTTGCATTGTGGCTGCGACACATGACCGTTTGCATTGTGGCTGTGACCAGCTTTCATTGTGCTGTGACATGACTTTTGCATTGTGGCTGTGACACATGACTGTTTGCATTGTGGCTGTGACACATGACTGTTTGCATTGTGGCTGTGACACATGACCGTTTGCATTGTGGCTGTGACACATGACCGTTTGCATTGTGGCTGTGACACATGACCGTTTGCATTGTGACTGTGACACATGACCGTTTGCATTGTGGCTGTGACACATGACTGTTTGCGTTGTGACTGTGACACATGACTGTTTGCATTGTGGCTGTGACACATGACTGTTTGCGTTGTGACTGTGACACATGACTGTTTGCGTTGTGACTGTGACACATGACTGTTTGCGTTGTGACTGTGACACATGACTGTTTGCGTTGTGACTGTGACACATGACTGTTTGCGTTGTGACTGTGACACATGACTGTTTGCATTGTGACTGACACTGACTGTTTGCGTTGTGATTGTGACACATGACTGACTGCGTTGTGACTGTGACACATGACTGTTTGCATTGTGGCTGTGGCACATGACTGTTTGCATTGTGGCTGTGGCACATGACTGCGTTGTGACTGACACTGAGTGTTTGAGTTGTGATTGTGACACATGACTGACTGCGTTGTGACTGTGGCACATGACTGCATTGTGACTGTGACGCACGATGATGTTCACATTGTGACTGTTGACACATGACAGTGTTCACATTGTGACTGTTGACACTTGACAGTGTTTACGTTGTCACACATGACATTGTCCACATTATGACCAGAACGTATGACAGCGTTCACATTATGTCTAGGGCATATGACAGCATTCACGTTATGACTTAGTGTATGGCCATGTTCACATTATGATTGGGGGATTAAGACAGTATTCACATTATGACTTGGACACATTTACAATGTTCACATAGTGACTTGAGCATGTGACAGTGTTCACAACGTTCCTTGGACACATGTTCACTTTATGATTGGAGGACATGACAATTTTCGCATCATTATTTGGGCATGTGACAGTGTACGCATCATCACATGGGCACATGATAACTTTCACATTTACTGGGGCACATGACAATTTTCGCATCATTATTTGGGCATGTGACAGTGTACGCATCATCACATGGGCACATGATAACTTTCACATTTACTGGGGCACATGACAGTTTTCGCATCATCATTTGGGCATGTGACAGTGTACGCATCATCACATGGGCACA
Organism: Conus ventricosus; assembly: GCA_018398815.1. Classification (NCBI taxonomy): domain Eukaryota; kingdom Metazoa; phylum Mollusca; class Gastropoda; order Neogastropoda; family Conidae; genus Conus; species Conus ventricosus. The sequence continues at coordinate 35,393,778 of CM031628.1, forward strand.
TGATAACTTTCACATTTACTGGGGCACATGACAGTGTTCACATCATTATTTAGGCATGTGACAGTGTACACATCATCACATGGGCACATGATAGCTTTCACATTTACTGGGGCACATGACAATGTTCACATCATTATTTAGGCATGTGACAGTGTATTCAATGTCACTTGGGCACATGATAATATTCACATTTACTGGGGCACATGACAATGGTGACGTTGTTACTGGGGCCCATGACAATGCTTACATTATAATTGGGACATATGATAATGATGTCATGATTTTTTTTAGACACATGACTGTGTTCACATCATGATTTGGACACATGTTGATAATCATATTATGAAAAAAAAAGAAGATGCATGACGAAAAAGGAGCACATGACAATGTTCACATGATTACCTGGGCGCTTAGCAATGCTCATGTTATGACTGGGACACATGACACCGTTCACCTCATGACTGAACTCTTGACAATGGTCACACTATGACTGGGGCACCATGACCGTATTCACATGACTGGGGCACGTGGCAATAGTCTGAGGTCGAAGATGCCGAATGTAGATCAGATGTAGATCAATTTCAATGATACAAGTGACGGTGTTCACACATCATGGCTGGGTCATGTTACAGTGTTCACATTATGATTTGAGTTATATGATGGTGTTCATGTCATGGCTGGGTCATGTGACAATGTTCACATTATGATTTGAGTTATATGATGGTGTTCATGTCATGGCTGGGTCATGTGACAATGTTCACATTATGATTTGAGTTACATGATGGTGTTCATATCATGGCTGGGTCATGTGACAATGTTCACATTATGATTTGAGTTATATGATGGTGTTCATATCATGGCTGGGTCATGTGACAATGTTCACATTATGATTTGAGTTATATGATGGTGTTCATATCATGACTGGGTCATGTGACAGTGTTCACATTATGATTTGAGTTATATGATGGTGTTCATATCATGGTTGGGTCATGTGACAGTGTTCACATTATGATTTGAGTTATATGATGGTGTTCATATCATGGCTGGGTCATGTGACAGTGTTCACATTATGATTTGAGTTATATGATGGTGTTCATATCATGGCTGGGTCATGTGACAGTGTTCACATTATGATTTGAGTTATATGATGGTGTTCATATCATGACTGGGTCATGTGACAGTGTTCACATTATGATTTGAGTTATATGATGGTGTTCATATCATGGTTGGGTCATGTGACAGTGTTCACATTATGATTTGAGTTATATGATGGTGTTCATATCATGACTGGGGCGTTTGACAACGTTCACATTATGATTTGAGTTATATGATGGTGTTCATATCATGATTGGGGTGGGTTACAATGTTCACATTATGATTTGAGTTATATGATGATGTTCACATCATGATTGAGGCGTTTGACAATGTTCACATTATGACTGACACAAATGACAATGTTGAAATGATCATTAGGATACATGACAATGTACAGTAATGATCAGAATATACAACTGTCTCTCCGTAATATGATCTGGGCGCTTGGCAGAGTCTGTTCAAATTATGACTGATGTGCATAGTATCTGTTCAAATTGTGAATCATACACATAGTATCTGTTCAAATTGTGAATCGCACACATAGTGTCTGTTCAAATTATGATTTAAGCACATAGTGTCTGTTCAAATTAATTATGATTGATGCGCATAGTTTCTGTTCAAATTGTGAATCATACACAGTGTCTGTTCAAATTATGATTGATGCGCATAGTTTCTGTTCAAATTATGATTGAAGCACACAGTGTCTGTTAAAATTATGATTGATGCGTGTAGTGTCCATCTGCATGATGGTTGCGGCACATTGCCAATGAACTAGTTTGTGATCTCCCTGTGATACAGAAGACCCACTGCTAAACTACTTTATAATCTCCCTGTGATACAGAAGACCCACAGCTAAACTACTTTACAATTTCTCTGTGATACAGAAGACCCACAGCTAAACTACTTTATAATCTCCCTGTGATACAGAAGACCCACAGCTAGATTACTTTATAATCTCCCTGTGATACAGAAGACCCACTGCTAAACTACTTTATAATCTCCCTGTGATACAGAAGACCCACAGCTAAACTACTTTACAATTTCTCTGTGATACAGAAGACAGACATCTATGTGGAAGAGGTGACAGACGACCCGATTCGTGACGGAGACACTGTCAACTATAGGCGTACGCTGTTCTTGGTCATTCCCGAGCTGAAATCGGAGCATGCTGGGGAGTACGTCTGTAAAGCTGACAATCAGTATGGTGTGAAGGAGCGCACGTTCAAGATCGATGTCCAGTGTGAGTGTGTCCCTGTGACAGGGTTTGTATGCTGTTGTAATCCCTCCCCTGCGCACACACACACACACACACACACACACACACACACACACACACACACACACACACACACACATTCCACTGCATGGGGGCAGTTCACTATGTGTTGAAAGAATTCCTGGATTTGTGTCTGATATGTTATGGTTCCGTTCACTTTTTCTAACAAGTATTGAAAGGTTAACAATGGAAGATCTAACGACATTCATCATTCATCACCGAGATCCGTTGGATTACATTAAGCGCACTGTCTTTCCTCTTATTCATTTTCCTGTGTGTGTGTGTGTGTGTGCGTGTGTGTGTGTGTGTGTGTGTGTGTGTGTGTGTGCGTGTGTGTGTGTGTGCTGGCTTTGTAGGTGGTCAGTGGGTTGAAAAGGGGATGCAATTTTGTTTTGTGCCAGGGGTGGCTGATTATTTTTGAACAGGGCCCAGATTGTCTGCAGCATTTATGTTGATTTGAAAAGTAGTCATGTGGTCTGTGAAGTCGAACTCTGTTTTCTATGATGTTTGTCCCATGACTTGTGAAAAAGGGCATTGTTTTCTGTAGTTCAGATGTTGATCTGACGTGTTGTCAGAAATTCTGTAGAAATAAGACACCCCCTCACCCCCCACCCCGTTCCTGAAGTGTTGATGTAATGTGTAGTGAGATAAATCTGTGAAAAAGTCCATGTTTTCTTCGGTGTTAGTGTGACAAGTAGTAAGTCTCTGTTTGGAAAAATTCCCTATTTTCTGTAGCATTGATGTGTTTTTTGACATGCAGCCTCAAAAAGTAGAAAGGCCCGTTCTGTGTAGTGTTGATCTTGACGTGAATTGTTGCTGTTTCTTTGATGTTGATGTGATGTGAAGTCAGAATTATTGATTTTTTTTCCTCTCCAGACAAACCCAACTTCAAGGACCAGAAGGTCAGTGTCTTCTACGGCTGGGAGAACAGCAAGACCAACCTGACCTGCATTTCCAATGGCAACCCTGAGCCAGTGATCAGCTGGCACAAGGGGAACCAGGACCTGGCTGACCAGTCCGACTACCTGATTGTGATGGCGAACAGCGGCGTGGCCACCAGAGCCATCAGCTACCTTGTTGTGAGTTGTTTGTGTCTCTGCAGTGACAGGCAGAGACTTGTGGTCTGCTGGATCCTGTGGTGTGACTAGCACCTGCTGCGGCCCTCTGCTTGTGGCACTACAGAATGTCCTTTGTGTGTCCCTGCAACATGTTCCTGATGGCCCTATAGAATGTCCCAGTGACGTGTTACTGATGGCCCTATACAGTGTCCCTGTGGTGTGTTCCTGATGGCCGTATGCAGTGTCCCTGTGACATGTTCCTGATGGCCCTATAGAATGTCCCTGTGACATGTTCCTGATGGCCCTATAGAATGTCCCTGCAACATGTTCCTGATGGCCCTATAGAATGTCCCAGTGACGTGTTACTGATGGCCCTATACAGTGTCCCTGTGGTGTGTTCCTGATGGCCGTATGCAGTGTCCCTGTGACGTGTTCCTGATGCCCTGTACAGTGTCCCTGTGATGTGTTCCTGATGACCTTATACAATGTCCCTGTGATGTGTTCCTGATGGCCCTATACAGTGTCCCTGTGATGTGTTCCTGATGGCCCTATAGAATGTCCAGGGCTTAAAACGTTCCGCGTCTGGGCGGAATTCCGCGATTTCGGTTTGTCAAAAAAAAAAAAAAAAAAAAAAAAAAAAAAAAAAAAAACCGACAGGAGCAAGGTATCCGTGATCGGCTTGCAAGCGTTCATAGCAACTGCGCGCAAGTTATGGCCCTGATTATTCTTGGAAGAAGTTTCCGGTCCGACTTCCGGAAAAAACAAAATGGCGGAGCGCGCAGTCATTGTTCATGCGGGTCGATCTTTTGACGAATCTGCAATTAAAAACAAGTGGAAATGGGAGTGGACGCTTCAGAAAGTTGACGAAGAAGTCATTGGAGACTTTCTTCGCAAAGTTATTGCACCAGGTTTAGCTTGGTGCAAACTGCTTAAGGGAAGTGTTACGGTGGTCGCGGGAAGAAAGCTCTTGATCACATTCGTTCAGCGAAGCACGTGTCAAACGTCAAGGCGCTGAGTGGAACTACAAGAAAGGTCACTGAAGACACTTTAGCAGCAGTAAAACGTGCCAGGATAGAACATTGCAATCCTGTGGGGAAAAAAGAGGGTGATATAGAAAATGTGGAGAGTGCAAGTCAGGCGGGAGGCAGCAAGGAAAAAGATAGGGTTCAAACTAATCAAAGTCAAGTTGTCAGCAAGAAGGTGGATGAGAATGAAATAAAAATTGTAGAGTAAGATAAGATAAGATAATGTTGCTTACAGCCCAGCCGACCGCAGAGGGCCACATCAGGGCTGTAAATTGTAGAGTGTGAAAGCCAGACAGGAGAAAGCAAGGAAACAACAGACAAAGATAGGGTTGAAATTCAAGTAAGCAAGAAGGTGGATGGCAAAGACAGAGCAGACAATGCAAGCAGCAAGAAGAAACAGAGTTCCTTGCTATGTTTCTTTAATGCCTCCACCACCCAAACACCCAAATGACAAAGCTGTGTGTGTGTGTGTATATATGTGTGTGTGTGTGTGTTGTGTGTGTGTGTGTGTTCCTTGTGAAATACTGTATTTCAGTGTTTATTATAATTTAGGAACTTCAAAATTTGACTTTCAGTATGTGCTGATTCCACAAGTTTCTCATTTATCAAAATTTGGATATTGTGACTTTCAAAATGTGCTGATTCCGCAAGTTGATCTCTGTTATATGAGACTGAACTCTAAAGTGTTTGATGCAGTTACTGACTTTGTGTGCACCAACTTCAAACTTGATATTGTGTGATCATTTAAACCTGAAAAGTGAAACTTATTGAGCAACCCCAGAAGTGAGATTTCATCCAAAGACTATAGTTGGTGAACACCTGTAAAACACTCAAGTTAAAGGGGGAGTGTTCATTTTATTATGTGTTTAACCCCTTCTCCCCTTGTCCCAAATATGTCTTCGTGTAATAATTATGTGTTTACAGCAATTTTTATGCACTAAATAACTCTTGAAATTATGTCCAGAAAGCGCGAAATGGCATAGATTTACACTCGGATTTTAAAAAAATTTTCCCGGGGGTGCATGCCCCGGACCCCCCTAGTTTCAGTGGTTTTTTCCTCCTCCTGTTTTAAGCCCTGAATGTCCCTGTGACATTTCCTGATGGCCCAATAGAATGTCCCTGTGATGTGTTCCTGATGGCCCTATAGAATGTCCCTGTGATGTATTCCTGATGCTCTGTACAGTGTCCCTGTGATGTGTTCCTGATGGCCCTATAGAATGTCCCTATGGTATGTTCTTGATGGCCCTATAGAATGTCCCTGTGGTGTGTTCCTGATGGCCCTATAGAATGTCCCTGTAGTGTGTTCTTGATGGCCCTATAGAATGTCCCTGTGGTGTGTTCTTGATGGCCCTATAGAATGTCCCTGTGGTGTGTTCCTGATGGCCCTATAGAATGTCCCTGTGATGTGTTCTTGATGGCCCTACAGAATGTCTCTGTGATGTGTTCCTGATGGCCCTATAGAATGTCCTGTGATGTGTTCGTGATGGCCCTACAGAATGTCCCTGTGATGTGTTCCTGATGGCCCTATAGAATGTCCCTGTGATGTGTTCCTGATGGCCCTACAGAATGTCCATGTGATGTGTTCTTGATGGCCCTACAGAATGTCCATGTGACATGTTCCTGATGGCCCTACAGAATGTCCCTGTGATGTGTTCTTGATGGCCCTATAGAATGTCCCTGTGATGTGTTCTTGATGGCCCTATAGAATGTCCCTGTGATGTGTTCTTGATGGCCCTATAGAATGTCCCTGTGACATGTTCCTGATGGCCCTATAGAATGTCCCTGTGATGTGTTCTTGATGGCCCTGTAGAATGTCCCTGTGATGTGTTCCTGATGGCCCTATAGAATGTCCCTGTGATGTGTTCTTGATGGCCCTATAGAATGTCCCTGTGACATGTTCCTGATGGCCCTATAGAATGTCCCTGTGATGTGTTCCTGATGGCCCTATAGAATGTCCCTGGGATGTGTTCTTGATGGCCCTATAGAATGTCCATGTGACATGTTCCTGATGGCCCTATAGAATGTTCCTGTGATGTGTTCCTAATGGCCCTATAGAATGTCCATTGACATGTTCCTGATGGCCCTATAGAATGTCCCTGTGATGTGTTACTGATGGCCCTATACAGTGTCCCTGTGATATGTTCCTGATGGCCCTATAGAATGTCCCTGTGATGTGTTCCTGATGGCCCTATAGAATGTCCCTGTGATGTGTTCCTGATGGCCCTATACAGTGTCCCTGTGACATGTTCCTGATGGCTCTATAGAATGTCCCTGTGACATGTTCCTGATGGCCCTATAGAATGTCCCTGTGACATGTTCCTGATGGCCCTATAGAATGTCCATGTGACGTGTACCTGATGGCCCTATTGAATGTCCATGGACATGTTCCTGATGGCCCTATAGAATGTCCCTGTGATGTGTTCCTGATGGCGCTATAGAATGTCCCTGTGATGTGTTCCTGATGGCCCTATAGAATGTCCCTGTGATGTGTTCCTGATGGCCCTATAGAATGTTCCTGTGACGTGTTCCTGATGTCGCTATAGAATGTCCCTGTGATGTGTTCCTGATGGCCCTATAGAATGTCCCTGAGATGTGTTCCTGATGGCCCTATAGAATGTCCCTGTGACATGTTCCTGATGGCCCTATAGAATGTCCCTGTGACATGTTCCTGATGGCCCTATAGAATGTCCCTGTGATGTGTTCCTGATGGCCCTATAGAATGTCCCTGTGATGTGTTCCTGATGGCGCTATAGAATGTCCCTGTGATGTGTTCCTGATGGCCCTATAGAATGTCCCTGTGACATGTTCCTGATGGCCCTATAGAATGTCCCTGTGATGTGTTCCTGATGGCCCTATAGAATGTCCCTGTGACATGTTCCTGATGGCGCTATAGAATGTGCCTGTGACATGTTCCTGATGGCCCTATAGAATGTCCCTGTGACATGTTCCTGATGGCCCTATAGAATGTCCCTGTGACGTGTTCCTGATGGCCCTATAGAATGTCCCTGTGATGTGTTCCTGATGGCCCTATAGAATGTCCCTGTGACATGTTCCTGATGGCGCTATAGAATTTCCCTGTGATGTGTTCCTGATGGCCCTATAGAATGTCCCTGTGATGTGTTCCTGATGGCCCTATAGAATGTCCCTGTGACATGTTCCTGATGGCCCTATAGAATGTCCATTGACATGTTCCTGATGGCCCTGTAGAATGTCCCTGTGATGTGTTCCTGATGGCCCTATAGAATGTCCCTGTGATGTGTTCTTGATGGCCCTATACAGAGATGGGATTTTTCGTCTTTTTGATGGCCCCAGGGGTCGTTTTTTAGATCGGTGTAAATCCGTTGAGAAAATTGGGGGGGGGGGGGGGGGGGGGGGTAAAGGTAGGTTTGTGACGAAGCTAATGTACGGCGAGAGGTCGATCGATATTGTGTTCTCAATTGATCCGTTCGCAAATGGATGTTTTCCGGTTTCTGCTTGGGCCGGTCGAGACTGCTGTCTTTGTTTTCATTCTGCGGTTGACCGAAACCATCAAAGCGGAAGTTGATGTTTGAGAACGCGGCAAACTGTTTGCGAATTTTTTTTCCTGACGCCATTTTCTTTCGGTGTGACGAAAGTAGCCTAGCGAAAACCAGAATGTTTCGTCAGATAGCAGAAAGCGAGAAAGTTCTTGCAAAGCAAGTCGATGCTTCAGTTAAAAACAAATGGACTTGGAAGTGGTTGGAGGAGGAAGTGAGCGCAAAAGTGATGCTGACCAGTTCCAAAGGCGCCGTCAGCCACAGTGTGATTCTCAGACTGAAAGACTGCATGAGGAAAATCACCTATCCAGGACAAGCAGTCTGCACATGGTGTAATGACGCGATCAAGTATGGCTCACGGGGCAAGTCAGCATTGATCAACCACGTTCTTGCAAGACTGACTGAATTATCCACAAAAAGAAAGGCTGCTTCTGACAGTTGCACAAGACCAGCGAAGAAGTCAAGAGTGTAAAATAGTTTAGTTTACGGTCGGTGACTTTCACCTTTTTTTTTTTTTTTTTTTTTTTTTTTTTTGGCTTTAGGCTGCAGTACAGATTTGCTCATCAGCTCTTTTGACATTCTTCAACTCGATCCAAACTGTTCTTTGAAAGGTTAAAATTCATGTTCATCATTCATCTGAATCATGTTCATTGACTGTTGGTGATAGTACTTCAGACTTATGGTATTTTGAAGGACAACTATAAGAAATTATTTGATTGGTGTTGAGGTAAACTTTTTTAATAAGTATTTTGAAGGATGGCTATTACTATTAGAAACTAAACTGCTCGCTGAAATGTGGTGATGTGAAGGACAGCAATGAGAAACTGACTTGCAACTGCTGGAAAATTGTGTGACTATTAGCAACTGGAAAATCACCAATCCTGTGTCAATGGTCTTTCCTGACAGACATCAATGGCGAAGGTGAGAAAGTCTTTTTTTTTTGTAGGATCAAGGTTATTAACCCTCTAGAACCGGCTCATAGAAAAACTAGTCAGAAAATTATTTTATTCAGTAAAATAACATCAAATGGATGTGAAAAACAGTTACCAAAAGAAATTTTGCAAAAATCTTTAAAAATGCCCATATTAGGTTTTGTATCACACGTGATACATTTGGTCATTGAAGCATAAAGTCACACTGTATCACACGTGATACAAAGAGTCGATGTCCTTTATATACATGTGCACGGTTGTTGTTGCTGTGTAGTTCTTTTTAAAATGAACAGTTTTTGATGACTGTCAAGTTCCAGTGGCATTGCAACACATCTAGTCCAGTTAACATCATTTAGAACTAGCCCCGACCCATACCCCCTTCACTCCCACCCAGTCCCCAAAAAGGATACACAGTTTGTCACTCTGGAGATGGAGATGATGCCCTCTTAGTGAAGAGGACGTTATCTTGGCAGTTCAATGGATGGAATGAAATTCAAGGAAACAGTTTCTGCCCTTCTGGAAGCAGAGATGAACGGTACACTTTCGGCATCGGGTAAAACCCAAGGCCTGGCAGTCCCTGTTCTTGCAACGCTCCCTCTGTGAAGCCCATTCAGGGAGATGGTCAACCCCGTCCAGGCGGATGTCACCGATGAGTGCCCTTCTCTTGACCTTTGGAGGAGGAGGAGGAGGGGACAACGAAGCAGCAGATGGACGTCCAGGTTTCTTGGAGAAGATCAGCGCATCAGCGATCATGCCTTGGAACGAGCTGAGCTTCATGGGTGGGGCTTTGCAGTTCAGCAGCTTTACATGACGCTTGTACCAGAGCCAGCTGTTGACAACAGCAATGGCCAATGTATGGTAGAAAATGTACATGTACCATCTTCGGGACTTGATCTGGTATTTGTACAGTGCTGTCAGGGAATCCAGAAGATCAACTCCACCCATGAATTTATTGTACTCAGCGACAATTGCGGGCCGGTTGATGTCAATCTTCTTCCTCTCCTTTTTGTCTCCTTTTTTTAGATGGATTTATACACATCCATGAAATCATCTTTCTCTCACGGAAACGCATCTTAGAAGTGTTCAGTTGTAATTTTTATATAAGAAATATACTTGTAAAAGTAACGCAGCGTAGTGCAGTTTTGATCCAGCATGACTCTAAACGCCTAATGTATCACAGCTGAAACAAACAGACTGAGTTGTCTCCCTTGGAATTTTCCCCAAAGGCCGAACGTTTCACACAAGATACATCAATTTGACACCCCCATCACACCACCCAATTAGCTGAAAAACGACCTTTTCAGCCGATGGCCCCTTCCTCTAGAACATGACTGACAAGATAAACAAGCTACGGAGGGTGGCAGTACTCACATGTTGATAAAGAGGTGGGTGAACAGTGGCAGGAAATGAAGCACATGTTGACTCTGTGAGACCCAGTGAGGAAAGGAAGGGCTCTGGCATTCCAGAGCAACCGGCGAGTGGTGGTTTAGTAGTTAGTATAAGCAGTACATTCCATTCTTTAGATTGATAACATTTAGTGGACTCCGACATTCACACACTGTCTGCCAGGCAGTCACTAAATGTTTGTATCACTCGTGATACATACAGCGCTAGAGGGTTAATACTTTTGAATACTTTGGTGTCTCAGATGCTGATTTTTGCAGGTTAAATTCTAAAAAATCTTCAGCTTCAGGGGCTTTGCCCCCTGACCCCCACCAGGGGCCTTGCCCCTGGACCCCACCAGGGGCCTTCAGCGGCCCCCGGGCCCCCGCCACTTTTTTTCCCTCCTTTTTCACATTATGAGAATCCAATCTCTGCTATAGAATGTCCCTGTGATGTGTTCTTGATGGCCCTATAGAATGTCTCTGTGATGTGTTCCTGATGGCCCTATAGAATGTCCCTGTGATGTGTTCCTGATGGCCCTACAGAATGTCCCTGTGATGTGTTCCTGATGGCCCTACAGAATGTCCCTGTGACATGTTCCTGATGGCCCTATAGAATGTCCCTGTGACATGTTCCTGATGGCCCTATAGAATGTCCCTGTGACATGTTCTTGATGGCCCTATAGAATGTCCCTGTGACATGTTCCTGATGGCCCTATAGAATATTCATATGACGTGTTACTGATGGCCCTATAGAATGTCCATGTGACGTGTTCTTGATGGCCCTATAGAATGTCCCTGTGATGTGTTCCTGATGGCCCTATAGAATGTCTGTATGATGTGTTCCTGATGGCCCTATAGAATGTCCATGTGATGCGTTCCTGATGGCCCTAAACAGTGTCTCTGTGACATGTTCCTGATGGCCCTATACAATTTCCCTGTGACGTGTTCCTGTTAGCCTATACAATCTCCCTGTGACATGTTCCTGATGGCCCTGATGTGGCCCTTTGCGGTCGGCTGGGCTATAAGCAACATTATCTTATGTTCCTGATGGCCCTATAGTATGTCCCTGTGATGTGATATGTTCTCAGTTGAAGATGTAACCTGGTAGAGTGTCCCTCTGTTGTAGCTTTGATCGAATGGAGTGCCCCTTTTTTATGAATCTGACCCAGTGGAGTGGCCTTCCATTGTAGTTGTGACCCTGTGGAGTGGACTTCTGTCACAGCTTTGACCCTGTGGAGTGTCCCTGTGTCATAGCCATGTCCCTGTGGAGTGTCCCTGTGTCATAGCCATGTCCCTGTGGAGTTTCCCTGTGTCATAGCTTTGACCCTTTGGAGTTTTCCTGTGTCATAGCTTTGACCCTGTGGAGTTTCCCTGTGTCATAGCTTTGACCTGTGGAGTGTCCCTGTGTCATAGCCATGTCCCTGTGGAGTTTCCCTGTGTCATAGCTTTGACCCTGTGGAGTTTCCCTGTGTCATAGCTTTGACCCTGTGGAGTGTCCCTGTGTCATAGCTTCGACCCTGTGGAGTGTCTCTTTGTCATAGCCATGTCCCTGTGGAGTGTCCATTGGTCATAGCTGCGACCCTGTGGAATGTCCCCGTGTCATAGCTCTTTGGCTGCCCTGCAGTGTGATGTGTCCCCTAGGTACCTCAAATGGGACCCTGTGGAATGTGTGGTGGAGAAGTGGTTATTTTGTTGACCTTGGCCCTGTGTTGGTCTCTGTTGTTTGCACGCGCGCACACACACACACACACACACACACACACACACACACACACACACACACACACACACACACACACACACAAAAACGCACACATATGCGCACGCACACACACATACACATACACACACAGAGGGGAAACCCCCAAAGGCCTACTTCTCTCCCACTATGATGGCACACCCTGGTTGTCATTGTATTTATTTCTCATTGAATTTGCACCAGTAAGTTTGTCAATAGCTGAAAACTATATGTCGTCATTTGATTAGGTTTGTGGAGAATGTACCAGTGCTGGCTGTTCAGCTTAAATTATAATAATGTAAGTCACTGTCAAGGTTGATATGGCTTGTTTAACATTGACAAATGTCATTTGTTTTTTTGATGTTGCATATCTGTCTATTGTATATTCATTAGGATTGTATTCAGTTTGATTGATATGTGATCTCTCTGTCCTAATCATTCTGTGTGTGTACGTATGTGTGTGTGTGTGAGAGAGAGTGAGTGTTTGCATGTGTGCGTGTGTGTGCATGTGTGCCTGCTTGTGCATGTGTGTGTGTGTATGTGTGTGTGTGGAGCACACTTATGTACATGCATGTGTGGTGTGTGTGTGTGTGCACTTTGTGTGTGTGTGCGCGTGCACGTGTGTTTTATTGCGCAACTGTAAACAGCCGACCGTGGACAGCATCAACATGGGGACAATATTTGGGGAGTACAAATGTGAGGCTGCCAATCGCTTCGGATCGTCCAGTCAAACGCTGACCTTCCAACGTGCAGGTAGGTGCAATGTGGTGTAACCTTTAAGGCATCTGAACCGACCTTATCTGCTGTACTGCCATTGCTTGCCCCCCACTGATCCACCCTTCTCCCCCTATTGACAGTCCATTCATTTCCTTTTCACACTTTGGTAGTTTGGGAAGAGTTGTGCGTTAAGATGTGGTATTTTGAGCTGGTTACTTCTTTTGAATGATTTGTATTATCCCTAGAGCAAAAAAAAAAAACCCCACAAAACCTGTCGTAGAATATTACACAACAGTAGTAAGTATGGTTGATGAAAAAAAAAAGTGTGTTTATCATGACAGTTCACTACATAGTGGTCTCGGTGCTGCCAAGTTTACCATGATGATGGACATCAGTGTAGATTTACAGTATGGACAGATGTTTATTTTGACTTTGGTGACGAGTGAGCCGAGTTGACCCAGATGTAGTGACTGTGAGTCAGTGTGGATGTGCTGGTGTGACGGCAGTGTGGGGGAGTGACCAACCTCAAGATTCCATCACAAGCAACACCATCTCAGATACTGTCAAGTCAAACTACATCTCCAAAGCGGATGCAGTTTCAACCGTTTTTCTGTCGTTTGTTTGTTTGTTTTCTTAATAAGGGAATTGGGGGGGGGGGGGGGGGGGGGGGGGGGGGGAAGAACACCCACAGAATCTCCATTTTTCTAAGCGCATAAGAAAAATAACCAAGTAGGGAACCTGCTTATGAAAATAATGAGATTGTCAAATGTGAACCGTTCCCTATGGATAAGGTGAAGTCGGTCAAAGTGTGAACGGTCCCCTGTGGATATTATAAGTGAAGTCGGTCAAAATGTGAACTGTTACCTATGTATACAGGTGGAGCCAGTCAAAATGCTAACGTTCTTTATGTATACAGGTGGAGCCAGTCAAAATGTGAACTGTTCCCTTTGTACACAGGTAGAACCAGTCTAAATGTTAACCGTTCCCTGTGTACACAGGTAGAACCAGTCTAAATGTGAAACCGTTCCCTGTGAACACAGGTGGAGCCAGTCAAAATGTGAACCATTCCCTGTGTATACAGGTGGAGCCAGTCAAAATGTGAACTGTTCCCTGTGTATACAGGTGGAGCCAGTCAAAATGTGAACCATTCCCTGTGTATACAGGTGGAGCCAGTCAACATGTGAACTGTTCCCTGTGTATACAGGTGGAGCCAGTCAAAATGTGAACCGTTCCCTGTGTATACAGGTGGAGCCAGTCAACATGTGAACATTCCCTGTGTATACAGGTGGAGCCAGTCAACATGTGAACTGTTCCCTGTGTATACAGGTGGAGCCAGTCAAAATGTGAACCATTCCCTGTGTATACAGGTGGAGCCAGTCAACATGTGAACATTCCCTGTGTATACAGGTGGAGCCAGTCAAAATGTGAACCATTCCCTGTGTATACAGGTGGAGCCAGTCAAAATGTTAACGTTCCCTGTGTATACAGGTGGAGCCAGTCAAAATGTGAACCGTTCCCTGTGTATACAGGTGAAGCCAGTCAAAATGTTAATGTTCCCTATGTATACAGGTGAAGCCAGTCAAAATGTTAACGTTCCCTGTGTATACAGGTGAAGCCAGTCAAAATGTTAATGTTCCCTATGTATACAGGTGAAGCCAGTCAAAATGTTAACGTTCCTGTGTATGCATACAGGTTTGCGCAGTGGAGTTGCAAAGCTATTACAGTGTGAAAAAGAACAGTGCTTTCTGTTTTTTTCATGAAGAACATTGCCAGTGATGTCTTTAATACCTAACCTTTCAGCTTAGAATGCCACACCTTTATGCTCAGCCTTTTTAAAGTAAACCCATATGGAAATGGATTGTAGAGTCACTCAAGAGTGATAATGGGTAAATTGGTATCCAGTCATGATTAACCTTCCAAAAATAGTTGTTTTAAGTTACAACTTTCCTACAACTGCTAATTTGTTTTTAAGCAACAGATCGATAAAATTTAAGTTATGAAGTTCAGTTGCTTTAAACCATGTTTGATAAGGCACTGTATAAAGTTTACCATTTTCAGCTCCAAAGCAGCCAGTGAAGATTTCACTATGAGAACTTAAGGTTTTGAAAGCCTGTGATAGTTTTCGGAATCCAGTAGAAAAAGTGTTTGTTGCTTTATGTCAAAGTCTTGCTTAAATTTTGCCACTTCAGTGATGTTGATGTTTGGAGTGTGTGAAGTATACACTAGTCATGTTTCTCATTTGAATAATGGTGTCCAAAGGATATTTGCCTGTGTCTACAATGAAAATAAAACATTGCTGATCCTGCATCCAGTCCCCCTCTCCATTCTTTCCCACCTCCCCCACCCCAATTTAAAAAAAAAAAAAGAAGAAAACAAAAAGAACCAAAACCCAGACTTCCAAAACAAAATAACTGAAAGAAAAAACAAAAACGTAGGAACAGTGTCAATTCTAGGGCGCGATCGCGCGATATTCTCGCTCGTTATTCGTCCAGCTCGCAAAAAAACGAAACCCAGCGCGAGACATGGCTCGCGTTTTCCGTACTGCCTCGCGTAATTTTCATGCCAGCGCGAGTCATAAAAATTGCCAGCAACACTCTATTTTTCACTGACGAGCCTCTCTAAGCCGCGTAGTTTGCCGGCCGTTGAAACGAAAACACAGACTAGGCCTAGTTACACACATTCTGCAGAGTGTGTGTCGTTGACGGTGATTGTTGATGAAACCACGTGATCAGTCTGAACCAACCGGTGTTTACGAACCCGAATCCATGGTAGTGCCATTCTTCTTGCAAAATGAAGCGAGGAGCGACGCTGTTTGATTTTGCATTTTTGTAAAGAAAACCCGAGCGTGATGGAAAATCAAATGAAGAAGAACCGTTACCGGCTGAAGAATCCAGTAGGCCGAGGAGTGATGGAAACATGGATTTGATCGGCGAGGACAGTGTAACGGCCGACATCTCGTCTGCCAGTGGCAGTGAAGATGAATCAACCCAGACTCCATCAACGAAAGATCCGCCGAAGAAGAAAAAGAAGTGCTCTTTCCAAGAGGAGTGGAAACAAAAGTGGCGTGGGTCGAAGATACGCCGGATGGCATGCGATGTTCGCTCTGTGTCAAACACAAGAAAACTAACAATCTAACCAAAAGTGGATGTTTCAATTACAAGACTACCACGTTGCAGAGGCATGCAGACAGCAGCTCTCACCGGGAGACTCTACAATCGGAGACTCTTCAGAAAGACTATGCACGTGTAAGTTTCATTTAAAAAATTCCATTTTGTAGATAGGCTTTTTCTTCTTTTATCTTTGTGTGTGACTGAATTTTAAAGATGATTTTTCCGACTCTAATTTTTTTACCTCAAAAAGAGTGAGTGTGAGTGTGTGTGTGTGTGTGTGTGTACATGTGTATAGAGAGAGAATAGGAGTGAGAGAGAGAGTGTGTTTGTGTGTGTGTGTGTGATAGAGAGACAGAATATGAGTGTATGCGCGCATGTGAGAGAGAGTGTGAGTGTGTGTGTATGTGTGTGTCTGTGTGACAGAGAGAGAGAGTATAGGAGTGAGAGAGAGAGAGTGTGTGTGTGTGAGAGAGAGAGGAAGATGTGTGTGTGTGTGTGTGTGTGAGAGAGAGTCTGTGTGTGTGTGTGTGTGGTGTGAAAGAAAGAGAAATAGAGAGAGTGTGTGTGTGTGTTTGAGAGAGAGAGAGAGTGTGTGTGTGTGTGTGAGAGAGTGAGTCTATGTGTGTGTGTGTGTGTGTGTGTGTGAAAGAAAGAGAAATAGAGAGAGTGTGTGTGTGTTTGAGAGAGAGAGTGTGTGTGTGTGTGTGAGCGAGAGAGAGAGAGTGGTGTGAGTGTTTTAGTGTGTATGTGTGCGTGTGAGCGTGTGTATTTATTTAGGCCTGATTCTCCCATAGCATTACTGATGTTTGAATTTAAAAGTAGTTTTCTGTTTTAGAATGTTTTTATATAAGTTACTCAAAACTACCTAATTTGATGTGTTTCAGGCAGCAGATGCAGCCAGGGCTAAACTCAGTGCAGGGGAAGACTAGCATCCTGGCAGCGCGTGAGGACCACTGTGTGGATGGCAAAGGAGGATATTGCCATCCAGAAATACCCTTCTTTGATAGAGTTTCAAAAGATACATGTCATGTATGTTGATGGTGTTGACTGTTCTGTTTTGTGAAGGCTTGTTCTCTCCCTTTGACACTCTCCCTTTGAAAATTCTTGCTCTCCTTTTTTTGGGCTGAGGGAGATCTTGGTCTCCCTTTTCTGAAATCCTAGAATTGACACTGTAGGAAGCTTTGGTCTTGAAGTGAGCATTACATACTGGACAGGCCAATCCCATGATACAGTCACCAGTTGAAGTCAGGTCGGTGGTGAGGAGGAGGAGGAGAATTGTGTTGACCGAGGTTCCAGACCTGGGTGCTGAAGATGATGATGATGATGATTTGGTTGTCTACAGTTGTTCCAGACGTGGCGAGCGTCAGTGTGATTTCAAGCAAGGCCACAGAGATGATACTGGGCATTTCGCCCCCTTCGAACAATGGCGGCCAGCCGGTCATCAGGTACATCGTGAAGTACGGCCCCATTGACAGCTCCCAGGACCCTGAGATTCTCAAAATCAACCGATGTGAGTGCTCTTCTTTACTTTTTTTTTTTGCCCCCTAAGATCTGTCCAGTGATAGTACATGGTGTGTGAAACGAAATGAGCGTGTGGGTGGGAGTTATTCAGTGTTGATTTGGATTTTTAGAAAGAAAACATTCACCCAGTGTTCAGCATGACGCCAGAAGCAGGAGTCGACAGTCAAGGTGCTATCTTTGGAAGGGTTTGTGAAATGGCTGCTTTGGGTGTAAACATACTTTAAGAGCTTTCAGAAGAGATCAGACCAAACAAGATCTTTCAGTCCTTGCATTTTAGGATTGACATTTGTACATATCTTGCCAATCACTTTGAATACATTGTCCAGTTGGAAATGACTATTCACACTGATAGGAGTATGCAGTCAGAACAGAATCAAAGTCCTCTTGAAATGAACTAAAACATTGTATCTAACGATGGTTAATATCAGTACGGAGGAAATAATATTTGTGGTACTGCAGCTTAACCTAGCTATAACAAACGTTTACAGTCATTGGCATGTACTGGTGCAGGATGTTTCCACTGTTAGGTGGGCTGAAAAGAAAAAAAAAATGTCTAAGAAGATGCGTTTGTGGAATCATGTGGTTTCAGCCGGTGAAGCTGTTATCCTGCCACACCAAAACTTCTCCCCATAGGTTGATGAGCTTGAGGGCAGGAAATGGGGAGGGGGGGGGGGGTGGGGGATGTTCGGCCGCGCAACAGTTGGTCAGTAATGAACATTTATTTTAGTCATTTTCCTTTGGATTATTCACTGACACAGCGTCCATTGCTGCATGGGTGGCGATGGTAACCAGGTGCTGGAAGGCAGAATGTCACAGCATGTAGTTCAAAGAGAAGGGGGCTGTTAAAAGCTTCAAGACCGACAGCAAGACGGTAAAGAATGCCTGGAAGGGGGAATGGTGGGACAAGACTGTGGACAGTTCATGAGTTAGAGGGGTTGTCATGAAATGAACAAAGATGTGTTCCTTTGAATTTTGGTAAAGATGTTAATGAGTTGGTTAGCCGTGGGCTGATGCAAGTCGGCGTACCCTACTATGCCTGTCGTAACCACATTAAAGTACATATGAGGTTACAATCAAGTCCGTCAGAGCAATCTTATTATTGCAGTTTTGTATTTTATTCTTTTTTTTTCTTCTTGGTATCTTTAATCATTTCCTTTTTTTTTTTGTGATTTTTTTTTTTTTTTTTTTTTTCAATTTTCGCCGCACTCTGAAACTTAACTTTGTTGTGAACAACATCCTACGGCTGTATGTTGTTTTGCATGGTGGTGTATCATAGTGTACAGTGAAAAGCATTGTTCATGGGATGTTTTTGGATGTTGCAGTCCCAGACGACAGCTCCACCCAAGTGACGTTGCAGGATCTGACCCCCAAGACCAAGTACTCCATCAAGGTGTACGCCGTCAACAATGTAGGCGAGGGCAAGGAGAAGAACATCATGGAATCCACCAAAGACTTCAGTGAGTGGCCTCAAGTCTGGGAGAAGATTTACGCAGGTTGTCTTACAGGAGAGGGTTCTGTGCCAGATGAAAAATGTTTCTTGTCGGAAGGAGGGGCTAGTGGGTCATGCGCCGTCTTTGGAAGCAAGAAATGTTAGGATCTGTGGTTCAAATCCGGTTCAGTTCCCCCCCACCCCCCACCCCCCCCCCCCCCCCCCCCCCCCCCCCCCCCCCCCCCCCCCCCCCCCCCCCCCCCCCCCCCTTTTCCACTGGTGGTCTGGTGCCAGTGTTTCAGACGAGATCACGAGCCAAGTTTCCTTGTGCGGTATGGATTTTACTTGTGGAAGACACATGGCAACAGAGGGGGGGGGGGGGGATGTACCTTTGGGAAAAATTTTGGTCAGAAAATTGATTGATTAACAAAACCATGGGTTGTCGGTGTCAAAAAGAGGGGAGAAATGTAAGTGATACTACACTAAGGTGACACGGTCTGTCCTGGAAGAGGGGTTGAATGTCACTGAGGACATCCAGTTGCCGTGAAAAACTTTGGAAAGAGGGGTTGAATTTCACTGAGGACATCCAGTTGCCGTGAAAAACTTTTAACTGACCAAATAAAATTCCAGTTCATTAGCTATGCAGTTGTTCAAAGTCTCCTGATCCTGTTTGAAGAAAAAAATACACAACACAAAAACTTTTCCATATGCTCTCTTGCGTGGAACTTTGAATTCTCTTTTTTTGTCTGTTCTTTTAATGTGTTTAATTTTTATTCAGCTTTGAGCGTTTAGCCTGTTCATGGCATTGGATAATCAGCAATAATGAATGAAGTTTTACTGGAGACTGGAGTGTGTGGACTTCAAACTCTACCTTAATTGGTTGAAGAAAACGAGGATACACCAACTTAAAAGGGTGAAAACCATTTCTTAAAAAAGAAAGAAAAAAAATCAGCATACATGGTCAGGCCTGTTGCATCGCAGTTGTAGTGTGTGCTAACCTGTTGCATTGCAGTTTGAAAATGAACCAGGCTGAGTGTGGGTTAACTGTCTTACCAGGTCCCCAAAGCATGGCAGAAGCTAGACCACTTCACATGTATGGTATTTTTTGTCAGTTAGTGATGTGGGATTTAGGCTTACTTTCACTTGAGTGCCTTAGTTTTTACAGATTTGGATGTACATTAAAAAAAAAAAAAGATTTGTAGAGTAACACGCCAGCAGACCCCACAGACTAAATTTAGAGTGGTTCTCTCCGGTCAATCCCGTACCCGGTTGGGGAATGCAGATGAAAGAAAGAAACATTTACTCTGCTGTCTTCATTTCCACAGGTCGCCCAGATCCAGTCGTCATACTGTCAAATTATCAAGGTTTGCTGGGTAACATCTACGAGTTGACATGGGACATTTTCCTATGACAGGGGGCGTGCCCATCACCAACTACGTCATTCAGTACACTGAGGTGAGTATTACAGCTATCCTTTTTGTTATGAAGGGTTTTGTTTGTTGTTGTTTTTTCTGCTGTTGCGGTTTTCAGATGTGATGGACAAGGCTTCAGTACCGACACTGACTGTACTAGCAATGTAGGGTCACCTCCCCTACACATGTGTTGGGCCCCGAGTGGGTCAGCTTGTCTGTCTGTCCAGAAATTCGCAGCTCAGCCTGTGGTACGGTGAAAGGAAGGAAATGGTGTTTAGTGTAATCTCAAGACTTTTCCTCTATGTTATTTGGCATTATTTCTCACAAGGATGAGTGTTTTATATGTAGGTTATTTGTGAGGACAGAGATGACATGGCAAATGTGATTGTTTCTGTTTGGGAACACTGGCATCCTATCAGCCACAGACTGTCTGGGGTTTCAAAGGCTCTGCAGATGATCTTTGAGGATAGTTTTCAGGAGGAAGGTGATGTTGACTATTATGAAGAGGATTCAGGAAGGGTAGATTGACCCGTCTGTACATCTGTGTGTACTTCTGTGATATTGCTGACTTATTTCGGTGACATTGTGTGGAACCTTTCTTTAATGTAAATACATGGCTGGACAGATGAGATCTTTTTCTTTGCAGTGATGTGTAACACAATTTCTTGTAGGATTGATTTAGCACAGTGTTTTTTGGGCACTAAAAGGTTACGTTCTGCAAGAATCAAGCATTGGTAAGACTACTGTTGAAGGGAAGGGAATAAGGAAGTAGTTCTCACTGCATTCTTTTCTTTCAGTTGATGACATGCAGGATCATAGCACAATGAAACACTTGGTCTCCTTTGCCAGAAGTCTTCTTTGTTGCTGACCTTTGCTTGTCTGTGGCCGCTCAGGCTGCTCCTGTGTGTGGTCTTTGTGTGGTCTGGTGGTCTTGCATTCTGTCCAGCATACCTCTTGCATCCTAGTAAGTCACAGCATTGAACTAGAAGCTCCACAAAGTTGGAGTATAGCTGCCTTAATGGCGGGATTAAAAAAAAAGGGTCATACACACAAAAATCTCCACTCCCTTTGTTGGCTAGATGGGATTAATCCTTGCCTGTCTATACAGGGAGTGTCCGCAGGAGTATCAGCCTGCGTAGGCAAGCAAAAAAAAAAAATAAAAAAATAAAAAAAACTAGAAGTGGAATACTGTGAGTTTGAAATCCTGGGCACCCGTCTTAAAGTGAAATGATTGAGGTGGTGTCATCGTCATGTTACACGGCAAGTCCCCACCTCCCACTTCCCTGAGTGGTGATTATCCCATTTGGACATGTCTTACAGAGTTCAGCATCAGTGAACAAGTGTGCTGGTGTGACTGGAGGGAGGACTTGATGAACCGACGGCTTATCGATGTGTTTGTGGGGACAGGCGCTGGAAGTGGACACCACGTCAGAACCCTGGAGAGGTGTGCGCGTGTCGGACAAATGGAAGACCGTTAACGTTGAAGGGGAGGAGACCACGAGTTACACCTTGAAAGGGCTGAAGCAGGAGCAGTACTACCAGGTGAAGATCGAAGCCGTCAACAGAATAGCGGCCTCCGACAGTACCACCTTCGTCTTCAGGACAGGCCGTGGAGGTGGGTGTGGTTTTTCTTTCTGTCTGCATTGTTTCCCTTCACTGGTTTATCCCCCATGCGCCCCCTTCTTCTCCTTAAGTCTCCCTCCGCATCTTTAAGGGGCGATGGGGATGAGGGTGGGGGGGGGGGGGGGGGGTGATGTTAGGCAGCTGAGGCAGTTTCTTAAAATCCTAAAGCATATCAGTTTTGGATACAATAGGGTTTTGTTTTTTTGGTTTTTTTTGTTCGTTTTGTTTTAAATGTCTTAAGATAATGGTGGAAATCTTCTTTAGCGGGGTGGGGATGGGGTGGGTATGAGGGATTAAGGCCAGGCTTTGAATAATCTGCATATTAATCCCTTTTTATTTTTACAGTGGGATGCTTTTTATATTAGCATAGCTAGGCATGTAGAAATTGATGGGTTTTTTTTTTTTTTAACTTGTGTAAATTTTTTTGGTGTGTTTTGTGGGGTTTTTAAAAAAAATTTGTGAAGAAGATTGCTCCAGGGGACAAATGATTAACCAAGGACAGTGTTTTGGACAAAAAAAACTAATAGCTTGGGTGTGTAAGAATGATTGTACTTTCTTGTTTGTGTGTTGGCTCTAAATGAAAATACAAGGCAGTATTTTAGATTGAAAGGTCTGTCTCGAGTTATCTTCCAATCTAAAGAAGTGGGAGTGGACTCTGTTTCTGGGGATATGCGTTAAAGTGTTTGGGTTTTTAAAAAAAAATCATGAAGGAAAATGTGCAAAACCCACTGACAGGACACTGTCAGAAACGCTTCATTCCTGACTCCTTCGGCACCAGACCCAACTTTGCCACTATACCTCTAACTACAAATCGCATACAGGACAGCGAGAGCATACAAGCTCATTCAGGACTTGGAGCAGTTCGGAATCTGAGGTCCTGTCGTGTTGTGTTATAGACCGCAGTGGAACCCTAGAGCGTCAGTGTTTTCATCATCCTCATTATTGATTGTCATTAAAAAAAAAATTTTGCTGTTCTTCATACTTCTCTCTGGAAAGAGGCCTGTGAGAAATTGTGAAGTAATTAACAGGATAGAGGAGAAGAATGAGATTGGAAAGGATACAAAGCAGCGAGAATGAAGAAAACAAAGTACAGAAGAATTTCGCCTTTTCCGCGGGAAAAAAAAACATCGAGATAATCCAGTATCAGAAAACACACACCATGCGTAAAGGTAGAAGACGAAGTCACAAAAGAATTGCATGCACTCGCACAAAAACGATAACTATCTGAGAGAATTCAGTGTGAGAAAATACGCAAGGGGTTATAGGTATTGAAATGAATATGAAATAGTTCTGAGGAAGAAAGGATAAAAAAAAAATTTTTTAAAAGCCAAAGGAAACGGCTGAGGGGTGGGGGGGGGGGGGGGGGGGGAAGGTGCAGCAAACAGTGAAGCAGGAAGGAGGGCAGCCAG
The DNA here is from genome assembly GCA_018398815.1 of Conus ventricosus. Classification (NCBI taxonomy): domain Eukaryota; kingdom Metazoa; phylum Mollusca; class Gastropoda; order Neogastropoda; family Conidae; genus Conus; species Conus ventricosus. Next base: position 35,417,023 of record CM031628.1, read on the forward strand.
AGCACAATGTATCATTATCTATGGTTATCCCATTGACCTCGGCCATCGGGATGCCACGACAAAAAACATGAACAGCCAGGGTTGTCAGCAACCCGTGTCCCCAGTCCTGGGCAACAAGGTAGAGGTGTGGTCAACAGTCCAGCCCTTCGTGTTGTCCATCCAGGGCTAGCTCAGGCTGCCTGGGACCTCTATTCTCCACTGTATGTAGCCCATAGAGAGAGAGATCTTGGACAGAAAGTCGTAGCCAGATTCCTGCCCACACCCGGCCAGTTACGGCCCTTGAGCACTCCAGGACAGGTTCCTCAGAGATGATACAAGTAACGCTCTTGGAGGCAGGGGGGGGGGGGGGGGGGGGGGGGGGGGGGAGGGGGGGGGAGGAGGAGGATGGGTGGGATGCAGTGGGGGTGGAGGTGATGATGGGGCTAAGGAGGGGCTTCAGAAGCTGAAGACAGTAGGGAGGTGACGGAACAGTTTCAGACCAGGTGGCTGCTGATGTTGACAGGTGAAAAGAGCGGCGATGCGGGTGAGGATGGAAATAGCATGCTGGGCCTTGTGGCTCACACCTTCCTTCTCATTCACTCTCTCTCTCTCTCTCTCTTCCCCCCAAGCCCCATCATTCATGTCCTTATAGTTTGGTTGACTCCCCATTATGTCGTTGGTTTACTTACCTGTTTGTGTCCTTTTGGCAAATGTTTTGCCTCTTTGCTTACTTACTTTCTCTCTCGGTGTTCTGTGGTACTGCTCACTTACGTACTGACCTGATTGATGCGTTTTCGTTCGTTTGTTTTTACTGGTCATGTTTGATTGATACTGAACATGTGCACTGCTTAAACCTCACTGAATTCTAATCCCATGTTAACTTGTGGCTTGATGTTCCTATGACTACCTACCTGCCTGGCCAGGTGTACTGTTCATACATTAGCGTGCTTGTGTGTTGGTTACCTCGTAAGGTCAGTTCCGTTATAGTGCTTTGATGTACCTCTCGCTCACCTAGTCTTTTTTTCTTTTTTTTTGACTAATGGATCCCTCTCAGTGCACCTGCATTTACCTGTTGGGATGACCCACGCCCATTTTTTCCCCCTTCCTCACTGTATTCCATGCATGAGGTACCCTGAAAATGCAAGTGCCAGTCTTGTGGACATTGGCTTATTCATGTACATACCTCCTTCTAAAACTGTGTGTGAATTTGCAGTTTGTCAAGTGTCTTTCTGAGTTATCATATATTGCTGTTTCTTAAGTGTTGATGGTTTTTGGTTTTGTGTTGAATTTCTCTCTCTCTCTCTCTCTCTCTCTGTCTTTTGTGGTTTTATTTCATAACATACATACCTGTATCCTTTAACATCTGTGTTATACTTATCACCTCAACACGCATTGTTTAAACTGTTATCATTCCTGTGAAACCTGTTCATATCAAATCATGGTGTGGTCACATCAGTTGCTTATTCTGTGTCCCCTGATCCCTCTGTGTGTTGACTTGTGCCCTTTTGTTGACCTCTGACCTTTTCCATGATGCGTCCCCTGGCAGAGGGGCAGGAGAGTGAGGCAGGAGAAGCAGAGAAAGAAGAGGTCGAAGGGCATGATGAAGGTCAGGTGTTGCCGTCCGCTGAGGACACCACCACCAGCAGCAACATTGTGAAGGTCAAAGGTGAAGCAGGTGATACTCTTGCGCGGCCCCTGCGGGCTGTTGGCTGATAGTTGTGCTGCCTGTCTGCTGCATCGTCCATGGTCTGTGCTGTGGGAACTCTGCTGATGACGATGCTGCTGCTGCATCCTCTATGCCTCTCCTCTCCTGTCTTGTGTCGTCTGTGTTATGTGTTAGCATTGTTGTCATCCTCATTCTTCACATGGTTGTCCTCCAGTCTCCATGTTGCATCTTCTTGCCCTGTTGCTGTGCCGGAATGTGTCGATGATCTGTTCCTTGGGCTGGCCTGCTGACCTGAGAGTGTTGTTCACTGAGTGGATGTGTGTGTGTGTGTGTGTGGTGTAACAGTTGCTGGTAGAACTGGCTTGTGCTTGTACTTGTGGAATGCCACTAGATTCATTTGTCAGCTGTTCGGTTTAATGTCATGGTATCACAGTTGCATCCCATTCTCATCATGCATGTTGCATTTGTTGTCGTGTTTTGTGTCAGCTGGTTGGTTAAACGGGGTCAATGGAGGAGCCGTGTCATGCTGACAGTGTCTTTGTCTGTGGTGTTTGTTGTCACCAAAGACTGCGCCGGGGTCATTAGTGTGGTTGAAAACTTGTCAGTGTATCGTTTCTTTGAGCTGACATCAGCCACAATATCTGCATTCTTGTGTGATGACATCGTTTGTGTTGATTACCTTCAGTAGCCTTGTTTGTGTGTGTACATCACCCATGTTGATTTGCAATGCAGTTTTGTTTTTATGTGAAAATATCTATGTTGATTGTTATCATCTTGTGTGACATTGCCTGCATTCTCTGTTCCTGTAGACAAAAGCTGTGTTTTGTTCCTTCATGGTTACAACATCATCCATGCTGATCACGTCCTTTGTGTTTCATGTCATCGTCTCTGGTGTCATCTGTGTTTTGGGATATCCATGTTGACTGTTCCTTTTGTGTGTGATGACGATTGCATCCTTCCTTTGTGATGACATTGTTTGTATTGATAGGCTCCTTTGTGATCTGTAGATGGCATTCTCTATATCGCTCATAGCAATGGCGGGACTTGCCCACTGAGCATGACATCAGCTTTAAGTCTGTGGTGCATATAGCATCTAAAAAGCATGATTTCTTTTACGGAGACAATTTTTTGAAAATCTGTCCGATCTGTTTACTTCATTCATGTTGCGTAGGTCTTCCCCTCTGTTTTTTCACAGATCCTTCTTTGTCGTTGTCTGATCCTGTCTTGTTTTTTTTCTTTTTCTTTTTTTTGGCATGAAGATAAGGAGAAAGTTTTGCATGTCATCATCTTTCATAGGATAGGGACAATACTTGATGTCATGATCATGGGAGCTGCTGATGAGTTCGTAATCCCTCAATCTCCCCTATGCCCCGTCATCGTCTCTGTATCATGCATCTCTTCTCTTCACTTTGCCCTTCTGATGTATGTTTTTTTTTTTTCAAAACATTTTCTCCACGTCGCCTGTCTGTGAAATCGTGGAACTCGTTTCCTTTGTCTTCAAGTTTTCGTGGAAGGTGATAATTTGAATAGATAGTCAGGGGCATTAACTGCTCATTCCAACTCTCAAGACAAAGGGGAGGCAATTTCAGCCAGTGAGGCCAACTCCTGCCCAGCAGTTTGCGCACAGGTAAAGAAAAAAAGAGAAACATATAGGGGAGCAAACATCACAAATTTCCTTTGGTTCAACATTTCACAATATTTGGAGTATCACTTCACTTTCGTTCTGGTGTTTGGGAATTGGGCAGAGGGGGAGGTATGTGGTTGGCTGTGGGAAGGGGTGGGGCAGTGGAGGGGGATGGGGGGTGAAGTTAGGGTGTTGGGGCGTGAAGAGATGCTGGGGTGCATGTATGAACTTGAGATCTGCAGTGGGAGAAATGACACGGGATGACCCAGAAATGAAAGAGGATTCCTTCATGCATCCTGGAGCCACAGAAGAAAGGTTATGTGTCCCAAACTTACGGTATGAAGGGGTTTACTTTACGACCTGTTGCCACAATAAGGGAAAAGTTATGTGTCCCAAACTTACGGTATGAAGGGGTTTACTTTACGACCTGTTGCCACAATAGGGAAAAGTTATGTGTCCCAAACTTACGGTATGAAGGGGTTTACTTTACGACCTGTTGCCACAATAAGGAAAAGTTATGTGTCCCAAACTTACGGTATGAAGGAGTTTACTTTACGACCTGTTGCCACAATAAGGGAAAAGTTATGTGTCCCAAACTTATGGTATGGAGGAGTTTACGACCTGTTGCCACAGTAAGGGAAAAGTTATGTGTCCCAAACTTATGGTATGGAGGAGGTTATTATGTGTACTAGACCCACAGTACAGAGGAATTATGTGTCCTGAGCCCGCAGTACAGAGGAGTGTCCTGAACCCCTAGCAATGCAGAGGTTGTGTCCTGAACCCACAGAATGCAGTAGGTTATAGGCCATGAGCCCACAGTACACAGAGCTTAATCTAGAGCGCGGGATTGGTACAATCCCCGAAAATCTGTTCCTTCCCGCAATTATCGAGTCTTAACGCGGGCAGACTCCCGCACATTTGCAGAACTGCCCGCCCTGTTGACTGATCGTTGCGGGCGCTCGTTTGTCGTCTGCTTGAAAAACTGAAACTAGGACTGAGCAGGAGTGAACGATTTCATGATATTTCATTGGCTGTTAGTGTAAATCAACCAATTGGCGGCGTTCATCTCCTCCTCCTCGATCACCGACGAGAAGTTGCGAGAGTTTAAGGCGCCATATTGGATATTTTCCAAAATGAAGCGTGCACCCACCCTATTCGACTTCGACTTTCGTGGAGGAAAAGTGAAAAAAAAAAAAAGATTCTCTGCCATGCGAGGGTGGAGAAGATCATGAAGAAACCGCGACTACATCCAAAAGCTCTGAGAAGCAGCCCGAAATTAGTGCCAGTGCAAGGGAACACTGGTTTCAAGACGATTTGCTGAAGAAGTGGCCCTGGATACCTAAGCTGAAGACCGGTGTGATGCGATGTGAATTGTGTTTGAAACACAAGAAACAAAACGTATTTACGTCGCCCCAAGGTGGTTGTTTAATCTAGATGATTTTGATCAAGGTGTGTTGAAGTCTGTGTACAAAGGTGGAGGAGGTATGTAACGTGGGGTTGTAGGGAGGGGGGGAGTGCCCCCTTTTTTTGATATGAGGGGGGGACTGCCCCCTTTTTCAAAAATCCTAGATTAAGCTCTGAGCACAGAGGAGTTGTTACGTGTCCTGAATCTACCATCCTGAACATGCAGTTTGATGGAGGTTATTAATATGTATCCTGAACTTACAATCCTGAACATACAGTATGGAAGAGTTATTACGTATCCTGAACCTACAGTATGGAGGTTAGTGTGTGTCTGAACTTACAGTGTGGAGGAGGTTTTTATGTGTCCAGAACCCACAATGTTTAATTGATGTGGTCCGTAGCCCACTGTATGAAGAGATTATTGTCTGATCTGAATCCACAGAATGGAGAATGTGTGAAGAGATTATTGTCTGATCTGAATCCACAGAATGGAGAATGTGTCTCAAATCCACATTGTTTTGATTTGTAGGATCAGTATTGGGAGATTGATACATAGTGGATCTTGATGTGTAGTGGATCTTCAGTACAGGGAGATAGATATGTAATGGACCTTCAGTGTGGGGAGATTGATACATAGTGGATCTTGATGTGTAGTGGATCTTCAGTACAGGGAGTTAGATATGTAATGGACCTTCAGTGTGGGGAGATTGATACATAGTGGATCTTGATGTGTAGTGGATCTTTAGTATAGGTAGATTGATGTGTAATGGACCTTCAGTGTGGGGAGATTGATACATAGTGGATCTTGATTTGTAGTGGATCTTCAGTATAGGTAGATTGATGTGTAATGGACCTTCAGTGTGGGGAGATTGATACATAGTGGATCTTGATGTGTAGTGGATCTTCAGTATAGGTAGATTGATGTGTAATGGACCTTCAGTGTGGGGAGATTGATGTATTGTGGATCTTCAGTATAGGGAGACTGATGGATCTTCAGTATGGGGAGACAGAGGCATAATGGATCTTCAGTATGGGGAGACTGAGGCATAATGGATCTTCAGTATGGGGAGACTGAGGCATAATGGATCTTCAGTATGGGGAGACTGAGGCATAATGGATCTTCAGTATGGGGAGACTGATGGATCTTCAGTATGGGGAGACTGAGGCATAATGGATCTTCAGTATGGGGAGACTGAGGCATAATGGATCTTCAGTATGGGGAGACTGAGGCATAATGGATCTTCAGTATGGGGAGACTGAGGCATAATGGATCTTCAGTGTGGGGAGACTGAGGCATAATGTATCTTCAGTATGGGGAGACTGAGGCATAATGGATCTTCAGTATGGGGAGACTGAGGCATAATGGATCTTCAGTATGGGGAGACTGAGGCATAATGGATCTTCAGTATGGGGAGACTGAGGCATAATGGATCTTCAGTATGGGGAGACTGAGGCATAATGGATCTTCAGTATGGGAGACTGATACATAATGGATCTTCAGTATGGGGAGACTGATACATAATGGATCTTCAGTATGGGGAGACTGATGCATAATGGATCTTCAGTATGGGGAGACTGATGTGAAGTAGATCTTCGAAACGGGGACACTGATCTGCAGTGAATCTTCTCTATGGGGAGACTAACTCTTAGTGGATTAGTGTGGGATTACTGATGTGTAGTCCTGCTTGAAGAGATTGACATGTAGTGGACATTCAGAGGGGGCACATACATGTCCTATCCTCCATCTGTCTGGGGAGATTGACATGTAGTGGGCATTCAGAGGGGGCACATACATGTCCTATCCTCCATCTGTCTGGGGAGGTTGACATGTAGTGGGCATTCAGAGGGGGCACATACATGTCCTATCCTCCATCTGTCTGGGGAGATTGACATGTAGTGGACATTCAGAGGGGGCACATACATGTCCTATTCTCCATCTGTCTGGGGAGGTTGACATGGAGTGGGCATTCAGAGGGGTCACATACATGTCCTATCTTCCATCTGTCTGGGGAGATTGACATGTAGTGGACATTCAGAGGGGGCACATACATGTCCTATTCTCCATCTGTCTGGGGAGATTGACATGTAGTGGGCATTCAGAGGGGGCACATAAATGTCCTGTCCTCCACCTGTCTGTTGAGGTTGATTTGCAGGGGGCCTCCTGCACGAAAAGATAAAAGTCTAGTGTGTGGAGAGTCATGTGTCATGGATCTGTGAACTGGAAGGATACCTTTAGTATGGAGAGATTGATGTGCCGTGATCCAGAGCATGCATGCTGTGAACCAGTTATAGGATAAATGATGCGTGCCTTCACAGGGAGATGAAGCATGGAAGACATGTAAGTGTTGTGTTTAAACCCAAGTGGGAATGAGCAGGAGACGTGGGCGAAGGGGTGGGGATGGGGGGTATTGTATGTTGTGCACTTTGTAAAGGGGGAAATATTTTGTGGACCTGGGAATAAAAGTTGACCCAGAACCGAAGACATGTTGTAGAATCTGCAGGACAGATAATTTGTCTGTGACTCGGGGCGGAAGAGGAGAGGAGGGCGTGGCAGGGACTTGGGAGTAGCAGAGATGAAGTTCCATGAAATGATGGGTGGTTGATGCGGAACATTATGTTGGAACACTGAGAAACAGCATAGAAGAGACGATGTGCTAGGGACTGGGGACAGCGTCACAGGTAAGGCATAACATGGGGGAAAACGTGGGATGCACTGGAGAGAATTGCTTTGGAAATGAGACACAGCATAGTGAAGATGAACAGTGGACTTGGGAAATGGCGAGTGTATGGAGACTCACTACGTGGTGTACTGGAGACATTGCCTTGGGACTGAGACAAGGCATGGGGAAGATCATGTTTGGTGGAGCTGGGATGTGGGATGAGCATTGAGATTCAGCCAGGGGAGTTGTTGTGCGGCACATCTGAAATGTAGCGAAGGAATTGAGAATTAGCGTGAATATGTTGGTGCACTTGACACTCGGCCTCAGAGGGATGACATTTCAGACTGAGGACAGGAGGTGCTGAGCGCATTGACCCGGAATGGAAGAAGGGCAATGAGCAATGGATTTAGAACCAAATGTACCCCCCCCCCCCCCCTCCCAGTTTGGTGTGTCATGTGCAAGCATGGAAGAGACAGTGGGCCACCTTAGACTTGACGTCGGAGAATGATGTGCTGTGGGCCTTGGATGGGGAAGCTGATTGTGGACCAGAATGGAAGAGAGGTGATGTGCGGTAGACCTGCAGCGCAAGGGAGATGATGTATGTGTGTGCTTGTGTCACAGCCTCAAACTGATGAGGTGTTGTGGACATGAGAGATGCCGGGCATATGAGGGGATGTGGTGTGAATACGAGACATGGAGATGATACATGAGCCTCTATCACTCTCCCTCTCCCACATCCCTCCTCCCCCTGCCCTCTACCTTCAGTTATAAACTGATTGATGTAGTTTGCCCACCGTAACCCTAAACTTTCTTTTAAATAATCTAATCTTTTTCATTGATAAAGAAATCACAAATTTACCAGTGAACCTGAACAGAGTGAAGTTAATTCTTTTGAATCATAGCTGTCTGTCAGGTCATTCATGTTCATGAAAAATGTAAACATTTTTGTGCTTTAAAAGTGACAGTTCATCTGTGCATATTATATTCAAGAAGGAGAAAGAAAAAAAAAGTACACAGACAGTGACCGTTTCAGTCTGCACTTCGTGTTACTTATTCTGACAGAACATTGATTTTGTTTCCACTCATGGACTTCCCAGGCACAGAAACTGGGGAGAGATGAAGTCTTTCTACCAACCCATTGATTTTGTTTCCATTCGTGGACTGCCTGGGCACAGAAAGTGGGGGGGGGGGGGGGGGGGGGGGGGATAGGATGAAGTCTTTCTACCAACCCATTGATTTTGTTTCCATTCGTGGGGGGGGGGGGGGGGGGGGGGGGGGGGGAAGGGAATAGGATGAAGTCTTTCTACCAACCATTGATTTTGTTTCCATTCGTGGACTGCCTGGGCACAGAAAGTGGGGGGGGGGGGGGGGGGGGGGGATAGGATGAAGTCTTTCTACCAACCCATTGATTTTGTTTCCATTCGTGGACTGCCTGGGCACAGAAAGTGGGGGGGGGGGGGGGGGGGGGGGGGATAGGATGAAGTCTTTCTACCAACCCATTGATTTTGTTTCCATTCGTGGACTGCCTGGGCACAGAAAGTGGGGGGGGGGGGGGGGGGGGGGATAGGATGAAGTCTTTCTACCAACCATGTCTGTTTTCAGCTACGACAGGGTGTTGAACTGTGTGTGTGTGTGTGTATGCGCACGCACATGTGTGAATGTAAAATTGATGACGTGTTCTGGACTAGTTGGCAGGATGTGGGAGTTGAGGTATCATGGACCTGAGACATGGTGCTGATGTGGAGAGATCTATGCAGACTCATGGTCATGGACCGTTATTGTTTGGGGAGATTGATGCGGCAGGGATTCAGGGAATGGCCATGGAGGTGATATGGAGAGATCTGTGCAGACTCGTGGTCATGGACCGTTATTGTTTGGGGAGATTGATGCGGCAGGGATTCAGGGAATGGCCATGGAGGTGATATGGAGAGATCTGTGCAGACTCGTGGTCATGGACCGTTATTGTTTGGGGAGATTGATGCGGCAGGGATTCAGGGAATGGCCATGGAGGTGATATGGAGAGATCTGTGCAGATCTCGTGGTCATGGACCGTTATTGTTTGGGGAGATTGATGCGGCAGGGATTCAGGGAATGGCCATGGAGGTGATATGGAGAGATCTGTGCAGACTCGTGGTCATGGACCGTTATTGTTTGGGGAGATTGATGCGGCAGGGATTCAGGGAATGGCCATGGAGGTGATATGGAGAGATCTGTGCAGACTCGTGGTCATGGACCGTTATTGTTTGGGGAGATTGATGCGGCAGGGATTCAGGGAATGGCCATGGAGGTGATATGGAGAGATCTGTGCAGACTCATGGTCATGGACCGTTATTGTTTGGGGAGATTGATGCGGCAGGGATTCAGGGAATGGCCATGGAGGTGATATGGAGAGAATGTATGTAGACTAATGGTCATGGGCCGTAGCTTGGTGAGGTGAATATGACGTGGATTCAGGGAACCGTGATTTGAAGAGAGAGAAAGACTCGCAGAGAGAGAGAGAGAGAGGACTCAGGAGAGAGAGAGAGAGAGAGTGTGTTTTGTGTGTGTGTGTGTGTGTGTTTGTGTATGTGGTTGTTAACAGTGTGTGTACGCTTAGGAGAGATGGGGGATCAGGATGGGGGTGGGGACCAGATGTACCTGTGTGTGTGCGTGCGTGTGTGTGTGTGTGTGTGTGTGTGTGTGTGTGTGTGTGTGTGTGTGTGTGTGTGTGTGTGTGTGTGAAGCTGAATCTGTTTGTTTGCACTTAGACATGTGACAGATGCTGGATTGCACTGTTTAGTGCATGTAGGTCGTTTCTTCAATTCCTTGTTCCTTTATCCGGCATGTGAAAGTCTTGACACATTCATCATCACTCACTTTTTGTCTGTCTCCCTCCCTCCCCTCTCTCCCTCCCTCCCGCTCTCTCTCTCTCCCTCCCTCTCTTTTTTCTCCCATTCCCCGTCCACTTTTTCTCATGTCCATGCGTCCTCCCTCTCTCCGTCCCTTTTCTCTCTTTCTCTGTTCTTCCATCCTACTCTCAAGCGCTTGTCTCTCTCCTCTATATCCCCCCCCCCCCCCCCCCCCCCCCCCCCCCAATGTATGTTTATTTTTGTTATTTGAATTTTTTACCCGAGGGCTGGGTGGGGAAGAAAGGTTTGTGCTAATAATGTATATCTCATTACTCTTGTTAGACCCCCCCCCCCTCCCCTTTCTGTTTCTTCATTGTCTCCCTTCTGCCCTCTTCCCAGTTTCAAACTTTTATTTCATTGCTGTCTTGTATACGACTAAGCAGTGAAGGAGGTTGTGAGAGGTTTTGTCGTGTGATAATGTGGTGTCTCTTGTTTGCCGACATGTTACCTGCATTTTGGTGAACATGCTGTTGGCTGGACCCATGCTTGCTGCCGTGTGTTGTCGCCTCAGGTGTTGTGGATGGTTTGGGGTTTTCTTTTATCGGTGAACAGCCTGGTGAGTACTCTCGCATGGCTTTCCTTTCCTTGCACTGGTCATTTGTCTAGGCTCAGGTCGAGTAAGGTCAGTCACAGATGGCGCTGGCCTGGGTACACAGATTTGGTAGAACCTGTTTTGACGTGCTCGACCGATGGCACCGTTCTCTGAACACAGATGTTGTCGGGGGCCTGAAGTGACTGGCTAGGCAGGTTGCTGTGTTCTTTAAAAGCCCTGGTGATGATGGTGAACGCGCAGTGGTGGTGACTTGACAGGTCTTGTTGTTGCTCTGTGCGCTGACGTTGCCTCCCACACATCGGTGGTGAGGTGGTCAGAGGGACAGGAGGGACGTTGCCTGGTGTGGTGATGTGTGGATAGGTGACCATGGCTGAGGTGACAGGCGCCACCGTTCTGACCTGCACACGGTCGTGTTGTTGCTGTTGTTTCTTGGGAGTGGGGGGAGGGGGCATAATCCTGGGGCGATAATGGTTGAAGTGACAGGTGGAACGGCACTGTCCTGCATGCTGTTATGTTGATGTCAAGGGGGGATAATCCTGGGGCCCAGTCTGGGGGTGATAATCGCTGAAGTGACAGGTGGAACAGTGTGCATGCTGTCATCTTGATGTTAACTTTGGGGGTGGGGGGTGGGGGTGGGTAATCCTAGGCTCTGTCTTGGGATGCATGTTGGACTTCTTGGCAACCCTTGACCTCGTTAGCCTTTGACCTCGTTATGCACCCTTAACCTGATAACCTTTGTAACATCTTTCTGCACTCCTTGGTCAGGTGTTCATGTTTTGTTTTGTTGTTGTTGTTGATTTTTTTTTTTTAAACCTGCTTTCTTTGATGTCTTTCGCCGCTTGCTGTGTGTGTTGATCTTTTACCATGTCCTTCTGGACCTTTTTTTACCTCTGTCTGGGCTCTTTGACCTCTTCATGTGTTTCTGTGACTTGATTCTGCAGTCACTGAGCTGTTTCACACCTATTTCTGCTTTCCTGCTGTGTGTGTGTGTGTGTGTGTGTGTGTGTGTGTGTGTATCAGAGCTTCTGGACCTCCCCAACATCTTTGCAGTCTTTGGCTTGTTTGACCTCTTTCTGCATATATTAACCTCTGTGACTACTTTCTATTCTTTGTCACCGAGTCATTATCTTCTTTGATAAAAGAAAAATCAACAGTATGTTGGTTTTTTTTCCCCAAGTATCTTTTTTCATTCTTCATTCTTACCTCTTCCTTGCCTCCCTCCCCCCCCCCCCCCCCCCCCCCCCCCCCCCCCCCCCCCCCCCCCCCCCCCCCACTATCTCCCCCTCCCCACCCCTCTCTCTCTCTCTCTATAAATGTTTCTGTGTGTCTGTTCTTAGTTTTTCTAGCTCTGTTTCTCAGCTCTCTCGCTCACTCTTTGCTCTATAATCTGTTTCTCTCTCTCTCTCTCTCTCTCTCTCTCTCTCTCTCTCTCTCTCTCTCTCTCTCTCTCTCTCTCTCTTCCACCCCCTCTCTCTCTCTCTCTCTTCTGTCTCGCTCGCTCACTGTTTCAAGAAATAGTTATTGCACTATCATGAACTGTGGTCTTATCACATCATGGTTGGCTGTGTCTGTGTCTTTGCGTCAACTTTTCTTCCTCTTTGACTGTTTGTCTTGTTTGCCCTGCTGGTTGCACCAGTGCAAGAGAGCGTCACAACTCCTCGTGTGTCAGGGGGATGGATGAGTGATGGTGCGGATGTGTCATGGTGGTGGCAGCGTCATGGACTGGGTGTGTCATGGTGTGGGCGGGGTCACGGTGTGGATGTGTCATGCTGAGGATGTGTCAGGCTGTGGATGTGTAGTAGGGCGAGTGTGTCTTGATGGGTTGATGTGGTGGAGGGGAAAGAAGGTGGGGGTGATGGCGTTGAAGTGTCATGCTGTGGATCTCCAATCACTGTCTGAATTACTGGCATTTGTTAACACTCGCATGGACAGGGATGTGGTTGCTGTGAAGTGTGTATTACTTGCACGAATTCCTGTTTGCCAAGTTGTGGTGGCACTAGGTATTTCTTTCTGAAAAGGCACAGATATTACTAATTACATGGCTAGAAGTGTCGGATGTCAAACTTGCCAATAAGGGTATTCAAACTGAATGGGTATTCAGAATGAACGGGGTTGAAGTCTGATTGGTTGTTCTGTGAGAATGTAGTTGTCGGGGCAATGGATGTTTTGTTTGGAAGCTGGAATAGCTCAGTTAATAGAGTGCCGGACTCGAAATCTCGGTGATCTTTGAGTTATGGTTTGGAATCTCTGCCGGGCTGTTTTCGGCATAAGGGGGGCTTTCCCCTTGGAGTTAACATTGGTTCTGACTCCCATTTCCCAAAAAGTCCTTTCAGTGAGACTATAGTATAAACCGAGGTTCTATGTATGAACGTATGCATAGCTTCTTGCACACAAGTAAAACCCATCATCTGCTTTAGTAAGAGAAGGCCAGTGTGGCCATTGATATGGATGACACATTATCCATGATATGCACCATGCATGAAAAACTGAAAGAATGAATGAAGGGAACTGAATGAATGATATTGACTGAATGACATGGAAAACAACTGAATGAAGCGCCGGCAGGCAGCTCTTCAGTCAGCTCTATCCAGGTAGGCAGCCTGCTGTGTAAACAAGAGCGTGGATTGTGAAATGCATAGAGCTTGGTCTCCAACCAAGGATAGGCACTATATGAATACTCTCCTGAATGATAGTAGTTTCCTGGCAGCTGTCTGACCGCTTGCCTTTGTCCGCTCCACATGCCACACCCGGTCATTTCAGTGACGAGTCTGATAGCAGCGATGCAGTCCGAGTTCAGTTTTTCTGACTATTATTAGCCTGTATTTGAGCAGAAAGAATGGCTTTTCCACGAAATAGTTGGTTTTCATTAAAGGGGAACAAACTTTCATCGAAAGATAAGACATCTCTGCATCTCAGAAGTTTCACTGGAAGAAGTTCATGTTTGCCTGTGAAGAGGCTTGATTTCAGCTTGATTTGCCATTGGCTGTATGTTGTTTTCACTTGGAAAGAAATGGCGAGAGATTTGAACAGTAATTTTTGGCATTTTTGCATCACACACTAGAATTGAGATAAATTCAGAGAGATTTGAATAAGGGCTGGTGAGATATTTTTATCACTCATTTGAATTCTAGATCACTCGTGGAAATATGAATAAGTGTTGGTGGGATATTCGTATAATTCACTGGAATCATGGCGTCTGTTCACATAGAAATAAGCCATCCTAGGTAGACTGCTGTGGAGTCATGGCGTCAGTTTGTGTAGAAGTGAAATGTGATCTGGGGAGACAGAATATCAAACCTTTAAAACAGAAAATGACAATTTGTTATTTTAAAAAAGAAAATCATGGTGGTTTTCACACAAAGCGCTCGTCTCCTTTATGCTTGGGGAACAGGATGAACAGTGAAAAGAGCGTAAGATAGTAGGCCTCTGAAATAATGTGTTTCTCTGTGTGGTTTCCTTTGCTGGTGGATATTGTTCAGAATTCCACCTGTGATACAGATGGGGTCATATCAAGAGCTGGTGTTGACAGTCGCACATAGGAAAACTGTGATGAAAGAATGCGCATGTGCTTTGGGAAAAGGAAAAGTTCAGAAGGACTAAACATACCGTGAATTTCTGGTTGTGGACGTGTGCCAGCGTGGTATATGTTTGGAAAGAGAGAGTGCAGGGGTCACAAAGTGCAGACGCCTGTCTGTTGGGATTCTGGTATTGTTACGGTGTCAGTGGGTTGGAAATACTCAGGTCAAGGCTAAGAAAAGAGTTCAGCCCCTCAGATCATCTGCCGGAGTCTCTAGATATAGCCAGGGATAACTTGTTTATTTACACTACAGATACTTCATAGAAAGGGGGTCTTGTACAATCACTCTTTTTGGTTTTTTTTAATAGTTTTTTTTTTTTTTTTTTTTTTTTTTTTTTTTTTTTTTAACAGTCCAGCAAAGACTGTGATGTGATTTGAGGAAGGAAAGTACTGATGTTGTGGTATATTTAAGTATACCTTGAAAGTTTTTTCGTGTTCAGGAATGATATATTTGTTCAGGCAATGGGCAAGGGATTCTTCGCATCCAGTCGGAAGAAAAGGGGTGTTGGGTGTGAAGGAGTAGGAAGGTGTCAGTAATCGTTGATTTATGAGTGTTGATACAAACTGCTTGTGAAAGCAGCATGTGCGTGTTTTTTTTTTCCTTTTCTTTTTTTTGTTTGTTTGTTATTGTTTACAGAAATGACAGTGTTTTTGAGAATGAAAACTTCTGAGAAGGGTTTACTGAGATCTGAAAGGTTCAAGGAGGTCTGACAATCTCTCCGTTCCATTTGATTGAAGACGCAGTGTGTTCGTAGATTGTTGAGAGGGGGTGGGGGGGGGGGGGGTTATCAAAGACAGCACTCTCGGCAGTGAAGGTATCCTGTAGATAGTGGTAAGGAAACTGCTCAAGGCCATGGCTCATCGGCTGGTTGGATGCAAAGGTGGCTCGCTTCTTGATGGGCGCCGCGGATGAAGTGGTGAAGAGAAACGAGGAACACTCGCCTCATGTTTGATTTTGTACCACGACTGGCCAGTGAAATCACACAAAGACTGTCACCGTACATAGACTGGGAAGAGAAATGACGAGGACTGTGGCCTCTAGTCTGGTGGGTTCATCCGTGAGTTCACACTGATGCGACGGAGGCAGGCTCCTGTAGATGAAGTTTAGGGAATGAAGGAGAGCAAGGTGTATCTCGGTTTGCGATGTTCCAGCCCCCTCCCTGTTTCTTTATCGCTGTGTGTGTGTGTGTGTGTGTGTGTGTGTGTGTGTGTGTGTCTATCACTCTATGCGTGTGTGTGTGTGTGTGTGTGTGTGTGTGTGTGTGTGTGTGTGTGTGTGTGTGTGTGTGTCTATCACTCTATGCGTGTGTGTGTGTGCATGTGCGTGTATGTGTGTGTGTGCTCTTGCATGAAAACTAGACTGTTGTTGTTATTGACTGTTTTTGTGGTGCATCAGATTCCGTGTGTGTGTGTGTGTGTGTGTTCTTCCGCATGAAGACAAGACTACATTGTTGTTGTTGACTGTTGTGTTCGTGGCATGTGGTGTTCTGATAGCGTTGGCATGACAACCCTGTCTTGTCTGTGGTGGATCTGTCACGGTCGGAGCGGTATGCCTTGGTTTGGTGTTGTGACCCACTCAAGTGATGTGGTGTCTGGTCCACCTGTACATGATGTGTGTGTGTGTCCCTGGATCAGTGGTGGTTTGGTTTGACACTGAGGTGACTGTCATCAGCCCATCATAGAAGTCGGACTATGGGTTCGTGGGATGATGCTGTTCTGGTAGGGAACCCTCGTCACCATCAGTCCACCAGACCTGTTTACCACTACAGTGTCAACATAACTCTCTTCACAGATTTCGCAGAAGTAGTACAAAAGTGCTGAATGCCTTTTGGGGGACGGGTAAGGGGGGGGGGGGGGGGGGTAGGGGGGGGGGAGACAAGAAAAAAAAATAAAGCACTGAAACAAGAAGATGTAATATGTAATTGATTTTATGGAAAGGAAGCATGGTGTTGTCTCCAGCCACAAGCGACGACTTTGTAACTCTTGCTTGCAACGCCTTGTTTTATCCAACAGTGTATTGAAACATTTTAGCAGCAGTAGTCCGAATATATATATATATGATAAAGTAGCTGGGTAGGAGGCATTTCTCTCAAAAGTGTATAAGAATCTTCTGTCGGCAAAACAAAAGTTCACAGCAGCTGCTGCAAGATCAGCTTCTTTGTGAACTCTCCCCCAAATTTGATGTTGCTCGCCGTCCTGTGGTAGTACACACATTTAACGTTTTCCTGATCAGCCTTGCGTATATGCAGTTGTTACAGTTGAGCACATTGTGGTAAATACGACCAGCAGTCTAGAAAAAGTCCTATTTCTTTTCTTCTACAATGTGATGGGAAGAATCATATTTTACATGTAGTTTTGGGTCCTGGAAAAAGTTTTCTTTCTTTTCTTTTCTTTTTTTTTTGTTTTTGTTTGTTTACAATACAGATTTTATTTTTAGGTAAAGAGCTTAATAAAAAGAAATGTCAGATGTCAGGCAGTCAAAATGACATGTTTATGCTTTTAAGTCACAACAGCATTTTGATATTAGCTTAAAGATGCTTCATAGCATACTGAGCGCAAAGTTCATCTTTCACCCTTTCTGTGGATATATAGTGAAAGGCTATTACTTTTTTTTTTTTTTTTTACTCAGAGGCATAAAATAAAATTTGAAAAAGAAGAAACACATATCGGCAAGGGAGAATCTGTTGAGCGATGTCTATGGGGAAAGAATCAAAAACAAACAAAGCAAGCGCATCATATGTTTGTGTAAAGAAGCAGACCAGCATCATTCCGAGGGTAAACAGGTCTGGTGGACAGACCCCAAGGCATCCAGGTCATCAGGCACCTTGCCTTCCTCACTGCTCAACCTTCAAGACTTCATGGCATTTCAGAAGATGCC
>CM031628.1:35436751-35449251 GCA_018398815.1 Conus ventricosus
GTCAGTAACAGCAGGATTAGCCTGTTGCTACAGTTAATCATTGACAACAGGATTACCCTGTTGCTACAGTCAGCCAGTGACAACAGGATTACCCTATTGCTGCAGTCAGTGACAACAGGATTACCCTGTCGCTACATTCAGCCAGTGACAACAGGATTACCCTGTTGCTACAGTCAGCCAGTGACAACAGGATTACCCTGTTGCTATAGTCAGTCAGTGACAATAGGATTATCTGTTGCTACAGTCAGTGACAACAGGATTACCCTGTTGCTACAGTCAGTCAGTGACAACAGGATTACCCTGTTGCTACAGTCAGTGACAACAGGATTACCCTGTTGCTACAGTCAATCAGTGACAACGGGATTACCCTGTTGCTACAGTCAGTCAGTGACAGCAGCATTACCCTGTTGCTACAGTCAGTCAGTAACAGCAGGATTACCTGTTACTACAGTCAGTCAGTGACAGCAGGATTACCCTGTTGCTACAGTCAGTCAGTGACAACAGGATTACCCTGTTGCTACAGTCAGTCAGTGACAGCAGGATTACCCTGTTGCTACAGTCAGTCAGTAACAGCAGGATTACCCTGTTGCTACAGTTAATCATTGACAACAGGATTACCCTGTTGCTATAGTCAGCCAGTGACAACAGGATTACCTATTGCTACAGTCAGTGACAACAGGATTAACCTGTTGCTACAGTCAGTCAGTAACAGCAGGATTACCTGTTGCTACAGTTAATCATTGACAACAGGATTACCTGTTGCTACAGTCAGCCAGTGACAACAGGATTACCCTATTGCTGCAGTCAGTGACAACAGGATTACCCTGTCGCTACATTCAGCCAGTGACAACAGGATTACCCTGTTGCTACAGTCAGCCAGTGACAACAGGATTACCTGTTGCTACAGTCAGTCAGTGACAATAGGATTATCCTGTTGCTACAGTCAGTGAGAACAGGATTACCCTGTTGCTACAGTCAGTCAGTGACAACAGGATTACCCTGTTGCTACAGTCAGTGACAACAGGATTACCCTGTTGCTACAGTCAATCAGTGACAACAGGATTACCCTGTTGCTACAGTCAGTGACAACAGGATTACCCTGTTGCTACAGTCAGTCAGTGACAACAGGATTACCGTGTTGCTACAGTCAGTGACAACAGGATTACCCTGTTGCTACAGTCAATCAGTGACAACAGGATTACCCTGTTGCTACAGTCAGTCAGTGACAACAGGATTACCCTGTTGCTACAGTCAGTCGGTGACAACAGGATTACCCTGGTGCTATGGAGTCAGTCGGTGACAACAGGATTACCCTGTTGCTACAGTCAGTCGGTGACAACAGGATTACCCTGTTGCTACAGTCAGTCAGTGACAACAGGATTACCCTGTTGCTACAGTCAGTCGGTGACAACAGGATTACCCTGTCGCTACATTCAGCCAATAACAACAGGATTACCCTGTTGCTACAGTCAGCCAGTGACTACAGGATTACCCTGTTGCTACAGTAGTGACAACAGGATTACCTGTTGCTACAGTCGGTGACAACGGGATTACCCTGTTGATACAGTCAATCAGTGACAACAGGTTACCTGTTGCTACAGTCAATCAGTGACAACAGGATTACCCGGTTGCTATGGAGTCAATCGGTGACAGCAGGATTACCCTGTTGCTACAGTCAGTTGGTGACAACAGGATTACCCTGTTGCTGCAGTCAGTCAGTGAAAACAGGATTACCTTTTTGGGCTGCAGTCAGTCAGTGACAACAGGATTACCCTGTTGCTACAGTCAGTCAGTGACAACAGGATTACCTGTTGCTACAGTCAGTCAGTGACAACAGGATTACCCTGTTGCTGCAGTCAGGCAATGACAACAGGATTACCCTGTTGCTACAGTCAGTCAGTGACAACAGGATTACCCTGTTGCTGCAGTCAGTCAGTGACAACAGGATTACCCTGTTGCTACAGTCAGTCAGTGACAACAGGATTACCCTGTTGCTACAGTCAGCCAGTGACAACAGGATTACCCTATTGCTGCAGTCAGTCGGTGACAACAGGATTACCCTATTGCTGCAGTCAGTCGGTGACAACAGGATTACCCTGTTGCTACAGTCAGTCAGTGACAACAGGATTACCCTGTTGCTGCAGTCAGTCAGTGACAACAGGATTACCCTGTTGCTGCAGTCAGTCAGTGACAACAGGATTACCCTGTTGCTGCAGTCAGTCAGTGACAACAGGATTACCCTGTTGCTGCAGTCAGTCTGACAACAGGATTACCCTGTTGCTACAGTCAATCAATGACAACAGGATTACCCTCTTTTGCAGTCAGTCAGTGACAACAGGATTACCCTGTTGCTGCAGTCAGTGACAACAGGATTCCCCTGTTGCTACAGTCAATCAATGACAACAGGATTACCCTGTTGCTACACAGTCAGTCAGTGAGAACAGGATTACCCTGTTGCTACACAGTCAGTCAGTGACAACAGGATTACTCTGTAGGGTCAACATAAAGAGATGTAAATTGTTTGGGTATTAACAGAAAACACTCACTAAACACACACACACACACACACACACACCACACACACACACGCCTGCCTGAAGTAGTGTTGGTTTAAAGGGGGAAGATTGTTTGAATGTAGAGAACAAAGAATTAAGTGGTCACTTTCAAGGGATGAAGACTGGATAGAATAACAAAGAATTCCTGGGTAGACTAAAAAGGGATGAAGACTGAATAGACTTACTGAAAAACCCCACTGCAGATATAAAGAGTTGAAGATTGTTTCAAACAGAAATAACTAGAAATTATTATAGCATAGGTTTATAAAGGGAGTGAAGAGTGAATGGAAACGCCTAAGAACTGAGGTGGGTTTCAAGGGGTGAAGTTTAAGAGGAAATAACAAAGAAGTAAAGCATAAGATGGAAAGGGTTAACACGGGATAGCAATAACAAAGAACTAGAATGTAGTTTAAAAGGTGAAGATTTTTTTAGCAGAAAGAAAAAGAACTGAGGTGGGTTTCAAGGGGTGAAGTTCAAGAGGAAATAACAAAGTAAAGCGTAAGATGGAAAGGGTTAACACGGGATAGCAATAACAAAGAACTAGAATGTAGTTTAAAAAGGTGAAGATTTTTTTAGCAGAAAAAAAACAACTGAGGGTGGGATCAAAGAGTGAATTTTTTTTGTTTTGTTTTGTTTTTGTTTGTAATTGATGGAAATGAGAGAGAGAGAGAGAGAGAGATTTGAAGAGATGATGCATACTGAGAAGACATAAGAAAAGAACATCAGAAAGTAACTGAAAAGGAAACTGTTTTGAGATGAACAAAGAAGAAGGTGTAAAGAATAGATGAGTAAACACTGTTCGCGGGCAGATTTCGAAACGATAAAAAGTGTAATGGTCTAAGGAGTAGCTATGAAGGATGTACGATCGTTTTGAGATGAATAAAAGCTGTTCAGGGGTAGATTTTAGAAAGTGGTCTGGACAGAAATGAGAGAGAAATGTAAGAAGTGGGAGTTGGTGTTGGCGATATCTGAGAGGGGGCAGTTAGGTGATACGAAGCAAAGAGGGAAATAATTATTTTTAGGATGGAGAGAGGGATGATGGGGAACCTTCCAACCTTGAACAGTTCCTCTGTGTGTGTGCGTATGTGTGTGTGTTTGTGTGTGTGCGCGCGTGGCGCATGCGCGCAAGTATAATTCTGTACAACATACTCTCTTTTCCCCATTGCTTCTCAGACTCCTTCAGCATCCCTTTTCATCAGCCCTGATGTGGCCCTTTGCGGTCGGCTGGGCTATAAGCAACATTATCTTATCCCTTTTCATCATTGGTCTTCCATTTTTGATGTCATGTTCTGTGATCCAGCTAACATCATGATAACCTTCCTCCCCAGGCGCTGTGGTGTGGATTGTGTGGTTGTATAGATCTGTATGAGTGTGTGTGTGTGTGTATGTGAGTGAGAGAGAGAGAGAGAGAATGAGATTTTGTGTGTGTCTTTCTGGTGTCTGTGTTTGTTATGTCTTGGATCTGCTGAACATGGTAAAACAGAATCTTGTATCAATTCGAAACACCACACTTACTCACATATGCACACACTTATGCACACACACATGTGTGTGGGCAAGCACACATACACACACACTCACAGACACACATGCATGCATGCACGCATGCACTCGTGCGCGCGCGCACACGCACACACACACACACACACACACACACACACACACACACACACGCACACACACCCTTGCATGCATTCAAGCACTTTGTTCACAATAACCCTCAGTAAATATTTCTTTAATTGCACCTCTCTCTCATTCATACTCTCACACGTGCACACACACACACACACACACACACACACACACACACACACACACACACACACACACACACACAAAGTGTTAAGATACATAAAAGGTTGTTGGAGAATGGTACTTCTGAGAAAGAGAGTTGCAGCATTTCGACCCTTATTGACTTTGTGCAAGGGTCAGTACATCATTATGATAGGGATTACTTTGTTAAAAAAAAAATAAATAAAAATAAATTTTTCCTCATGATGGGATTACTTTGTAAAAAAAAAATTGCCCCATAATAGCGATTACTTTGAGGGGGGGAGGGGGGAGCCGTGTGATAGGTA
The DNA here is from genome assembly GCA_018398815.1 of Conus ventricosus. NCBI lineage: Eukaryota > Metazoa > Mollusca > Gastropoda > Neogastropoda > Conidae > Conus > Conus ventricosus. The sequence continues at coordinate 35,441,385 of CM031628.1, forward strand.
TTACTTTGTTTTTAAAAAAGATTGCCCCACGATAGGGGTTACTTTGGGGGGAGGGGCGGGGCTATGATAGGAATTACTTTGTTTTTTTTTTTTTTTTAATGCCCCATGATAGGGATTACTTTGTAGAAGTTTGCCCCATGATAGGGATTACTTTGTAGAAGTTTGCCCCATGATAGGGATTACTTTTTTTAATGCCCCATGATAGGGATTACTTTGTAAAAAAAAAAAATGCCCTGTAATGGAGATTACTTTGTAAAAATAAAATTTGCCCCATGATAGGGATTGCTTTGTTAAAATTTGCACCATGATAGGGATAACTTTGTAAAAAAAAAATTGCACCATGATAGGGATAACTTTGTAAAAAAAAAGTTGCGCCATGATAGGGATTACTTTGTAAAAAAAAATTGCGCCATGATAGGGATTACTTTGTAAAAAAAAATTGCGCCATGATAGGGATTACTTTGTAGAAATTTGCCTCATGATAGGGATTGTTTTGTAAAAAAAAAAATTGCCATGATAGGGATTACTTTGTAAACATTTGCCTCATGATAGGGATTACTTTGTAAAAACAAATTGCGCCATGATAGGGATAACTTTGTAGAAATTTGCCTCATGATAGGGGGAGTGTGTGAAGGGTCAGGATATTTGTCTCCAAGCGACTGTGTAAAGGAGGATGTTTATTCCCTTGGAACTTTGTAAAAAAAAATTGCCCCTTGATAGGGACATGTAAAACATTGCCCCATGATAGGGACATGTAAAACATTGCCCCATGATAGGGACATGTAAAACATTGCCCCATGATGGGGACGTAAAACATTGCCCTATGATAGGGACATGTAAGACATTGCCCCATGATGGGGACGTAAAACATTGCCCTATGATAGGGACATGTAAAACATTGCCCCATGATGGGGACGTAAAACATTGCCCTATGATAGGGACATGTAAGACATTGCCCCATGATGGGGACGTAAAACATTGCCCTATGATAGGGACATGTAAGACATTGCCCCATGATGGGGACGTAAAACATTGCCCTATGATAGTGACATGTAAGACATTGCCCCATGATGTGGACGTAAAACATTGCCCCATGATAGGGACATGTAAGACATTGCCCCATGATGGGGACGTAAAACATTGCCCTATGATAGGGACATGTAAGACATTGCCCCGTGATAGGGACGTAAAACATTGCCCTATGATAGGGACATGTAAGACATTGCCCCGTGATAGGGACGTAAAACATTGCCCTATGATAAGGACATGTAAGACATTGCCCCGTGATAGGGACATAAAACATTGCCCTATGATAAGGACATGTAAGACATTGCCCCGTGATAGGGACGTAAAACATTGCCCTATGATAAGGACATGTAAGACATTGCCCCGTGATAGGGACAGTGTGAAGGAGCAGGATATTTGTCTCTAAGGGACTGTGCCAAAGGGTTAAGATATTTATCCCCTTGGGACTTTGTAAAGGAGTCAGGATATTTGCCCCATGATGGGGAGTATGTGAAGGGTCAGGATATTTGCCCCATGATAGGGAGTGTGTGAAGGGTCAGGATATTTGCCCCATGATAGGGAGTGTGTGAAGGGTCAGGATATTTGCCCCATGATAGGGAGTGTGTGAAGGGTCAGGATATTTGCCCCATGATAGGGAGTGTGTGAAGGGTCAGGATATTTGCCCCATGATAGGGAGTGTGTGAAGGGTCAGGATATTTGCCCCATGATAGGGACAGTGTGAAGGAGCAGGATATTAGTCTCTAAGGGACTGTGCAAAAAGGTTAGGGTATTTATCCCCTTGGGACTTTGTAAAAGGGTCAGGATATTTGCCCCATGATAGGGAGCATGTGAAGGGTCAGGATATTTGTCTCCTCGGGACTGTGTAAAAGAGCTAGGATATTTGTTCCTGAGAGACTTTGTGAAAAAGGCAAGATATTAGTTCGCTTGGGAATTTTTGAAAGAGGATATTTGTTCTCAAGGAATTACACACACACACACGCACACGCACACAGGAACACACTCTCACACACACACACACACACACACACACACACACACACACACACACACACACACACACACACACACACAATATATATATTTATACATACATATATGTGAAAAAAAGTCAGAATATTTGTCCCGTGGGGACTCTTTAAAGAGTGAGGATATTTGTCCCTGAGGAACATTTCAAAAGAGCCAGGATATATGACAGGGTACCAGCCTTAGGGATTATTTAAAAGAGTTAGAATATTTGTGTCCTAGGGACTATGTAAAAGAGTCTGAATATTTTTCCCCTTGGGACTTTGTATATATCTGTCTCCTCAAGACATAGTAAGAGAGTCTGGATATTTTGTCCCCTGGGTATTTTGTAAAAGAATCGTGATGTTTATCTCATATAGAGACTATGTAAAAGAAGAAATTTGTTCATACAACTGTGTAAAGAAGAGTCAGAATATCTGTCCCATGGGAACTGTGTTAAAGCATCAGGATATTTATTACTTGGGGACTTTATAGAGAATCGGGATGTGTTCCCATAGGGATATCTGAAATGAATTTGGGGTGTTCTCCTTCTTTACCCCACCCCTCCGTGGCCCCCCACCATAGAGATTTTGGGGGGTGTAAAAGGGTAGGTTTTATCACAAGAAGACTTGGCAAGGGGTGAAATGCTGCAAAGTTTTTCTTTCCCACCAGAGGATCCTTCTTCAACAACGGGTTTTGTTCTTTGTTTGTAGTTGTTCTGTGTGTGATCCTGTCATCACCCTAGTCTTCAGCTAGTGACTGACTGCCGACCGCTGTTCTGTTCACAGCTGCTGTGTGTTGACGCTAGTCACTCTCATAGGTTCACATGTCCTGACAGTGCTGCACTGTCTGGCTGTGCATAGACAACATTGCTGTGAACTCTGGTCCATTTCTGCAGACTTAGCTGTGGACCAGCTGCACACTGCCTCTCAGTGTGTGTGTGTGTGTGTGTGTATGTGCGTGTGCGTGTGTGTGTGCTGTCTGAGATTAGTGTGTACTGACCGGCATGTGCGTTTGCTGTGTGCCAGCTTTTGGTCAGTGTACGCATTTCTGATTTGTTACCGGTTTGCTGTTCGACATGATTGTTAGTGTTGCATCGGTACCCTTTGGTACATCAGTGGGTGTGTGTGTGTTATGTGTGTGTGTGTGTGTGTGGTATTGGTAGATCTGTATGTATGACATAGTGCCGGTCGAAGGTAAGTCAGTGAACACATGTGTCAGGATAGGGTGACAAATCATTGAAGTAATAAGTTGGAGGAGTCAGTGAAGGAAGATGTAGAGTCATAAATGATGACAGTCAGGTCAGTCATTAAGGAAAAGTGGCAAGTGAAGGAAGACAGTTGAGTGATGGAAGACAGTGGAGGAAGATAGGTTTGTGACGAGAGACAGGTTAATGAAGGAAGACAGGTTAATGAAGAAAGACAGGTTAATGAAGAAAGAATGATAAATGAAAGAAGACAGGTTAATGAAGAAAGACAGGTTAATGAAGAAAGAATGATAAATGAAAGAAGACAGGTTAATGAAGAAAGACAGGTTAATGAAGAAAGAATGATAAATGAAAGAAGACAGGTTAATGAAGGAAGACAGGTTAATGAAGGAAGACAGGTTAATGAAGAAAGAATGATAAATGAAAGAAGACAGGTTAATGAAGGAAGACAGGTTAATGAAGGAAGACAGGTTAATGAAGAAAGAATGATAAATGAAAGAAGACAGGTTAATGAAGGAAGACAGGTTACTGAAGGAGGACAGATTAGTGAAGGAAGACAAGTTGATGAAGGAAGACAGGATAGTATAATGAAGGAAGACAGGATAGTAATGAAGGACAGGTTAATGAAGGAAGACAAGTTGATGAAGGAAGACAGGATAGTATAATGAAGGAAGACAGGATAGTATAATGAAGGAAGACAGGATAGTAATGAAGGACAGGTTAATGAAGGAAGACAAGTTAATGAAGGAAGACAGGATAGTAATGAGAGGTTAATGAAGGAAGACAGGATAGTAATGAGAGGTTAATGAAGGAAGACAGGATAGTAATGAGAGGTTAATGAAGGAAGACAAGTTAATGAAGGAAGACAGGATAGTAATGAAGGACAGGTTAATGAAGGAAGACAGGATAGTAATGAAGGACAGGTTAATGAAGGAAGACAGGATAGTAATGAAGGAAGACAGGATAGTAATGAGAGGTTAATGAAGGAAGACAGGATAGTAATGAGAGGTTAATGAAGGAAGACAAGTTAATGAAGGAAGACAGGATAGTAATGAAGGACAGGTTAATGAAGGAAGACAAGTTAATGAAGGAAGACAGGATAGTAATGAGAGGTTAATGAAGGAAGACAAGTTAATGAAGGAAGACAGGATAGTAATGAGAGGTTAATGAAGGAAGACAGGATAGTAATGAAGGACAGGTTAATGAAGGAAGACAAGTTAATGAAGGAAGACAGGATAGTAATGAAGGACAGGTTAATGAAGGAAGACAAGTTAATGAAGGAAGACAGGATAGTAATGAAGGACAGGTTAATGAAGGAAGACAAGTTAATGAAGGAAGACAGGATAGTAATGAGAGGTTAATGAAGGAAGACAAGTTAATGAAGGAAGACAGGATAGTAATGAAGGACAGGTTAATGAAGGAAGACAAGTTAATGAAGGAAGACAGGATAGTAATGAAGGACAGGTTAATGAAGGAAGACAAGTTAATGAAGGAAGACAGGATAGTAATGAGAGGTTAATGAAGGAAGACAGGATAGTAATGAGAGGTTAATGAAGGAAGACAGGATAGTAATGAGAGGTTAATGAAGGAAGACAGGATAGTAATGAAGGACAGGTTAATGAAGGAAGACAAGTTAATGAAGGAAGACAGGATAGTATAATGAAGGAAGACAGGATAGTAATGAAGGACAGGTTAATGAAGGAAGACAAGTTAATGAAGGAAGACAGGATAGTAATGAGAGGTTAATGAAGGAAGACAGGATAGTAATGAGAGGTTAATGAAGGAAGACAGGTTAACGAGGGAAGATAGGTGATTAAAGCAAGATGGGTTAATGAAGGAAGATAGGATAGTATAGTGAAGTAAGACAGGTTAATGAAGGAAGACCGGTTAATGAAGGAAGACAGGTTAGTAGTGGAAGACAGGTTAACATAGGAAGACGAGCTAACAATGGAAGACGAGTTAATGAAGAAAGACAGGTTAATGAGGGAAGGCAGGTTAATGAGGGAGGGCAGGTTAATAAGGGAAGATAGGTAAGTGAAGGAAGACAGGTTAATAAAGGATGACAGCTTAGTGAAGGAAGGCCGCTCAGTGAAAATTACTATGCATACATACCTGGTTCAGTGTTTATATCAGAGTGTACATTGGTTATTGTTGTGTTGTTTGTCAGCTTCAGTGTGTTCTTTTGTACATCATCAGTCTGTGCCACAGTGTGTACATAATACATATGTGTGTGCCCGCATGTGTGTGTGGGGGAGAGAGAGAGAGAGGGAGAGAGAGAGTAGACATCAATTCGTACACCATTGTGTAAATGAACATGCACAGAGTGTATATGTGTGTATATCTCAGTAACTAATGGGTGTGTGTGTGTGTGTATGTGTGCCAATGTAGGGGTCCAGGAGGCGCTCCCCATGTGTGGGTGTGGCCGTCTGGTCAGTGACTGACAGGCAGTGGTCTGTTTTGCCTGTTGCAGTGGGGCCCGCAGGGGGATCAAGTTGTGTGCGGGCGAGTGTGGCAGGCATGCTTCTCGTTGTCATGGTGACGGCTTTTTGGCCACCGCGTCTGTGAGTGTCCTCTCCGGTCCTGCTTTGCTCTTCACCTTGACCTCCATGTCCTTGAGGACTTGACCCTGACCCTGACTCAGTGACAGCCTGGTGTGTTGACTGATTGGTAGATCCTCAGCTAGATTTTTTTTTTTTTTTTTTTTTTTTTTTTTTTTTTTTTTTGTCAACTGAGGGAGCTGGAAAAAAGAAAAAGAAAAGTGCAGTGACTGAAGAGCCGAGCATCTTCAGCTCAGTGAGGTTTCGGACTTGTGAAGGAAAAGAAATTTTTTAAAGACTATACACATATATGAAAGGGAATGCGGCCATTTTGGAGCAGAAGGTCTTCATTCAGTCCGATCTGCGGGAGAGGAAGGAAAGTATGGCATTTTTTTAGATTATATTTTTGTCTTTCTTGTAAGCTCCAGTCAGCCAGCCCATGCCTGTTTGCCTGGAAGGAAGAGGAAGGGGAGGGGAGGGGAGGGGAAGAGGGGAGAGGGTGATTCAAGGCCTCCACGCCTGTCTGTTCACCACACTGCTACAGGGAGTGAGGCGTAAGGGGTGGGTCAGTGGGTCCTGGTTCTGCCGGTCCTTCAGTGACCCCCTGGCTGACCTGCTGACTGTTTGATGAAGGGGGGGGGGGGGGGGGGGGGGTGGGATGAAGAGGTGTGAGACTCTTGATGGGGTGGGGCTGTACTGGCTGCTGCATGCTCACATCATCTCCAGTGCTAGAGCAGGAGCGAACAGAATGACTAGTTGCATCCTGTAGAAGAAAGTGGTTAGAATTTTTTTTTTTTTTTTTTTTTTTTTTTATATTTTAAAAATCCTGCCATGTTTGGTTTATTCCTTTGTTCCCTCAAAGGGAACCCTCAAAACCAGCAGAAAATTCAGCAGCAGCAGCAATGTGGAAATATGTGCACTAGGTATTTTCACAGGAGTAAACCGTGTCTCTAAAAGAAAGGAAGCTGGAGGCATGAAAAGTGCGTGTCAAATCAAAAAAGTTAGACAAAAGTTGTGAGCTAGGGAACACCGGCAACAGATGGACGGCAATCACCTCGGATTCTTCTTCTTCTTCTTCCTGTACGTCCGCTCACTATGGACTGGGATACTTTTTTTTTATTTTATTTTTTTTATATTTTTTTTTTTAAAGAACTGATGCCTACTTCAGTACAGTTTGCTTGCTGTCTTCATAAACGTGTGTGCCGTAGGCGGGGAGAGCCGACGTGGAGGGGTTCACCTGGCTGTCAGATCGCATTCTTGTGAGCTGTGTCACCCTTTTCTTGTGCTTGCTGAACCCAGAAATGTCGTTGGTGATTAAGAAAATTCAGTGATTGCAAGGCAGACCAAACTTTTTTTGTGTGTGTGTGTTTATGGATATGGGTGGCTGGCCATTCGTGAAGTTAGATTCTTACAATTTCTTTATGTTCTTTCAAATCTTATGGTTAACTTTCATTGAATGTCAGTTAAATGCGGCAGTTTCTTTATGGACCGTGAACTATGCTGTTAGCATTCATTGAATGTCAGGTAGAATGGTACAGTTTCTTTATGTACTGTAGGTCCGTGTTAAACTTTCATTGAGTGTCGGTTCTTACAATTCTGTTATCTACTGTAAATCATGTTGTTAACTTTTCACTGAAAGTCAGATTCTTGCAGTTTCTGTGTGTAGGTCTGCCATGAACCGTGCCGTTTAGCTTTCAGAGAGTTTCATTAGATTCTTACGATTTCTCTATGTGTTATTGATAATGCTGCTCATCGTCACATAATTTCGGTCAGATTCTTATGATTCCGTTGTGTACTGTGAATCAGGCTGTTCACCTTCACAGTGTTTCAGTCAGATTGTTTCAATTTCTTTGTGTGCTTTCAACTATGTTGTAAACTTTTATACAAACTCCAGGGCACTGCACATCAGAAAAGGTCAAAATGAATGCTGACTTTGCCATAACCATGGGGTTGTTCGCAATGAGGGTGCTGTTGACTGCCCGTTTTTTTTTTATGTAGTTTAGGCTTGAGTGGCGACTGTGTCGTAAGGCTCGTGTTGATATTTCATTTCCCAGTCAAGGTACAATCACTTGCCAGGTGTCCATTTGGAACAGAG
>CM031628.1:35456751-35583074 GCA_018398815.1 Conus ventricosus
GACAAGGCACAAGGAAATCTCTTGGAGCTTACTGATAGTTTGTCACAGACGGTTGGCATGGATCAGAATGCCATGGACTGTTACCTTGGAATAGTGGATGGCTGTAGATGGGAGGACAACGTCAATGCGTGGACTGAGTTCACATTTGGCAACTGCCTAAGAGAGTCTTGAGAACCGGGAGAGTGGAGGGAGCTGGTTGCAACGTCTTCTGTGGCGCCCCAGTGGTCTTCAAGACTCCGGGATAGGTGATAGATGACAGACTGATTGCTTGTCCTTAGCACTGGATTTGACAGGAATGGTACTGTTGATTGTCATGGGACGGTCGCTTGTCATCCAGCAGTTGAAATTGTCGTAAAGCTGCATGGGAGGTCTTGATGTTCTCCGTGTGGTGTGGCATGTTCACATGGGCTCGGTGTGGCTGTCATTGTGTTCCTTTGTGTACGTGTAGTTCGGGCGACCTGAGTTCTTATGCCAGTTGTCTGTAGCATGTGGAAGATTCCCCGGTTATGGGTGGTGGTGAGGAGACGTCCCTGTTGTGGACCTGATCAGTGATTGTTGGGATGGGATTCTCTCTAGTGCAGGACTTTAAGGATGGAGCCGAGGGTCTGAAATGCGTGTCCCTAACCACCTAAGCTGACATGATGTCCGAGTGTTGTTGCCTTCTTAGGGAGCGACTTGGAACTGAAAGAAGCATCTGGCTTCAAAGGGAATGGGATGGTCCAAGTTGGTTGTTCACAAGTGTATAGCCATCACTTTTTTTAAACACTTTTCTTTCTTGCTTTTTTGTAAAAAAAAAAATCTAGCTTTATCAGGTTGTCCATTGATCCAGTGGAATGTTTGTTCCCCCGGTTGTGCAAGATGTGAAAGTATCTGTGTGGCTGTGTCGGTAGTCTTGAGATCTCTAGACAGCTGTCACATAGACTGTGTTGAAGACTTAAAAATTTTGCAGCACAATGTAGTGGCAGACATCCAAGTACTGTTACAGACTATCTGCAAGGAGGGATGTATGTGTGCACATGCATGTGTGTGTGCGCGTGTAAGTGCAAGCATGAGTGTGTGTGTTTTTGTGTATGTATTAGTCAAATGTGCTGTGAATATGTGTGCGTGAGCATGCATTTTTATCTCTCTGTGTGTGCGTGTATGTTGGCTGGCTGTGCGGTATGTGAGCATGATTGTGTGTGTGTGCGTGCAGCATCTAAGTTTGCATACATGATTGTGTGTTTGTATCTACACAGATTGACCTGTTGTCTGTTTGGTGTGTGTACCAGGCATCTGCTTGAGGATCTGTTTGGGTAGGGATGTGGTATATGACGAGCGTCTGGGTGCACGTTTACGATCGTGGTGGGCTTGTGTGTGTGGATGGGGTGTCTTTGTGTGGAGACCCCCCCCCTCAAATTTCATCAAATAATCACAAAAAGCGGTGATGTTGTTTTAAGAACATTTTACATTTGTAGATTCATTTGCTTATTACAGCGTAGTCGGTGTTGCAGTGTTTTAGTTTGTAACTTTCAACATTTTTCGTGTCGCTGCAGTGTTTGTAATATTAATCCTATTCCGTGACATGTTGTTCATATTCTCATTTCTGTGTGGTAGCAGTGTGGACATGTTGAGGTGGCGTGTTTGCTGGCAGCATGTAAGTGAGCTTGATGGGAGGGGACTTTGACCATGAGGGTGGTGATCATGAACATGATAGTGGAGGGGGAGAAAACAGGATGGAAAGAAGCTGGGGTATGGAAAAGAGTGAACAAAACGATGGCCGTCAACCTATGTGGTACTTTGTAACAGTACACTACGGTGCAGACCACTGGTCTCTTTCATGTATTTATTGCTTACATAGCATCTTCACCGTAAGAAGAACTGACGTGTGTGTTCTTGAATTCGCTTTCACCACGCTGTCTTTTTAGGACTAGGTTCTCTCTTTTTAGGACTAGGTTCTGTGATGCACTCATTTAGGACTAGGTTCTATGGTGCACACAGAGTACATGTTTGTCAGAGAATGCTGGTTGTGAAGAATCACATTTTGTATTGGAGGATGAACACCTGTATTGGTCTTTGAAAGGAAAGGTTGCATTTACACCGATGGTAGACGGTTTGGCAGCAGGTGGTAGTTAGATTTTGACACAGTAGGTGACAAAGAGATGTTAGTGTCTCTTCATAAGAAAGAAGAACAGAGGACACTCATTGTGTCTTTTTGAAGAAGGCATTTGGATTTATCATGCACGTACGTTTAGTGTCTGTCCATAAGTTGCATAGGTGTTAACACTCTACAGCCATAGAGAGTGTATGCGACGCAATTTTCTGGTCCACACACTGGGGATACATAGAGCTCAGTGTCTGCCAGCACATGTATTTTGCTACTTTGTTTTTACAGCAATTAGGTAGTAACTAACAGTGTTGTGTTAGGTGTCATGGAAAAGAGCGAAACATTTCAAGCAACTGCTCACGGTATGCTTGAATCAGTAACTGTCAAAATATGGACATGACTGTCTGTTAGAGTGCACGACGGACATGGGTGGATGAAAACTTTATTTACATTCTATTCCGTTCTCCACAGCACCAGAGAAGGAAACATTGGGAAGAAAACATTCCACTGAAATTACCCAGATCCACTTTTTGTCATGTATTTTCTGTCTCTTCTTTGAGCAAGGCCCCTTTGCCTGACCAACATTTTCTTTTCTGTCGGTGGAAATTCCAGCCACGCTTAGCAAGTAAACCTTAGCACAGTCCTTTTTTTGTTTCAAAGCTGCTGAGGTCAACGAAGACCACATTGGGGCATCAAAAGGGAGGGTGTACAACTGGCCAGGGCATTCCAAAAGCTAAGTACAGAAATTGCCTCCCATATCAAAAGGGGAGTGAAGAATGTTCCATGGTCGTGTCTGAAAATTCCGCCAAACGTGGCAGCAGGGCGCGCATTCTGTCGGTGGGTCTGCCCAGGTTGATCAGACTGCAAGGGAGGGAACTGCGGACAGCATTCTCTGCTGACATGGCTGCCTTAGAGGTTTGACTGTTGTATTAGGACATTCCATGGGTTCAGTGTGACTTCTTCTCAGAGTACAGCTGTTTCTTGCTGTGGATAACCTTCAGATTCCTGTCGCAGAGTACAGCTGTTTCTTGCTGTGGATAACCTTCAGATTCCTGTCGCAGAGTACAGCTGTTTCTTGCTGTGGATAACCTTCAGATTCCTGTCACAGAGTACAGCTGTTTCTTGCTGTGGATAACCTTCAGATTCCTGTCGCAGAGTACAGCTGTTTCTTGCTGTGGATAACCTTCAGATTCCTGTCTCAGAGTACAGCTGTTTCTTGCTGTGGATAACCTTCAGATTCCTGTCACAGAGTACAGCTGTTTCTTGCTGTGGATAACCTTCAGATTCCTGTCACAGAGTACAGCTGTTTCTTGCTGTGGATAACCTTCAGATTCCTGTCTCAGAGTACAGCTGTTTCTTGCTGTGGATAACCTTCAGATTCCTGTCTCAGAGTACAGCTGTTTCTTGCTGTGGATAACCTTCAGATTCCTGTCTCAGAGTACAGCTGTTTCTTGCTGTGGATAACCTTCAGATTCCTGTCTCAGAGTACAGCTGTTTCTTGCCGTGGATAACCTTCAAATTCCTGTCGGTCTTCAGAAAAGTGTGGAATAACCACTGTACCTGTGGCTTAAGACAGGCCTGCCGTTCTTGTATCCGTTGTCACATCCTTAAATGGGGTTGTTTTTTTTGGAGTGCTCAATAACTTTGAAAGGTTTTGTTCTAAACAGTCATGTATGAATAGGTGTTGTTGGTTTTTCTGTCTTTTTTGTTTTTGTTTTTCTGTGTGTGTGTGGAAGGTTTTATGTTAGGTTTTGTTTTGTTTGTTTTTTGTTTACCTGGATTTGGTGACAATGAATACGTGCAGTAATGTAAAATCTTCCCCAGGATAGAGTAAAGCTAAATTTTCAGTTAAAACATGCATGTGCGTGCACACACACACACACACACACACATACAATCAATCATAGGTCTTAGGCCTTCTTATCCACATTTCCAGTGTGTATTTTCTTATACTTCTCCATAGAGTCATACAAACCAGACTGATGTAGGAACAGAAATGCTGACGGTTTTGGTGAAGTGAAGTGAGCTCAGCTGGATGAGAACTGTGTGCATGATTCAGATCAAGATCCAGTCAGGGCTTGATGACCGGGGAAGTGACATAGAGTCAGCTCCTAGGATGAGGCATAGACTGGTGTTGAAGAGGTAGAGTTGTACCAGCTGTGTACATTTTTTCTTTTTTTTGTTTTTTTTTGCTGAATCTAAGATAAGAATTGATTGATAGTTGCCGTGTCAACTGATTTTGATGGGTTATGCAGGATGTCTTGTTTTTGTAGGTGTTAAGCAGGGTAGAAAATGATTTTTTGTCTTCCATTGAATTTGTTTTCACCTCACCGTGAAGATGGGAAGGGTTGGACAACCTTTCGTGGTGTCTTGTCTGCGGCTTTGCTGGAGACGAGGGAGTCGGGTAACACTTTGTGTCGTTGTGGAAGATGGTTTGTGTGTCACATCAAGGAATGCTTGTGGCATGACATGGACGGTTTGGCACCCGCCAGGTGGTACGATACATGTCAGAGGTGGTTTGTGACATGTGGGAGGTGGTTTGAAGCGGGGAGCCTTAGCCTGTGACGTGCTGCAGATGGTGCTTCGCACTTGGAACACGGTTTGCGGCTGCTTGGATTGTCTGGGATGGTTTGTGACATGAAGGAGGTGGCACGTGACATGCCAGGGATGATTTGTGACATCAGTGGTTTTGTGACATGTCGGGGACGGTGTGTGACATGTCAGGGACGGTCTGTGACATGAAGGAGATGGTTTGTGACATGTCATGGATGGTTTGTGACATAAAGGAGATGGTTTGTGACATAAAGGATATGGTCCTAGCTTCTTTTTTTTTTTTAGGCACGATTTCAACACACGCCATGTCGGGAATGTTGTGTGACGTGTCATAGTTCGTTGTCTTGCACGTGCGTCACGTCAGAACGGGGGACGACGTCGGTTCCTTGCAGCTGCCGGTGGAAGTTCCTGGGCGCCTCCCCTCCCATCACTCTCTCTGTGGAGTGGTGTTGGGCAGTTCAGCGCCGGCTTCCTTTCCCTGACAGCGCACCCAGTTCCAGACGGTAGAAAAATGGCTGTTGGTTGACAAAGAAAGAAAGAAAGAAAGAGCAGGCGGTGGGGTGTGTGAGTGGAATGTGTTTGTGTGAAGAGGAGGAGGTGGCAGGTGAATGGTTCGCCCAGACTTTGGTGGTAGGGGTTTCAGTGACTGATGGTCCCTCGCCTGTGTCTGGCTCACTTCAGGCTGGCCGGTCTCCTGTGCTGTCCTGTTTCCGTCGGTTGGGGGGGGGGGGGGGGGGGGGGGGGGGTTGTCTTTTTGTCTGACGGGTCGTCATGGAAAGGCATGGTGTGGCGGTGCTTGTTTTGTCTGTTTTGACTGTTTGTTTGTTGTCCTGCTATGATCGATGTCCTGTTCTGTTATGTCTGTTGTTTTGTCCTGGGTTTGTGGTTTGTCCTAAGAGTGTGTTGTCCTGTTGTGTGTAAGTGATTATTTCAGTTCTGTCTTTTTAGGGGGGGGGGGGGGGGAATCAGTTTCGTCTTTTTTTTTCCCGTGTCTCTCTCTCTCTCTCTCTCTCTCTCTCTCTCTCTCTGTTATGTCAGGTGTGTTGTCCTCCTGTGTCTGAGGTGTTTGACCAGTTTTATTTGGCGAACACGATCAATGCCAGTTATTTTGTCAGAGAACTGGTCTTCACTGTTCTTTCTGTCAGATGCCGTATGAGATCCCCCCCATCCCCCCCCCCCCCCCCCCTGTTGTTTTATCAAAGGTGGGTGGTAGCGTGTCATGTTTGTCTTGTCTATTACTCTGAAATAAAAAAAAAAAAGCTGTATTGTCTGGTGATCTGTCATGTCTGATACGCTGCCGATGATAAGTCTGTGGTGTTCTTGTGTCACTGTAGGTTCTGTTGCGTATTTGTGTTATATCTGGTGTTGTGTGCTGTATACTATCACCGAATACTATGGTATATTTATCACAGGTTCTTCACACGGTTATTTACTCTTGATCATGTCTCATTCAGTTGGATCATAATAAAGATTGTCATTATCTGTGGCTTTCATGTTCTCTTGTTGTTGTTTTTTTCTTGCTGATATTTTTGCTACGCTGTTTTTCTTCCAGTGTTTCGTCATTTCTGTCTGTCTGTCTTTGTGTTCTTTGTCTCTGTCTCAGTCCTTGCTCTCTGTCTGCATCTGTGTCTGTCTGTCTGTTTGTCTCTCTCTCTCTCTCTCCTTCTTGTCTTTTTTCTCTCTTCCTGTCTTTTGTCTCTCTTTCTGCTTCATACAAACACACGCGCACACAACACACACACACACACACACACACACACACACACACACACACACACACACACACACACACACACACACTCGCACACACACACACACACACACACACACACTCACACACACACACACACACACACACAGATGCACAGAGACATGGAGAAACAGCACAAGCATGTGCATACACACCTACCCCACCCCCCATACCCTACACACTCTCGCACAGAGTTCTGCGTGTACCCCTACATAACGTCTATGCTCCAAACGCTGAGGCTTCCAACAAGCAATTTGAAACCCCTTTTTTATTGTCTATATCATTGGTTGGTGGTTTTTCTTTTCCCCTGAGGGTGAAAAATAGACTCCGACACAGCCAACTTCTTGCTTACAGATTTTCTTCTCTTTTTTTTCCCCCTAAATCAAGAAGACAACTGGAAAAGGGAGAGGCTCTAAGCTAAATCTAAACACAACCACCTGTCACGTGGTCAAGTTAATAGCCCAGCCAGCCACCAGGGGACAGACACGTGGGAGCTAAATGTAAGGGCCAGACACACACAGGTCAGCTCTGTACAGTGTCATCCAGGATAAGCCAGCTGGACAAGCGGATCAGTTGGGAAATAGAGCATAGCAGGTAGCAGTCGTCATGAATAGCAGTTGTACTGTGCAGTTCTCCTGCTACACCGCTCGTGGCGCTTTCATGCGCCGTTCATTCTTTCCTTCATCCTTTAGTAACACTTGATGCATTTTATCTCTCTTCAGTTCTTTCCCTTGAGTTTCAATCACCGGTGATCGACGGTTTTCTTCCGGGAATTATGGTGTTTAAAACAACATTTCTGTTACCTGAAGCAATGTATCACCGAAAAAAAACCCTGAAATAGACATGTTCATCACAAAGTTATTGTTATTTTAGAAATAATAACGCAGAATGTTACGAGAGAAAAAAAAGCACATCCGTCATGCAAAATGCAAAAATCTAAAAAAAAACTGTTGAGAGTTACTCATATCAGCCGTGATTTGGACCCTTGTGGTCGGCTGGGCTATAAACGACATGAAATGAAGCTCCAACCTATGTGGGCAAAGAGCGTTGTTCAAAAGCTGTTTGTGTTTGGTTGTGTTCAGAGCACAGAGCAGGCAAGGTAGGCAGATACCACAAAGCGGGAAGAAGCAAGCAGCGTGGTGGGGGGAGGGGGGGGGAGGGGAGGGGGGGGGGGAGGGGGGTGGGTGGGGGGGGGGGGGGGGGGGCGTTGAGAGTTGATTGAACACTTTGCCTCAGTATCTCACAGAAATTTTAGACCAGAGGACTGGAGAGTGTTCCCTGACTTGCATGCACGGAGAGCGGCGGGAAAAGGTTTTCAGGGACAGAGGGGCTTTAAGGAAAGAGAAATGTATTCCCTGAAGCAAGCCCTGTAGATTCAAAGGGCATTGGACAGAGGGGCATTTAGGAAAGAGAAATACATGTATTCCCTGAAGCAAGTCCTGTAGATTCAAAGGGCATTGGACAGAGGGGCATTTAGGAAAGAGAAATACATGTATTCCCTGAAGCAAGTCCTGTAGGCATGCTGTATCAGTATTGTCCTATGATAGGGGGTGGGGGTAGGGGATTGTTTCGAGTGGAATGCAGTGGCTCAGTGGTTAACACACACACACCTGGGCACGCAGTTCAGCGGTTGGTGGCTCCAGCCTGTGGGGAGGAGACAACAAGGCCAAGGTTCCATAGTCAGTCGGCAGTCAGGAGGGGCATGTGAACGAGCTGGCTGTAAGAAGGGAGCTGGCCCTGGTGAAACACTGCAGGGACTGGAAGGGTTGTCGGGAAAACCACAGACCTCTGCTGGGGAAAGGACTGTCCTAATAGACACTTCCTGGACCCACCAGTTGATCTGGATCCCCGTGGAAATGCAGTATGGTTGTCACCTGGCAACATTCCATGTTCCCACCAGGATTCATGAAGTAGGTTTGAGGGGGTTTGTTTGTTTGTTTGTTTGTCTTGCGTAATCTGGCCGAGAAACTCTAAGGCGTACTTGGATGAAAGCAGACACTCTTTGGTGGTGGCAAAAAGAGGGAGAAAAGACAAGAGAGTTGTGATACCTTAACAAAATGGTCTTTGCGGCGATGGACACACACACACATACACATGCATACACTCGTCTAATATCACTTAATGTGGAAAGACGTTAAATTGAAAACAACAACAACAACATGCATATACACATGCTCGCTCACACGCGCACACACATGCATACATGCACACACGCGCACACACACACACCTACACACGCACACACACTTACACACACACACAGCTACACGCACACATACACACACACGCACACGCACACACACACTCACACGCACACAAAAGTGAAGCAGGAAAATGTACAGAAAGCAACAACAGAGATGGAGAACAGTATGACCATCTTGAAAGATACCATGATTTTCAATGAAGCTGAACTGCGCTGTCTTTCATTGTTGTCATATCTCCGTTACCAAGCTTGGGACCTGTTTCAGTGTGTGTACATTATTGTGACTCGGTGTGTCTAGCAGTAGGAATTACTTTTACAATCCTAGTAGGGAAAAGACTGAATACTGGGTCTTGATAAGTCTGTGGATTGTTGAATTGGAGCAGTTGGGAAAATACATGCAGTACGATTTTGTACAGTCCAGTACATTATTCAGAGTGCCGCAAAGAAATGCTGAGCAGGGAGATATCATCCTGCAGAAACTTTGTGGAACCTCCGGCATTTCTTGAAATTGCCTTCCCCAAACAACCCAGAACTAATGACTGTTATTTGTTCTTAAATGCCCTGTTATTTGTTCTTAAATGCCCGTTCTCTGTCAGACCTCAGGTTCCTGTCATGTAACCATACTTCCCAGTGATGTAGTAAATCCTCTCTGTTTTGTAGCTATCATTTCCAGTTCTGCCATAAATCTCCTCTTTTGTGTTACTGTTCTTAATGTTGTAAATCCTCACCTCACAGTTTTTTTTTAAAACTATCATTCTCAATTTTGCCATAAATCCCCTCTTTCATGTTACTGTCATTCTCGGTGATGTAGTAAATCCTCGCTGTTTTGTAATTATCATTCACAGTTCTGTCGGAAATCCCCTCTTTCATGTTTCTGTCATTTCCAGTGATGTAGTAAATCCCCACTGTTTTGTAACTGTCATCCTTAGTTCTGTTGTAAATCCCTTTTTCATGTTACTGTCTTTTCCAGTGATGTATAGCCTCACTGTTAAGTAGCTCTCGTTCTCACGTCTGTCGTAAATCCCCCCTTTTATGTTACTATTATTCCAAGTAATATACATCCTCACTGTTTTTGTAACTGTCATTTTCAAGTCTTGTCGTACATCCCCTCTGTATATTACTATCATTCCCAGTAATATACATCCTCACTGTTTTTGTAACTGTCATTTTCAAGTCTTGTCGTACATCCCTCTGTTATTACTATCATTCCCAGTAATATATATCCTCACTTGTTTTGTAGCGTGTCATTTTCAGTTCTGTAGTAAGTCCCCTCTTTCATGTTACTATCATTCCAGTGATGTTGTAAATCCTCGCTGTTTTGTGATTATCATTTTCGGTTCTGTCTTAAATCCCTCTTTCATGTTACCGTCATTCCCAGTGATGTAAATCCTGCCTGTTTTGTAACTAGCATTCTGTGTTCTGTGGTAAATCCCCTCTTTCACACGACTGTTATTCCCAGTGATGTAAACCCCTGCTACTGTGTAGCTATCATTACCTCTTATGGCTGAAATCTGCTCACCATAATTATGATTCATTCTCATGTTTTGTTTGAAACCTTTGCTGCCATCTCGCAGTCATTCAGCATAGTATCTCATAATCCCCACTGTTGCATGACTCATATTTTTTGTGATCTCAGGAATGCTCATGACTATTCTCTGAAATGTTCGTCTTCATTTTACTGTTATTCTTGGAACCATTACAAATCCTCTCACCATACTCTTACTGTCTGGTTTGCCAGAAATCCTTATGTAAGCGCCATTGTCTTCGATACATAAAATCCTCTTTGTCATGCACGAATTAATCTTTGTGCTGCTTGAAATCTTAAGAAACACAGTCATCTTTCTTGGTGCTGTTCTAAAATCGTCATGCAGTCATCATCATGTTTTCTGGTTGAAATCATGTTGTCATCATCCTCTGTGCAGGTTGAAATCCTTGTCGTTGTGTTGTCATCAGTCTCTCTGATGCCCACCACAGTCTGTGCAGCCATGTAACCCTCATACAGTGTACAGTACTTGGAACATCCAGCGTGACATGGCGACCAGTTTGTGGGGAGTGTGAAGTGTAGCCGTCACTGGCCCTGACGTGTGACAGGCCATGAAAGGGGCCCTGACGTGTGACAGGCCATGAAAGGGGCCCTGACGTGTGACAGGCCATGAAAGGGGCCCATGTGCGCCGCTGTATGAATCTGGATACTGTCTGCAGGGCTGTACAACGAAATGACCACCACAGTCTGTGAAAGAAGAGTCGTACACCGAGTCATGTATGTCAGCATCACTGTGATGTATTGAGTCCTGTGTCTGCCCCTGTGAGGTACAGTATCCAGTCCTGTAACCAATCAGAACGACATAGTCAGTCCTTGGACCTTCCGCTTGTCATGTATTGACTTCTTTGACCATTCAGTGGAATGTATTCAATCCTGAGGCCATTCAATGTGATATTCTGAGTCCTGTGACCATTTTGTGTGATGTGTTGAGTCTTGTAACCATTGACTGTGATGTTTTGTGTCTTGTGACCATTCAGTGTGCAGTATTGAGTCCTGTAACTATTGACTGTGATGTGTTGAGTCCTGTAACCATTGATTGTGATGTATTGAGTCCTGTAACCATTGACTGTGATGTGTTGAGTCCTGTAACCATTGACTGTGATGTGTTGAGTCCTGTAACCATTGACTGTGATGTGTTGAGTCCTGTAACCATTGACTGTGATGTATTGAGTCCTGTAACCATTGACTGTGATGTATTGAGTCCTGTAACCATTGACTGTGATGTATTGAGTCCTGTAACCATTGACTGTGATGTACTGAGTTTTGTGACCATTCATTGTGATGTACTGAGTTTTGTGACCATTCATTGTGATGTACTGAGTTTTGTGACCATTCATTGTGATGTACTGAGTTTTGTGACCATTCGTTGTGATGTATTGAGTCCTGTGACCATTCGTTGTGATTTATTGAGTTCTGTTATCATTCATTGTGATGAATTGAGTTCTGTGACCATTCATTGTGATCTATTGAGTTCTGTGACCATTCACTGTGATGTATTTAGTCCTTTAACCATTCATTGTGATGAATTGAGTTCTGTTATCATTCATTGTGATGAATTGAGTTCTGTGACCATTCATTGTGATGAATTGAGTTCTGTTATCATTCATTGTGATGAATTGAGTTCTGTGACCATTCATTGTGATGAATTGAGTTCTGTGACCGTTCATTGTGATGTATTTAGTCCTTTAACCATTCATTATGATGAATTGAGTTCTGTTATCATTCATTGTGATGAATTGAGTTCTGTGACCATTCATTGGGATGAATTGAGTTCTGTGACCATTCATTGTGATGTATTGAGTTCTGTGATCATTCACTGTGATGTATTGAGCCCCACAGTTGTTCGTTGCTATGAATTGAGTCTTGTAATCATTCCTTGTAATGTATTGAATCTCATCTGCTCCACTGTGATGTATTGAATCCTGTAACCATTCAAGTGTGGTGTACTGAGTCGTGTAACCATTCAAGTATGATGTACTGAATCCTGCAGCCTTTCACTTTAATGCATAGAGTCCTTTGACCGTTCACTGCGATGTATTCAGTCGTGCAACTGTCTACTGTGATGTATTAAGTTCTGTCCTGATCAGCTGTGATACATTTAGGGCTGTAACCATTCACTGTGATTTTTGTTAAGTCGTGTCACCCTTCTGGTGTGATGTATTGAGTTCTGTCTTGGTCCACTGTGATGCGTTTAGTGCTCTTACCATCGAGTGTGGTGTACTGGTTCATTGGAGTGGTGCATGCAGTGATCATTTGGCCATGTGCGGGGCCAGGTCCCTTTTTTTTTTGTTTTGTTTGTTTTTTGGTTGCTTTCTTGCTTGTTTTCCCTGCATCGCTTGACTTGAAATCCATCTGTTACTGTCACTTGTAGCAGTTGTATTAATAGCTGTTTACCTAGCCAGTCACTCAGTTTGAAGGAGTGCAGTATTTATGGTAACATTTTATGTACAGTTTGTAACATTCTTCACCTTAAGGTGGCACAGAAGTAGGATTATGTGAAACAAACTTTTATGTGTCTTAGACGTTGTTTTGTTAATTTCATTTTTTTTTAATCGCTCTAAAGAAGTTTGAACATTTTACAGGGAAAGTGTTGTCATGAACATAAGGCAGTTATATTTTTTTAGGTTTTATTTTTAAAAGATTGGTTTAATGTATCTAAGACAGCTGCTTTCATGTAATGTGTTTTAGACTTTATTTTGAAAAATGCTTCCAAGGTTAAGGCAGTGATGTGTTTTAGATGTAATTGAAAAGAAAATGCTTCCTTCTATCTAAGGCAGTAATGAACATTAGACTGTATTTTTTAAAATGCTTTTTTGTATCTAAGGCAGTTATATATTTGAAAATTTACAAAAGATGATATTTCCATGTGTCTAAGGCAGTCATTAAATTCAAAACTTACAGGATAATTCATTTCAGTTAATGAATGTAAGTGGTAGCATGATCAGTTATGTATGTGTTACTGATTTTAAATTCAATTGATGAGTTTTTATATTGAATCTTATGTTGAAGTTGAGAGTATAGGTTTTGAAGATTAAGCAGATATCTCGGAGTCATATTTAAGTGGTTGATTTTCATTTTATTTGTTACGATATATTTTGAATTTATGATGTAAATAACAAACTTAAAAACTAAACCGATTTTGATATAACTAGTTTCTTGTTAGAAATATTATCATTGGGAAAAAAAGATGACAGAAATGCAGATCTTTTTAAAATGAAGAAATACAGGTGCTATTTAAATACATATGATATCTTGTGAAAATCGATTTGTGAGTCCCACTTGCTTAGTTTGATTTATGACTTTGTTTTAATGAAATCTGGAAGATGTTTAAGTTTGTTTGTAGCTTTCTGTGAAGTCAGCAATGATTGATTTAGAAATGTTTCTGAATATCATATATGTCCTGGTAAAGGTTGAAGATGATCAAATGTCTAGTTTGATTCATGTGAGTATAAAGACAGAACTGTTGCTAGCAGTACAGTTGTGGTGGATATATACTGGGAGGGCAGTGTGCATATAAAGAGAAGGAGAGAGGGAGCTTACACCTGTATTTGTGGGGCTGAAGGTTCTCTGGGTGTTCTGTAGAATGATCTGCTGGCCAGGTAGCTGAGACTATTTTGAAATCTGTCACATTGTTCCACTGTGTCTTTATTTATACGCAAAACATGCATGTGACTGAGTCTTTGTGTACTCTCTCTCTCTCTCTCTCTCTCTCTCTCTCTCTCTCTCTCTCTCTCTCTCTCTCTCTCTCTCTCTCTCTCTTCTCTCTCTCTCTCTCTCTCTTCCAGTCTGTGCGTGTGTGTGACGGAGTGCACAGGTGTGTGTGTGTGTGTGTGTGTGTGTGTGTGTGTTAGTGCACATGTGTGTGTATGTTTGTTTGTGTGCGCTTGAATATGTGCCTGCATATGTTTGCACAGGTGAGTTTCTCAACTGCCTGCTTTCTGTGTGTGAGAAAGCATTTGATTCTGTGTGAAACATTTGAGTGTAAATGTGAACGTCCATATCATCCAAGGTGAATTTAGTATGGCATTAGCACCAAAGAAATCAGTATAAACAGAGGTATAAAGCTAAAATATACAACAATGAAAATGATCATCATCATTTTCAGTCATACAATATTAATGAATTGAGTGATACAGTATTATTCACTTTTGAAAACAGCATTGTATGAATTGGGTTATTCATTGGTTTAAGGAACAGTTTGTGTAGAAATTGGATGATAATGTGAATAGACATCACAGAAAACGACTGTGCATAAATGTAAACAAGGGAGGCAGCGTCTGCTGCAGTCAAACAGGTAAAGATACCTAGCACACATTTAGCAAAGAAGCGCACAGAACAAACATGGGAGCTTACCCCATAAGAACTTTAGACATTAACAAAATGTTCAAGTGTAACAACATGCAGAAAGTGATTCATCTGGAATGATGTTATCATACATTAAAAAATCCAGCACAGGAGCAGAAAAGCGGCAAAGAAGAGCATACAGTAACTGGTTCATACAGCGCTGCACAGAAAAGACAGCATGAAGCAGATCGTATACAGTAACACACAGCTCTGAAAACAGCCATGCACATGCGAGATTGCACAATAGATGTGCAGAAGAGTCTTGTGGTGACCTCACCTAGTCCTAGCCTGTCCACGTGGATTGTGTTGGCCACTTTTGGAGGACTGTCAATCGACAGATGGGATGGGACCCGCAGAAGGGGATGCACACTCTGTGATGGTTTTGTCATGTTCAGGCATTTATTGTTAGGAAGAGGTTGGGGGGGGGGGGGGGGGGGAAGGGGAAGGAGAAGAGAGGAGTGGTTGGTGGGGGGATAGGACGAGGTGGGAGAGCACGATAGATGAGAAAACAGAAAGTTCTGTCAGTTTGACCGTATGATGGTTAACAGTGGGAAGACATCATGCATCAGCACTTGAAATTCACACAGTTCACCAGTGTCAGTCTGTGCAAGTGTCTTTCATGACCTCGAGCTGTTGCAACATTGTATGGAACTGATGGTCATCCACACCTGCCCGCACAGTGTAACCTTGCACTGTTGGCCCTGCAGGTGAGGCATCACTGGGACCGGCAGGCATTGTGGTCCTGATCATCGTGCTCCTGTTGCTGCTGGCGCTGGCCGTGGACGCTGCCTTCTTCAAGACCAAACAGTGCGGCCTGATCTGGACCATCAGCCGAATGCTGGGCCGCAAAGACGAGGGGCCTGTCGGCGCCAGCAAGTCTCCCGAGGATGGGTAAGTTGGAGAGGGGGGGGGGGGGGGGGGGGGGGGAGGAATGGGGGTGCAGAGTGGGCTTGAAGGATAGGATGGGTTTTTTTTATGATTGGCGAGAGTCTGACGATGGAAAGATGGCGCATGTGCAGAGGTAGTTGGCGTGAAGGTAGGCAATTGTATTTGTTCAGAGGTGAGCGTATGTGTGTGAAGATGCGTGGGTCTTGGGGGGGGGGGGGGGGGGGGGGGGGGGGGGGGGGCAGGTATATGTGGATGGTGTGTGGAACTTGGAAAAAATTAAAATCCAAAAGACTTCTGATTGGCTCGTTGGCAACAGTGTCAACCCTCAAGGATGACAAGACCAGGTGGCAGTCCCCAGGGATCAGCTTACAAACAGCACCACTGCGTTACTTGAGCACCCTACCTACTAGGGTAGGGAAAAAAAAAAAAGACATTCCATGTTTGGGGGATTTTAAGCCAGCTCATAAAACTTAAGCTAAAGGCTTTTAGGGGAAGAAGTGTACTGGAAGCCATCAGTGGAATGAAGTTCCAGAATTTCTAAAAGATTTTCTGTTTTTAGACCACACAATACTTGAAGGTAGTAGAATTATGTCTGTGGGATGCCTGAGGATATGTGTCAAAAACGTCTTGGTGTGTTTGTATTATCCTGCCTGTCCACTCTTTGTTCTCCTACCTTTTTTTTTTCCCCCAAATTTTGATCTTGTACCAGAGAAAATAATGTTTTGCTGTCAAATTCTTTCTGTTCCACTAACTTTTTTTTTTGTTTTCTGCTTTCTATTTCTTTCGATCATCAAAACCTTTTTCTTTTTCGTGCTTTCTCATTCTTTCTATTGACTCAGTATTCCTTGTTTTCTGCTTCATGATCCTTTCTGTTGTCTCAGTGTTCCTTATTTTTTTATGCCTTTTAATTTTTTGTTTTGTTTTTGTTTGTCCTCAGGCATTCTTGTTTTGTTTTGTCTGATTTTTTTCTTCTGTCATCTCTGTCTATCTTAGTCTTCAACCTTCTAGTTCTGTCTGTCATTTCAAGTTTTTTTTGTTTTTTTTCGAAGTCTCATTGAAATCTCAGTCTTCTCATTTTTTGACATTGTTTGAGGAGAGTCTCATTAATTTTTTTGGGGGGTCTGTACGGAATTGATTGATAGGTAATGTGTGTTAATTGTTGGGTGTCCACAAAAACTAACAGACAAGAGGGTGGGAGAGGGTCTGGAGAAGTATGTGTGTGTGGAGAGAGTAGGGGGAGGAGGTGGTGTGGGGTTGTTTGACTTACGTTGAATTGTTGTGGTAGTTCTTTGATTTTCATGTATAATTGTTATCATATTTAGTCATTGTCGTTATTGCTTATAAGGGGGTTGGGAGGGGGTGGGAAGTTCCATGCTCTCCGAAAATTTTTTTTTCTTTTCTTAAAAGTCATCAGATGGGGGGACCGGAATAGCTCAGTGGTGGAGCGCACAGACTCGTAATATTGGGGTTGCAGGTTCAAATCTCCGCCGGGCTGTTTTGGTACAGGGGGATTTTTCCCTCGGAGTTAACATTGGTTCTGACCCCATTTCCCCTACAGTCTTTCGAATGAGCCTATAAACCGAGGTTCCGTGTGTGTACGCACACACAACATCTTGCACACACGTCAAATCCCATCACCAACTTTCGGAAGAGAATGCCAGTTTGGCCTTTGGTATGGATGACACGTTACACATAGCATGCACCTTCCCTGAAGATGGAGTATAGCTGCCTTAATGGCGGGATTAAAAAAAAACGGTCATACACACAAAACTCCTCTCCCTTTGTTGGGTAGATGGGATTAATACTT
The DNA here is from genome assembly GCA_018398815.1 of Conus ventricosus. Lineage (NCBI taxonomy): Eukaryota > Metazoa > Mollusca > Gastropoda > Neogastropoda > Conidae > Conus > Conus ventricosus. Next base: position 35,473,923 of record CM031628.1, read on the forward strand.
GCCTGTCTATACAGGGAGTGTCCGCAGGAGAATCAGCCTGCGTACGCCAAAAAAAAAAAAAAAAAAAAGAAAAAAAATTCATATGAGAACCTGACAGAATGGTTCATACCAGAGGCATGTTGGTCTGATACCAGGGATGTTTTTCTTTTCTTTGTCAATTAGTTCTCAGGTTTCACTGGGGGGGGGGGGGGGGGGGGGGGGGTTGAGGAAGGGGAGGAAGGGGGCAAGGTTTGTGGCGTGATGTGGTGGCAGTGGGGGGGGGGTTCAGGTGTTGGGGGATGCGGTCCCCATCCCTGGTCAGGCTCTTTATGTTTGATCCGTACATAGGGATGGGTACAGACGAAGGTGCTTGCTATCTGATTTCAGGGATGAAGCCGCTGCCAAACTGCTGGGGAAGGAGAAGGATGAGTGAGTATTGTCCTGTGTGTGTGTGTGTGTTACGATGTTTGTGTGTGTGTGTGTGTGAGAGAGAGAGAGAGAGAGATAGAGACATCGTTGCATTGATGATTGTATCATACAATAGCAATAAAGGCTCTCCTAATAAGAACTCCCTGCAGAGACAACCAGGGTTGGTGGGTTGGTTTTCTGCCGTGGTGCAATGGTCAGGCCGTGGATGATGGGCTGGGAGTCACGGGGTGGATATTCCCATCAGTCATTTATTTGTAGGATTTCTAAGCATTTAACCAGCTCCTCCTCAGAGCTGAGTTTTCTAGGGGCTCACATGAAAAAGATTGGGACCACACAGTCGAGTTTCATCCACATAACTGATGTATCTCTGGAGTGTTGCTTAATTTTCCCAACAGTGCTGGTGTTAGTAGTTCTCCGGCTTGGTTAAAGGATTATATTATTATGAAAGTAAGTGGAGAATACAACCCCTCTTGTACTTTCTGACCAGAACGGAATCTTGTAGCATCATCTTCTTCATACTCATCCTCATCATTCCGCATTTAAAAAAAAAAAGAAGTCCTGGTCTCTGTTTCCCAGTCGTGCTCTGCTCTGACATTGCAACCTAAAGTTTCAATTTCCTGTCCATATCTATGCTCATGGCGATTGTGTTGTTGAGGTTGTCGGCATCAGCAAGTTCATGGGGAATGTTGTTGGGCCGGATGTAGCTGCACCTTCTGAAGGGGGATACTCATCCATTTGTGCTCTGTGACCAAACAGTTGCTGTCATAAACAGACCTGTTGGGTGGTGTCCAGCACACGTTGGATCAGAACAGGACACCACTGAACACCACAGAAGTGTCTTCTGGTGGGATACCTCCAGTTAGTCAGTCAGTCAGTCAGTCATTCCCCTGATCGCTGGGGTCGTTGGGGGGATGTGATGAGGCAGCCGCCGTTTCTCCAGGCTCTTCTGTTGGTGGCTGTCGTGAGGAGATCTGGCCTGGTCATTTTGGTCCAGTCCTTTATATTATCCGACCAACTCTTTCTCTGCCATCCTCGTCTGCGCCCTCCTTCAACGGTACCTTGAAGGATGGTTTTGGAGAGGGTGTTGTGACGAATGACGTGGCCAAACCATGCCATCTTCCGTCGTTTGACGGTTGCCAGAAGTGGTTCGTGGGGTCCAACTAGGTTAGTGACCAGGTTCGGTGGTGGTCACTAACCTAGTTGGTTACCTTTTACCAACTTGATATTGGCTGCTTCCGTGGCTTGCTGGTGAAGGGGCTGTATCGGGACACACCAGGGTGCGGCTGTGGTCTGGGAGCCGGAATGAATGCTGTGGGAGCAGCGGCATTGAATGTGAGACAGAAGGAAAAAAAAATCTTCCCAACAGCCCAAGTTGTCTGTACAGATTGCTGTGTGTAACAACAACAAAAATCCTCCCAACAGCCCAAGTTGATTGTACAGATTGCTGTGTGTAACAACAACAAAAATCCTCCCAACAGCCCAGGTTGACTGTACAGATTCCTGTGTGTAACAACAACAACAAAATCCTCCCACAGCCCAAGTTGACTGTACAGATTCCTGTTTGTAACAACAACAACAAAAATCTTCCCAACAGCCCAGGTTGGCTGTACAGATTGCTGTGTGTAACAACAACAACAAATTTTCCCAACAGCCCAGGTTGGCTGTACAGATTGCTGTGTGTAACAACAACAACAAAAAAATCCTCCCAACAGCCCAAGTTGACTGTACAGATTGCTGTGTGTAACAACAACAACAAAACAAATCCTCCCAACAGCGCAAGTTGACTGTACAGAGTGCTGTGTGTAACAACAACAACAAAATCCTCCCAACAGCCAAAGTTGACTGTACAGATTGCTGTGTGTAACAACAACAAAATCCTCCCAACAGCCCAAGTTGACTGTACAGATTGCTGTGTGTAACAACAACAACACATTTTCCCAACAGCCAGGTTGGCTGTACAGAGTGCTGTGTGTAACAACAACAAAAATCCTCCCAACAGCCAGGTTGACTGTACAGATTGCTGTGTGTAACAACAACAAATCCTCCCAACAGCCCAAGTTGACTGTACAGATTGCTGTGTGTAACAACAACAAAAAAATTTCCCAACAGCCCAGGTTGGCTGTACAGATTGCTGTGTGTAACCCGGTGCCATGCCTTGTGCAGCGCTGTCCACACGGAGCACGAGGTGGACGGACGAGCCCCGGACACATCGGCACAGGAGGCTCAGAGGTGGACGGACAGCCTCCAGGGGAATCCAAGCCGGAGCTGGAGCCAGAGGACAAGGAGGAGAAGCCGGCCATCGGAGTGGTGGGTGTTGTTTTTTTTTCTTTTCCACACCGCCCTGGTCTCTGTGAGATGTTTTCCCCTTGGTCACACCCTTTCACATATCCCTGACCCTCCTTTCCCCTGACCCTCCCAGTCCCTGCCTCTCCCCTCCCCTCCCCTCCCCTCCCTTTCCTCGTCCACTGCCAGTCTGTGACCTGTTCGCCTTCCAGTCTTTTTTTCTTCTTCTTTCTTTATATGCGTTTGTGTCACTTCAGGCTGTAGCAGACCTGTTTACCCTTATGATTTTGCCGTAATTTTTACGGGAAAAAAAAATCGAAATTACAGGAATTACAGCCCCCCCCCCCCCCCAAAAAAAAAAAAAACAGGAAAAAAAATCGAAGAAAGAAAATTGTTAAATGCGAAGTTTCGTCCGCTATTGGTTCAGTCAAAAGCAGTAAGAAGACATTTCCCAACGTGCCTTGCGTCCTTTACCTTGTCAAAGATGGCGACGAAGCGGTCTTACGCGCCAACGGCCGGCTCTTCCAAATCATCGAAAGTTGCGAAAGTATTGCAATTATGAAGATTACAGGGTTTTTTTTTCAAATTACAGGTTTTTGTCTGAGCAAGGGTGACCCATCATCAAATGATTAGCGAGTTCGGCTATGGAGCTGACAGTCATGAACTTGAACCTGTCGTGTGGTTGGAATTTTGAAGCTGAAAAGCTGTCTCTGTCCACCTGTATATGAGTGTCTGATCGAGGCCAGTAAAGGTGAAAGTTAGTGGAGGGAGAGGGATGGGCAGCGTTTCATTATGCCGTGCCCCAAACATGGTGAATCTATACGAGTTCAATGCCTTTATGGCCTTAGGCTGTAGGAGTTTTACCTTTCTGCTGCAGTTTTAATGACAGGGTGGTTTGTTTGTTTTTGTGTTGTTTGTGTTTTTAATGGATGTCGTTTGCATCCCACATTTGGTTACTAGGTTAAAACTGGTTCATCTGTTTGCTGCCAGACAAGAGGATAACCAAAGTCCACACTTGTGTTAGTGTAAAACCCCAAGCAAGGGAAGCAACTGACTGTCTATGAGGGGTTGCTGTCCTTTGTGTTAACTCGGTAAAAAATCATGATATGATAGGCCAAGGGCATCGTGCAAGATGGGCTCGAAGAAACTTTAGAAGGCGTTTTCTTGAAATGGCAGTGAGCGCAGTAACCCCGTTCAGATGGCTATGTTGTTCTTACTGTTTGTCTTGGCATATTCATTGCATCGGTGCAGGATAGATTGCCTATGGTTGAACCCGTTTTCTACCAATGGCTACAAGTGTCCTGAAGTATGCATATATCGGCATAAATGAAGCATAGGAGCTAAGCTCTGATGCGCAGAAACGTCGTTCTGTGTATTGTTGTGACGTATATCACTCTTCACATGGAATGTACTGGGATGTTGGTCACATTGCATTGCAGTAAGTATAGCTACTTATTGCAATGCAATATGACCAACATCCCAGTACATTCCATGTGAAGAGTGATATACATCACAACAATACACAGAAAGTATAGCTACAGCCCTGATGTGGCCCTTTGCGGTCGGCTGGGCTATAAGCAACATTATCTTATCTAACTAAGTATAGCTAGACGACACACTGTTAAAAGCCAGAGTTATTTCCCTTCTCTGCCCTCCAGGCACAGAGACGGTTTTATGTCGAAATATCGCCCTACAGTGGCTTCTAAATCAAAAGATAAGTCGAATGAGGCTGCTGGTGTTGAAACTCCTCGTTGACGTGTGCCCACCTGTACCTTCAGCCACATCGGCTTCAGTCAGTAAACCCACGGCTGTTAAAACGGTGGTGATGTGCGGATAATACGCCATCCCCCACTTTTACAAAAATCTGGGAGATACTCCCCTTCTCCCCACCCCTAACCCCCCTTCCGCCCCACCCCTCGCATTTACCAGAATTGAAAAAGACCCCCTCTCTCCTCTCTCTCTCCCCTTCTCACACACCACGTACGCTTTTACAGAAATCTGTTGACCCTGACCCTGTGAAATTAGAAAACGGCCTTCAACAGTTTCAGTCTGATGGTCATGATGACCTCAGCATTTCCTGTCCAGTGCAGTAACCTCCCTTCAAATGATCGTGCCTTGCTTATTATTGTTTGCCCAGCCCCATTTTTTTTTTTTTTTTTTAAATAACGGTAATCAGGGAACTATGGATATTTTTAACGTCGTCTGTATGTTTCAAATTCTCAAAAATATGAACTGGTTTCATGGTGGAGGGTCACACACACACACACACACACACACATGCACACAAATACACACACGCATGCACGCACACGCTCAAGCATGCAAGCCAGTGCGTGGACACACGCGCATGTTTTCCTTTGTTTTTTCCTTTCCCTAGCCTCATTGAGGGACAGGTATTTCAAAGAGCATCTCACTGTATCACCAGATGTCATAATGTTCACTGCACAGGTGGGTGGACCTGTCAGGTGGAGATAGGGAGGGGACGTAGGAGCTTAAAATGAACTAAATGCAGCTACTGATTAAAAAAAAAGAAAATTGCAAAGGAGTCTTTCCATGAAGTTGTGATTTTATAGGATGTAGAAAATTGTATTTCTGCACATGTGTGTGTGTGTCTGTCTGTCTGTGAGTTGTGTGTGTGTGCGCAAATTGTATACGTGTGTGTGTATGTGTGCGCACAATGTATATGTGTGTGTGTGTGCGCGCACACATTGTATGTATGTGTGTGTGTGTGTGTGCGCACACATTGTATATGTATGTGTGTGTGCACATTGTATGTGTGTGTGTGTGTGTGCTCATTGTATATGTATGTATGTGTGCACACATTGTATATGTGTGTGTGTGCGTGCATTGTATATGTATGTGTGCATGTATGTGTGCGCACATTGTATATGTGTGTGTGTGCGCTCATTGTATATGTATGTATGCGAACATTGTATATGTGTGTGTATGTGTGCACATTGTATGTGTGTGTGTGTGTGCACATTGTATATGTTTGTGTGTGTGTGTGTGTGTGCACACATTGTATATGTATGTGTGTGTGTGCGCACATTGTATATGTGTGTGTGTATGTATGCACATTGTATATATGTGTGTGTGTGTGTGCGCATTGTATATGTATGTGTGTGTGTGTGTGTGTGTGTGCACATTGTATATGTATGTGTGTGTGCACATTGTATATGTGTGTGTGTGTGCACATTGTATATATGTGTGTGTGTGTCTCAGGGGGTGGAAGCACAGGCGCCGGCGAAGGAGGCGGAAGCTCCAGCCAAAGAGCCAGCAGGGGAAACGGCGAAAGAGGTGGAGACCAAACCACCTGCCACAGAGGAAGGGGATCAAACAGCCAAGGCGTAGACAGGAGACATGACAGCAGTGAATCCTATGGCAACCCTAGGCACGGAGACGATTACTACGGATCATACAAAACAACACAAAGACCGTGGACGCTTACAACTGATATTCCAGTCTAAGACATAAAAGACAGTCTGTGTCCATGAGCACATAGGATTTTTGTTTGTTTCAGTGTTTTTTGTTTTTTTTGTTTTGCTAAAAAAAACAATGTGCGGTACATAACTTAAGGGAAAGTTTCCAGAGTGAGTTTGTTTGTTTGTTGTTGTTTTTTTGAATAGCAAGAACTTGAAGAATTCTTCTGGTTATAAAGAAACTTGGTTGTCCGAAGATATAGACAAAATGTTTCCATCCCGTGACCAATATTGTGGTGGATATGGAGTTGAAAAGTTTAGCGTATGATGTGGTAAAAACACAAGATTGCATGAAAACCATCATTTCAATGTGTGTTGCAGACAATGAGTGTCCATGGTCATTTTGTTTAGTAGCCAGTTTTAGCTCTGGCAGACACAGACGCAGCATCAAAAAGATGTTTTGCTCATACTGAGAGTGAAATTTGATTACCACAGCTGTACCATGTACACAGTGTACTAGTTACAGAGTTTGGGGTATGTGTATATATTTTGTGATGCCTGGTCTGAAAGAGAAATTTTTTATATCCCTTTTTCAAAACAAGAAAAAGGAGTTGTCTCACCAGAACCAATTTTTTTTTAATCACTACAGAGCGGTCTTAATTTTGAAAAAAAAAAAAAAGGGAAACAACAAAAGAAAAGGAAAAGAACTGAAGAATGTAATAAAAACCATGGACCAACAGTATTTACGATTAGAAGACGGTTGATTTTAATCCTGGTTTTAGCCTTGGAGCTGTTGACGTTTTGATTTATTAAGAATAATCCTGGTTGATTTTTTAACGCCACCAGAATTGCTGGACACATAGAAAAACTACTGTGAAAAGGTGCCGAACACAGAAACCAACAGAACAACCAAATGTTTCCAAGATGGCGCTAGACCGGCCTTGGTGAACGCAGCAGGAGGCTGCCTGTGATGTCTGTCTGCCCCATTGAAGCTGAGGAATCGTTCTCCCTCACCTCTGCAGTCCCCTTCACCCCCCCCCCCTCCCCCCCTCCCCCCCCCCCCCCCCCCCCCCCCCCCCCCCCCCCCCTCCTCTGCTTACTCCTTCCCATCCCTTCGAAATCTCATCCTGTCATCTGACCAGTTTCTTTGGCCCTTGCAGAGGCCCCCGGTCCGTGTCCCTCATTGTTACTGCCCCTTGCAGAGGCCTCGGTCGGTGTCTGTCATTGTTATTGCCCCTCGCTTGGGCCTCAAGGATTGCCCTTCATTGTTACCAAGCCTCCTGCTCGGGCCTCCAGGGTTTGACCCCCCCCCTCCCCCCCCCCCCCCCCCCCCCCCCCCCCCCCCCCGTTATTTTGCTGTGAATGTGGCGTCAAAGGTTGCGCCAGGCCATTGTTTTGCCCATTGCAAGGGGTGGGGGTGGGTGGGGGGGAGGGTGTGATTTGTAGTGCTTGCTGTTAGTAAAAGACCTCCGCACGGCCTGTGATCGCTTGTCACCTTAACTTCCTTCCCTAACCCTAGCCCCCACATAATTTTTTTTGGTTTGTTTTGCTTGTAACGACAGTTGTATGGGGGTGTAGACGTTGTACTTACAGCTTACGTGTATAATCACTGCCAGTCTTGGGTCATGTCACTGATTCCTCTGTCGTATGTCGTCGTCGTCTGCTGTACATGAGACCGCTGTCCCTCCCTGCCCGCCACCATGTCTGTTGTTTGATCCCGTGTTGTTGTGTAAAAAATGGATATTTTCTTACCGCGTTTGTGGCTTGTTTTTCGGTATACAGGCAAAGAATCTTAGCACGAACAGGAGGATTACTACACTGTTTACACTCGAATCGTAACACACACATGTGTACGTAGAAACATCTGTGCATGTTTAGCATGCACTCACCACGTGGAGGAATCACCCATACTTTGGGCACGCTCAGACGTCCGATTCTAAAACCGAACCGGCTGATGAACGGAAGTTACGAAGATACCTGATATTTAAAAAAAAAAAAGAAGAAAAATCAGTCGTCCAGCTGCTTCACTGCAATGCTCTTCGAACGCTTTGTATCGCTTGAAGCGCACATACGCCGAGACTGTGAACTTGTGCTTCAGTGTTAAGGCTTTGATCAGCTTTGTGTGTGAACATGTATATACACCGACGATGGAATCTTGCGCGTGTGTGGAGCATGCACATGCAGAACCGTGTCTTCAGTGTAGCTTAGAAAGGCTCTCCTCCCCCCCCCCCCCCCCCCCCCCCCCCCCCCCCCCCCCCCTTGTGTTTGTCAAAGTTTTGAACTGTGTCACAAAGAGAAGAGACGTAGAGAATGGTGACGTCCTTGGCACCGATAGATGGTTACAACGTGAAGGCTGAGTAGTCACCCTTAGAACCAGAGAGAAAGTAGGAAGTCTTAGTGCGGGCTTGCTTGCAGGAAGGGTCCATAGTTTTATCAGCAGAGTTGTGAATGCCTTCATCAATCTCCAGTGGCGAGCAAAGAGTGTGCGCCAAGCTGTTTTCTTCTTTCGCAGTTTTGATTACTGTGGAATCATTTTAAGGGTTTGTTTAGTTTTGTTTTGCTTTTTTTTTTTTTCTCTTTCTGCCTTTGTTTGTACCTGACTATTGTGTTTAATTCGCTTCTTTCTTTGCTTGCCTGTTTTGATGGTGAATCAAACATAGTTCAGGTGAAGTGTTTGAGGGAATTGTACAAGTGCACGTAACAGTTTGATTAAGTGAATGTGTCTGATGTGACTGACTGTTTTGTGTTGACAGGCTCAAAGTGATTGTTGTCATATAATCAGGGGAAGTGTTGTCTTCAGTGGGTGTATTGTCTTCAGTGGGTGTGTTGTCTTCTGTGGGTGTATTGTCTTCAGTGGGTGTATTGTCTTCAGTGAGTGTATTGTCTTCAGTGGGTGTATTGTCTCCAGTGGGTGTATTGTCTCCAGTGGGTGTATTGTCTTCAGTGGGTGTATTGTCTTCAGTGGGTGTATTGTCTTCAGTGAGTGTGACTTGTTCAATGAACACATTTTGTTTACAATGTTCAGCACAAAAAGTATTTGGTTGGTTGGTTGGTTGGTTGGTTGGTTTGGGTTTTCTGTTGCTGTTGTTTGTTTGTTTACTTTTTTTTCCTTTTTTTTTTTTTTCTTTTTTTTTTTTTTGGATGGACTCTTTTCGAGTGTTTGAGCGTGAGTGTGTGTGTGTGTGCACACAGTACGAACAGTTTTAAGTTTCACTGTCCTCAGGGAGACGTTGCTGCCTGCTGGCCAATCCGTATACTCTGGACCACTTCTGCTAAACCAGAGAGTGAACAGATGGTTAAAAAAAAAAAAGAAAGAAGTTGAGATGGGGAAGGGAGGGGGGGGGGGGGGGGGGGGGGGAGGGAAGGGCGGGGTGTCTCATGGATGAGCCAGACACCCCCATACCCCAACACGCAGGTCGAATCTTCGGTGATGTGGTCTGTGCTAAGTGAGGTAAGTGGTGAGTAAGGGTACCTACATTCCTCGAAAGATCCCTGGAAGTTCTTCAGATTGGAAACCCTGGGTTTTTTTTCAAAAAAGATCTAGAGTATCCTTCAGTGTAACAGTTTTGTTAAAATGTGCTTCTGGAGTCCTTCCACGTTTGTTAGAGCTATATGTGTGTGTGTGTGTGTGTTTTGCACCATTAAAAAAATGAAGAACCATGGGAAGGGCCAAGGTCATCTGGCAGTCTTGAAAACCACTCTTTGACTCACAGAGCCAGTTGCCAGTGAGCGTCTGCATCGTCATTATCTGCCAATGATACTCTTGTCAGTGTGTTTGTGTGTGTGTGTTGTGTGATATTTCTGAAAAGACAAGAAGGGTGATGGTCCGGAGCCCTCGAATAAGACCTTGACATTTTACTGGAAAGAAGGGTGTGCCCTTTATGAGTGCACACTGATGCTCAGCAGTTTGTAGGAGTGTAAGGATGAGTTCCAAGTGCAGATGATTTGCGTTATGTCTTGCTTTGTGTCACACTTATGTCTGGCAGTTTTAGCGCCAATGACTTTGCTTCGGGGTCAAAAATTGAAAGCTCTGGGTTCATTCGTCATTCTGACCGCTATGAATACTGGATCCTGTTTCTGTGTGTAGCTGATAGGCGTAGGACCGCTGTAATCTGATGATTGTGGCGTATGACTTAGTGGAGGATGAGTTTAGAGAGTCAGGGGAGATTTAGTGGAGGATGAGTTTAGAGAGTCAGGGGAGATAAGTCGCTGGGAACTGCATGTCTTGGGCATGGTGTAGACTAGTTTTAAAAACGTTTACATAACACCATTGCAGTCATTCCAGATGACACAAAGGACCATTGGTGTACATGTATTTGACCTGCAGTCATTCCCTAGTAAACATGACAAAGGACGGTTTTTGATTGCCGGGGTAAAATGCCACACATTGTAATCATTCCACGGTAGACTGACAGGGGATCATTTGAACAGCCATGTTTAGAAACGCCACACATTGCATTCATTCCATAGAGCAAAGAATACTTTAGCAGCCATGTGTACACAGCACACATTGCAATCATTCCATGTTGAACATGACAAAGGACTGTTTGAGTTTCACCCATTTTAGATATCACACATTGCGATGATTCCACATTGGTAAAAATTGCTAACGAATGTTCCGTGTTTTGCGGAAAAAGGAACCGTTCAGTGTGAAACACGTAGTTACAGACATATGAGTTGTGTGAAAGCAATAGACCGTGTGTTGTAAGACATGGAGTAAGAGACATTTCAAGATCCATGAAAGAATGGATGATGTATTGTAGTACGCAAAAGGACACATTCAGAGTTCTGTTTCTGTGAAAGCGGTGGGCCATGTGTTTCATGTACTGTCAAAAACATCTAGAATTTCCTGAAAGGATTGTAAAGCGTCTAGATACACACATATATAGGTCTCTGGAAGGAATGAACCGTGGCATATGTGATGTGATGTACACATTTTGCAGACATTCATGTGTTTTTGTACATGTAGTTCAGAAAAAAGGAATGAAGGTTGTAGTTTGGTACACACAGTGTGTTTATTCAGAGGAAAGGAATGAAGGTTGTATTTTGGTACATATAGTGTGTTTATTCAGAAGAAAGGAATGAAGGTTGTATTTTGGTACATGTAGTGTGTTTATTCAGAGGAAAGAAATGAAACATGTTTTTTGGTACACATGATGCAGATATTCAGAGTTCTGAAGGGAATGGACAGTGTAATGTCATAGACTTGGTGACGCATTCAGAATGGTGTGAAAGAAAACATGGTGTGTTGGAGTACACAGTCGACCAGGCCATTCAGGCTTTTGAATGGGACTGGGTGCTTTCCCTTGGAGTTGCCTGTATGTGTGTGTTCAAGCCCTTCATTGTGTGAAGGATGGGGTATGCAGATGTCAAGCATTTTACTTTGTGGTCAGACATCCCCCATTTCAGTTGTAAAGGGTTTGAAAAAAAAAATTTTACAGGGTTTTTTTTTTATAATCTTTGCTGTCTTCATATACATTTTCTTGAATTCATTTCTTAGGAGTTAGCTTTGGTACCATTGTTTTCATGTCTCCCTCCTTCATCGTGGTAACTGTGCTTGTGCCATGCAATGGAAAGATATATGACGATCTGTCTCAAACACTATTTTGATACTCTACGCTTTACCGCTGCGAGGAAATGATGAGAACTTTTTTTGTGTGTCCCACGTCTTTTAATCCAATCGTGAAAGTAACGTTTTTAACTTGACTGTTTGCTCAGTGTAGTGGAATAGATGGGGAGGGAGGGAGAGGAGACTAACGTGCCATGGAACCCTTCAACAGTGTTTAGCCTGCAAGCTAATGTTGTCCTTGCTCTGTCCATGTAGGTGGAGCCGCTTTTTAATGCGCTGTGTCCTCTCACTTGTATGCTTATGACATAGCTGCTTGATTGTCATCGCTCACCTGATTAACCCCCTTTACAGATCATTTTCCTCTTCTGTTCTTTCAACTTTTGTCTGCGTGTCTACTACAACGGTTGCTTTGTCTTTCCAACATTAACCTGAGGAACTCTCGATTTGTGCTCAGCCCTCTCTGTGTGTCTGTCTGTGCTTGGGGGCATAGCACTGTATGCTGCTTAATTAAACCTTGTTGCTGGCTGCCCTCTTCTTTTGGGACATCTTTTTTTCTGTCTTGGCGTTGGCGTTTCCTTTTTGTGTGCCGTGGGTTGTATCGCTGCTTCAGTGTTGGTGCTCATCTTGCCACAGGTGACGGTTAGACTTTGGTTTTCTGTTCTGTGTGTGTTTCAGCCGGTCTGCTACCTGTTATATCGCAGAGTTGCTTGCTTGCCTTGCCAATAACCATGAGATTTTTTTTTTTTCTGTCGCTCCTGTCCTGTCCATTCTGTCCGTGGCTTATACATTGCCTGTTTCTGCTGGATTGTCATTGTTAGGTACTTTTTAGAGTGCGTTTCGTTTGCTGTTAGATTTGATTCAGAACACCCCACATCCTCTTTTTTTTTTTTTCCCCATTAAATGTACAATTTTAGAATTTGTTTCTGTAACAGCCCAGGTGTTGTACCCGTGTCATCAGAAGAGCAGAACATCAGGTGAAAGTAGTTTGTGGTTATGTCCTTTACACGTAACGTCAACATTCCAGTAGCGATACTCAGTCCTGCTATATTTTGATTATAAGAGAGCATTTAAAAGTATGTACATGTTTAAAAGAATGCATTGAAATTTGAGTATATATACATTTTTTTTATTATCAGTATGGTACATTGTGACTTAACAGTAAATCTTTTACACTCAAGAGTTTCAGTGGTTACCTCATTTCTCCAAAATCCACATGTTGCAGATGTTGGAGATGATCTGTTTGCCACATTTGGTAGGCAGAATTTTTAATCCTGAAATGATTAGGACATGGTGGAGTGTTTTGCAAGCATTTTTAGGGCCGGGGGGGGGGGGGGGGGGGGGGGGGGGGGTTAAAATGTTTCATAGTTGGTAAAGCGATGGTATAACAGGCCTGATAGTGTTTCATAGCGTTTTTTATTTTGAAAGTCTAGTTGACAGGTATTAATTCAAGCTCAAAACTGTAATCAGAATGTAAGAACAGACGTTCAGGGTTTGACAGATAGTTTAAAGAGTCGTTTTACCAGTCTTATGAAGAGTTTTAAACCAGAATCAGATTTTCAGGGCCTGAGAGAAAGTTGATAAAAAAAAAACCTGGAATCAGGTTTTCTGGATGTGACTGTTTGAATTCAAACACAGTCAGATTTTTAGAGATCGTTTGTTTAAATCTTTAGTCAAATTTTAGGGTTTGTAGATTGTTTAAATCTTTAGACAAATTTCAGGGTTTGCTAGTTTGTTTAAATTTACACATGGTCAGATTTTTAGTGCTCGATTTTTTTTTTTTAAATAAGATTTTCAGAACACCTCAGAAAACTTCAAAACAATGATTGTAAATACCAAGGAACATGAATCAAGGGGGAAAAAAAGTTTTAACACAGCTGATGAAAATTGGTCAGAATTGTTTTTATTCAAATCTGTTTTGTGTGTGTTGAAAGGAAAGGAGTGTGTGGACTTGAATGCTCCTGTCTAGACTGGTTGTGGTAAGGTCAGTAGTGAACTGTTAATAATTTTTATTTATGATAAAGTGTAGCAGCTGCAGACTACTGAAGGATGATCTGCGGGCATCTGTGATTTGCTGCTCTGTCAGGTGTCTTTTTTTTCTTTAAATGTTGGAGCAAGAGTTATGTTACATTTATCATCATCTTCCCAAGTCGTTTTATCTTTTTAAAGCTTCAGTTGTCAAGTGTATCTAAACAATGTCTTGCCAGGATAGTAACTGGCAAAGTTACCATTGCTTAACAAGTCAGCTGTAGTGATTTGACGACCTGGTTGATCTGATTCACCAGATGAAAGCGCACCTTGTCTGTCATTAGCGTACCACCCAGTGTGTGCAGCAGGGCACACCTCCACCAGAACAGCGCGGCAAACAGCAGCAGAAGTGGTCAGAGGCAAGATGAATTACATCATCATTGTCTCCCGAGTGCTTCAAGAACCATTTTGGATATGTTTGGTAATAAGACACGCTGAAGCCAACGCGCTTTTTACAGCTGACCACAGTCTGAATCTGTTGTACTTGGGAGATGAATGACCGACTACGGATTGCTCAGTTTACAGATCAGTCTTTTTAAAATAAATTATGGAAGGTAAAGCTGGTTTGGTCTAGCTCGCGATAGATCACTTTTTCACTCCCACTTCGTTTGTCTTGGGTTTGAAAAACATGGGTGTTGGTTTTCTCAAAGCTGCATTTCAGGAATAAACTTAGCTAAGTAAAAGTTATTTCATAGTTGTTTTTTAGTTTGTTCGTTTTTACTGATTCTGTTTCATGTTTCTGTAAAGCCCAGTCAACGTAGTGCGTTAATTTTCAATCGTTTTTCTTTTTCGACAATCATCCATGCCATTGGGATATTTCTTGATGTTAACATCATTTTGTTTCGTCGTTATTGCACCATTCAGATGTGCACACTGGTGATGGTTACCATTATTTCGATATTACGACGCAGAGGAAGAGAACTCTGGGATCAGTGAAGAACGGCTCACATAGTTCACAGTCCCTATATTTTAGTTCTGTAATTTTCACTTGGGGAAAAAATCCATTTTCGTTTTGGTACGCATTTTTTTCTTGTGTATTGGCTGAAGGAATTCTCAATACATGCAAGGATTGTTTAGTGACTGCTTGCAATGAAAGGAGAGGGTCATGCATGGTTTTTGTGTGTGGCGCTGCTAGTATTATACTGGTTGCTTTGTGCGGGTGGCTTTGTTGTTAACACTGGTTACTTTATGCAGTCAGAGTCATTTCAGGTAATGTTCTTGTTGGCCGTTATTGATTTGCGCCAGTCCAGTGTGTGCATTGTTGTGTCCAGGTGTTAATCACATGCAGACTGGCACACGTGCATGGTTTTTTATGCCAACTCACAGGGAGGAAAGGAAGAGTTTTCTTCTTCTCTTCCATGTGCTTGTTGACAGTTTGATGTTGTTGTGTCCTACTAGTCGTACAGATCTTTTTTTTTTCTTTAACACTTCTTGTCGTAACCGTTATTGATATTATTTCTCGTAACTTGTTGTTATGTTGGGTTTTTTTTTTTATAAATGCTTTCTTGTCATAACTTCAGTATTATTGTTTTTGAGTTCCTGCTTCATGTCCAGCGTATGACACTGGAAAATTCTACGTGCAGCATTTTGTGTTCAGCGCATTGTTGAGGTACTCGGTCTATCCTGTCAGGCAGGCTTGGCCGACCGATTCATTTTCCCGTATGCATAGTTTTTATCCTGCGCACTTGAAAAACCTGCAGTGCATGGATTGTTTTCAGTCCTCTGTGTGTGTTTGTGTCTGACAGCCTACAAGAAAAGTAAAGAAAAAATCCCAACCAGGTAGATTTTTTTTTATCTAGCTTCACAGGATTGTTTATTGGGTTGAAATCTATCTATTTATCCATATATAGATAGATAACATTTTATGGGCCTCAGAACAGGATCAGTTGCTCAATATCTGTGGGTGATTGGCCTTCGAGGCTTCTTCATAACAGGAATGCCTCTGTACCTGCGAGTGGTTTTGATTTTTTTTTTGATTTTTTTTAAAAAAATATTTTTGTAGCCCTCTTAGGTAAACAACGGCTCAAAATGGGAGACAATTTGTATTTATAGCTCAAGTGTGTGAGGATTGCCTCCCATATTCTTCGTCACCATTTTCAGGTGTAAAGAAATCTTAAAGGAGTCAGTTGCGACTTGGCCAAGGGAATGTGACCCTCTGCTGTTTTTAACTGCCATGTTTCGTTAGAGGGATTCTGTTCCTGTTTCTGTTTGTTTCAAGGGCTGTTGGAGACCTGTGTGCGGTGAACATGCACTTGTGTCTTAGTGAGCTTTAAGTTGGCACAATGGTGGTGAAAGGCCAGATTTGTGTCAGTTGATTCGTTGTTGTTGTTTGTTTAAAGTACTTTCATTTGAAAGGTTCGTGGTTGAATTCGTAAACGTTACCATGCTGTCTTCTTATTTCTTTGGACTTCTTTTTGCTTCAGCAGTTTGATATACTCAAGTTGATGGTACAGAGTGGGCCAAGCATGCAAGTGCGTGTGTGGGAGGGGGAAGGGGTGGTGGTAAAATGCGCTTTTTTGTTGTTGTTGTTGTTGATAAACGCTCTTTTATGTTTGCTTCACTGAGCAAGTGGATAGAAGTCCTTTTTAGGAGTTATTTACGTAACTCATTTGAGCGTGTTTAGTTTTGATTTAGAATTTATGAAAAAAAGAAAGATGGTGGATACTGTGGCAGGACCAGAGGACTCGTTGATTGCTGGGTCAGATACGTTACAAATGGACCAAATGGTATGCAAAATGACAGGATTAGGTCAGTTGATGTATAGCGTGTGAGGTGTGATGCGCTACCCAAGGTTCAAGCACTCCGTTCGGAAGGAACCACATTTCATGGAATGTTTAAGGTTCGAGTATTTCAACAAAGACACAAATGAGACAATCTTTTTTTAATTTACACACAGTTCGGAGAACTTTGCTCAAATTTTGTTTCACTGTTGTTTATTTTTTGGACCAAACCAAACAAAGACTTAACAAATCTACGTAGACTTTAAATTGCCTCTTTCTTGTTCAGAGCTGGCTAAAAATAGACCCTTCGTCTTGAAATGGAAGTTGGAGGCTGCCGGAGAACATTTTCATTCCACCGTTGTGAGTAAAGTTTTTATAGTGATATGTTGGTCACATTGTTTTGGTAACGTTTTCATGTTTTGCAATTAAAGAAATGCAGAATTGGAAAATGAGATGCTGACTTTGAGGAGAAGGAGGTGGGTTGGGATCGTTGATAAGGAGAAAGAACAGCACATGGTTCAAGCTCAGCACATCTTTAGTGCACCTAACTTCTGACAAGAACTGGATAGACATTTCTCTGGGACAGTGTTGGGGTTATTCGCACCAAGCCGCTAACCTGTTAGTCGTTCATATTTTTTTGCAAATTGATACGACGCTCATGGCCCATTATTACACCTTTCAAATTTCTTTTCAACCATTTTGTCAACAGTGATATTCATTTTGAAACGGTGGTCAAAATACTTTTACGGTCTCTCCCCACCTCCATCCCCTTCACCCATCCTACTGTGGAGAGTTGTTTGTGTTCATTATTTATGAGCAGAAAGCTAAACCGAGTTGTGCTGTTCTTACTTTCATTTTCAAGTGTGTAGCTGTGCTATTCTTACTTTCATTTTCGAGCGTTGTGAACAAATGGTTCATGTTCTTTTCAAACATGTGCAAATTGTTGCTCATCGGGCATGTGCTGCTGTGTCCATGTTTTACAACTTTTAACTTGAGAGTGCACGATTCTTTGTTATCTTGTCAACTTGGTATTTATGAATGCACTATTTTTGTACATTTTGACAATCTGCATTTATGAGAGCACTTTTTTTCTGTGTTGTGGCCACTCGCATTTATGACCGCATACATGTCTAACGATTGTTACGTTCTGCAAGTGCCGTGTCCTCTTTTCTTTCAGACTGTTCACCTTTTGATAAACTACATGTTTCTGTGGGCTTTTCCTGGTGAAAAAAACAAAAAAAAACAACAAAAGAAGAACCCTCTCTTCACGTTATTGCTTGCTATGTACTGCATGCTTTTACTGTGTCATTGTAGGAGTTCTGCCCTAATGGTGTGACCATCTACCATGGACTGAAATACAAGTCAGATCAGTTCAGTTTGTTCAGGATGTTGTGCAAGGCAGCTTCTTCTTGTCTGTTATCTTATCTGACAGGGACTGGGTGGGTAAACCGTTGTTCTAATGAACCAGGGTTCAATCCCCCCTTCAGATAGCCAGGCTAGAATTTTGTTGTTGTTGTTGCTCTGCTCAGAGTCCATACGCCAAATGCTTCGGGAGAGACTGGCTTTTAGGGGACATGCTGTGTGTTGGTGGTGACAGGACATCTGTGTCCTTAGCTGTGCTGTGGATAGGTGTCGACAGTTTGAAAAACAAGAACTTGCTGTGAAATTTGACACAATATGATTTATTTTTCGCTCAGTAATGTTCTCCGGATCCCCTGCTTTCCCCCCACATACTGCTGATTTGTAAGTTAGTTAAAAGGGGGAAAAAAGAAAAAAGAAAGCCCGATTGAAAGAAAAAAATTGATGAAAAAAAAAATGTACGGACATTTTTAGAACTGATTCACATTGTATCAACATGTTGACGTAGCCGTGTAGCCGTTTTAATTGCCTGCATTTTGACTGTGACAAACCGGCATCAGACACCATTTTGGATGCAAGTCCTGCACAACACATAGCAATGGAATGGCTTTCTTGCTTAAACACTGTCACACAGCAACAGTCTCTCAACAGCCTGCTTGTGACTGACAGAGGAAAGGTGATGACATAATACAAACATTCAGGTTCCACTCCAAAAATTTAACATTTTGCAATTTGCTGATTCACATGATTCATTCAAAATTATCAGACTCTCAGCATTGCCCAGGAGATATGTCAGTTTGAAAAGAGTTGAAATAGTCTGCATAGAGGGTGGCGTCTTTTTGAACAGACCGTGGCCCCGACATCGTTTGGCTGCTCTAGAGGCAGTCTTCAGTGTTTGAGAAGTGTGTGGAAAGACGAAAGTAAAAAAAAAAGGAAAGAGGCTTTGAGGTCTACAACGTCAACAAGTGCCATAAAGGCAATGATGCTGGCGTTCATTCTGCGGTAGGAAGTCACACCATTACGGGGATCATCTCCAGTTCTTTCCTTCTGTTCAGTCCATGTTCATACCCCTTCATGAAACGTTGTGTGCTAACGGGGTTTGGGTTTCTGAGGGCTGTTGCAGCAATTTGTGTTTGTTAGGCTTTTCAGGAAATGTCGTAATCATGAGTGCTAAGGAGTTTGTAAATGCTCTGAACACTGCCCATGTCCAAGTGGTTGCTTTGAGTGGTTTCTGTCCAAGTCTCGGGTGTTCACAACTTATTTTCAGTGTTCTCTTTCAACCGTTTTTTTTTGTTTGTGAACAGTTTTTCTCTTTTCAGATGCTCTTGAACCAGGTATATCCGTACCAGTTTTGTTAACCCAAACTTTGCCTTTCACCATTTTTTTTTTCCCCTTTTGTGATTGCTCAGAATGAGCAGTCAAGATTGGCGATTGTCATGTTTGTTCCTTTCTGTTTTAAATACTGTGAGAGGATAATTTACTGGAATTGTGTATTCTGATTTGCACTCTGTGCTAATACTCGATAAATTGCAAGGGTTGTGTTCTGCCTAATCTGTTTACCTTTGGAATGAAGTCTGTGAATAATTTACTGATAAAATTGCAAGTGTTGAGCTCTGTTTGTTCAGTTAACCATTTGAACGCTCCATGATTTTGATTTACTTCTATGAGTGTTGTGTTCTCTTAATTCAGCGCTCTCTGTCTTTATGCACCTTTCCCCCCAAAGTATTATAATTATATTACAGCTGTTCCTCATGAACACTTTCAACTTTGATGACTCTGTTTTCGTTTCCATATACTCTTTTCTTTCTCTATTGGCACAGACTAGCTGTGGTTTCGTCATAGATCTGTTTAGTAACAGTTTGATTTCACAGTGTGTGTGTATAGTTATTCTTTCCTGTTGTCACAGTTTGTGTTAAGTCTGTCAATACAATCTGCGCTCAGTTTGTGTTAAGTCTGTCAATACGATCTGTGCTCAGTTTGTGTTAAGTCTGTCAATACGATCTGTGCTCAGTTTGTGTTAAGTCTGTCAATACGATCTGTGCTCAGTTTGTGTTAAGTCTGTCAATACGATCTGTGCTCAGTTTGTGTTAAGTCTGTCAATACGATCTGTGCTCAGTTTGTGTTAAGTCTGTCAATACGATCTGTGCTCAGTTTGTGTTAAGTCTGTCAATACGATCTGTGCTCAGTTTGTGTTAAGTCTGTCAATACGATCTGTGCTCAGTTTGTGTCAAGTCTGTCAATACGATCTGTGCTCCTTACGTTCTTTTTATTTTTTTTTTCTCTGTGCTGTTGACTGTGTGGACAATATTCTTTACTTCACAGTTGTTTTTTTTTGTTTCTTTTGTGTTTGTTTTTCTCCCTGCCTTCCCCTTTATGTGTGTCTTCTTTTAAGCTTTGTGCTCATTTCTGTGTGTCATCAGACTGTGTGAAGAGACATCAGACTGTGTGTGTCAGTGAAGAATTGGTACTCGTGTCGGTGAAGTCCTTGTCATGGCATTTACACAATATCTTGTCAAAGGAGTGTTACGCAAGTCATGCACTGATTAGGAGGAACTAGAGTGCCAAAGTGCCAGCTGGCAGGTTCTTGAGCACAAGTTTTGCCACACAAGTGAAATGTCAGTTACCGTGTGGGAGAAAAGATCAAGCACCATTCAGTTTGTCATTAGTATTGACCGCCACCTGTTGTGTCTGAAGTGCCACCAGACAGATCAGTGACATGCCACCTGCTGTGTCGGTAACAATGCCAACTGTCACACATATGATCAGACTGACAGTGACAGAGACACTTTTGAAAGGCACTTTCTTTGAAGTGATGCACTTTGAAAACCGCTTCATCTTCAGTGGCAGATTTTTTTTTTTTTTTAATAGCACTTAAAGAGTTTATAATCTGAAGTAGTGACACTCCAGCTGAAGTGACTTTTAGTTTCATTTTTTTTTTCACAGGCATTTCAACTGAGGTTAAATTTTTGACTGGCCCTCGATCATGGTGCAGATGAAGCTGATGCTGTTCTGACCTCCCGACACATCATGGAGAAGAAGAGGGGGGGGGGGGGGGGATAAAAGTGGCAACTCAGTGTACAGGACATCAGTTCAGCAGGATTGTTTGGGTGGTGAAGTTTGATGCACATTTTGACGCATAGTCTATTGATTTCCATTACATTTCAGTTTCTGTCCTGGCAGATTGTCATTCGATGTTGTCTTGTAACACTGTGCTAATAGCTTCTCTTCACTGTATGTGTACCCCTCCCACACTTTTTGACTTTTTACATGTTTATGGGTGTAAATTTAAAACATCGGTTGAAAAAAAAATTGCATTTGTGTTAATTACTAATTGGTAAGGAGCATACACACGCGTTTTCAGGCACACATCTGAGAACGTAAAACAAAACAAACAGGCAAAGAAACTGTTCATGAAACTGTCTGTATTCATGCGTCCATCCTGGGCCAGTTCACTGCACATAAGACTCCCTTCAAACAGTTTACATGTGCCCACATTCACACACACACACATGCCAGTTCCTAACAGAGGTTAACGTCACTTGTGCGCAACACATCCCTGGGTATGGATATATGAGAGCTGACAGCAAATCTGGAGTAAAACCAGAAAAATCCAGGCATTCATAAGGACCCCTTCTGATCACTCAAGACACAGCCAGGGAATCCATCAGGAAATGACTGTTGGGCAGCAAGCCAACACACACACACCTCTGTAATTTTTGCAGCTTCACTAAAAGCAGTGTGAGATGATCTGAACAACTTAAATCTCTTGGAGACAGAGACAAGGGTCAGTGAGCACGTTTCTGTCACAGCAGAAGACCGTTTCAAACTTGAGCACACTGCACAACGTGTGCTTGCCTGTTAACACCTGCCTCTGTGACAGTTCCGGAGGGTGCTGTGTTTTTCGTTGCATCGTCAGCAAACTTTTAGGGGCATATCGCTGCCGGAAATACAACTACTGTAACTTGATTTTTTTTGCATTTCTGAGATTTATGGTATGCTATAAGAGTGGGGCCAAGGGGCATGACTTAGTCGAGTCCCAATCACATTATTCTAAAAATAACCATGCTGTAATCAAAATACTTGTACCGTAACTCAGCTCGCAGTATATCTTGTGGGGACAAAAAACAATTTTTTTTTTCGTCTCCTGTAAAATTTGATTTTCAGACTTGCGGCAGTTGTATATCTGGACAGCGATATGCTGGCTGACAAAACACCTGGCTCTTACCACAATCAGGAGATGCAGAATTACAACACTTCAGTATTGACTTCTTGCCATGACTGCCCACTGAAGAAGAGGTGGATGGGCCACATGAAGGACTGGGTTGGTCATACCATGTCTGCCTTGTGGCATGACTCGACAGGGGAATCGACTTGCGGAGGTTCCTGTCGGTCAAACAATCTGTAACAACGCCTCTGGGTCCTACAATCTTAACGTGATGCTGAACAAGAGAAAAGAGTTTGAACACAGTATCTGATGGTGTAACTGTTCACCCAACATGCTTGACAAACATTTCTGGCGCTTGTTCACCTACTTTTGGGAATGACAGAGTTACGATTTTGTCTGTTGATGTGACAAATATTCTGTCTGTTGGTACACAGAAAACAGTGCTCACAGAGGGCTGTTGACTCACCTCCTCTGTTTTGGGTAATTCATGGATAAAACTGAAGGGACCAAAAGCATCTTTCTCATTAAGAAAACATACATACATGGACTTTTTACATATCATGGTGCCCAGGACCATACGATCATTGTCCAGTACAGTTTTTTTTTCTTTACACAGGACTATGAAAGGTTGTTGATCACAAAACATTCCTGATTTAAAAATTAATCAATTTCTATGTTTTGACATACATAAAGTAGTATGATACTTTGTGTACTTTCCCTGTTTCAGAACAAGAAATTGTACACTCAGTTTTTTTCCAGCTAACACCATCTAATACAAAGATGTATATTCATTGTGTTCATTATTCACCCAAATTGTAAACGTTTCAGTACTGTTTTTCCTATCCTCAAATTTCTCTATGGACCCAAACCAATTCTGAGGGAAAACCCTCGAGTTCAGCTAAAAGGCATGCACCAGACTGACAATCACCAACCTGGATCTGAACATTCTGTTTCCATTTGAAGTGAATTTAGTGCACTCCAAACTTGTGTTATCTTGATTTCTCTTTTTTGTCTTACATGTGTTTCTTTTCTCAAGTAATGAAGTATACAACATTAAATTAAATTGTAAATTTACATTTTGGTTTAAATCAATTCATTTTATAACATTCATGTTTCTAAACAGAACAAAGAATTTTTTTATAATTGCAACTGTCCATTATCTAGAAAATCATAACCCTGTGACCCCTATTGACCGGACCATTGTGTAAAAAAATCAGCCCACAATGAGGCTTCCTAGATGACATCATCAGAATCTGAATCATACAGTACTGCCTGTTCCTTGTCAAGCAGTTGGCAGAAAGCATGATACTCTGCAACTTCAAAAGCCCCAAACTTACGACAGAACTCCTTGTCAGAGGATGCGATGATAAGGTCCAGTGTGGCGTTGGGGCTTCTCTCCCCTTCCTTTCTCTTGGCGGTGATGTACAGGCCCGCCCTCACCAGGAAGGTGTGACGTTTCTTGATGTGGGACAGGGAATGGTTAAACAGCGAGGCGTGCACCATCTGTCTCTGAGTGACGCCCATCTGGTGGAAAACGTAATCAAACTTGGCCTGCATCTCGTCCCAGGCATCGGTCAACATTTCGTGGACACCTCAGACAAAGGGTGACAACATCCGCTGTTTTGAACATCTGTTTTAGCGCCTCAATTCTCTCACCCAGCTTTGGTTTGGATGACAGCAGTAGCGAGGGGTTATGGGACATCACTGCGTACAAGGTCTCCTCCCCGAAGCCGAGCTGTCGCAAGGTGTCCACAGCCTGGCTGATCCGAGCCCTGGAGATCTGCAGGGACAGCAGGCAGCTGCTCCACGATGGCTCTAACCTGGGGCACATCAAAACCCAGCGTCAACAACAGCTGCATGGTGTGAAGGAGGGAATGGCGGGGTGGTGGATGAGAGAGGGCTGGGAGGTCAGGACGGAGAGGATGGAGGCAGAGTTCCAGCCACTCTGGCTTTAGCCTTCAACCAGCTGTTCCACTTGCTGCACCGGAACAGACCGCACCATCACATCCTTCCCCTCAGCCTGCCTCAGAATCCGCTGATCAGCAGCTTCACGTCGTCTTCCTCGTGGTTCCCACGTCTTGCGTCTTGCCTTTTCTTTCTCCGACCTTCCGGCTTGTTCCTCTGACCGAAGAACAACAACTTGTGACTGTGGATTCACATGTCCAATCTCGTCATTCAGCACTGGTGTCTGTGCGTGTTCTTCCTTGCTGCGACCTGTTGCCTTCCCTGGTGTGAAAGCATTTCCCCCAAAGTCTGCGGACCTGACATGTGTCCAGGACATAAACATCTTGCACTGAACTGTGGACAGTGTGACTGGTTTCTGACCATAACCACTGTCTGCTTCCAGAAAGAAACCACTTAATTCCATGTCGAGTTTGCTCTGTGTTCGATGGAAAAAGCCTATCACCTTGAACGACAGGCAGTACTGGTAAACGAAAGTGACACAGGCTTATGGTTATGTGAAAATGTCACCAGCAAGAGTTGTCTCCTTTGACAGTTCTGTTCAGCAGAGAGGGGTTTAGCAGTTGCCTCACTTACTTTGATTTACACACCAAAAAATGCGTGACAAATTCATGCTGCTTGTTCTCTGGTTATAACCCTTGCTCTCAAAGGTCTTGTTCTGCAATGATTACACTTGCACCCAACCAATATGTATACAACCAGTACACAAACTGTCTGAGAATACAACTGCTAGTAGTTTACGAGCGCAATATGATTTGTATAAGATTTGTAGGACAAAGATGACTTGTAGACACTGAATCAATTCCCTTGATCATTAGTAGATGACGCTGCCACCATCTTCTTCAGAGCTTCAGATCAAGGTCACACCTGCACAATATGACAAGAATACCGCACATCAGCATACTGTCGTTTCAAAAGCCCAGAGTTACTGTTGTGTAAGAGCTGAGCTCTCCCTCAACAAACATCTGTAAATTATCAGTCCTGATCTTGACTCAACAGCTTTCATTTGCAACAACCACAAAGGTCTGGTCATTCAAACAATGTTGGGCACAGGATGTGTCTGAAACCAATTGAACCTCAAGTGGCAATAACAAATGTAATAGAAGACAAAGATGTGGTTAGTCAGTGCCACAGTCAGGATTTTCTCATTTCTAGTGAGTGACCCTTATTATGATCAGTCACCACCCCACCAACATTTGTGTGTCATGCATCAAGTTAGATGAGCACATGGACGAGCGCAGACACGAGAGTCAGTCAGCAACAACACAATTTTAAGCACACATCAAACTAGATGGGACACACAGGAGATATCAGACCACAATGGTTGGTCACCAACAATAATCTCTGCCAAGGTTAAAGAAATCTTCAATCACTCTTTCATTTTTGAATCAGTTCATGAGTGAAAATCTTGCCACGGGAACTATCATCAATTTGGACTGAAAGAGTTACTTCCCATGTCCATTCTCACATGCCGAAGACAAAATGACAACATTTCATCATTAGAAAGTCATGAAAATAATACTTTCCTATATATCACTTTATCAGTTAATAATTTATCAACAGTAACTCCACAGCGTTCTTATTATTCAGTGGTCAGTTAACAATTCATCAAATGTAAGGCCACAGTGTTCTCATTATTCAGTGAAATTTTGAAAGATTTTGCTGAGCAATACTGTATCAGCAGCCCTGATTTGGCCCCTTATGGTCTGCCAGGCTTTAAACAAAATAAGTTGTACTGAATTCTGTGTGAAGACGAAAAAGAAGAAGAGAAGAAGAAGAAAAAGAATACCTAGCAAATCAATAAGACAATTTCTTAAGAATGAAAAATGAGTGGAGATGAAATATGGTTTACATCAATACATGAGTAGTTGTGGGTGTAGTTATCTCCACCTGGGAAATTAGGGGTTTTGCCCTGCATCGATTGGTTGGTTGGTTTCGTTGTCTGTCAGCAAGATAGTGCAAAATCACTGATCTAAATTTTTCCCCATGTTATATCCACAGGAAATTCTTTGGGTTTGGGCTAAGGCTGGCTTTGCTCCAACAGCCTAGCCATTGTAGATCTTCTTAGCATGGCCAGTCTTACAGTCTTCCTTCAGTGCTGGATGGAGGGGGGGGCACTGGAGTTTTTCTGTAAGGGCAGAAACATTAGAGGTGTTGTGATGGCGGTTGATTCACAAATCAAGCTTCTCTGCTTTGGACAGCCTCAATTTTGCTGATGTGCTGGGTGGGGGGTCCATCTAGGCATATTCAGGAATGGATCTGCCAAGGGTTTTGTAGGTAACTGATTTGTGTTGATCGTGAGTTTGTGCCTTAAGAAGCCATGGGTCTTGTCAGCCTTCAAGCACAAATTGTTATGCTAATCCAAACCAAGTCTTGACTGATGAGTAATCATGTAATGGTGACATCAGCATACTTGGTGAAGGTGACAGTTGCCACAGTATGGCCATGAAGCTTGCATTGGTGTACAGCTGTGGTTTTCATCTTCAGGTTATGACAGGAACAGTTATGCGTTTTTCTGGAAGGGGGGGCGGGGGGGGGGGGGGGGGGGGTTGTTGGACGGGGGGGGGGGGGGGGGGGGGGGAGAGAAAAGTCATGTCTCAGCTGTCCCACCATTCCTCAAAATCTCTGTGCAAAAAAACTGAGCTTAGAAGAAGAAACGGTTTACAACAACAACAAAAACAGAAAAGAGAGAGAAAAAAAGAGAAAAAAAATCCTAAATTCCGTGCATTTGAATTTTGATCTGTGAGTAAATTCACATAGCCTAGTAGGAGTCAAATCGGTTGCTGGCATACCAGTTTAGGCAAAAAATGACGTCATTTGATGCCACAACACACATCCGCCTACTCAGAAATGTTGTGAGCACGACTTGGCCTAACGGCCTTCGTTCATTCGTCCTCTCTCGGGCTTCGCCCTACTCTAATCTAAAGACCATCGATTCTGCTTTGGAGTAGACTGGGACACTGGTGGGCGTCATTTTTTGCCTAAACTGGTATGCCAGCAACCGATTTGACTGAGCAACAAATTTGACCGCGACAGGCTATACAGAGAGAGAGCACACACTGGGTTAATTGACGTAACAAAATGCATTTTTCATGTAGGCCTATACAAGCTATAGTTTACGGAAAAAATGCAATCATTATACATGCCATTCTGACACAAAATGCCATCATTTAAGAGGAACATACCGAGCCAAGAACTCGTGTGCCCTTGTGCCACTTGCAACCTCCACTGAGCTGTTGAATCTTTCGTACGATCCTGTAGCCTTGGCCTATGCTGGTATTTTTTTCGGAGAGTTCTGCCCTTGCATGGAGCAATCTATATTTTAAAAGATTATAATCATTATTGAAATGAAAAAGATGTGTGAAAAATTTTTTTGAAAATTAGATAGATAAGTTGAATATAAATTATTATATATAACAATCAAACTAAATATAAACTTTAGTTTGGTGAAAATAATGAACGATGATTGTTATAAGGCAACGAAAGTACTAAGCTTAAGACCTCCCCCCATGTCTGCTTGTCGGCATATGCCTGGCTGACATGAAGAAGTGTGTTTAGTGCGGTTGGGCCTGTTGAGTAAGTTTATTTCTTTGCGTTCATTTCATTCTTCAAGAGAAAAGGGCCTCTTTGTTAAATTTGCAATAGACAGTTAAGTTAGCGTATTGCTTTTACTGAGAACATCCATTCTCGTTTCAAAGTCGACGATTGACTCGGTGGACACACAAAATGCACTGACCAAGGTTGTCCACAGGCACTGGATTTAAAATCTTTTTGATCTTGATTTGTTTACGTCGATAGGACCCAATTTTAGGGACATAGGACAAGAGGGGAAAATGGGGAAGGTACTTGCTGATTGAAGTAATGCATCGAAAAAAAAATGGCGATGGTATTTCATTCATGTTTTAAGTAGGGCCTAGGCCTACTGTCTTCTCTTCTTCTTCCTAAAATATGGTTCACGCCAAAATTGAGTAGATCACCAGCGTGCATGTTTAAAAAAAGAAAATGCGACTCAGCCTGTTGGCCCCTGGAGCAAAATTTGGCAACAAGGGGTCGCACATAAAATTTAAAGGGTTAAAGCAATGAGGTAACCATAAAATTATCCCCTGGGGAAGTTAAATTTAAAAAGTCAATCAATATGCAGATCTCAGGATTGTCTTACAATTTGATTTTTAGAAGAGACTGCATTTGTGGCAATCTTGATGGCACCCGGCAGTGAGTTCCACAGCCTTACAGAACTGGGATAAAATGAATGTACATAAATGGCTGTCAATATTTGATGCAGGTATGGAATAAGATTGACCCCCACTCCTGGTGATACTTTTATTAATACTAGTTGTTCCATTGGAATATCAATTAGTTTCTCTGCCTTTGAAGAAGGTATTAAGTTTAATAAAGGCTCTTCTCTCTTCTAAGGGTTTCCATTTTAATTTCCTCATGTTCTTCCTAGTTTCCCTTTCTCTCTGATATGGTTCCCTGCTATGAACTGTGCTGCTCTCTTCTGAATCTTTTCGAGGTTATCAATGTCCTTTAGATTGTAAGGATCCCAGACTGAGCAACCATATTCCAGTACTGGTCTAACC
Organism: Conus ventricosus; assembly: GCA_018398815.1. Taxonomy (NCBI): domain Eukaryota; kingdom Metazoa; phylum Mollusca; class Gastropoda; order Neogastropoda; family Conidae; genus Conus; species Conus ventricosus. Next base: position 35,502,413 of record CM031628.1, read on the forward strand.
AGTGTTTTATAGCAGTCGTCCTTAACCTTTTGTTGGCAGTCGTTGATGTTCCTGTATAAGAAAGCTAAGATGTTGTTTGCTTTCTAAATTCTACATACTAAATTGTAATGTTCTTTCCATTTGAGACGACTATCTATAATCACGCCCAAATATTTTGCAGCATTGGTTTCTTTAAGAATAGTATTGTGAATAGAGTATCTGATCTAGTTGGTGAGCGTTTATTACATATGCGCAACACTTGGCACTTCTGGGGATGGAAATTCTATTCTTCCAAGTTCTTCGGGGAATGATGTGCTTTCTTCTTTGAAGAAGGTTGCCAAGATGTTTATTGTTGTTTATCCTGCTGATGCTTGTCTCTCCTCGTGACAATGGTACCTAGTAAGACAGATGACTGTTGCAGGCACAATGAAGTGGACCCAGCTCTGTACAAACGAAGTCTGGGGCCTTGGCTGGCGCCGGTTTGGGGGTAGCAAGAGAATTAAGTACCCGGACTACCCCGCCCGGCATTCCAGAGTGCTTGGTAAAAAAGGTAATAAAGGAAAGCATCTCCTGATGTGGCATATAAGTTATGTTGTGATTGACGTTTGCATGATTCTACATTGTCAGAGATTTACATATTCAGTTGTGATGATTCCTTGTCCCAAAATATTGTTCATTGGACTCAACATAATGAAGGAAAGAAAGGGTTAGACAGGCCTAAAGGCCCTAGCAAAGGAGTAACAGCTGGTTCTTTGTATTTTTAATCATAACAAACATGTAGTGAACTTGTATTTAAGGAAAGAAAGGGTTAGACAGGCCCAAAGCCCTAGCAAAGGAGTACAGCTGGTTCTTTGATTTTTAATCATAACATGTAGGAACTTGTATTTAAGGAAAGAAAGGGTTAGATAGGCTGAATGCCCTAGCAAAGGAGTAAGCTGGTTTTGTATTTTTAATATAACATGTAGTGAACTTGTATTTAAGGAAAGAAAGGGTTTGATAGGCTAAAGGCGCTAGCAAAGGAGTACAGCTGGTTCTTTTTATTTTTAATCATAACATGTAGTGAACTTGTATTTTCTGTTTGTTTATCATTAATGTTGGGAGGTATATTTTTGGTATTAACACCAATAAGTGTATCAAATATGGTACATTTCATTGATCTTTGGGTTTTGGAAGGTAGTTCTCTCTGTTGGCCCTGGGATACATGTTCTTGTGCACAACATCTTGAAGTGTAGATTTCGATACTATCTGTCTCATACTGACAAAATGACATTGATGTAGGCTGATTGCCCATCAAGGAACCACACTTCCAGCTGTCCTCCGCTGCTTCTTCACGATCCGTTCAGCCGCAAAGTATGGTGTGAAATGTCATGAATCTTTATTGAGATGTATCAAATGTTCGTCAGCTTATACTTGAATGAGTTGAAATGGTGTGGATGTCAGCCTGATGAATCTTGTCCTGTCCATACTTTGTGGGCATGTTTTACATGTGTGTTGTGTTGACAGCAATCCACCAAAACAAGGGACCCAATGTGTGGGCAAAGAAAAGCTATTTGTTTGTAGTGTCAATTTAACAATAAACCGCTTTTGACTGTAGGTGGCTTACAGAATTTTAAAAAACCAAACACTTTTAAAATCATTAGAGGGAAAACCCCAAAGGGAACACATAATTTCTGAAGGTTTTTGTACATTCTCACATCCCGAAGACAAAATGCAAAAAAAATTTCATCATTAGAAAGTCTGAAATAATATTTTTCCTATATATCACTTTATCAGTTAATTTTATCAACAGTAACTCCACAGCGTTCTTTTTATTCAGTGGTCGTTACAATTCATCAAATGTAAGGCCACAGTGTTCTCATTATTCAGTGAAATTTTGAAAGATTTTGCTGAGCAATACTGTTCAGCAGCCTGATTTGGCCCTTATGGTCTGCCAGGCTTTAAACAAAATAGTTGTATGAATTCTGTTGTGAAGACGAAAAAAAAGAAGAGAAAAAGAAGAAAAAGAATACCTAGCAAATCAATAAGACAATTTCTTAAGAATGAAAAATGAGTGGAGATGAAATATGGTTTACATCAATACATGAGAGTTGTGGGTGTAGTTTTTCTCCCCTGGGAAAAAATTTGTGCCCTGCATCGATTGGTTGGTTGGTTTCGTTGTCTGTCAGCAAGATAGTGCAAAACATGATCTAAATTTTTCCCCATGTTATTATCCACAGGAAATTCTTTGGGTTTGGGCTAAGGCTGGCTTTGCCCCAACAGCCTAGCCATTGTAGATCTTCTTAGCATGGCCGTCTTACAGTCTTCCTTCAGTGCTGGATGGAGGTGGGGGAAACTGGAGTTTTTCTGTAAGGGCAGAAACATTAGAGGTGTTGTGATGGCGGTTGTTTCCCCAAATCAAGTTCTCTGCTTTGGACAGCCTCAATTTTGCTGATGTGCTGGGTGGGGGGTCCATCTAGGCTTTATTCAGGAATGGATCTGCCAAGGGTTTTGTAGGTAACTGATTTGTGTTGATCGTGAGTTTGTGCCTTAAGAAGCGCCTGGGTCTTGTCGCCTTCAAGCAAAAATTGTTATGAAATCCAAACCAAGTCTTGACTGATGGTAATCTGTAATGGTGACATCAGCTAATTGGTAAAGGTGACGTTGCCACAGTATGGCCATAAAGCTTGGCATTGGTTTGTACAGCTGTGGTTTTCATCTTCAGGTTATGACAGGAACAGTTATGCGTTTTTCTGGAAGGGGGGGCGGGGGGGGGGGGGGGGGGGGTTGTTGGACGGGGGGGGGGGGGGGGGGGGGGGAGAGAAAGTCATGTCTCAGCTGCCCTACCATTCCTCAAATCTCTGTGCAAAACAAACTGAGCTTAGAAGAAGAAACGGTTTACAACAACAAAAAAAACAGAAAAGAGAGAGAAAAAAAAAAGGAAAAAAAACCCTAAATTCCGTGCATTTGAATTTTGATCTGTGAGTAAATTCCATAGCCTAGTAGGAGTCAAATCGGTTGCTGGCATACCAGTTTAGGCAAAATGACGTCATTTGATGCCACAACACACATCCGCCTACTCAGAAATGTTTGTGAGCACGACTTGGCCTAAAAGGCCTTCGTTCATTCGTCCTCTCTCGGGCTTCGCCCTCTCTAATCTAAAGACCATCGATTCTGTTTGGAGTAGACTGGGACACTGGTGACGTCATTTTTTGCCTAAATGGTATGCCAGAACCGATTTGATGAGCAACAAATTTGACCGCGACAGGCTATACAGAGAGAGAGCACACATGGGTTTAATTGACGTAACAAAATGCATTTTTCATGTAGGCCTATACAAGCTATAGTTTACGGAAAAAATGCAATCATTATACTGCCTTCTGACACAAAATGCCATCATTTAAGAGGAACATACCGAGCCAAGAACTCGTGTGCCCTTGTGCCACTTGCAACCTCCACTGAGCTGTTGAATCTTTCGTACGATCCCGTAGCCTTGGCCCATGCTGGTATTTTTTTCGGAGAGTTCTGCCCTTGCATGGAGACAATCTATATTCTAAAAGATTATAATCATTATTGAAATGAAAAAGATGTGAAATTTTTTTGAAAATTAGATAGATAAGTTGAATTATAAATTATTATATAAACAATCAAACTAAATATAACTTTAGTTTGGTGAAAATAATGAACGATGATTGTTATAAGGGCAACGAAAGTACTAAGCTTAAGACCTCCCCCCATGTCTGCTTGTCGGCATATGCCTGGCTGACATTGAAGAAGTGTGTTTAGTGCGGTTGGGCCTGTTTAGTAAGTTTATTTCTTTGCGTTCATTTCATTCTTCAAGAGAAAAGGGCCTCTGTTAAATTTGCAATAGACAGTTAAGTTGCGATTGCTTTTACTAGATCATCCATTCTCGTTTCAAGTCGAGATGACTCGGTGGACACACAAATGCACTGCCAAGGTTGTCCACGGCACGGATTAAAATCTTTTTGATCTTGATTTTTTTAGTCGATAGGACCAATTTAGGGCCCTAGGAAAGAGGGGAAAATGGGGAAGGTACTTTCTGTTGAAGTAATGCATCGAAAAAAAAATGGCGATGTATTTCATTCATGTTTTAAGTAGGGCCTAGGCCTACTGTCTTCTCTTCTTCTTCCTAAAATGGTTCACGCCAAAATTGAGTAGATCACCAGCGTGCATGTTTAAAAAAGAAAATGCGACTCAGCCTGTTGGCCCTGGAGCAAAATTTGGCAACAAGGGGCGCACATAAAATTTAAAGGGTTAAAAGCAATGAGGTAACCATAAAATATATCCCCTGGGGAAGTTAAATTTAAAAAGTCCAATCAATATGCAGATCTCAGGATGTCTTACAATTTGATTTTTAGAAGAGACTGCATTTGTGGCAATCTTGATGGCACCCGGCAGTGAGTTCCACAGCCTTACAGAACTGGGATAAAATGAATGTACATAAATGGCTGTCAATATTTGATGCAGGTATGGAATAAGATTGACGCCACTCCTGGTGATACTTTTTTAATACTAGTTGTTCCATTGGAATATCAATTAGTTTAGCTCTGCCTTTGAAGAAGGTATTAAGTTTAATAAAGGCTCTTCTCTCTTCTAAGGGTTTCCATTTTAATTTCCTCATGTTCTTCCTAGTATTTCCCTTTCTCTCTGATATGGTTCCCTGCTATGAACTGTGCTGCTCTCTTCTGAATCTTTTCGAGGTTATCAATGTCCTTTAGATTGTAAGGATCCCAGACTGAGCAACCATATTCCAGTACTGGTCTAACCAGTGTTTTATAGCAGTCGTCCTTAACCTTTTGTTGGCAGTCGTTGATGTTCCTGTATAAGAAAGCTAAGATGTTGTTTGCTTTCTAAATTCTTACATACTAAATTGTAATGTTCTTTCCATTTGAGACGACTATCTATAATCACGCCTAAATATTTTGCAGCATTGGTTTCTTTAAGAATAGTATTGTGAATAGAGTATTCTGATCTAGTTGGTGAGCGTTTGATTACTATGCGCAACACTTGGCACTTCTGGGGATGGAAATTCTATCTTCCAAGTTCTTCGGGGAATGATGTGCTTTCTTCTTTGAAGAAGGTTGCCAAGATGTTTATTGTTGTTATCCTGCCTGATGCTTGTCTCCTCCTCAGTGACAATGGTACCTAGTAAGACAGTTGACTGTTGCAGGACAGTCATGAAGTGGACCCAGCTCTGTACAAACGAAGTCTGGCCTTTGGCTGGCGCCGGTTGTGGGTAGCAAGAGAATTAAGTACCCGGACTACCCCGCCCGCATTCCAGAGTGCTTGGTAAAAAGGTAATAAAGGAAAGCATCTCCTGATGTTGGCATTTAAGTTATGTTGTGTGATTGACGTTTGCATGATTCTACATTGTCAGAGATTTACATAATCAGTTGTGATGTCCTTGTCATAAATATTGTTCATTGGACTCACATAATGAAGGAAAGAAAGGGTTAGACAGGCCTAAAGGCCCTAGCAAAGGAGTAACAGCTGGTTCTTTGTATTTTTAATCATAACAAACATGTAGTGAACTTGTATTTAAGGAAAGAAAGGGTTAGACAGGCCTAAATGCCCTAGCAAAGGAGTACAGCTGGTTCTTTGTATTTTTTAATCATAACATGTAGTGAACTTGTATTTAAGGAAAGAAAGGGTTAGATAGGCCTGAATGCCCTAGCAAAGGAGTACAGCTGGTTCTTTGTATTTTTAATCATAACATGTAGTGAACTTGTATTTAAGGAAAGAAAGGGTTAGATAGGCTAAAGGCGCTAGCAAAGGAGTACAGCTGGTTCTTTTTATTTTTAATCATAACATGTAGTGAACTTGTATTTTTCTGTTTGTTTATCATTAATGTTGGAGAGGTATATTTTCTGGTTATTAACACCAATAAGTGTATCAAATATGGTACATTTCATTGATCTTTGGGTTTTGGAAGGTAGTTCTCTCTGTTGGCCCTGGGATACATGTTCTTGTGCACAACATCTTGAAGTGTAGATTTCGATACTATCTGTCTCATACTGACAAAATGACATTGATGTAGGCTGATTGCCCATCAAGGAACCACACTTCCAGCCTGTCCTCCGCTGCTTTCTTCACCGATCCGTTCAGCCGCAAAGTATGGTGTGAAATGTCATGAATCTTTATTGAGATGTATCAAGTGTTCGTCAGCTTATACTTGAATGAGTTGAAATGGTGTGGATGTCAGCCTGATGAATCTTGTCCTGTCCATACTTTGTGGGCATGTTTTACATGTGTGTTGTGTTGACAGCAATCCACCAAAACAAGCTGGACCCAATGTCGTGGAACAAAGAAAAGCTATTTGTTTGTAGTGTCAATCATGAACAATTAAACGCTTGACTTTATTAAGTAAAGAAGTTCCAGGGCTTCCTGTAGGTGGCTTACTTATGGAGCCCCCACGACCCTAAGCACTGTATCACACAGTCCTAATGAGATTTTAGAGGGTCCCTCTTGCACAATACATGATGCAAAAAGAAGTGGGGAGGGGGTCGGTAAATATTCATTTTTTTTTCAAAATTCCTGATGATATACACAACATTCATCAATCAGAGACATTTGACACAGTCAGCTATGGCTACTGGGAATGCTGACATTTGTGATAATCCGCATTCCAGTAAAGGGGCTATAGCCTGGAAGCAGGATCGGAACTTTCCAAGACCCTTATGTTCAGTGCTGAAACTGGTCAAACCAAGCTTGTTCAAGTTTCAGTCGACGCCAATAAGCATAGGTCAGTGCTTCCCTTTACTCAACACCAATAAGCATAGGCGAGTGCTTCCTTCACTCAACACCCAAAAAGCATAGGTGAGTGCGTTTCCCGCAGACTTGGGAACTGAACTGTTGATGGTCAGGACTTTCAGATTTTAGAAAGTCAAAGATGCATATAATGTGGTTTTAAAACAGAAGCCTAGAAGTTTGATGGAGTGAAGTCATTTAAGTTGTTCTCTTTTTTTTTTTCTTTTTTTTTTTTTTTAAGCTTTCCACCTGAAGGGTCTGTCTGAAATTTACCTGGGAATTTCTAGCCCAGTGCGTGTCACAGGTGTGGAGGTGGTGGATCCCACGGAGAGGCCAGAAGAGGAGGAATGGCGGCCCCCGGTGGATGACCTCGCTTCTTCCAAGCCCCCAAAGAACATGAGCTGTGGAACTACAATGAAGACCACTTTCATCTGCACCCCGCGCATCTGTATTCACCAGGGTAAGGAGGAGAGGTGGGGTTGGGAGAGGGGGGAGGGGACAGTCAGGCACTCTTAATGAAAAAACAAAAAAAAACGTGCGTTGACTGAGGCATGGTGTGTTGGGTTGGGAGGTAGCCAGATGGGGAGAAGGTTAGATGCTCAGAACGGTGTACCCACAAAGTTATATGGTACGCATAATGTTGGGGGGCGGGAGAGGGGGCAGAAGGTAGGGAAGGGAGGGGGGGTGCTGGTGTGACCTCTAAAATGTATTTTCATCGAGTAGGGTGGATGGGGAGGGGGGGGGGGGGGGGGGGAACGGATAATCCCAAAGTGCATGTGCTGCAAGCATTTCAGTATGGTATAAAATGTTTTCACCAAAACACGGCCGTGGATGTGGGAGAGAGGAGGTGGGGGTGGGCAAGAAAACAGCGGCGGTGGATAATGCAGTCAGTCACCATTTCACCCATGTAGCAGTGAACTTGACAACTGAGAATGGGTGATGTGGGGGAGGGAAGGGGGGGGGGGGGGGGGGGAGGAGAAACTACGGTTCCCACCCTCTTCTAACCCTCAGCTAAAATGATCAGAGATGTCAGAGTGGGTTGACAAGCCAGATTGTGTGAGTGTCGTGTGTGTGTGTGTGTGTGTGTGTGTGTGTGTGTGTGTGTGTGTGTGTGTGTGTGTGCGTGCATGTGCGTGTGTGTGTGTGTGTGTGTGTCTGTGCGTGCGCTTCTGTGTGTGTGTGTGTGTGTGTGTGTGCATGCACGCATAGTGTGTGTGTGTGTGTGTGTGTGTGTGAGGACAGGTGTGAAGCAGGCAGCCTGTCTGGCCAAAGCTCAGGTGTTCAGGGGCTGCCTCCAACGTTGATGGCATCTTCCAGAGCCTACAGCCTTCAGAGCTCACAGTCAGTACCGTGTTGTACTCAGCAGTGCACTACTGTGTTGTACAGTAGTGCGCAAAACACCTCATGTATTACACATACACATGCATGATTACATTATGAGAGAACTTTAGGTGTCATTCCAGTATAACAGAGGCTAAAATAATACTATGAGCATCTGACTTTTGGGGGGATGTGGGGGAGAGATTATTGGAGAAGGTTCTTCAAATTAAGGTTTAGATAGAATTAGAAAGATAAAAGTAATAACAGTAATCATGCTAGTAAATTTTAAATCCAGCACGGCAAACTCAAACAGGCAGAAGGGTCAAACAGTACTTCAGCCTGGTCAGAACAATCAGTAAAAGTCGATGTGCCACGAACGGAACAGTCTGATCTCCTACTGTGGGACATCTGGTCAAACATAAATAAATCATATGAAGTGCTGGTATCCTATATTGTGATCGGTGTTTTGTTATCTAAACCACTGAAACACAGTGATTACTGGATAACATGAACCTGAGTAATTTTTTTTTCCAAGCGGATGAGAATTAATAGAAAAAAAAATAGAAGAAACAGTAAACAGTGCCAGGCCCCATCCATTTTCAGTAGTCGTGGTAAGGAAGGTTCATGAGTATGTCATTGAGGTTACGTTCGATTTTGTCATCATGATGAAAAAAAAAGAAATTTAAAAAAAAGTTGCTCATCTCCCATGGTCTAATCACCCTCGGGGATTATTTTGTTTTGTTTTTTGTTTGTTTTTGGTTGTTGTTTTTTCCCGCTAGATTGGGAGGATGTTATCTGTGCAACTACCAAATTGGAGTGACATTGTAGATCCTAAAGTACTGATTCTGGTCTGTTGGTATGTATTCTTTTGATTAAAACAGGGCCATCAAGAATAAAGTCTGGTTATTTCAACATCACTAATAATGCGATTATTATTATTATGAGGTAAATGTTGGGCATCCTTTTGTGATGTGTAGAATCTCTCTTCGGTCAGGCCTCCCACTCGGTGAATTCACAGATTCCCACAAAATTTTTAAGTGAGAAGTGAGAATCTACAAAAGCAAAAAAAAAAAGTAAAAATAAAAAACAAAATCAAATGAAAAGAAAAGAGATTTAAAAGAAATTTCAGGGAAAAAAACCCCAAAAAACCCAAGAGGAGAAGAAATAATCAGGAGTGGAATCTGTAGAATGTTGTCATGTTTTGGGCATGTTGGCCAGTCAACACTGGCATCACGAAATCTCATGTACACTTCTTCCCAAGAGCTGGCAGTGGCCATTTAATCTGCCTGGTTGTTTACTCTGACTTAGGAGCTCCCACATGGTCTGACGCATGAGACAGTTATCGCTGCCTAGGTGAAGGCAAAGTCATGTCATACTAAAGTATGATGCTGTGTTTTGGCAAGAAGCTGGAAAAGTTGAATTAACTGACTTACATTCTACAGACAAATGGTCTGGTTCTGGCTTTACCAAAATTAAAATTGCATCTAATTGCAAAGTGAGGCAACTGCATGTGGAAATCTAAACAAATTTTAGATTAATATGTTAGCGAACCACCAACAAAAAACACGTGGACAAACGAATCACAAGACAAACCACGACGCGTTTCGACCCTCAGGTCTTCTTCAGGCAAGATACAAAAACAATTAGAACAACGAAAATGGACCCGAGCAATCACTTACTTTCATTCAGTTTTGCGCAAGATAGGTGCTGAATTAAAAGTGGATGATTCACTGCGCAATGCGTCAGACTACACCGTTCTGAAAACAAGTTGACAAAATTTTCAGAGATAGGAGGAGCATGACTTTTGGACACACACCCTACTTCAAGGAAAAAAAAAAAAAGGGATTTTTGCATCTGCGCAGCAGAAAAAGCAAGCCCTTCTCAACACCATTTTTCCTTCCATCCTCCCCTCCCACATATTTCTAAAAATTTTGTTTCGTAGGTACCCAAGGTGTGACAGCGCATTGAGCTAATGCATAGGTCAGACATCTAACCATAGCCACGAGACTCTCTTCTTATTCATTTACCCATCAGCTTTATATGAAATCCAACACACACAAAATTGGCAGTGTTACATGTTACTGAGGCAGATAAAAAACAAAAATTTATTATCATTATTTTTTTTTTTTGTACACAGAATACATTGCTACAGCGCTTCATCATGCAAGCCCAGTACTGGAACACGACCAAAGAGAAACTGCCAAAGAGATTCGAACCGCGAAAGCCAGGCTGGAAGTTTCAGGCTCGGTACGGCATCCACCCAAGCTGCAAGCGTGAGTCGTCAAAAGTGATTGCTGTGTTTAAGTTGTGTGGTCAGTTCTGTCTGACGTCATGACGTCTGTTAAAGATGTGTGAACATTGCTTTTGCTTGTGTAAGCTTAAATGTCTGTTTGTTGCTGATGATTTCTTTGTTTTTATTGTTGGTTGGAGCGGTTTTGTTGTTGTTTTTTTCTTTGTTTGTTTGTTGTTGTTTTCGTGGATGTCTGTAGCATGTCCGAAGATCTGTGTTGTTAACGTCTAATCCTTGTAAACGTACATGCCTTGGTTGACTTGTTTTGTGAAACTGTATTCATAATTAACAGACGTGCACTGGTGAACGGTTTTGTTAGTTGTGTTCAAAATAAACACACAAACACTGATGATACCCATTCACGTCCATTCACTCGAACACCATCTTGTGGCGTTGCAGCGGGATCTTGATACGCAATTTGCTGCGGACTTTGCCAGGCTCAGGTGATTTCCTACCCGGTCTTGGAGAGCGACGTCAGATCTACCATCCGTATATTCAACTCGCACTACTTCTATAGAGGTGAGTGGTGGTTAAAGCAGGTGTAAAGTCTTTTTTTTTTTTCTCCAATTTTTGTGTGTGTGTGTGTGTGTGTCATGGTGATCTCAGTATCAGTGTCCCTTCATGTGATGATGTTCGTGTGGAAGTCTCGGATTGCGGCAGATTCATGAATGACTTATGTTTTATGGACAAGCAGATCTGCTACTTCGGTTTGGGGGATTTCTGTGAAAAAATTAAAAGAGAATGATGAAAGTTTCAAAAAAAAGTTTATTTCTAGGGAGAAGACAAAAAAAGTGGCGAGGAATTGGTCGAAAGCTGGTGCCGTTTTCGTTAAGCTAGACAGCACGGCACTGACATCTTTTTGACTTATGTGAACTTCTTTGCGAGAGTGGAAAGATGCCATTTTGTGCGTATGTTTGAGGGCAAAATAATGCCATTCTCTGATGACGTATGTTGGCAAGTTGCTGCAAAAGTTACAAAGCTTTATGGACGGATTGTCCTGGCTGTTGTTGAACACTTCTTGCGCATATTTGTGTCAGATTGCAGCATTTTGAAAACAAAGTTTTAAAATTTTTCGAGGGGAGGGAGAGCATGCACGCTGGAATTTCTCTCCAGTGCCCCCACTATGACATGATGTGTTCTGAGCAGTGTCAGTTTTCAGTGTGGAGATTGTCGCTGTATGATAGTCCACACACGCTACAGGTCACATCATCTTTCTATACAGGACAGTGTCCGTTTCAGCATGAAGGTCTACATCATTGCACGTTCACCTGTCCGTGTCATCTTTCTTCACAGGTAGCCAGGTGGTGGTGCGGGGTTTAGCCAATTGCCTCGTCACGTCTGACCAGCCCTTGCCACGCTTCGCCGACGAGGACAGCGTGGACGCCAGTGCCCAGCACAAGCTGCTGACCTGTACCTCTGCTGCCCACCATTGACCTGCTGCATCAGCATAACTACACCTTGGAGCACAACACAGGTGAGCATGCCGTGGAAAACATCACAGGTGAAGTACCTAGCAACACAAGCGCTGATAACTACACTTTGAGCACAACACAGGTGAGCATACCATGGAAAACATCACAGGTGACTTCAACGTGGAACACAAGTGCTGGTAATTACACCTTGGAGCACAACACAGGTGAGCATACCATGGAAAACATCACACACAACTTCAATGTGGAACACAAGCGTGATAACTACACTTTGAGCACATCACAGGTGAGCATACCATGGAAAACATCACAGGCGACTTCAACGTGGAACATAAGCACTGGAAATTACACCTTGGAAAACATCACAGGTGAGTATACCGTGAAAACATCACAGGCGATGTCCCTAGCAACACATGCGCTGGTAATTTACACCGTGGAAAACATCACAGGTGAGTATACCATGAAAAACATCACAGGCGAAGTCACCTAGCACACAAGGGCTGGTAACTTACACTGTGGAAAACATCACATGTGAGTATACCGTGAAAAACATCACAGGTGAGTATACCGTGGAAAAACATCACAGGTGACGTCACCTAGCAACACAAGGGCTGGTAACTACACTGTGGAAAACATCACAGGTGAGTTATACCGTGAAAAACATCACAGGTGACATCACTTTGCAACACAAGCGCTTATAACTACACCTTGGAAAACATCACAGGTGAGTATACCGTGGAAAACATAGGCGACTTCACCTTTGGAACACAAGCGCTGGTAACAACACCTTGGAAAACTCACAGGTGAGTTTTACTGTGGAAAAATCACAGGTGAGTTTACCGTGGGAAAACATCACAGGCAACAGCACCTTAACAACACAAGCACTTATAACTGCACCTTGGAAAAACATCGCAGGTGAGTATACCGTGGAAAAATCACAGGTGAGGATACCATGGAAAACATCACAGGCGACATCACCTTGGAACACAAGCACTGGTAGCTACACCTTGGAACACAGCACAAAAAACCTGTACTTTGGAACACACCAAAGCTACACCTCGGAACACAAGCACAGGTAATTACAAATTTGGAACCAGCTCAGAAACCTGTACTTCGGGACACACCAAAGCTAACTGCACCTCGGAATACACTGAAGCTACATCTTGCAACACACGCACAGGTACATCAGAACACAAGCACAGGAAACTACGCTTAGGAACATGCATATATTTACTACACTTTGGAACACAAGCTAATTGTACCTTTAAGCTCAAGTACAGGTGTCTGTACTTGGGATGTGCTTTATAGGTGCACCATTTCACGTCTGTTTGTTTATACTTTTTTTTCCTCAGATTAAAGTATTAAACTCTTTCATTCCTACTTTTCTATGAACCATTACGTCCTCTTGTTCCTAGATTCTTATACATGAGTATTCCTTTCATTCCTGGATCTAGAGAAAAAAAGAAGAAGTGTAAAGTGAGAACAGCCACATATGCAGTAGCAAACCGGCCAGAATAGGGCGGCGACCACTTTCCCACACTGTCTGCCGCGCAAACAACCCAGTCATGATGTTGTACCGATGAAGCGACTCTCGCAAAGTTCAAGCACTTACCGCAAGAACCGATTTTCCGGGCTGCAGGAAGGAAGGGAGGAATTTTTGTGCTGCCCGGGGTTCAGGAAGGAAGGGAGGAATTTGTGCTGCCGGGGTTCAGGAAGGAAGGGAGGAATTTTGTGCTGCCCGGGGTTCAGGAAGGAAGGGAGGAATTTGTGCTGCCGGGGTTCAGGAAGGAAGGGAGGAATTTTGTGCTGCCGGGGTTCAGGAAGGAAGGGAGGAATTTTGTGCTGCCCGGGGTTCAGGAAGAAAGGGTACGATTGCTGCAAACCGGAAAACGGGGCTGTAGGGATGAAAGAGTTAAACTGACTGATGGGAAAAAATTGCTACGTCATTGCCCACCAGAAGCATCTGTCCACAGAACTGGCAGGGGTCACTCTTCCCAAACGCGAGCTTTAACACAGTCGCCTCCCTTGCGGATTTTGGAAAATTGCGTACGATTTCGAAGCAATTATTATTGTCTCAAGAGTCCCTGGTGGCGCAAATCTTAATGACTGATGAGTGGAAGAGGGACGAACAGAACTTTGTCACGTTTAGAGAATGAAGTACACATGTACACAAAACTGGAAAAGATGGGGGTGAGGTAAGGCTACCCAAAGGAAAATATATCGGATTGGAAGTTGGGGTGGGGGGGACTTTATGTGGTAAATAATCCACACATCTTGTGTACAATTTTCAGAAGATTTGCAGATGAAGTACACCCATGACAATTTTTCGTGTTTTTTTTTTAGTCCGTCTCATTCAGGCTTTTTCTCCCTTGAAAGTGCTTTGGGATTTCAGTAGCAGCTTAGGTCACCCTGCATTGCGATGTAGTGTAGGCATACAGACCGTCATTCAGCTGGCGGGGGGCTTGGTAGTCTGGCAGGAAAAGTCTCTGCACCTTGAGGAGGTCATCACCGGTTCAGTTCTGGATGTGTTGGTCATCATGTTGTTGAAACGTCTGTGGTAGGTGGGGTGTCTCCCCCCTCATCTCCCCGCCCTCCCTCCAGTGATCTTTTGCCCTCTAGCATCTTTTGTTTTTTCCCTGTTACATGGTAAACATACCAGTGAAGACTGACATGACACACAGTCAAATTTAACAGAAAAATCATTGTGTTTTTTTTCTGCGGACAAAAGGAAACAAACAAATTACGAGACAAACACGACGCGTTTCAACCTCTTTGGACTTCTTCAGGCGAGATGAGCAAACATTTCAGGACAATGAAAACAAAGGACGAGCAATCACTTACTTAGCATCGATTTTGTGACAATTCTGAGAAGATAAGTGATTGGTTGTTCTTCGCTTTCACTGTCCTGGATGTTGTTTATCTTGCCTGAAGAAGACCAAAAAGGTCGAAACGCGTCGTGTTTCGTCTTCTAATTCGTTTATCCCTTTTGTCCGGCGGAATGATGATAATTTTCTTTTTAAAAGTTGTGTTTAATTTCCGCCTGCCGTCACCTCACTATGATGGTTGAACAGGTCTGAAATCGGAGTGGAAAACGGGGCCCGCACACCTTGGTGATCACGGAAACAATCACTACAAACAGACAGCGCTTGGCCGCGACTCCTCTTCTGTCTGGCTTACACTGTCGCCGAGGCCAGACATCGCTATGGGGTGAGAGGAGATTGTGTGTGTGTGTGTGTGTGTGTGTGTGTCTTTGTACCATACAGTCTCTGTTGTCAGGTAAGCCTAAATTACTCTATCATGTGTGTACCCCATGCCATTTTTTGGTGGAGGAGCTTAGGTCAGTGTGTGGTACATGTGTGTGTGTGTGTGTATGTGTGTGCATTGTTGTGTAATGTGTGTGTATGTGTGTAGTGTATGTGTGTGCATTGTATGTGTGTCTTCTCTCTTCTCTCTCTCTCTCTTCTCTCTTCTCTCTCGCTCTCTCTCTTTCTCTCCTCTCTCTCTCTCTCTCTCTCCTGATAATTATTATGTAGTACTAAAAGAAACCATGGAAATATTGAGAGGATGAATTATAACTTAGTACTAAAATGAAAACAAGTTACTTATTGAGAGGGATGTATTATAATCGTTTGTAGTACTAAAAAGAAACGTGGAAGATTGAGAGGGATTGAATTATAATGTAGTACTAAAAGAAACAATGGAAGAGTGAGAGTGATGAATTATATACATAGTACTAAAAGAAACCAAGGAAATATTGAGAGGGATGAGAGTTTGGAATTTAATGTAGTACTAAAAAGAAACATGGAATATATTGAGAGGGATGATTTATAATGTAGTATAAAGAAACCATGGAAAGATTGGAGGGTTGAATTATAACATAGTAACTAAAAAGAAACCAAGGAAAAGATTGAGAGGGATGAATTATAATGTAGTACTAAAAAGAAAACCATGAAATATTGAGAAGGGATGAATTATAATGTAGTATTAAAAAGAAACCATGGAAAGATGAGAGGGATGAATTATAACATAGTACTAAATGTAACAAGGAAATATTGAGAGGGATGAATTATAACGTTAGTTGTACTAAGAAAGAAACCTATGAAAGATGAGAGGGATGAATTATAACATTGTATTAAAAAAAGAACCAAGGAAATATTGAGAGGGATGAATTATAAACATAGTCTAAAAAGAACTGAAGGAAATATTGAGAGTGTATGAATTATATATACATAGTACTAAAAAGAAACCTAGGAAATATTGAGGAGGGGACGAATTATTACATAGTTCACTCCATTGCAACCCAATAAAATATTGAGAGGGATGATTATAACAGTAATAAAAGAACAAGGAAAGATGAGAGGGATGAATTATAACATAGTTTACTAAATTGAAACCAAGGAAGATTGAGAGGGATCAATTATGTCTTAGTACTATAAAGTAACTACGGAAGATTGAGTGGGAATGGGAATTATAAACATAGTACTAAAAAGAAACCAAGATAGATTGGGAGGGAGAGAATTATAATCATAGAGTTACTAAAAAGAAACCTAGTAAGGTTGAGATGGATGAAGTATTGTGACTAAAAGAAACCAAGGTAATATTGAGAGGGATGACATTATAGGTAGTAATTAAAAAGAAACCATGGAAGATTGAGAAGAACAAATTATAACATAGTACTAAAAAAGAAAGCAAGGAAAGATTGAGAGGGGATGAATTATAACATAGTACAAAAAGAAAACCGAGGAAAGATTGAGCGGGATGAATTATAACATAGTACTTAAAAAGAAATCATGAAAGATTGAGAGGGTGGAATTATAAACATAGTACTAAAACGAAACCAGGAAATATTGAAGGTTGAATTATAACAATGGTACTTAAAAAGAAACGAGGAAAAGATTGAGAGGGAATAAATATAAACAATAGTACTAAAAAAGAAACCGAGGAAAGATTGAGAGGAACCAATTATAAATGTACTTAAAAAGAAACCAAGGAAGGATTGAAGAGGGATGAACTATAAATAGAACTAAAAGGAACCATGGAAAAAAAAGAATGTGAGGGCCCAGCGCTCACGGCGCACCACCACCTCCCTTACCCTTTTTTTCTGTCTTTTTCTGCGCCCTTGTTTACAGCAGCTGCAATCGGCCAGGACCTTATCAATCATGATTAGACCTTGCAATGGCGTCGTAACACCTGAACATTTCCCCAAAATGAGCAATAGTGCGATGAGGATCATCTATGACACAGCATAACAGAGAACTGAAAAAAACACTGTATACACCTCTCACAGATGCGACAGGAAACTCGTCAGTATTTCCACCAATTGTCACCACTTTCGCGTCTTTCCCACATCTGATCTGGACGAACAAGTGACTCCTATCTCTGCAGTTGTTGGCCCTGATCACGTAGAACTGGACACCTGAAAGGCCATTCACTGTTCCATCACAAATGGTTAAGGAAACAGACTATGAATGTCAACGAAGAAACACAAGCACCTCTGCATCACAGAATCCTGTAAAAGCAAAAAGAAACATTGCAACTTCTTTGTGCTGTTTTGGAGATTGTGAACGTGACCTTCTTCTGAAATGTTGTCATTCTCCTCTGTTATGACCTTTACCACCACATTCTAACATCTCACAAATCTTTGCGAGTACAAACTCGACCATTTTTTTTCTTCCCTTTTTTCTGCGTCCACCACGACTTCTGAACCTGATAATATTGTCCCCACCACCGATAGGGAAAACTCACTCCCGTTGTTTTTTTGAGCACGAGGGTACTGGGAACTGTGGGTTTGGGAATGGGAAGTTTGGGAACGGAAAAAATCCTGTATGGTAACCATGACTGTGTTTTCCACAATTTTGTCCATTTGAAGTGGAACATGCCAATCTAAAAAGTGTTTCCACGTGTACATTATCACTTATTTGGATGAGCCAAAACGTTAGCTTTCTGCTGGTTAAGAGTTCAAGCAGTTGTTTTAAAAACTACGTTCACGTAGAAAAACTTCAATTCTTTGTTCACAGTAGACAAAATTGGTTCACATAAATAGCAAATCACGAGGACATTCATATGGACAATCTATGTCTGAAAGTTCCACCAACGATCAAACAAATGTTTTTTCGACGTGGCGTTATGACACAAAAGATTCATCTTTCTATGGTTTTAGAATTTCTAAAACTTATCTCTGTAACAATCCTTTTGTAATTTGAAATTTGCAAAGCAATGCTTTCTTGAGGTCTTTATATACTAAAGGACCACTTGCACAAGAGTTTTGATACAAAGACAAACGCACTGCCTTGTAAATGCTCTCCCAAGAACATCCCAATCATTTTCAACCATTTCACATTCTCAGAAAATGGTTTCAAAACGAAATAGGTAATGTGTACATTCATCCTTAGATTCATTAAATAAGGGCATTTTAGGATAAAGTTAACTGCTTTTGTACCAGAATGTGAACCATATGTTCTGATCAACTTGGTTCATGTTTTACCCTCGCAAGAAAACTTAATCCTCTCTCTATCTAATTCAAGTTCAGCTAGTTCTTTCTGTAACTGTCGATCCTCTCTCTCATTTCCTGTTGTCATTTGAGCTTCTCATTCAAATTTCAATCGCATCAAACTCTCTCTCACCTTGTTACTCTATCAGCCTGATACTAGCCATATTTCTTTCTCTCTTTGAGTATTTCTCTTTCCTATTTAGCTAATTGAGAAGTCTTTCGTTTTCTCTTTCTGCTGCATCACTCTCTTCTTTTCGCTATTCAGAGCTGTCTTCTTTTTTCTCCTTTCAGCTGCATACTCTCTTCTTTAGCCTATCTGAGCTGCCTGGTCTTTCTCATCTCTATCCACCTGAGCCAGTCTTTATTTTCACTCTCTATCTGTTTAGCTTCCAATCTACTTTGTTCTTTTTCTTTTTTAGCTGCCAAGTCTCTTTGTTCTTTTTCTTTTTTAGCGGCTAAGTCTAGTCGTTTTTTTGACGTGTGATTTTCTCTTCTCTTTACAAGTATTTATCAAACAAAATCTTTATGTTCTGCCAGCCAATACCTAACTCTTTTGCCTGTGAGGTTAACAACGCAAATTTATCCGGATCCATGTTTGTAAATAATATACTATTTTTAATCAAAATTATTAATTTTATGTCTACCAAAATTACAATGTTGAATCAAAATTTACTTTTAGTATCAAATTTTCTAAGCACACATAAAATGTTTAAATCATAAGTCCACACACACACAAATCAAATTTATAGACAATACAAATGGAAGTGAAAATGAAACCTCAGAATACAAATATTAGCTATATCACTTACAAAACGCACAAAACTAATTTACACCACAATACTATACAAAACAATACTAACTATCAATGTTACAAATACCCTACACTACAAAGGGGTGGTATTCACACATAAACTTAAACATATAAAAGTATTAAAGAGAAAAGGGACACAATCAAACATGGAAGCTAAGAGAGATAGACAGTAACAAAGGAAGGAATATAACTTACACCTCGGGACACTACAGGGGAAAACTATCTATTTACACAGTAGTGTTTCCGTAAACTGGAGACGGTGAGTAAATTTCAACCATAAATATCTATTTCATGGACTTTTATATGAAATAGCGGTGTGCTAGTTTAAAAAACAAAAGCCTAACCCTGGGGATTCGGGGTCTCCTCTGTCAAGCACAGACGGAAAGAAATAAATATCTCACATCACACGCTTTCTTACTCCATACGCGTTCTTACCGGGATATTTCGCTTAGACTTTGATACAATACCATACACTTCTTTATTAAATTTTAGAAAAGGTCTACACTCAGAAATCGGGTGTTGAGCAGATTAAGAAATGGGGAAAGTTTTAAAGGTTTTTCCACTCAGCTTTACATCACTGAAAGTTTTCTCCCACGTCTTGCCTCGTCGCTCTATCCCATGAAGTTCACCAGGTGACGACGTCAAGACCCCAAACTGGGTCTGGATCCTCGACTAGGCCAAACGTAGGCGGATCTCCTTCTGTAAGTCTTCAACGTACCTGTGCTGCCTCTATAGCCTACGGTTGGCAGGGAGCTCCTCCAGTTTATCATCTCCCGTAGCGGAGCTTCCCATATCTGTATCTTCTTCACAACCCGGTGCAGCTCAAACGTCTACGGCCATGGAGCCTCTCCAGGCTTCTCACTCCGTAGCGGAGCCTGCCACCTCTACATACAAAAGTCTGGGAACTACACAATTACTTTCCAGTTCTTTTAACTTCAAAATAAATTTATCAGCTTCGTCGCCACCTGAAAAACTAACAACCTTACCATTCTCTATCCACCTCGGCATTCCTGTGATAAATAGAAATAAATTATAGTATTGCAAATTCATTTCAACAAACAGGACAATTTTAATTATATAAAACTACCAGCTTGTTCTCCTCAACGGCTCGAAACCATCTCGAATCTTAATACATTGAAAGAATAATTTTATATACTTGTCATACATTTTCATTGTAATATATTCATAACTTAAACACAAAACCAAGCTGTAAAGAAAGTGAAATATTATAACTTAACAACATAAGTCTTAAACTTACACGGGCCTCTCTTCTCCCAGATTACTAGCGTCTGACGCTCTCTCGGTCAGGCTCTGCTGACTGCGCTCGCTCTCTCTTCGGTCTGTCACTGCAGACAGCTAAAACGTCGACGGCACACACATACAAAACTCAGATCCACCCGTTTTTAAATACACTGCACGAGATCCATGCTTCTCCCTTCTAAAACCTGTGACGGGCTCTGCATCATGTCTGCATCAGCATATCAATTTTATACCGTTTGGGTGCGCCTTATCACTGCAATAATTAATATGCAACTCTATCTCTATACTAAACACAATTAAATGAAAACCTATAAAAATTTATTAAAAACTTTTTCTTTACACGTAGTAATAAAAAGAAACAAGGGAAAGAGTGTGAGGTTGAATTATAATGTAGTACTAAAAAACGAAACCAAGGAAAGATTGAGAGAGATGAACTATAAAATAGAATAAAAGAAACCAAGTAAGATTGTGAGGGATGAATTATATCGTAGTAATAAAAAGAACCGAGGAAGATGTGAGGATGAATTATGATGTTGTACTTATAAAACGATAATCCAGGAATATTGAGAGGATGACACTATAACATAGAACTAAAAGAAACCAAGGAAAGATTGTGAGGGCATGATTATTACGTAGTAGTAAAAAGAAACCAGGGTAAAGATGTGAGGGATTAATTAGAACGTAGTTATAAAAAGAAACCAAGAAAGATTGTGAGTTGGGGATGATTATAACGTAGTTATAAAAAGGAACAAGGAAGATTGTGAGGGATGAATTACTAATGTAGTACTTAAAAAACGAACACCAAGGAAATTATTGAGAGGGATGAATTATAATGTGGTACTAAAAGAAACACAAAGAAATATTGAGAGGAGTGAATTTAAACATAGAACCCAAGGAAAGATTGTGAGGGATGAATTATAATGTAGTACTAAAAAGAAACAAAGGAAATATTGAGAGGATGTGAATATAAAACATAGAACACAGGAAAGATGTGAGGATGAATTTAATGTAGTACTAAAAAGAAACCAAGGAAATATTGAGAGGAATGAATATTACTTAGTACTAAAAAAGAACCAAAGAAAGATGAGAGGAAGAGTTATAAAATAGTACTTAAAAAGAAAACCAAGGGAAGATTGAGAGGGAATGAATGATAACAACAGTAACAAAAGACCAAGGGTAGATGGAGAGGGATGAATTATAACATAGTAACAAAAAGAAATCGGGGAAAAGATTGAGTGGGAATGATTTATAACATAGTAACCAAAAAGAACCAGGGAAGATTGAGTGGGATGAATTATAACATAGTAACAAAAGAAAATCGGGAAAAGATTGAGTGATGAATTATACCATAGTAACAAAAAGAAATCGGGGAAAAGATTGAGAGTAGGATGCAGACGTTAGTGTTGGATGGGCAGGGGATTTTTTTCTTCTTTTTTACCGTATTCTTGTGACTGTACTCCTTCAAGTTTCATTTCAACTTCCCGAATTACACAACCGGACGCGGAGGTTCCCTCTCTCCGTCAATTACTTTGCCATCACTCCACAGGGAGCGAAGAGAATCGGAAAGTCCAGGAGGCAAAACCCGTTGTGAAGAAGTGCATTGTGCGGAGTCACGTTGGATGGTGTTCAGTGGGCTACTGTTCTTTACGTGCATGCCCAAGACACACCTTCACAGTGACTGTTGACGCTGACTGCTTCGTGGCAGAGGCAGTGTGACGAGCGGCGGGTGTCTGGACGGGGAGGTGAACTGCATGTCTGCCCATGGATGTACCTCATCATGGGCATTGAGGGCAGGGTGGGGCGGCGTAAATGGGGCAGGACATGAAGGCCACAGAATTTTTTTTTTTTTTTTATTTATTTTTTTATTTTTTTTTTTTTTTTAACGACTTGCTTACTTATCAGTTTCAGGTGTATCTCTGCCATTCATGAATGAGTATCAAATTTGGGGTAAACATTGAAAAGTATGGCAAAAAAAAACAAAAAACAAAAAAACGATCAAAGAAGAGGTTATTATTGATGGGCAAGCCCTTGTGGGATTAACACGGGCAATGTGTCTTTAAGTGTTTGACTAGTGAGTGATGTTTTCTTTAAGTCTTGTGTGCAAAATCAGGGGTACTTGGCGCTGTGGGAAAGTAGGCCACAGGTCCGGCAATGTTGTCTGTGTGGCACTTCAAGGGTTTGACCAGTGAGTGATGTTTCCTTTCACTCTTGTGTGCAAAAATCATGGGGTTTACTTGGCGCGTGGAAGTAGCACGTCAATGTGTCTGTGTGGCACTTCATGGCTTTGGACCAGTGAGTGATGTTTATCTTTCCACTCTTGTGTGCAATCTTTGTCTTGTCGCCTGCCTCTTGGACAGTATGCAAAATGTAAGGGAGTGGAGGTGAATGCTCTTGAATACATGTAAAAACAATCAGTAAAAATAATAATATTTAAAAAAAAAAGTTGAAAGGCAGGTAAGGTTGTCCCGAAGTATCCAGGTAAAGAATCGTCAGTGGAAAGACTACGTCCTACTTAAGTTACTCTGAGTTCGCTTATGCACAATTTCAACATCACATGCCGCTTGTTTTTCCCGCGTCGTTGAGAAGCCATACTTTAAACAAACAAAACAGAATAATTTTTTTTTGTCCTTAAAAATCTGAGCATTTTCAGCGGTAGCAGGCCTGTTCTCATGGTGATATGAAAGAGGAAGTGGAAGAGTAAGGCAGGTGTGGCAGTTCCGTTTGGGTCAGTAACGTCAGGTTGGCGCTCTGCACTTCCTTTCACAATGGCCGTTTCATAAAGAACACAGCCAGGCCTGAAAGGTACACACCTGCAGGGTGGCTTGACATTTCAGTCGCACTCTCTGGACAGGTGCATGTATGAGGGGATGAAATCGGGAGCTGTGGTTGCAGTCTGCTTCATTGAAAACTCGTCAGCAGTATGGGCCAATGGGATCTGGCGTGGAAGGAGGGGGGGGGGGGGGTGGGGGGAGGGGGGGGGTAAGAAGGGGGGGGAGTTGGTGGGGAGTAGGGGGGCAAATGACTTTAGAGAATTAACCAGTTATTCAGGATACAAGGTTCAGCTGAATTGATTGATGTTTCTGTTCAGCGGGAATGTTGTTCACATCGCTGCGTTGACTGTCGTCACCCCGTCAGGAAGGTGAGGTTCATTCGAAAGTGAACTTTATTCTGGAATTTCTATGCTTTGTAGCTTCCCCTTAATTTAACATTGCACTCTTTGTGATAGCCCACTTTTTTTTTTCTTTTTTGTTTATCTTTTGACCAGCTACTATTTTTTTGGTGTTTTTTTATACCATTGTTATTCTCCTGTCATTGCTTCTTCATCAAAGTCTCTGAACTTTTTTATGTCTGGTACAGTTTGTAACGTGAATGGTTTTTTTTTGCTGTTATCAGCGGCCAGGTAATGGGACTGTGCACACTGTCCTCAGTGAGATAACTACCTGGTCCGTTGAGCGGCTTTCTTTGCCCAGTGGCCTGTTCATCTGTTTATGTTACACTGAATTGTTTTGTCATTTATTTATCATTGTATTAAAATTTTGAATGAAGAATTAAGTGCAGGGCATGTGCTCTAGCATAGGCCTATTCATATCCACCTCGGGGATTATCGCTTGGCACCAGATGCTATCCTTGTTATAGGTAACTGTTTATTTTTGTTATTTCTGGATTGGACATTTTTTCCTTTTTTGTGTGTGGTGTATGTTGGTGTCGTTGTCCTAACTCATCTCCCAGTCCAGTGTGGTGTACTGGGCTATAACTATGAAAACTCAAAGCTTGTTTTATTATTCAAGATTATATGCGTTCGGTTATTCATGATTAATGTGACAGACCATAGAAAAAAAAAAGGCTGGACAGCTAGATATCGAATGAAATTGAAAGATAGAAAGGAGAAAACAACTGAAGGATTGAATATTATCTGAATGTCTCGGGAAACGGACCGGAATGAAGCGACAGCAGGCAGCTCTTTTGTTTGGCTATGCCTTTGTATAAATGAGAACATGGATTTTAAAATCTTAGAGCTTGGTCCTCTAAACGAGGGAATCAGCACTGTTTATGTCTTTTAGTACTACTGGAGAAGATGATACTATACTTCTAATGACGACGACGCCGTCGATGACGGGACGCCACCGGACTGACGCCACCGCCGCCGCACCCGACCAAAATATTGATGATGATAACAATATAATGATAATTGTAATAGAAATAATAAAATTGGTTAATGTGGTTAATAATGTCATGTTATAACTCAGGCACTGCCCTACTGTGTTTTGATAAACCAGGTGTGGGTGGATGGGGGCAACCACCTCTTCCAGACCATATAAGACTGACTGGATGAAACAAAAAACCATTCGCTACGAATCGTTCTGGAAGATTTAGACCCCCTGACTTCAAAAACTGCTGGCGTTGTACCTTGAATCGTGTGCCGGATGCTACATCACATGCGTGACGTGACTTTGTTGTGTGTCAGAAAATCTGTGTGTGTGTGCGGTGGTGTGTGTGTGTGTGTGTGTTTGGTGTGTGTGTAGTGTGTGTGTGATAGATGATGATATGTCAGCACTCTGTGTGTATGTGTGTGGTGTGTGTGGATGATGTGGATGTCCCGGGTCATAGGCCTGTGTGAAGTGGGACTGCCTGTACTGAACATTGTGGTTTCAAACGTAACGTGCGGACTCCATTCTTTATTAATGTAAGAAGAAGCAAAACATTTACATCAAGGACCCGAATAGGAACGGACCTCGGTTTACTCATTATTATATTTCAAATCCCCCCCCCCTAATCAAAACAAACTGAAAAAAAAAAAAAGACACAATAAAGTAACTTGAAAAAAGACACAAAAGCAGTAGTTGCTCTAACGTTTTTGGAAAATGTTTGAAAAGTGCGAGGAGAGAGTGTGTGTGTGTGTGTGTGTGTGTGTGTGTGTGTGGTGAGTGTGTTGGTTTGTGTGTGGTGTGTGTGTGTGGGAGGAGTGTTGTGCGTGTGTGTGTGTGTGTGTGTGTGTGTGTGTGTGGTGTGTGTGTGTGTGTGTGATTCATTACCATCAAATACTTGTCTTTGCACAAGCATTGCTCTCCACAGTTGAGTTGGACTGTGGGGCACATTTGTCAAATGTTTATCCTCGATTCTTACCACACAGTGATCTTTTTCATAACTACTTCAGAAGCCTGATTTCTTTTAATTTGGAGGTTAAGTCAAGTTCTAAGAAAGACGAAAATTATTTGTAGGACAGGGACTCTCCATTTGAGAGGTGCATGTAGTACAGACAGACCCTATGACTTTAAAGTTCGTGGAGCAGCTTTTGGAGGTACATGTGGTACAACACCCCCCCCACACACATGACTTTTAAGCCGGAGGATTTGGGAGGTACATGTAGTATCTATAGACAGACAATGACTTTAAGACAGGGATGCCATTTGGAGGTACATGTTTGTATCTTTAGACTGACCAATGGACTTTAAAGCGGGGAACATTTGGGTAAATGTAGTATCTATAGACAGACCCAATGGACTTTAATAGCGGGGACCATTTGGAGGTACATGTAGTATCTATAGACAGGACCCAATGATTTAAGCGGGACCTTTTGGTGGTACATGTTCAGGTATCTATAGACAGACCAATGACTTTAAAGCGGGGAAGCATTTGGAGTACATGTAGTAATCTATAGAACAGACACAATGACTGTAAAGCCGGGGAGCATTTGGAGGTACATGTAGTATCTATAGGAAAGACCCAATGACTTTAAAGCCGGGGAGCATTTGGAGGTACATGTAGTACAAACACACCCAATGACTTAAAGTCGTGGAGCATTTGGAGGTAAATGTTGTATAGACAGACCCTATGACTTAATAAAGCATGGGGAAGCATTTGGAGGTATAATGTAGTACAATCAACCCAATGACTTTAAAGTCGTGGAGCATTTGGAGGTTAATGTAGTATAGGACAGACCAATGACTTTAAAGCAAGGGAGAATTTGGAGGTACATGTAGTACAGACAGACCCATTGGACTTTAAAGCCAGGGAGCATTTGGAGGTAAAATGTAGACAGCAGACCCAAATGACTTTAAAAGCCATGGAGCATTTGGAGGTAAATGTAGTACAGGGACAGGTCCCAATGACTTTAAAGAAGGGCATTTGGAGGTACATGTAGTTACAGACAAGACCCTATGACTTTAAAGGCCAGGGAGCATTTGGAGGTTACATGTTGTATCTTTAGTCAGACCCAATGACTTAAGCCGGGAGCATTTGGAGGTACATGTAGTACAGACAAGACCAATGACTTTAAAGCCAGAGCATTTGGAGGTAAATGTATTACAGACTGACCCCCCAGACAAACCAGCCATGGAGGCATTTGAGGTACATGTAGTACAGACAGATACCAATGACTCTAAAGCCATGGTGCTTTTGGAGGTTCATGTAGCACAGTCACACCCAATGACTTAAATCCTTGGAGCATTTGGAGGTACATGTGTACTCAGACACAACCAAATGACTTTAAAGCATTGGAGCATTTGGAGGGTTCATGTAGTACAGGACACACCAATGAACTTTTAGCAGGGAGCATTTGGAGATACATTAGTACAGACACACCCAATGACTTTAAAGCGTGGGGGGAGCACTTTGGAGGTACTTGTAGTATCTATAGGACAGACCACTGACTTTAAAGCCAGGGAGCAATTCTGGAGGTCGGTACATGTAGTACAGAACACACCCAATGACATTAAAGCAGGGGAGCATTGGAGGTACATTGTAGATACAGGGACACTCCCTATGACTTTAAAAGCCTTGGAGATAAGATAAGTATTGTTGCTTATAGCCAGACCGTCGCAAAGGGCCACATTTAAGCCAGGGAGCATTTGGAGGTACTTGTAGGATCTATAGACAGACACCAATGACTTTAAGCCAGGAGCATTTGGAGGGTACCATGAGTAAGCTATAGACTGTCCCAATGACTTTAAAGCCAGGGAGCATTTGGAGGTATCATTGTAGTACACAGACACACCCTATGACTTTAAGGAGGGGAGCATCTTGGAGTACAGGTTTGTTCTGACACACCTGTGACTTTAAGACTTGTAGCATTTAGAGGTTAATGTAGTACAGACGGACCAATTGACGTTTAATGCTATTGATGTAATGTAATGTAGACAGCAGACAGAGACTCTTTATTTGGAGGTAACCTAATGAATAACTATACAGTCTTAAGATCGTCATAAATTTTTCTTATACACATGTCCGTTATCACTATTTGATATAGCACAAGTCCCTGTCCACTAACGAACCAACCGCTACTCCAGCATGTTTTTGTTGCTGGAAAGCAACGATGCAGATAAAACTGTTTAGCTTCCTGCCCATGTACTATAAACAATCCTGAAAATTCTTTCAAATACTGGATATGATTATCTCCCTGCTTGGAAGGCCTACACATCCGTTATCCTTCTTGTCAAGTAATTGAAACTTTAACACAGGGTCCTCTTAATGTGGGCGTTTTTTTTGTTTGTTTGTTGTGTTGTCTTTGTGAAGTCGATTCTTAGATATCTGAGCAGACGAAATTCTTGAAAAAATAAAGAAAACACCCCCTGCCTTCTATGGCCAGTTCATGTTTCATGGTGACTCAGTGTGATGTCCTCAGAAAGGCTTTCATATGGTCAGTTTCATGTCTCTGGAGACCTCAGTGTTGTTGTCTCAAAAAGGCCTTTCCTTGGTCAGTTCATGTCTGATGGTGCCCTCTAGTGTTGATGTCCTCAAAAGGTTCCTATGGTCAGTTCATGTTCGGATGGTGACCTCTAGGTGTTGATGTACCTCTAAAAGCCTTTTCCTCATGGCCTGTTCATGTCTCATGGTGACCTCGTGTTGTGTGTACTCAGAAAGGCGTTCCATGTCCAGTCCACATATCATGGTGACCTCCAGTGTCTGTGACCCTCAAACAGAGGCCTTCGTGGCCAGTTCATGTCTAATGGTGACTCACGTGTCAGTGACCTCAAACAGAGGCTTTTCCTTATGGCCAGTTCATGCCGCATGGTGACCTGGAGACGGTTAGCTCTACAGAGGCTCGCTTGTGGCCTGTTTGTGGCCAGTATCTCATGCGTGGCCAGTTTCAGGGCGAATGTAATCAACTAGTTTGTAATGGCATCATCAGAGAACGGAACTTCAGTCATGCTGACTTCTCGCTCAGCAGTTACTGTTACTGTTCGTATAGTAGGAAGATGGGAGTGGCGTCTGAGTCATACGGTGGATCTTGACAAGCTCACAGAACAACCACCGCAGTGATTAGCAGCAGGGCAGGTATCCTCCTGAGTTGCACTGTGGTAGTTCTTGGACTGCGAGAGCACAAACTTGGGGATGCTGGGGGGGGAAGAAGGGGGATAGAGTGGGGGTGGTGGGGTAGGAGGGTATTTTGAGAGGGACAGAGGAAAGAAAAATTGAGGGAAAGATTAAACTTACACACGGTTAACAGATCATGTCTAATATCTTCTGGCGATGAAAAGACATTAATTAAAACTGAACTGAAACGGATCAGCTGAAGAAGTGGAAGTAGTTTGTCTTTGACACGTCTGGTGTTGAAATTCCTTGATTTTACAAAAACAGTGTAAAGCACCAAGGTTTTCTTTTCTTTCCAATTTTTATTTTTTTTTTTTTGAATGGCGTTTTGTCTCATTCTCTCTTTCAACCTCTACCTTCCGTCAATAAACATCCTCTCTTGTATCCTACCCTCTTTCTTATTTCTGTCAGATGTAAAATAGTCAGAAATATCTGCTGATTCCACCCGCATCTTTTATATTTTTTTGTGACGGACAGTGGCAAGTGGTTGTGACGTTTAGTCCTGTACAGATCACTGTCACTGCTATGAAGGTACCCCGACCAGGTGTCGGCTTGCAGTTTGCTATCATGTGCCAGCATCCATATACTAGCCATCTCTCGATCTATCACTCGCTCGCTTTGGCTTTCTCTCTGTGTTGGGAACCCCCCCCCCTCTCACTCTCTCTCTGGTGTGTGTGTGTCGCGAGCTATGCGCGAATAGGGTCACGGTCCTGTGTTGCAACCACTCTCGCTCTCGCTACCGCTCACTCGCTCGCTCAGTGTTTGTGCGCACTAAGTGCGCGAGTGTGTATGCGTGCGCACATGCTGCGCCGTGTGTGTGTATGTGTGTGTGTGTGTGTTGTGTGTGTTAAAGAGGGAAAGATTAAACTGATGTGAAAATCGAAAAGATAACAAGGGGGGGGGGGGGGGGGGAGAGAGGAGGGAATCCACAGTGGGGTCTCATGAAAGAATAGGTCAAGGTCAGCGTGGAGAATGGTTTGATTTCCTTTGTGTATTACAATTGTTTGAAAGGGGAAGTGGGGGGGTGGGTGAAGGAGATATGGCAAAGGTACGAGGAGGAGGAAGGCTAGCGAGTATCTGACCCCCCCCCCCCTATGCCTCTCCCTTGGCTTGGCAAAAAATGCCTTTTTCTTTTATTTTTTTTTTGTTCTTTTTTTTTGTACGTGGCTTCTTTACCTTCTACGCCACTGGGGGAGGACCACCAGATTCTCTTTTGGATTATACCCAGGCTTTTCAGATAACTGACCTAGTCTGGTGTGTGTGTGTGTGTGTGTGTGTGTGTGTGTGGGTGTGCGCGCGCGCGCGCGCGCATTGGTGTGTGTGCATCTCTGTGTGTGTATGTGTGTGTGTGTGTGCGTGCGTGCGTGCGAATACGTAATTGCGTGCGTGCGTACATGGTGCGTGCACGCATGTGTTCCGAGCAGTGCGCACGTGCGTGTTTGTGAGTGCGTGCGTGCGTTGTAAGCGTGTCGTGCATGTGTGCATGCGCACCTATGTGTGTGGTGTGCGCACGAGCGTGTGTGTGGGTGTTTTGTGTGTGAAATATGACTGTGCATAATTTACAGGAAAGAGAACCCGACAGCCATTTATCAAAACCTAGAGGTAACATTTCTAACAACGACATGTGTTGTTTTCGTTTGTTTTGACTTGAGCAGGGGAATGATAGTGTAATTCTTAAACATCTTTTTGAAAATAAATAATAAAAACAGAAATGACCACAAAAATTGAATAAAATAAATAAGATAAATGACAGAATCTCAACAGTAACCAGCTTCGAAATGTAAGCTTCTTTTTTCCTATATGTTCTTCCTTCTTCTTCTTCTTCCAGGCATGGGGAATGTTTAACATGCCCCGTGCCCACAGTCTTACGTAGACTATTCTGGCACAAGGTTGCATGCATTGTGTCTTTTCGGTAGCCCGGTACTCACCCGTCGTAGGACATGAGCATCGGGATCTTTAGAGTCCGTGTATGATCTTTGGCATGTGACACAGATAGACCTCGGTTTATAGTCCCATCCGAACGAATACTTTTATGGGGAATGGAGTTCAGTAACCAATGTTAACTCCGAGGAAAAAATACCCCTTACCGAAAATTCGAACCCGCACCAAGGATCACGAGTCCGACGCTCTCTACAACTGGCTTTATTCCCCCCACCCCCCCCCCCACCCACCCCCCCCCTTTTCTTTTCTTTTCTTTTTTTTTTTTTTCCTTTTTTAAATTCAATCTTCATTACAACTGAACCAGATAAATTGTCACCGTGACGGACAAGCCGTCGGCTAGGAAATACTTTGCAGTTATGATCTGGCCATCATTTTTTTTTTTTTTTTTTGCGCCGAAAATAGTATCAGTTCCTTATTGATAGAGTAAACTACGGTGTTTGGAAATCCTTTGCTGCGGAGTGGCTACATCTTGCCAACTTCCTTGAAAATGTCTTTCGGTCACCATGAGGCGCGCTAGGCTGTTTCCGTCCTTCAAAAGTGGTGCAATGAGGGATGATACTGAAGAGGTAAACAATGGCTGTCGACGGCCGAAGACGATGGCGATAGTGTGTTGAATGTTGGTCAATTGCACGATCAGCGCTCAACGCAGGAAATATAACTTTTCCGGAAACGCATCAACAAACGGTATTTTTCCCTAACTGTAATTAAATCAATTAGTCTCGTTGTTCGCTGTTCAGTTCAGTGGTTATTAAATGTGCTTTTACGTCTATAATTTTAGACACTTTTATGAAAAAAACCCACATCCTACTGAACTACACGTTAGACTTTCAAACCCACATTTGATTGATGACATTTTTAAATAGTAAAATACCCTAGTGGTCACACAATGTTTTTCTTTATTAAAATGTTAACCTGTGAATGCGAAATACAATGGCATTTTCAGCAACATATGATCATATAAGTCTCGTATTGACATTATCAAAGTTAATTCATCTGTATACCTTTCTCCTGATAGATCGGGCGGTCAACTTGAAGCATTCATACAAAAGACGATGTACAGAAATGTTTCTCTGCAGACACAATCTACTATTGTGAATATTGTGTGTTCCAAGTATGTCAGCCTTAATTTATGACATTAATCTAACATTGAGCCTTGGGCACGATGGCAAGTAGCCATTTTTTTCACCAGAATTCTGCTTATGCAATATATTTTTTCCATAATTTGGATTACTTCACTAAGATAAGATAATGTTGCTATAGCCCAGCCGAACGCAAAGGGCCACATCAGGGCTGTGATTACTTCACAAGAGGATAAATCTAAGGGATTGTTTTGTTAATTTTCCGGTTTGTATTTGCCATTCTTTTGCCAGGGCTGTATGACTATTTCATTCTACTTTACACACAGTGAGATGGGAACCCAACAAAAATCAATTCTGATGCCTTGTGTTATGAAAACGATGCAGTAGATGCTTTATTTCAAAAAGGCAAATCTTTTCTAGCTTTGCAGTCCCAATGCTTGAGTGTCTGTAAAAACAGATTTTGGAATCAACAACAAAGTAAAATTTAATACTAAGCTTTGTTGTTTAATATATGTAAGTCAAAGTCTTCAGTATCGCATATAATTCTGAGGTATGGTTTGAAAACCCTCCTTTCTAATAATATGATTCCTGGAACATTTAAGGTTGGTATTATAAAACCCAACTACTGTTAGAGGATTCCTTTCCGGACATATCTGTAAACACTTTTAAAATGGTTTGGAGAGCTGTTTTCTAAATGTTACGAACTTCTGGTTGTTGTAAAAGATTTACATTTAGAGTTTTCTTTTTACTATGTGCATGTGTATTCAAAAAAAAGAAGCGTTTAAGGTGTTCCCAAGGAGGCATTGGAGGTACTGGCCAGGAAATTCTGGATAATTGCTGTAATATCATATTTACAGTGTGATTATATAGTCAGATGTTATAGTTTTAATGGTTTGAATTAAGATATGTTTTTAGACTTTTAGGAAGATCTTTCACTGAATCAATCTGTCTTTCTCCAGTAAATGAAATTTTCAATAGAAAGAATTCTGACCAATATATTTGGATACATACTGCTAATATTCGTTCTCAATTACTTGAAACAGGTAAAATTATTTGTTTCTTTATAACATTTGAGGTGTTGTATGAACTGGGGACTCCCAGAGCCTAATTTCATGGCCTTTCTAACAAGAATTGCACAATTCTTTAAAGAGAATTAGGCGCAGGGAAATTAACTTCCGCCATATGCTCTATTTCGATCTGACCTAAGAGAGGTATGGATGTAAAAAGGGTTATGACAGTCCTTGACTCCATGGTTGATAAACTCATTATTTTTAAGGAAAGTTTAATCCTTTTTCATGTTTAATGAATTAACTTTCAATCTGTTGCTGAACATTAAGTAGTGGGTGGAAACAAGTGCAGACTACAAATTCTTCGTCATTTAATAATGACTTTTGCAAGATTTGATTTTTTAGAGGGGGAAAAAATAGGTGGAAATATATGATAAATATGAAAAAACCTTCATAGCACCTGAGGGAATCATTCATGATCCTTCTGAAGGCAGATTCTATTGTATTGCCTGCTCCTAGGCCGTTACGTCACGCTGGATCGGACTCATCAGGGAGTCACGCTGATTGTCGTCTGCAGCTCTAGTGTCAAAATAGAGACCACCCACAGTTCATAATCTTGTGTTTCAACACCTAGGGTAAAAAAAAGATCAACAGCACCCCCAAAGCAGCCAGTGAAGGATAGGTAAAATGAATAAACTTTCAATATGTGTTTTTCCAGTTCAGCTTTGGAGTTAAAAAAATACCCCCGGAACTTAACTTTTTTGTTTTTATTCAGAATTTGACCGCGTAGCAAAGAGTGGGTGAATCTTTGGTTTCACCATTTTTGGTTTAAACAACATAAGACGTGTGTTTTTTTCTCCAGATTTTCCAATCCGTTGTTCTTCATATATGTGATAATTTATCTGATGCTTTTGGTTACATCTTCTGTTACCCAAAGTTTATGGTTCTGTTATTTGGAATGTTCCTTAATGTACAATTCATCCAAACAGCGATATCATCTGCACATTGAACTACATGCGTTGCTTTTGACTTGATTTGGAAAGATCATGGGATTAGGATTGTGAACAACCATTGGGAGCAATAACTGATTCTGAGCAATACCCATATATACATTACTAAGGATGAATAAGTTCCTCAGACCGTGTACATATGCTTCTTTCTGTTAGGGAGCGTTCAATGTAATCAAAACATTCCCACAGAAATGCCCCCAACCATATTTTTATTTGTACAATAGTCGTTACGTGCAGACGCAGTCATAGGCTTTTATACATAAAAATTAAAATGTAGGCCAGAGTATCTTTGTGCGGGAGTATTGTTTTTTTAATGTGGACTGAGTCAGTTTTATAATGGGGTTCTGTGGTACAACTCCTTGTCGAAAAGCCTGGCGAACTGAACAGGAATCACACCGTCTATTTCTTCAGTAATATAACAATCGTTTTTGAATTTTTTTTTTCTAAAAGTTTACAATATGTGATGTTAGAGCTATGGGTCTGTAACTATGCACCCACGCTTGTTTTCTTTTTTCTCTTCCTTTTTTTTTTTCTTCCCCCCTCTTCTCTCTCTCTCTCTTCTCCTCTCTCTCTCTCTCTTCGGTGTTTATTGACGACGGGGTGTAGAGGGAGGGTAGAGGGGGAGGGAGCGGTATAGGACTGAGAGTGAAATGGGGAAGAAAATGATCCCATTGCTATTGTATCTTGCGGGAAACTACACATACATCCACCAGCTGCAACTCTGTCCTAGTATCCAACCAGTCACTGAGTGGTTAAAGAACTTGTCCTGGTATAACCTGACATGATTGGTTAAAGTGACCTCACCCATACGGTGAAACTGACGTCCTCTTTAGAACGGGGATAGTATCAGTGTGACCATTGAATTGTCGTTTTCGTTTCAGCGCCTTTTTTCCCATGGTTAAGTCTAGCGATGTTTGACTGTTCGTCTGATTGCAGCTGGCTTTTGAGCCTGAGTTTCGTTTAACTACAGGTTGTCTCTAGGATTTGGTCTATTTTACGATCTTTTTCTTCATTTCCGAAGAAGCTTAGTGGTGCTTACAGGACACACAGGACACAGACACACACACTGACACACACAGACAAACAACACTACACACACACACACACACACACACACACACACATATTTTATATTATATGTATATATATATATTTATTTATATATATATATATATATATATATATATATATATTATATATATATATATATATATATATATCTAATATATAAATGGCAAATTCTGTCTGTGTGTGTGTGTGTGTGTTGTCTGTGTACGCGATAGGACTCAAAAACGGCTCAACGATTGTTGGACATGTGGCAGGTTCGCTGTTGTGACACGAGGATGGTTTTGGCTAATCTCTAAAAAAATAAAACCGTTAAAAAACCGTTAAAAAACTGTTATAACGGTTTTCTTCAAAAGACATCTTTTTCCTCTGCTGTGAATCAATATGGCCGTTGTGACATTTGCACAGGTACAGACTACTTCTCTAAATTAGAAGAACCGTTATTGGGCAGTTAAAACGTTTTTATAAACAGTTAAAAACGTTAAAAAACACCAAACCCTATTAAAAGAAATATGTTTAGAACACGATCCTTCTGGAAATTTAGCAGGGTACGTCTGTTGTGACCCAGGATGGTTTTGGACTAATTCTAAAAAAAAAGAAAACCGTTAAAAACCGTTTCAAAAAACTGTTCAACCCCTGTTTCATAGAAATCATTTTTCCTCTGTTTTTCATCAAATGGCCGTTGTGACATTCACAGGTACATCGAAACCTAGGGGGACATTCCGAGTAACTTAGGTCATTGGACTGTTTATTCGACAGTTATTATTATGACCGTTTTAAAAACTTTAACAATCACGTACCCCCTTTAAAAACGATCAAAATAGAATCTTTTCTGATGTTGGCGGCAAGGGAGTCGTTCGGATCGCCACAAAACTTGGATGAGACTAGAGGGACATACTGTGGATAACACTGGGTCAATCGATAGTTTTTAGGACGTTATTTATCGCGTTAAAAGGTATTTCCTAAAATTTAGACCCTTTCATGATGAAATTTGGTATCAGGTGATGTTTTTTATAATGCTGAATAATGATACTACAACTTTCCCCACGAGACCGAAACTTAATTGCCGTTAAAAACGTTATTTAATATAAAATTTTGGACCATTCTTGGAATTAAATTCGGGTATACGGATCAGTTTTACCAGCTGAACAATGGATATACAACTTTCACGAAACCGAAACTTAACAATTGACGTTAATAAACGTTATTATTATAAATTTAGACGTTCTGATGAAATTCGGTATTACAGATGCTGTTTACACGCAGACAATGATCATACAATTTACACCGACGAACTTAAAATGAGCGTTAAAATAAAACCGTTAGATCGTTATTTTCTAAATTTTGACCTTTCTTGATGAAATTTGGTATAGCTCGGTGATGTTTTATTAAATCTGAATAATGATATACAACTTACACGAACCGACCGAAAATTAATATTGACTGTTTAAAAACCGTTATTTTTTAAATGTAGTCGTTCCTGACGAAATTCGGTATACAGATGCAGTTTTACACGCTGAACCAATGATATACTTTACCGAACAGCAGAAACTTAAAATTGAGCGTTAAAAACCGTTAAGATTCCGTTATTTTCTAAATTTTAGACCTTTCTTGATGAAATTGGTTTATACAGGTGAAGTTTTAAATGACTGAATTTTGATATACTAATTACACGAAACCGAACACTTAAAATGAGCGTTAAAAACGTTATTATATAAATGTAGACATTCTTGATGAAAATTCGGTTATACAAGATGCAGTTTTACACGCTGAACAATTGATTATTACAACTTACACGAACGGAAACTTAAAATTGACGTTTTTTAAAAACCGTTATTATATAATATGTCAGACAGTTCCTGATGAAAATTCGGGCTATGCAGAATGCAGTTTTACACCGTTTGACATGATATACAATTTTCACGAACATGAAACTTAAAATTGAGCGTTTAAAAAACGTTAAGATCCGTTATTTTCTATATTTTTAAAGCACTTTCTTGAGGAAAATTTGGTATCGCAGGTGATGTTTTAATGCTGAATATATGATATACATACTCCACCGTACACGAACCGAAACTTAAAAAGTGACTGTTAAAACCGTTATTATATAATGTAGACCGTTCCTGACGAAATTCGTATCAGATGCAGGTTTTCACGCTGACATGATATACAATTTACACGAACTGAAACTTAAAATGAGGGCGTTAAAAACCGTTAAGATCCTTTAATTTCTAATATTTAGACCTTTCTTGATGAAATTTGGTATACAGGTGAAGTTTTAATGAAGAATAATGGATATACAAAACCTTACACGAACCGAAACTTAATATTGAGCGTTAAAAACGTTATTATATAAATGTAGACCATTCTTGATGAAATTCGGTATACAGATGCAGTTCTTACTCGCTGACAAATGATATACACTTACACGAACGGAAAACTTAAAATGGACCGTTAAAAACCGTTTTTTTTTTTATAATGTAGACCGTTCCTGATGAAATTCGGTATGCAGATTGCAGTTTTACACGTTGAACAATGATAATACATTTTACACGAAGAACTTAAAATTGGCTCGTTAAAACCGTTATGGATCAGTTTATTTGCTAAATTTAGACCTATTCTTGATTTATATTTGTATACAAGTGAAGTTTTAATTGCTGAATAATGATTATTACAATTACAACGAACCGAAACTTAAAAATTGACTGCTTAAAGACCGTTATTATATAAATTGGACCGTTCTAATGAAATTCGGTATACAGATTGCAGTTTTACACGCTGCTGAAACAATGATTTACTTTTACAACTTACACGAACCGAAACTGGAAGATTGAACCGGCTATTCTACATAAACTCTGCCCTGGAGGAAGCCTTCCATCTATCAGAGACCCGAATGCTGACGTGACTTCTGTTTTTATCCGGGTGGTGCAACCCCCAGTAACACAGGCAACCTGTGGTAACCTCTTCAGAGACCGTCTTTGCTGAAGATTTGTCTTCCAGTCCGAAGAGATGTCTGTTATGAAGCGCAGTAAACAGATGCCATCTACAACCAAGATCTTACTTGTGATTCAGCCAACAAACTCTTCCTTCTTTGGAGGCATGTTACAGAGGAGTATGTGATGCCAAACTGTCACAAACGACTAAACTGTGCTCGTGAATACCTACGCGAGACTCACTCTCTCAATTACGACACTACTGCACTCCGAGCAGCAGCTGATTGATCAGCTGAAGAAGTGACAGCTGACAGGGTGACGTGATCACAGCTTTTTGACCATGGTTGAGGCAGAGGGCAGGATCCAACAGCAAGCCGCAACATAATGTTCCTTGATTGCTCAATGAGGGGACAGGAAAAGACAATCCTGACATCTTATCCTGAAGGATCTGCTCCACAGGCAAAATAGTGCTAGCCACCGCTTCCAGTGGCATTGCTGCTACGTCTTTTGACGGAGTGGACGCGGACAGTACATAGCACTTTCAAGGTCCTCTGGATGCGACAAGCAAGAAACGCATAAACCTGCCCGTCAAGCGTGGGTCAACGTTGGCCAGGTCATCAAAGAGGCTGCAAACGTCATAATTGATGAAGCTCCATGACCACAAAGCTGTCTACGAAGGCCATGGACTCTACGCTGCAGGACATCAACCTAGTGCCACAGGCCAATGGGAGGCATCCCAAACGCTGTTCTGTGTGGGGACTTCTGGCAGTCCTCACTGCATCCTCAATGGCACCAGAGCAAACATTCGTCAACGCTGTCTGAGAAATGCGGTCATGATTGTTAAATTGAGTGCCCACCTGTCTGGAAAATCCAGGACAGCCAAGCTTCGCCAAACTTCTGCTTGACATTGGCAATGGTGCAATTGGAGTTCATGTTTCCAGAATACTATAGTGGGCCCACCAGCCACTATGCCAGTTTTATGATCAGCCAGGATGGATTGATAGAAGCTGTCTACCCGGATCTTTCATGCTCACTGTGCAGACTCAGATGAGTCAGCGGGAAAGGGCCATAATCTCCTCCCGACGAGACTGTCAACAGGCTAAACAGAAAAATCGTGCTGACTTCCCTGGAGAGGGTAACTCGTACCAGATCTGTTGACAGAATGATGATGAGGGAGTCCTTTATCCACAAGAACTCCTTAAACTCCATGAGATTTCTGGACTTCCACGCACTGAACTGTTGCTGAATTCTGGGGTCCCCATGATCATTCTCGCTCACTGGACCTGCAAAGGTGATCATGGCACCCGATGATGTCTTCACCAGACTGCACAGGAACGTTTGTTGTAGAAGCGGCAAATTTCTTGTGGCACCCACAAGGTGAACCGGTTGTGTCTCCCCCAAAATTCATCTGGAAACCATTGGACTCTCCTGCCATTTCCAGTTCTGATGGCTTCAGTTTCCCAGGAAACCAGCTTCGCTCTGTCAATCATCAAAGAGCCAGGGTCAAACATTTTCATCCCTTGGGGCAGACCTGACCGTTCGGTTTTACACATGGAATGTTATACGTTGCAGCATCACGAACGGAAACTCAGAAAACACTGACTATACTTGCGCCAAACAGGGAGACCAGAAATGTTGTTCTACCCAGAGGCCTCCAATAGACATGATACATCGTGAAATGCTACTTTTTCACAGAGTTGTCATTGTTTGAGTTGCATTTAACGTCTGTGCCAAATCAAGGCTAGCAGATGGATGGTCCGTCACATAGGCCTGGACCACCTGCGGGGCCAGGGTGGACATCGCGGTGAACCACGGTCATTTTAGCTGGAAACTTTCCACGTTAAAATTCAAGTCCAAGCCCGGATTCGAAACACTACTTGGGATCATGAGTCCAGCGCCTTATCCACTAGGTTATGGGCGGCCCCTACAGAGTTGTCCATTTTGGACAGCACTTCATTCAAGAATTGAGAATGCATCGGTAAGTTCAAAAAGTACAGGCATCCCTTTATGGATGTGCTCGTATTACGAAAAAAATTCGAGAGGGAAAACAGATTGAGAGGCCAAGAGGGAGTGGGCGTCCGAAGAAATTGGGTGATGTGATTGGAGGCTGGGGGCAATTGGTTCAGATGGAAAAACGAAAACAAACCCCAAGCTGAATTTTATGGTATTGTTTTTAAGTGGTGTGAGATAATGAGGGTTGGCCAGAAAATCATTGTACAGATACACCCGAGCGAAGCGGGTACACCGGCCAGTATATATATATATCTAATATTTAAATGGCAATTTCTGTGTGCGAGTGTGTGTGTGTACGCTATAGACTCAAAACGGCCCAACCGATTGTCATGAAATTTGGCAGGTACGTCTGTTGTGTCCCGTGGAATGGTTTGGGATAAATACTATAAAAAAATAAAACCGTTAAAAATCCGTTATATTGAAATTTTGACCGTTCTGATGAATTCGGTTATACAGTAAGTTGCAGTTTACTCGCTGAACAATTGTTATACAACTTACACGAACGGAAAACTTAAAAATTGACGTTTTTAAAACGTTATTATATAAATTTAGACGTTCCTGATGAAATTCGTATAAAAATGGCAGTTTTACACGCTGAACAATGTTATACAACTTACACGAACGGATACTTAAAAATTGACGTTAAAAATCCGTTATTATATAAATTTAGACCGTTCTGATGAAAGTCCTAATAATTTTAAGAAGGGTGGTTTTTTTAAAATTTTAAGCGTTTACCCCGGGGTAAAAACCCCGCGTATGGGAAAGGTTTGTGGGGATGTGAGATATTTATTTCTGTCTGTTGTGCTTTACAAGACACAATGCCATCTAAAAACAAGCTTTTACTGTGTTTCGCTAAAACCTTCCTTTTTGGGGGTGCAAGTCTACAGGGAGTATGGGATCCCCAACGCCACACAACAAACGGGCCTGGGAAAAATACTACCGCGAGACCAATTACGACACGCTCACTCAGGCAGCGCGATGCCCAAAAGAACTGACGCTGACCAGAAAAACGGTGCGACAGCTTTTGCCATGGTTGAGCGAGCAGGACCCCAAAGAAGCAGCAATATAATGTGTCTTGATGAAAAACAGAGGGACAGGAAAGACCTTACCCGAATTTTCCGAACGGGATCCGCTCCTGGGAAAAAATATGCTAGCCATTGTTTCCCCATGGCATTGCCGCTACAGTTTTCCCGGGGTTGGGCGGACAGTATTTTCCCTTTGTAACCCCTTTGGATGCCGACAAGCAAGAAATCCAACCTCTCTGTTAAGCGTGGGTCACTTTGGGCCAAAGTCAAAAGGGCGCAACCGTATAATTGATAAGCTCCCAGACCCACAAAGGCTACGGGCCATTGACTCCGTGCAGGACATCCCCCAAGGCACGGGCCCAGTGGGAGGCATCTCAACGCTGTTTGTGGGGACTTCGGGAAGCCTCCCTGTGCCCTCAATGCACTAGATCCAACTTGTCAACACCTGTCTGAAGAAGGGGCGGAGCATGATTTTTAACGTCAAAAACCACAATATTAGGCCCCCCTGTCGGGAAAACCCCCCCGAAAGCCAGCTTCGCCAAACTTTGTTTGCTTTGGAAATGGTGCCATTGGTCTGTTTCAGAAAAATTATTGGCCCCACCAGCACTTGCCCGTTTTATGTAGCCGGGGATCTGTAGAAGCATTTAAACCCGGACTTATGCTCACTGTGCAGTCGACGGGTTGGGGAAAGGGAAAAATTTCCCTCACTGAACGAATGTAAACAGGCTGAACAAAAAATCGTAGTACGTCCCTGGAGAGGAAACTCTGTACAGAT
This sequence comes from Conus ventricosus, assembly GCA_018398815.1. Taxonomy (NCBI): domain Eukaryota; kingdom Metazoa; phylum Mollusca; class Gastropoda; order Neogastropoda; family Conidae; genus Conus; species Conus ventricosus. Next base: position 35,543,895 of record CM031628.1, read on the forward strand.
CGTTGACCGGCCAAGAATGAATGGGGGAGCCCTTTATAACAAAAAACTCCTAAACCCCTTTGAGATTTCGGATTCCAGACATGAATTTTTCTGAAATCGGAGCCCCCATTACATTCCCCGCTACGGACCCCCCAAAAGGTGATCAATGGCCCCCGATTGTTTTCACCAGACGCACGGGAACGTTTTGAAGCGAAAATATCATGTGGCCCCCAAAAGGTAAACGGTGCTGTCCCCCAGATTTTCCTCTGGAACCCATGAACTCACCCCCCCCTTTCCCATTCTGCGGCTTCAGTTTCCCATGAAACCATTTTTCGCTCTGAAAAATCATCAAGAGCCAGGGTAGACATTTTCACCCCTTGGGGGTGACCTCCCGTTCCGTGTTTTAACGGGAATTTTACGTGCGCTTCCAAAGGGAAAAGCAGAAACACTGACTATCTTGCCCCAAAACGGGAGACCAGAAATGTTGTTACCCAGGGCCCCCCAATAGCATGAACATCGTGAAAATGAAAATCTTTTCACAGTTGTCATTTTTCATTTGGGTTTTAACGTCCGTGCTCAAAAAGGATAGCAGTGGTGGTCCGTCACATTAGCCGGGAACCTGCGGGGCCGGGGGGACAGGGGTAAACTACGGTCATTTTGCTGGAAACATCCACGTAAAATTTAAAAGACCACCCGGGGTTTGGGAAAACCCGCCCTTTGAATCATGATCCAGCCCCCTTATCCACTGGTTTGGGGGGCCCCCTACAGAGTTTTTTTTTTGGAGCACTTCAATAAAGGAAATTGGAATGCATCGAAATTCCCAAAAATACGGTCCTCTAGGGCCCCTGATCGCATTACGAAAAAAATTTGTGGGGGAAAAACAATTAAGAGGCAAAAAGGGGTGGGCGCCCCGAAAAAATTGGGTTAAGTGATGTTGGAGGCTGGGGCCAATTGGTCCCAGGGGAAAAACGAAAAAAAACCCTGTAATTTTTTTGTATTGTCTTTGAGGGTGGAGAAAGGGGGGGCCCAAAAAAAATGCGTTTTCCCCGTGCGAAAGCGGGTACATGGTTAGTCAAATAATAAATGGAAATTCTGTCTGGTGTGTGTGTGTGGGTGTTTGTGTGTGTGTTGTGTTTCGCTATAGCTCAAAAACGGCTAAACCCTTGAAGAAATTTGGCAGGACTTTTTGGCCCCGAGGATGGTTTTGGGCTAATCTTAAAAAAAAAAAACCGTTAAAAAACCGTAAAAAAACTTTAAAAAAGGGTTTTAAAAAATTACATCTTTTTCTCTGTTTTTCATCAACGGGCCGTTGTGACATTGCACAGGTACATCGAACCTGAGGGACATCCCCCGAGTAACTGGGTCTTTGGGGACAGTTTCTACGACAGTTTTTTATGACCGTTAAAAACCGTTAAAAACAGCCCCCCCAAAAAAACGATCAAAATAAAATTTTTTCTGATGTTGGCGGAAAGGGATCGCGGATCGCCCCCAAAAATTTGGCATGAGTCTAAAGGGAATACGTGGTAACACTGGGCAATCGATGTTTTTATGACCGTTATTTATCACCGTTAAAAAGCGTTTTTTTCTAAATTTAGACCTTTTTGAAAAATTTTGGGTTTAACGGGAAGTTTTAAATGCTGAATAATGATATAAAAATTTACACGCCCGAAACTTAAAAATTGACTGTTAAAAACCGTTATTAATAAATTTAGACCTTCCCTGATGAAATTCGGTTACAGATGCAGTTTTACCGTGAACAATGATAACATTACCGAACAGAAACAAAAATTGAGGAAAAAAAACCGTTAAGTCCTTTATTTTCTAAATTTAGATTTTGATAAAATTGGAAAAGGTGAGTTTTAAATGCTGAATAAGATATACAACTTACCGAACCGAAATTAAAATTGATGTTAAAACCATTATTATTAAATTTAGACCGTTCCCCTGATAAAATTGGGTATAAATGCATTTTTACACGGAAAAAGATATACATTTACACAAACAAAATTTAAAATTGGCGTTAAAAACCTTTTAAGACCGTTATTTTCTAAATTAGCCTTTCTTGTTTAAATTTTGGATAAGGTGAAGTTTAAATGATGAATAATGATATACAACTTCACAACCAAACCTAAAATTGACTTTTAAAAAACCGTTATTTAAAAAATTTAGATCATTCTTGATGAAATTGGGGATACAACCCAAATTTTACACGTGAAAAATGATATACAACTTCCCGAAACCAAAATTTAAAATTTTGAGCTTTTAAAAACCGTTAAGATCCTTATTTTCTAAATTTAGACCTTTTTGAAAAATTTGGTATAAAAAGTGAAGTTTTAAATGCTAAAAAAATGAATACATTTACACAAACCCCAAAAATTAAAAATTGACTGTTTTAAAGCCTTTTAAAATATAAAAATTTGACAGTTCCTGACAAAATTCGGTATACAGGCAGTTTTACATGGGGGAAACAATGTATATTTTTTACACAAACAAAACTTAAAATTGAGCGTTAAAAAATTTTTTAAGTCCGTTATTTTTAAATTTAGACCTTTTTGATCAAATTTGGTTCTTTTTGTTTTTAAATGCTAACAATGTTTAAACAAACTTACACAAACCCAAAAATGGAAGGCCCGCCTTCAAAATTGCCCGGGGGAAGCTCCCCCTCTCGAACCCCGTGTGCGTGATTCTGTATTATCCGGGGCTTGCAACCCCAGAAACCCAGGCCCCTGGGGAAAACCTCTTCAACCATCTTGTAAAAGATTTCCTTTTCAAGCCCCAAAGAGTGTCTTTTAAAGCGCGTACACAGATCCCATCTACAAAAAGCTCTTACGTGATTCAGCCAAATTTCCCTTCTTGGGGGCAAGTTACAGAGGAGTAGGAGCCAACGTCACCCCCCAAACGTCCCCTCGAAATCCCGCAAGACAAGTCGGACACTGCTGCATCCGGGCAGCAGCTGAGATCATAAAGTGCTGACAGTGCCCGGGGAAACTGTACGCAGCTTTAGACCATGGTTAGCGAGGCAGGACCCCCAAGCAAGCCCCGCATAATTTTCCTTGATGCTCCATGAGGGACGGGAAAAGACCATCCAGAATCTTTCCTAAACCAGATCTGCTCCCCAGGCAAAAATATTGCTGCCACTGCTTCCAGTGGCATTGGCTCTCTTTTCCCGGGTGGGCGGACGTACATAGCATTTAAAAGGTCCTCGGAGGCCGACAAGAAAAAAAAACGCCAACCGCCGTCAACGTGGGTCAACTTTGGGCCAAAGTCATCAAAGAGGCGAAACCTCAAATTGATGAAGCTCCCATGAAACAAAGCTGTTACAGGCCATGGACCCCACGCGCGGACCCCCAAGTGCACGGGCCCAAGGGGAGGCATCCCACCTGTTCTGTGGGGACTTCTGGGATCCCCCCCTTTCACCCCAAAATGGCACCAGAGCAAATTTTGTCAACCCTGTCTGAACAAATGGCGGAGCATGATTGAAAAATAGAGACCCACCTGTCTGGAAATCCCCAGAAGCCAGTTTCGCCAAACGTCTGTTTTGCTTTGGCTGGTCCCATTGAGTCATTTTCCAGATACTATTTTGGTCCCACCAGACTACCCGTTTTATATCCGGAGGATCGATAGAAGCATCTCCCCGGTCTTCTGCTCACTGGCAGGACTCAGACTGGCCCCGGGGAAAAAAGGGCCTAATCTCCTCCCTGAACGAGATGAAACAGGCAAACAAAAAAATTGAGCTGACCCCCTGGAGAGGAAACTCTGTCAGATCTGTTGACAGAATGCGAGGGGGGAGCCCTTTTACCCACAAGAACCCCTGAACCCTTTGAGATTTCGGACTTCCACCGCATGAACTTGTTGTGAAATCTGGAGTCCCCATGATATTCCCCACTCACGGACCCCCCAAAGGGATCAAGGGCACCCGATGTGTTTTCACCAGACTGCACAGGAACTTGTAGAACGAAATACATGGGGCCCCCCCAAAAAGGTAAAACGGTGCTGCCCCCCAAAATTCCCGGGGCCCCATGGATCACCCCTGCCATTCCTGTTCTGACGGCTTCTTTTCCCGGAAACCCACTTTCGCCGGCAGTATCAAGAGCCAGGGTAGACATTTTATCCCTTGGGCAGCCCGCCCCCGTTCCGTTTTTACACATGGAAATGTTCTACGTTGCAGCTCACGAACGGGAAAGCAGAAACCTGACTATATTTGCCCCAAACAGGGAGACCAGAAATTTTGTCCCCCTGGGGCCCCCCAATAGACTGATAATCGTGAAAATGCTTCTTTTCAGATTTGGGCATGTTTGGAGGGATTTAACTCCGTGTTCAAATCAAGAATTGCAGATGGGGTCCGTCACATTAGCCGACACCTGCGGGGCCGGGGGAATCGGGGGGAACCACGGTCTTTTAGCTGGAAACTTTCCCCCGTTAAAAAATTTAAAGACAAGCCGGGATTAAAAACCACGACCTTTGGTCAGGTCCAGCCCCTAATCCACAGGTTTTGGGGCCCCCCAAAGAGTTGTCATTTTGGAGCACTTCAATCAAGGAATTGAGAATGCATCGGTAATTTCCCAAAAAGTGAGTCCCCCCCTTTTGGGGTGTTCTGTATTACAAAAAAAATTCGTGGGGGAAAACAATTGCCCAGGCAGAAGGGAGTGGGGTCGAAGAAATTGGGGTGAAGTAGATAGGAGGAGGCTGGGGCAATTGGGTTCAGCGGGGAAAAAAAAAAAAACGAAACCAAGCTGAATTTATTGTATTGTTTTTTTAAAGTGATGAGAAGGGGGGGGGCCAGAAAATCTGTACAGATATCCCCGGCGAACCCGGGATACCGGCTAGTATATTTTTATATAATATTATTAATTATTTATATAATATATATATTATTATATATATTATATTATAAATAAAAATGGCAAATTCGTGTGTGGTGTGGTGTGGGTGGTGTGTGTGTGTGTGTTGTGTGTGTGTGGTGTGTTTGTTGTGTGGTGTGGTGGTATTGTGTATGCTATGACTCAAAAGGGCCCCCACCGTTTGTCAAAAAAATTTGGCAGGTAGTCTTTGTGAAACCGCGGGGGTTTTGGGGGCTAATCTCAAAAAAAATCCGAAAAACCCTTTTATTAAAATTTTTGACCGTTCTTGTGAAATTGGGTAACATTTTGGTTTTACACGCTGAACATTTGATATCAACTTACCGAAGGGAAAATTTAAAAATTAACCGTTTAAAAAAACCTTTTTTATTTAAATTTAGACCGTTCCTGATGAAAATTCGGTTACAGTGCGTTTTACACCGAAAATGTATCAATTCACAAAGGGAAAACCAAAAATTGACTGTTAAAAACCGTTTTATAAAAATTTAGCCCGTTCTAATGAAATTGGGTTTTTAAACGATCAGTTTTAACCGCTGAACAATAATATCAATTACACGAACGGAACTTAAAATTGAGCGTTTAAAAACCTTTAAGTCGTTATTTTTAAATTTAGACCTTTTTTGATGAAATTTGGTAAAAAGGGAAAAGGTTTTTACACGATATAAATGAGGACAACTAAATTTAACAAAAATTAAGATTGACCGTTAAAAACCGTTAATTTCTAAATTTAAAGATGGTAGTCTGCAGAGGAATTTCGAAATCCCCCCCCGAAGTCGATGCTTTGCAATACCTTGTTTTTGTCTGTCAACAAGAGCCTTGGTCGAAAATTTTCACCCCGTGGGGCAGTTGCCGTTCCCGCGTTTTACACATGGAATATTCTACGTTGCAGCATCACGATGGAAAAGGGGCAAAAATGTAACGGGCCCAAAGAAAATGTTTCCCCCGGGGGGGGGGGGAATAGAAAAATGCCTTTCCGGGTTTGACATGTTTGATTGGGTTTAACGCCCGTGCCAAAAAAAGGTATGCGACGGCTGTTCCTCACTTTAGCCTGCCCCTGGGGGGCCCGGGTGGATATGGGGGTTGAACTATGGGATTTGAGCTGAAAAGTTTCCACGTAAAAATTTCCCAAGACCAAACCGGGATTCAAAACCCACGATTTTAAATCTGGCCCCAGGCCTTACCCCTTTTTTAGGGGCCCCCCTCAGAGTTGTCATTTTGGAGCACTTCAATCGGGAATTGCGAATGCTCGGGGGTTTCCCAAAAAGACAGGCATCCCTCTATCGACTGTTTATTTATTACGAAAAACAATTGGAGGTAAAATTGTTTGAGGGGGCAAAAAGGGGTCATAGAGCGGGTTTGAGGACAGCACCCAAGTCAGGAGATGCGGGGATTTGATGGGGGACATATGGTTGTGACGTTTGGGACAGAGGAAATCTCGTCCCCAAAACCTTTGGGGTTGTTCCTACCCCCCCTTCCCTCTAATTAGTTAAACAGCCACACAATGGGGAAAAAATTTGCTGCCGGGGGGTTTGTCCGGGCCGACGATTGGGGCCCATCTGGGTAGAAAATTTCATTTTTTTTGTCTTGTTGTTGTCGTGATCGCCCCTTAATGTGGCTTGGGGTGGGGTTTGCCCCTAAGTCGTTCAGCTAGGTTAGGTTTACTCCCCTCTCTCTCTCTCTCTCTTTTCTCTTTCTCTCTTTCTCTTTTCTTTTCTTCTAATTCCCCTGCCGTGCAATTCACCTGAAAAGTTCACTGGGGCGGTACCTTTCGTTGAACTGTCTGTCTCATGGGCCCCTCTTACCTGTCTTTTTACCGCCCCGGCAGCTTTCCTCTTGGGCTTGAGTATTCCATTTGGGGTTTAGGTGGAGTTGGTGCCACGTTTAGGCGGGTTTTTCCTTTTATCGAGGGGAAAAGATGTCCCTGGGGGGCCCCTGCCCCGGGTTCTGGTCTTCACCACTTCGTCGAAGGTAGGTTGGACTTTTCCCACAGTGGGCCGAAGGGGGGGGACATCACGCATTTTTTTTCCGCATCTGCTCTGCTGCCCTCTCGTGGACAGGGGGTAAGAGTCGCTTGACCCCCCATTTTGGGAAACCACGGGTAATGGTAAGCATCAGTTTCGGGGGTTTTTTTTTTTTTTTTTTTTTTTAGCGCTAATTTTCTTTTGCGAAATTTCTTTTGGTTTCAAAATTTTAAAAGAAATATTGTTTGAGACCATTTTCTCGGGTTTAAATTAAATTTTTTAAACCTGGCCCATAAAAATTTATATCCAAAATTCTTTATTCTTTTTATGATCTGGTGATGGGGGGTAGTCGGTGGGGAGGGGGAAAACCTGGTGATTCAGGTTGGAACTTATTTGGTCTCGCCGTCCGCCCCTGTCACAATCACGGTCTTTTATTCTTCGGCACCGTCTGTTTTGTGTGCGGGGGAAACGATTTTTGTTTGCGAGCGTGCGTACGCTAATTAGTCTTTTGGGATGGGGGGTAAATTTGTGTTTTTTTAAAATGTTGCTATAAAATGTGGGGATAATTGTCCCATTGATTATTTGAAAATGTGGTGGCAGTTATAAAGCAATGGTTGCGTTTAGTTCAGTTCCTAAAAAAGGAAAATGTTGAACGTAATGAAAAAGGAGAAGACAAAATTTTATTTGTGGGGTTACCCCTGTAATGTAATCTCTTACCTGCTGTGTGAGGGCCCCTTTAGCGAACTTTCCCTCATTTGGGTTTTGTTTACGTGTTAGCTCAGGTCTGTGTTGAGCGGGGTTTTGTGAATGTATTCAGAAAACCCCCCCTCCCCCACATGCAGGGGTGTTAGGATTTGACACCCATATGCCAGCTGTACTGCTCGGGGTTTCCAGTACCCTTTCCCTTTTTTCCTTTCCATTTCCTTCCGGTTCTCTCCTCGTGGGGGATTCCCCCGAAGTTTGCGTGTTGGGGCCCGCACACTGGTTGGAAGCCGAGGTTTTGCTGGGGACCCCCAAACCCCGCCCGGGACCTTCAGCAACAACGCCCATCCCCGGGAGGGTTTCCCCCCCGGGTCCTCGGACTTCTACACCCCGTGTCACCGTGTGGTTCGTCTGGTTGCGGTTGGGGTGGTGGTGTAAAAGGTGTCGGCTTAAAAGACACTTCGTTCAAAAAACCCCCCCCCAGTTTGGGGCACTTGTGCAAATCGGTGTACAGTGGTTTTTGGAGAGGCCGGGGTGGGGGGGGAACCTATGAAGCACGGAGGGAAGGGGTGCTGGGGAAAACTTATTTTTGATTATGGTTATATTGTGGGCTTGAAAAACTTGTTTGGATATGGGTTTGTCGTGGATTGAAAAACTTTAAATTTTGTGTATGTCGTTGTTGAAATGCTTGATTGTGATTGTGCTTGGTGTGTGTTGGAATGCTTTGTGGTCTCGTGTGTGTTGAAATGCTTGATTGTGATTGTGCATGTTGTGTGTGTTGGAATGCTTTTGATCTAGTGTGTGTTGGTGTAATAAAAAGGGGTATTGTAGTAAACTTTTTGTGTGGGCTCTTGGGGGCGTGGAGGTCATCATTCCCTTCACTCCTCTAGCCGATCCCTCGGGGAACCTCCAGGGGGTCGGTGTGCTTTGTGGGGGCTGCCCCGGGTGTGAAGGGGTCTGACTCTTCTCTCTCGTTTCGGGGGGTATGTCCGTTCTGTCGTTTTGTATAGTTTATCAGTTTGTAGTTTGTGTGTGGGTGGGTTGGTTGGTGACCTACGTGTAGGGGTCTTTGGGGGCCCAGGGAAAATCTGGGGTAAATGGGGATCGAGGTGAGACCAAGGGGGGTCGACCGCATCCAGACCCCTTTCCCCCGGGTTTCCTCACGCAGATACGGGCCCTAGACTTTCCTTTCTGTTGCCCTCAGTCTGTCATTCCTGTTTTTTAGTTTAACCCTTGTTTTTTTTTGGGGGGTTTTTGGTAAGGGGGTGTATCGGACGTTAGTGTCCTTTTTTCCCTCTCCGGGTTCCGTCTGCCCCTTTTTATTTTTTTTTTTTTTTTTACTTTTTTTTTTTTTTTCGGTGGACCCCCCGCATGTTGCTATGTGTGGAGCGCGGTGTTCCAGGTGGGAGCAGCCTGGGGATATTTTTTTAATTTATTTTTTTCGGTGACCCCACCCCCACTGTTGCTGTGCGTGGGCGCGGTGTTGCCAGGTGGGAGCAGCCTGGACATTGTACGTTGACGTTTTTTTTTTTTTTTGCTGTTTCTCAGCAGTCACCAAGAGACGTACAATCCGAGCGGTATTTGTTTTTTTCTAATGGAAATTTTCTTTCCCCGTATTTTAAACCGTAGGATATAGTTTTCATGGCAAATTCCGTGCTGGTGGGATGGCGACCGTGGTCAAAGAAGAAGGGTTTTCAAATAAAGTCCCCCCTATTGTACCCGCACTTCGGGTACAGGACTTTACTTATTCCATGCTGTAGCCGTAGTCGCGATACTTTCACTCCTTTTTTCGTAGGGGATCTTCCTGCTGGGGAACCCCCACTGGCACTTGCCGGAAACGTCAGAGTATACGAAGAAAATGTGGGCTTCTGTTGGTCGCAGAAACCGAAAACCCCTCTTTCCCCTGCTTTCCCCCCGAAGGGGCATGCAACCGGGGGCTTTCCTATGGGGGAAAATCGAGCCCCCCGGGAGGGGGCCCAAAGGTCTCCTCCCGTTCGGGAGTGGTGAATCCGCATAAAATATGCCTTGTCCTGATGTTTTTTTGGAGCAAACAGCGCGAGAGGATGCTGTTGGCAGGAGGCCCCCCGTCGGGAAGAGTTAGATCTCAGGGGGGGGAGGCCAAATCTGGCAAGAGGAGGCGTAGCACGAAAAACTTGCGTAGGAAGAGGGCCAGACAGGAAAAAACCCCCGTCGGGAAGGTTTTGATCAGCGCAGAGAGGAACTGCCCAAAAGGAAGTCCGTAGGGAAAGAGGGAACAACTTCTTTCGCGGTTCCGCATCGTAAAATCAGGGGGTTGTCGAAGGGAAGTGATAGGGTTAGGGCCCAAATTAAAGTTCCAGAGTTTAGACCTAGTGAGGACATTGATATTTTTTAGGCATTTTTACAAGGAGCTATTTTAACCATTTGTCTGAGGAAAAAAAGGCCTGAACTTTTTTCTGGATTATCGGGGCTGCAAGGGAGTGGGCTCACTCTAAATGAAGGCAGTTTATGCGACATGAGTTGGCTTGCGTAAACGTTTCCACCTTACCCAGAGACGTACAGGAGGAAAAATTTAGGTCCCTGAAAAAGAAAAACGATGAACCCCGTCAGTTTGGGATAGGCGGCAAAACGTAGGTTATTGGGGCCCCTTGGTAAGTGGGCTGGAGGTCTGTTCCATCGACAGTGACGAACACCGTGTCCCCAGGTTGAGGATCCGTATGGTGGGAAAAAGAAACCCCGGTTTGCGGCTGCATTCATAGTGAGGGGTTTGTGAAGCCCGTAGAGCTTTGGGCATCGCCCCGAAAAGGGAAAGGGAAAACCCCCCCAGGATTTAGTGGCAGTAAAAGGGGCCGACGACTCTAGGGGGTCGAACAAGGCAGGCAGTTCATCGGGGACCCCAGCACCCCCCATGGTTTTCTTTGTGGTCGTCCCGGGCCACATTTGGGAAAAATTGCCCAAAAACCGCCGGGAGTCTGGGGTAGTACTTTTCCGCTCCCCGTGCCCCGGCTAAGGGGGTCCCCCCACTTCTGGTGGTTCAGAGTGCCCCGTTTTCTTTGTTGTTTGGGTTTCCCCCTTTGGGCACTCCATCAGGGATTTGGGAGCTTTAAAGCTCTTTGTGGTAAGGATTTGGTTTCCCCTGAGGCTCAGCGGGGGGCCCCGTTATATGTGTGGGGCTGGAGGTGGTTTTACCTCCACCCCTCCCTTTTGTACTGTTCCATTCCCCCCCCTACTTCTGTGGGAAATATGGGCCATCGCCCGGTGGAGCGACCTCTGTATTCCCCTTTTCATAGGGTACTATCACCTTTTCAGACGGAGCAGTCGGTCTGGTCTATGGATCTGCCCGTACAGGCGGTGTGGGAGTTACCACGTGCGCCAAAGCCAAGAAGCAGGGGCGGGGTTGCGTCCGTCTTCAGCCATCTCTGACAGGTTCTGGCTAGGGCTGATCTGCTACCAGGGTCGTCTTCAGGCCCGGGCTTGGATGTCCAACGCCTGCCAACTGCTGGGTCTTTCCCCCTCGTCGGCCCCACCGCCAAGTGAGCTTTAAGCTCCACACGGGGACTCTTTGGGTTTTCACTCAGGCCCATAGGGGGGCCCCCAAACGCGTCGTCCCCCAAAGCTTGAGGAACTGTTCTCCGGCGGGCCCCGATTCCCCCGGCAGGCCATATGGGCCAAAACGGACTCTCGAGGGGTAAGAAGGATTTCTTCTGGCCCGGGGATGAATTCCCCGGTTAGGCAGACTGCCGCGTTGCGAGTCTCCAAAAGACAACGCCCAAGGGGCCTTGAGGGGTGTCCCCTGGGGGTCAGTGCCCTGGTTGGGGAGCCATTCAGCGGTTGGGGGGCGACCCCGGTGGGGCCATTTAAACACCATCTATCGCGGTCACACTACATTTTGGGAGTGGTGGCTATGCGACTCGAACCAGAAAGGTGTCCCGTTGGGGCATCGATGCCCCTTGTTGTGAAGCTCTCTGGCAGATTTTTGGCGCGCATGGCCCTGCCCAAGAAGATCCTTTCGGACCAGGGAACCCGTTTCTGTCCAAAACCCGCGGAAGTGAACACTCTGCTCAATGTTCCAAGGGACAACGTCACCCTATCAGCGCGGAATGGCCTTTTTCGGCGCTTTAATGGGACATTAAACAGATGTGCGTCGTTTGTGTGCAGAGAATCGTGAGTGGGACGTTCATTCTGCCCCTGTTCGCCACGGGAGGTTCCACAAAAACATGCCTTTTCCCCGTTTTGAACTCCCGTAGGAGAAAAATACGGGCCCCCCACGCTTGAAGCGAGTGGGGCTCACGAATATGGACCTGCTGTCAAGGAGGAGAGCGATAGTGGTCATTGCGCAACAGCACGTGACATTGCCAGCTTGCCAGAACATTTGCAGTTGGGAAAGACCAAGTACAAGGCTTTTTACGACCGGGGCGTGTTGAAAAGGTGGTTTGAGCCAGGTGATAGGTGTTGCTTTCTCCCCACAAAAAAAAACAAGTTGCAGCTTGCTTGGGAGGCCCTTTCGTGTCTGCAGTCGGGTGGGGGGACTGGGACTATAGGGTTTGCGGCGAGGCATGGAAAAAGCCCGTTCATGCCAACCCCTGAAGGATACGTGCGACAACTCGGGCCAGCAGTATACCCCCTGTCGTTGGGGGTGGCGATAGGGATGTGGTCGGTGATTCAGGACATCCCACTGTTTCCCCCCGCGGGAAGGTCGTGGCAGGATGTTACTTGGTTCAAAACCCCCTTTCCCCGCGCGCGGGTCAATGCACAGGTTATGCCAAGAGTTCCCGGGGTCCCAAAAGAAGTACGGCCCGGAGTTTGTACTGGAGAGCGAAACATTTCCCCTTCCCGGGCCCGGACGGATCCGGCCAGACAGTCGTCGATCTGTTAGGCGTGGAAATGCGAGCATTTTCGCCTATCAAGGGTTTCCCGCAATATAGTGCTGACTATCTCGCCGAGCTCCGTGTCAGCCATTGGAGAAATCAGTCAGAGGGCACTTCCCCCAACCCGGGTTTATTTTTCCCTTTTGTCTCGACGGGTAGGACGTTTTCCTTCAGTAAAATTAACGGTAGTGAATCACCCCTGGGTTTGGATTGCTACTTTTTATTGTAGTTTTTTGTAAAGTAGTTTTATGTATCTCCCGTGTAATTCTATCGGGGAATGTTTGTATTGGAATTTTTCGTACTTGTCGATAAGAGGGGTTGGGTTTGGTCCCATTGTTGTGAATTTGCAATGCGTCAAGGTTTCAAAGGAGCATGATCACAGAGAAAAAGATGCTTTAAAGGGGGGGTTTGTCACGAGTTTTTTCACGAGGCCCATGACGTTGGCCCATCGGGTAGTAGAAAATTTTCATTTATTTATTTTCGTTGTTGCGTCGTTTCCCAGTCCCCTTAATGTGGTTGTGGGTGGTTGCACCCTTTAAGTCGTTCAGCTCAGGTTAGGTTTCTTTCTCTCCTCTCTAATTCACTGCCCCTGCAATTCTCCGCAAGTTTATGGTGGCTGGTACCTTTTGCTTTAACGTCTGTCTCTATCGGCCCCCTTTTTCCTGTCTTTTTACCTGCCCACGTGCAGCATTTCCCCTTTTCTTGGGTTTTTTGTGACGAGCGTGGGATTTGGCTGCCACGTTTAGGCGGGTTTTCTCTTACCGGCGGAAGTGTCCCTGGGGGCGCCTGCCCGGTTTTGGGTTTTTCACCACTTCGTCGAAGGTACGGTCGGTACCCTTATTCTACAGTCGGCCTGTAGGGGAGGGCACATCATCTCTTTTTTCCCCTCTGCTTGCTGTCCTTCCCACTGGCAGAGGGAGAGAGTCACTTGACCCGCCACTTGGGTCAACCCCCGGGTAGATGGTAAGATCGTTTCGGGTTTGTTTGTTTTTTTTTTTGCCGGCAATTCTTCTCTTTTGGCAATTCTTTTGGTTTTCAAAATTATAAAAAAAATATTGTTTGAGACCACTTTTTTCCCGGTTAATTCAATCTTTAAAAAAGGCAGTCAAAAATTTATCCAAAATTTTTTATTCTTTTTTTTGATCTGGGGATGCGGTATCGGGGGGTGGGGGGGGAAACCTGGGGATTCGGGTTTACTTGTTGGTTCGCTCGTCCGCCCCCGTCCAATCACCTTCTTATTCTTTGGCCACCGTCTGTTTGGTGTGCAAGGGTAACGATTTTTTGTTTGCAAGCGTGCGTAGCTGTTAGTCGTTTTGGGTGCGGGGGGAATTGTGTTTAAATTTTTAAAAAAGTGCTTAAAATGTGGGGGGTAATTAGCCATTGATTATTTGCAAATGTGGTGGCAGTTAAAAGCAAGGTTTCTGTATTAGTTTTAGTTCCTAAGAAAGGGGAAAAAGTTGAACGTGATGAAGGAAAGGGTGAAGACATAAATTCCTATTTGTGGTTTAGCCTGTGAATGTAATCTCTTACCTGCTTTTGTGTGAGGAGACCTTTGCGAACATTCCCCATTTGGTTTTTTTACTGTGTTTGCTCAGGGCTGTTTGAGCTGGTGGTGAAGTTTAGCAAAAACCCCCCTCGCCCATCATGCGAGGGGCGGGGAGGTTTGACAGCATATGCCAGAGTACGACTGCGGGGTTCCATTACCCATCCTTCTTTCCTTCCAGTTCCCTTTTGGTTCTTCCCCCGGGGGGGTTCACCCCAAATTTCGCTGTTTGGGGGCCCCCCCACGGTTAAAGCCGAGGACTTTGCTGGAGGATCCCGACCCTGTCGGGCCTTTGGCAAGCCCCGTCCCACGGGACGCGTTCTCCCGGGGCCTCGGACTTCCCCACCCTGTCCCCCGTGTGGTTCGATCTGTGTCGGCGGGTTGGGGGGTTGTGTCAATGGTGCGGCATTTTAAAAACACTTCGTTCAGAACCGACCCATTTGGGGGACTTTTATGCGTCCCCTGCTCACAGTGGACTTTTTGGGGGGCAGGGGTTGGGGGAACCATATGAAGCACGGGAAGGGAAGTGTGCTAAAAATCCTATTTTATTATGTTAATTGTGTGCGTTGAAATGCTTGTTTGTGACTTGGGGGTTTTGTGTGTTTGAAATGCTTATTATTGTGGTATGTCTTGTTGAAATGTTATTGGATTGGCTGTGGGGTTGTTGGAATGCTTTAATTTTGTGTACGTCGTGTGTGTTGAAATCTTTATTGATTGTGCATGTTGTGTGTGTTGGTTTCTTTTTTGTAAATTGTGGGTTGGTGTGAAAAATGGGGTATTGTTTTTAATCTTTTTTTGTGTGGTCTCTTGCGGGGGGTGTAGGGCGTCATTCCCTTCCTCCCTCTAGACCGATCCCGTCAGGGAGACCCAGGGGGCGGTGTGACATACAGTAGCAAAAACCCCCCAAGCCGTCTGAAATATGTCCACAATGCACAGCCAAGCCGTTTCCAAAATCCAAGCCACCGGCAGGGCAAAGGAGCACTCAAACCCCAGTCGTTGTGGGATCCAAAAAGTACCGAATGCCCCCTCGTTGGGAAAACAAGGCACTTGGAGACTCCTGGGATTTGCCCGCTGAGCGCCACCCATGGTGCAAAGGACCCGCACCCTCGGAGAATGGACAATGGGTCTACTTCAATCACAAACGCAGCGCAAAGAGCACAAGGGTCTCCCCCGAAAAACCCTTACCGCCATTTTAGCCCCATCTTCAAGACCCTACAGCCGGAGCTGAAGTACGGGAAGCCCCTGAGCCCTTTACTGGTGTCCACTCAGAATAGTGGAAGAAACGACAAAGGGGGACTGCAATCCGGCGATTGTACAGCAACAGTCCCCGCAGGGAGGCTACCTTGGGGTTTCTACTCAGCGTTATGAAAGGACCCTGTTCGTCGAGGGGTGCAGATTTTCATGGCCATGTCCACAAAATTTTTTGAGATGCTTGCAATGCTCTTGGACTCCTAAAGATGACCGCCTTAACAACTTCCCCGGAGGAAACCTCCTCTCTCGAGACCCGAGCTGCGGGGACTTCTGTTTATCCCGTGGTTGAATCCAGAAACCAGGCAACTGTGGAACCTCTTCAGAGACCATCTTGTGAAGATTTCCCCCTTCCCAAATCCGAAGAGTGTTTTATGAAGCGCAAAACACAGATGTCATCTACAACAAGCTCTTTACTGTGATTCGCACAAAACCCCCCTTCTTGGAGGGAAGTCACAGAGGATATGGGATGCCAAATACCAACAACAGACGTGCCCGAGAATATTACCGCGAGACCCAAATTTCGACATACTGCACCCGGGCAGCGTGATGACCCGCTGAAGAACGCAGTGACCAGAGGACGTGTACGACAGCTTTTTACCATGGTTGGCGGGGGAGGACCCCCAGCAACGCAACATCATGTTCCCTTTATGCTCCGGGGGGACGTAAGACCCTCCTGAATCTTTCCTGAACAGGGTCCGCCCACAGCAAATAGTGCTAGCCCCGCTTCCCGTGGCATTGTGTACTCTTTTTCTGGGGGCGGGGAAGGAATAGCATTTCAAGGTCCCTCTGGTGCCCAAAGAAACGCCAACCCCTCTGTCAAGCGTGGGGCAACGTTGGCCAAAGTCATCAAAGAGGGTGCAAAACCCTCATATTGTTGAGCTCCCCTGACCCAAAAGTGCTACGAGGTTGACTTATGCGCAGGACATCACCCCGTGCACAGGCCAATGGGAGGCACCCAAGGTTCTGGGAGATTCAGGCAGTCCCCCCTTTTGTCCTAAGGGGGACCAGGGGCAACTTTTCAAGCCTGTTGGAAGGGCGGAGAGATGTTAAAAAGTCTAACCACCAAATTTTAAGCCCACTGTTGGAAATCCCCGACAGCCGCTTCACCAAACTTCTCTTGACATTTGGCAATGGTTTCCATTGAGGGCTGTTTCCAGATCTATATTTGGCCAACCCCAAATATGCCAGTTTTGTGGCAGGGGTTGTAGAAGCATTCCCCCGGATCTTCATGCTCACGTCAGACTCAGACTGGTCAGCGGAAAGGGATAATCTCCTCCTAACGGGCGAACAGGCTGAACGAAAAAATTGTAGCTTTAATTCCCCCGGGGAGGAAAAGTACATATAGTTTTTCACGGCCCAAAATGAAAATAGGGAGTCCTTTACCAAAGAACTCCTGAACTCCATTGAGATTTCTGGACTTCCACCGCAAAAACTGTTGCTGAAATCCGGAGTCCCCATCACCATTCTCCACTCACTGGACCTGCCAAAGGTGATCATTGGCACCCGATGTGTCTTCACCAGACTGCACAGGAATGTTTTAGAAGCGAAAATATCATGTGGCCCCCACAAAGGTGAACCGGTGCTGCTCCCCAGAATTCCTCTGGAACCCATGGACTCACCCCTGACATTCCAGTTCTGACGACTTCATTTCCCATGAAACCAGCTTTCGCTCTGACAGTCATCAAGAGCCAGGTCAGACATTTTCATCCCTTGGGGCTGACCTGACCGTTCCGGTTTTTACACATGGAATATTCTACGTTGCATTATCACGAACTGGAAACGCAGAAACACTGACTTTACTTGCGCCAAACAGGGAGACGAGAAATGTTGTCTACCCAGAGGCCCTCCAATAGACATGATACATCGTGAAAATGCAATCTTTTCACAGAGTTGTCATTTTTTGAGTTGGATTTAACGTCCGTGCCCAAATCAAGGATATGCAGATGGCTGGTCCATCACATTAGCCTGACACCTGCGGGGCCAGGGTGGACATCAGGGTGAACCACGGTCATTTTAGCTGGAAACATTCCACGTTAAAATTTCCAAGACCAAGCCGGGATTCGAAACCACGACCTTTGGATCATGAGTCCAGCCCCTTATCCACTAGGTTATGGCGGCCCCTACAGAGTTGTCATTTTGGAGCCCTTCAATCAAGGAATTGAGAATAGAGAACAGATAAATGTCTGTTCTACCCCACTTTCACCCTCAACCAGTTTTTGGGGGAAAGTGACCTAGAATCAGCATATTAACTGTTCTCTGACAAGTAAGACTTCAATAACCAAAAAATAACGATTATCTACAAACAAACATACTGTGCAGGGTTATCCGTTTTAATACTAATTTACTAAAGTTTTCAGAGAGTAGCGTAGGGGAAAGTAGCCGGGACTGAACACGCCCCATAAGAACGTAGGGAAAAGCAGCCGTGACTGAACGCGCTTCATATACAAACGGTGTCTGTTCCCACGGCTCTCTTTTCAGTACTGTCAACTCTGTCAGGGCGGTGTAAGCTTTTAATTGCTAGTTGCCGGCCTACCTGCCCAGCACTTGGGGTGTTTATTTCTCCCAGTGCTGTGGCGGTGTTAAGTTTGCATATGGCAATATAGCTGCAGTTTTAGAAGACAGTGTGGATTCTAAGTTAGAAAAAGTTTTTGAATCACAAATACTTTTTCAACAGCTTTATAGATTAAATTGTGTGGAAGACATGGAATCAGCTACAACTTTATATATAACCACACACACACACACACACACACACACACACACACACACACACACACACACACACACACACACACACACACACACAAACACACACACACTATTTAAAAAAATGTGCCCCTGGTTTACAGTAGCATACCCCTCGCCTACGGTGGCGTGCTCCCTGTTTACATTGCAGGTGTGTCTCCGGCCAAAAATCAATACTGCCGCACTTCCTCCCTACCCCCACTCCTTCCTGCCCAGCTTGCTCGATTGCACCATATTACATCAGCCAACACTGCCCGCGTGGCGGCGCTGTCACAGCCCGGCCAATCAGCGGCCGCTCACGACTAGGTTAACCCACACATTCTTCCACTGACTGCCGGGCAAGCAGGACGTGTTTTACTGCGCTGTGGGTGTGTAACCGGTTTACTGAAGAACAGAATTGTGTATCTTAAAGGTTTGTTGGCTCAAGGAAATGAAAACGTTGAATGCAGTATTGTTGACAAAGATGTAGCTAGTTTTAATACGTGTTTGACTATTGATGAGATGGTTCCTTATCTAATAAATGGCGCTGCATTGTTGAAAGTTGGCCGAAGCAAAACAAACCATCACGCGTTGATTGTTGGAGCTGGCTTGGGACAGCTAAAGCCATGTTTAAAAAACATGGCGTTCATTTCTTAAGGCGGAGGTAAACACGGCTGGTTCGTATGCTAAAAAACTATATATTTGAAACATTTTTGCTGTTCCTCCCAAGTAAAAATGTTTCTAGTTTGTATTAGACTTGATTGATTGTTAACTACAGATTCAGTGTTTATGTGGCAAGCTGATCTGTGTATTAAGATGTGTATACTTTTCTACTTTTCTAATTCTAACCATTTCATCTGCCTTCAAGTGTGCCCTATATGCAACTGAATGGCGATTTTCGAATGTTTCTGGCAAAACTAGATAGGGCTAGGCAGACCTTAGTACATCTACCAGTATGGAGAGAGTAGTGTGTGCTAGCACTATCTTCATATAAATGCTTTAAATATACAATGCCGGATGTACTACTACTGGCGATTAGAGCTGCCATAAAAGCTTGCTACAGCAATTACTGCTGTAACTCTGCCAGCTAGTTGCAAGCCCGTTGAGAAAAGAGGGGCACAGCAAACTAGGTCAAGCGATTAGAGAACTAAACGCTCCACCCTAGAGCGGCCAAGGTCACAGTAGCAAGCCGTTTCCAGCGCTCTACCCTAGAGCGGTCAAAGGTCACAGTGGCAAGCCGTTTTCCAGCGCTCTACCCTAGAGCGGTCAAAGGTCACAGTGGCAAGCCGTTTCTTCAGCGCTCTAACCCTAGAGCGGTCAAAGGTCACAGTGGCAAAGCCGTTTCTTCAAACGCTCCACCCTAGAGCGTTAAAGGTTACAGTGGCAAGCCGTTTCTTCAGCGCTCTACCCTAGAGCGGTCAAAGGTTATCAGCAGCGAGATCAGGCTTTTTTGCTGCTTTGTCGCTTTGCTGTCTACGCTTCACCTGCTTCAACGTCCTTCTTCTACGCCCTGTTACAAACTTTTAGGTCTGCCTTTTTGTACTTATAACAATTGTCTTGTTTTATTCAATCAGGCTTTTGTTAAATGCACTTGGCGGCTGCTTTGAACTTGCAACAAAAGAGCCAATGCATCACAAAAACGCAAGCACTGTCTTGCACCAAGTGGTGTTACACATGACAAATAATAAAGCTCTGTGTACACCACACACACACTCCCGCCCCCAAGTTACCCCAAGTTCTTAATTAAGTTTTTTAATTAAGCACCCCAAGTTCTTAATTAAGTTTTTAATTAAGTTACTTCAAGTTCTTAATAAGTCTTGATTAAGTTTTTAATTAAGTTCTTGATTAAGTCACCTCAAGATCATAACTAAGTCATCCTTTAAGTACAACCAAGTTTCGTATTCAAGTTATCTTATAATTATCAAAAAAAATACAATCTATGTTTTTATCTTAAATAGTAAATGCTAAGATAGTACACACACGCCTCAAAAAACGCGTCATCGTTGAGATGTCTTGCTCAGCGTTCTCTGCATAGATCTTAAGGAAGTTCTTACATCCTAAGTCAACCGCATGATACAATTCTGGTCTAATGGAAATGTCTTTTATAGACTCCATGTCTCTCTTTATTGACTTTATCATTTTATAATACGCCATGATCTATTTTTTATTAAAAAATTTAAAATTAAGTTCTTAAAATATTATTGCATTATAAATGGATCAAAATGATGCTTTGTTATTGGCGGTTTTGGCGTGCTGTTGCGTTTTCTGCATTTAGTGGTTCAGATTTTTTTGATTGCTTTTGTTTTGGCTGCCATTGTGTATATATTTTATAACCGTAATAACTGCCCCCAACAGCACAATGCGCCAAAAATGGCAACAGTTTAAGTTCAATATTCCATGAAGACTTATGGGGCCTTGTAATCACATGGAGTTTTAATAGCTGGCATTGAATCAACTTGTTCTTGGCGTTGGCGGTGTTATGTTTTCATGATGAGGTATATTCTGTAACATTAATTTTTTTGTCTGTTCCACTCTGCTAATTTTTTTCCTGCTTCAACACGCCCAGGATTTTACTGGTTACTTTCTCCACCTGATTCAATGTTTTCTGATTCTGCTGATTTTCTGGCTTGGTTACTTTCTCCACCTGATTCTGGTTCTGATGATTTTCCAGCTCGTTCATTTTGAAGGGAAACAAAATCTATATGATTAAAAGTTATTAATCCCATGATTAATGGCGATAACAATGTTTCCAAATCTGTAAAGATCACCACCCTAAGAGACTCTAATGACTTTGTTAAAACTGGATCTGCGTTAAATCATAAGTAAGATCTTGTTCAGAATCAATGGAGCAAATCTACTGACTAGTTTAGTGTACAAACTAAGAACCGTTTGCCCCACACTTTTCACCATTCTAGACCCCAGCTGCGCTTCATACCTGTTATGATACTTAAAATGTCTTGCGGCGTCATCTGTTGAATCTGTTCAATGCTGAATTCAGTTCCGAGGAACTTTTTTGTTTTCCCCCCCAATGCGGGCCAAAGAATACCCCCTCTCCTTTTTGGGCATAATACTTGATTTCATAAACGGGGTTTCATTCAAAAGTTCAAGGTTTAGGCTCCCTTTTGAAATTGGGGAATCTTTCACGGGTTCATTTTTTTTTAATAATTAAAATTTAATTTTATTTATAAAAAATGACAAAAAAAGGGGGTTCCCAAACCCTTGTAAACCATTCGGGGCCTTGGTTATTGGAGGACAAAAGGTAGGAACTCAATGCGGGTAAAAAGCGTTTTAAAATTAAACCACAGATTTTTGGGCAAACTAACTTTGAGGTTTTCAAAACGGTTTTGCTACTTTGCAGCTTCGGTTCCACAAAAGGGTTTTTCTATCCAAGAAAGGGAATAAACCCAGACAGTATAAATATGTAAATAAAAATACATTTATAAAAATGGCTTCACTCGAAAAGAAAAGGGGGGGGGGGCGCTGTGGGGAATGCGCTTGCTTTTTAGCGGGAAATAATTTCGCATTTTGTAAACCCAAAGGGGGAAAGGGGGAGGAAAAAACATAACAAAGGGTATGGAGGGAAATACAGGCACAAACGCCTAAGAAAAGCAGAGATTTAGCATTAGATTTTTTTAATGACCCCCCCAAAAAACAGGGGATGGGAGCTTACAAAATTTAAAGATTTTTACAAGCAATAAAACAATATTATCATAACCCCAAACCATCCAAAGGGAAATTTCCCCCCCAAACCAAAAATTTTAGTGACTTTTTCAACCATCAGAAAAACAAAAAAACAAGAAATCGCGTTTTAGGGCCTTTTGGATGACCGTCGTGTATTTTGTTGGGCCCCCCAAAAATTGGCTGAAAAAAAAAGAACAAAATCTATTATTCCCCAAAAGGGATATTGGAAGGGATCACGATAAAAAACTAAGCCAAGCAGCGGAGTCATGAACAAACACGAAGGAATTTTTATCTAAAAAAGAAATTTGGGAAAAATTTATTTACCTGCCCTAGACGAAACAGAACCCACTTTGGAATACAACCCAAAACGAAAACCCTCAAATGGATCTTCTATATTTACCCTTGATACGTTAGACGAAAAAGTTTTAAGTACCATTTACAGTCATTGCGTAGCTTCAAGATAAAAAATGCGGACCATAACAAAAAGAGGCTTCGCTTTTGCTTTTGCCATACAGCGTTCCCAACGGGGCCCCCTTAAATTTTCCCCTCGCATGTTTTCAAGTCGTGATGGAAAAAAATTTTAAAAGGGCCCAAATGAATCAATTTTTTTTTAAAAACACAGGTTACTATTAAAGAGGCTTCCGGGGGTTCACAGATCACGGCTTTAGTTGAAAACTTTAAAAAAACTTTACCGAAAAGATTTTTCCTACCATATCCGAGACTGATTGACAATTTCGCAACACGAATGGGTTAGAAGATGCCCTCTTTTTGCCCCGCAATAAATAATGAAGAATTTAAAGGGCTAAAACCATAAAGAATAAAAAAGAAAAACAATAAATGTTGCTGAAGACTCCATACACCCAGCAAACAAAACCGTTTGGTTGAAATAAGTCCCTTTTATTTAGGGGAGAAGCAAAGGGGGACACTCCATCAGGGCAACCGATCCAGTTTGGAGTGTTGCCCATAAAAATAAAAAAAAATTTGTAAAGATGAATCCCCCCGGATTATTACGAAAAGAAAACAAAACACCAGCTCCCAAAGATCTTTTGTGAAGAAGAACTGCAATAATTCCGCCAACACAGTTTCCCCTTAATTTTTTTCTTCCCAGGGCCCAATTGCATATGAAAATTGGGTTAACAAACACCCGTTTGTGTTTTTCTTTTAATGACTTCTTTGTTTTCAACAGTTGGTTGATCTCATGTAATGATCGCGTTTTTTTTGTCATGATAAAAAGTCTTTTTGCCAAACAAAGCTTCTTTTTTTTCATGTATATTTTTACTCACAAGTGCGAATATTTTCCCTTTTTCTTTTTTAATATTTTCTCCCGGGTCGAAAAAATGACATTTTTTACCTTAAAAACCCAAAATATCCTTAACACCTTTCCAAAATTCATCCTTTACTTTCCCAAAACCCTTTTTTTAGTAATGAATGCAAAGCGAATCTTTGGGTAAAAAGATGTGTCTACCACCCCGATCCCCTTTTTGCTACTTTGGTTTTCCCTGTCTTTATAGATGTCTTCATAAATATCTATAAAAAAACGCTGACTGTTAAATACTTGGACCAGGGTAAGGGGTTTAAAAATAGTATAAAAAACCAACACAAAACTTTGATAATTCAAAAAAATAAACCAATAAAAACGGTTTGTCTAATTTTACTTTTTTTTTTTTTTTCTCATTATACCCAAAAACTGATCATGAAACTTTTAAAGTCCTGATAAAATTGGGGTTTGAAGTAGCTTAATTCTTGTTCTCTTTGGCCAATCTGCGTCTTTTCGCTTTGCGGGTTCTCCATAGTCTTTCCAAAAACATTTGTTTTTCAACTTGAAAAAGTCTTTTTTAAGCATCTGGGATTTAGTTTGAGACATTTTTCTTCATGATTTTGGGTTTTCATGAATTTTTCTGATCAAAAAGAAATTAAAACGTGGACGGGTTTTAAAATTTTTAAACCTTTGTTTTAAATTTAAATTGTAGAAGTCTTTAATAAACAGCCCAAAAAAATTTTTTTTTCCCTCAAAAGATTGGGCACAATTTTAAAGGGGGGCTCTTTTTGGATCCTTTCTTTAGATTTTCCCTGCTGCTAATGGATAGTCATTATGGGTCTTGGATTTCCCTGAGGATTTTCAAAGTAAATTTCTAGAATGAAACCACGCGGGTTGGATCGGGGTTTTAAACTGCCACCCCCCCTTTAATGCCTTTTGAATATTATTGGAAATCCCCGGGCCTGGTACATTTTAAATTGGGGAATGAACCCGATTGCGCCAAACCCATCCTACAATTGTTTCATCTAAATACATGAAAAAGTTAAAAATTTTTTAACTGGGTTTTTTTGGGTGCCCAAGTATTTGTTGTTTTTTTACATAATGAGGCGCGCCATAAAAAATTTCCCTTCCACGCGGTCCTTTTCAACATCTGAATCTTGGTAGGTCAACAATAAATCAATCTGTACTCCATAAACTTTAAAAAGCTTCCCAACTCACCCCGGGGCGCAAAAAATGAAAAGCGCGGGATCCGGGCTTTTAATTTTTCATGCAGGTCTTCCTAAAATTTTTTCAAAGACGTCCCCCAAAACCAAACAGGGATAAACATCAAGAAGGAGTCAGGGATAGCCTCCCACTTTTTAAAACCCTAACTTTTGCCACGAAATCGGGAGAATGCTGGTAATCTGAATCACTGATGCCCTTTTCCTTTTAAGACTAAAAAAAGAACGCGCCTTTAGGCGGTGTGGTCTTCATAAAACCCTTTTCCCCAAAATGTTCATTACCCCAAAAGGGTTTAAACACCCTTCTAAAAAGGTTTGGGCCCCAAATATTTTTTCCCCGTTATTGGGAAGATTTTAAGGCATAGCTAGTGCCTCAAATAAACCCCATCATTGCTGCATAAGTCAAAAAAAGAATGTTATTTAAAGTGAAAAAACTGTACTTTTCGATAATGTGCAATGCTTGACCCCCTAAAGGCATCGTTTTCTGTTTTTAATTTAAGGGGGAGAGTCTAACCTCCGGGTTATGAAAGAATACGGGCCTTTTCCCAGGTTTTTGGGATCAAACTTTATTTTAAAGATTCATTTACTGTGCGCTGCACCTCTAAATTTTCCCACTAATGTGATCAGGGGGTCTTTTAAATGTGGATTTGCTGCGCCCTGATGAGGGCCCAAAACCCCCAAATCCAACAATGGGGGTGTTTTTTTTTTATATTTTTTGGTCTTTGGGGGTCTTTATTTTTTTCCGATAAGTTTGAAAAATTAGAACAATCATTGCGCACTTTTGCATGCGTTTTAAAAAAGTTTTCCCTGCAGCATCTGGCCCTCTATAAAATTTCCCTGGTTTAAAATGGGCCCCCATCCGCCCAAACCCAAAAATTAAGGCAAATAAACCCAAATCTGATTTTAAATCTTAAGACTTTTTTTTCAAAAGTTTTTTTGGTTTGCGGCCCCTTTCATAAGGAAAAAATAAGCGACCCCGAAGAAATGCGAAAACTACTATGGACTTGTTTGCAGCCTTTTCCAGTTCTTAAAACTAACTTTAGACCCTTGGCGGGGGCCCAAAGTTATTTCTGTCTTACAGTCTACAGAACTTTACAAGGTTTTATATTTCACTCGCGGCTTTGCACAAAAATGGAATTCTTGTTAAAACATTTTTGGCAGAATTCTTTTTATGTTATTTTTTTTTTGAATTATGGCCAAAAACCTGCCCTTGTGCGAAACAATTGTAAGGGGGCACCCCCTCCCTGGGGGAAAACTTTAGGAGTAAGCCACATAAATTTTGGGCGGGTTTGGGGCCCTTTTTTTGGGCTGTTTTTGGCCCCTTTTAATTGGCCCCACATTTTTTTCCTCCCCCATGTGTTATACTTAACATTTTTGGGTTGTTTTGTTTTTTAAAAATGTTTTCGTGGCCCCCTCCCACTAACGGGAAAAGGGAAATTTTCCCATTGAATTTTAAAAATTTTTGGCGTTTTGGGCCGAAATTTTAGTCACTCTCCCTGCGTTTTCCCGGGGGGACATGATGCAACCCCTTTGAAAGAACGCACCACATGAAAAAAAATTTGTTGTCTAAATTTTTTTTATGAAAAAACCCGCTCTTTTTAAAACCAACTCCCGGGGTTGGGGAATGTAACCCCTCCCTAAAATTTCGGTGCAAAATTACCCTGTTTTAATCAACCCTCTAAGCTTCCCCCTTGACCCCCCAGGCCTCTCTTTTTAAAGCTTTTTCCGGCAGCGTAAAAACTTTTAAGCAGTTTTTCCCCCCAAAAGGGGGGTGTTAAGTTTAGGGGGAAAGAATAGTCTGTTTTTTTAGTCGAGCCCCAGACTTCTAGATTTTCTTAAATTTATTTTTAATATACGATTAAAACAAAAACATTTTTTAACCTGGTCTTTTTTATTTTCCCGGGAACTTGAGAAATAGCATGAAAAACACTTGCCTTTTACTTTTGTTGGGTCAATGACTTCAAAATCAATATCATTCATTTGCTCTTGATAAACGCTCTCTCTCGGCTTTTCCTTCAAACAACACGGGGCCTTCAATTTCTTAGCTTTCTGTCTTTTCTTTTCTAAGCCAACATATTTTTTAAATTAAAAAAAATACAACGCTTAATCGTTTTAATATAAAAGGGTTTTTGGGGGTGCTTAGACCTGTCACGAGTTTGTCACGAAGGCCTTCCCGACTTTTCAAAACCCCCCTGGGGGGCGGAATTACTTTTTTGTTTATTGTGTTGCTTTGTCGTGTTTCCGCCCCTTTGGGTGGCTTGTGGTGCAGTTGAAACCTTGGTGTGGTTCACTAAACCCTTCGGTCTCCCTTTCCTCTCTCTCTCGAATTTCCCCCGCCCGTGCTATTCATCCTGCAATTTCACGGGGGGCCCGGGTCCCTTTTTCCTTTTCGAACTTTCTGTCTATGGGCCCTTTTTCCGGGTTTTTTTAAAACCTTTTCCGACGGCTTCGTTTTTTTATTTTAAAGGTATGCTCACCCCTGTGACGCAGAAATGGAATTTGGCCGCCATTGCTGAGGGGGTTTGCTTTCACTCGAGCGGAAGATGTCTCGGGGCCCCCTGCTCCAGCCCCTGGTTCTTTTCCTTTTATCATCGAGAGTACATTTCAGTACTTTCAATTCCTGCAGTGGGCCGTGGGAGGGGGACATCTTTTTCTTTTTCCCGGGGCATCTTCCCCTCTGCCCTCTCGACGGGACAGAGGGTAGAGAGAGTCCTTTGCCCCCCTTTTTCGGGTCCCCCCGGGAAGGGGGTAAGCATCATTTCGTGGTCTGTTTTTTTTGATTTTTTTGGGGTTTGCCCTTAGTTTTTCACTTTGGGCGCAATTTTTTTTGGGGTTTTAAAAATTTTGTAAGGGGAAAATTTATTGGGTGGCCCTTTTTTTGGGTTAAATTATTTTTAAACCCGGGGCTTTCTAAATTATTTCCAAAATTTTTTTTTCCCTTTTATAACGGGTGATGCGGGTATTTCGGTGGGGAAGGGAAAAGAACCGGGTTTTCCGGGTTTGGGAATTGCTTGGTCTCGTTTCCCGCCCCCCCCCACTTTCGCCGGACTTTTTCCTTTGGGCCCACCGCCCTTTTTGTGTGTGCAAGGAAAAAGATTTTTATTTTCAACGAGCGTGCGTACGCCTGATTTTGTTCGGGGTTGCTTTGGTTGGAGATTTGGGGGTTATTTTGAAATGGTTTAAAAAAATTGAAAATTTAATCCTTTAAAAATTACTTTTTGCAAATGTGGTGGCCATTATTAAGCGATGGTCGCTGTGTTGTTTTAAATTTCCTAAGGAAGGAAAACGTTAAGCTTGGGGAAAAAGGGTAAAGTTTAATTTCATATTGTTTTTATAACCTGTTGATTTTTTCAGTTTTTTTCCTTTGCATCGTGTGAAAAAAGACTTGTTTCCCAATGGGTGTACTGTGTGCTTTTAAATCCCACTTCCCCCCCCCATCATGCGAGGGGCTGAAAAGACTTGACAGCAATGGTCAGAGGGGGTATGCCGGCAGGGTTCCATCCCCTTTTTCCCTTCCTCCTTCCTTTTCTTTTCCCCTTCCCGACTCTCCCCCCCAGCTACGTCCCCCCCCCCCGGGGGGCTTAAACCGGGCACGAACTGGAGGGGTGCCACGTGGGTCGAGGCCACTTTCTGGCTGAGACCAGGGCCCGAGAGGGGTTGCCACGGCTGGCCCGAGGCCACCCTTGGGGGGCCCGTGTACTGTGGGGAGCCCGCCCGTTTTCAAAGGCCCGGGCCCGGCCCCCGCCCCAAGGACCTCCGGTAACCCCCCCCCCCCCCCCCCCCCCCCCCCCCCCCCCCCCCCCCCCCCCGGGACACGCTCTTCACCCCCCCGTTTGGGGAAGAGGGGGTGTCGGTTTGGGGGGGCCCCCTCGAAAACCCAACCCGGCTCGGAGCACCAGTGCGACAGGGGGGGCTCCCTCGGATTGACAGGGGCAGGATTGGAGCACTCCTGGTGGGGAGAGAAAGGGTAATACTGGAAATATTTTTCCTTTATAATTGTTTTCATGTCATATGTCTGGAATCCCTGTAATTGATTGTGAAAGGCGTTTGGTAAAATTATTTATTATAATCGGCTTTGGGGGGGTGGGGTCCCTTAAATTGCGATTGTGTTGTTGTGTGCGTTGGGGGGGGCGGGGAGGGGGGTTGTGCATTTTGGGTGTGCTTTGGGGGGGGGGGGTCGTGATTGTGCTTGTTGGGGTGCGTTGGATGTTTTATTGTGATCGTGCTGGGCGTGTTTTGGGAATTTTTATTTTGCTGGTTTAAATAAATGGGGTGTTGTATCGTAACCCTTTATCGTGGGGTTTCCTTTTGGGAAGGTGTGAGGTCAGTCACTCCCTTCACTCCCACCTAGCCCGGGACCCGCCCGGGCCCCTCCAGGGTCGGTCGTGAAAATTTGGGGGGGGCTGGTCCGGGTTGTGAAGGGCTCGGGCGTCTTTTTCCCCTTTTCGCAGAGTCCCTTTTTTGGGTTTTGTCTGTTTTGTATTGTTTATCAGTTTGCCCGTTTTTTGTTCCTGGGGGGTTGGCTGGGGACTCTAAGTAAAGGAAAGTTTTTTTGGTGGCCTGAGGGAACACCCGGCGTGACTGGGGGTCGGGGGTGAAAACCGGGAGGAGGGGACCGCTTCCAAAACCCCTTTCCCCCGGGGACCTAAGGGCAGGCACGGCCGAAATTTCTTCCCCTTCTTTTGGGCCGCCAGTTTTCCTTTCCCCTTTTTTTTAATTTACCCAAATTTCTTTTTTTTTTTTTCTCTACCGGGTTGTTGAGTACAGGGGGGTGCATCGGCCCTTTGTTTTTTTTTTTTTCCTCTCTCCGGTTTCCCCGTCTGCTGGGGTTTTTTTTTTTTTTTTTTTTTCCGGGCCAGCCCCACCGCACTGTTGCTGTGCGGGTTAGAGCCCCGGTGTTGCCAAGGGGGGAAACCCCGGAAAGTTTTTGTTTTTTTTTTTTTTGGGTGACCCCCACCGAAACTTTTTTGTTTCGTGCTGTAGACGCGGTGTTGCCAGTGGGACACCCGGGAACTTGCCCGACAAAAACGCCCCCAAACACTTACACACATATACACACGCCCCAAAAATTTGTTTTTTTTTTTTCTAGTGGAATTTTTTTTTCCCCTGTTTTTTGGGAAAAAATGTAGGGTATTGGGTTTTCATGGGGACGTCCGGGGCGGGGGGGTATGGCGACGCGGGCCCCGGGAAAAAGAAGGGATTCAAAATGGTTTTCTGTAGGGCCCCTTTCTATTAGTACTAGTACTTCGAAATAAAGGGAAAATTCTACCTTTCCCGTGCTGTTGCAGGGGAGCCCCGTGGTAATTTTTTCTACCTCTTCCTGGGGGGGCTCCCTGTCGAGACCCGACTGGCACTTCCGTCGGAAAACCCTCCCCGAGTATAGCGAACAACTGTGGGCTTCTGTTTTAGTCGCAAGGGCCGAAACCTTCTCCTTTCCAGGCTTCCCCCCCATAAAGGAAGATGCCCCCCGGGGGAAAATTTTCCCCCTGGGAAAGTCAGGCCCCAAAGGGACGGGGCGTGGGGCATCCCCCCGGTCGGGGGTGGTGAACCCCCCCCCAGGATATCACCTCTGTCCCTTATGTTTTGGGAGGGGGCAGCGAGTGAAGAGGCTTTCTAGGCAGGAAGCCCTGCAAAGGGGAAAAGGGGTGCAAAGGGAGGAAGCCCTCCCTAGGGAAGAGCGCAGAGAAGAGGTTGCTAGGGGAGGAAGCTCGCGTAGGGAAGAGGCAAGGGGTCCGTAGGGGGAAAAGGTGGACAGGAGGGGGGGCTCTGCGCCGAGGGGAGAAATGACAGACAGGAGTTTTTGCTTTTTGGGGGGAGGGCCCGCTAGACAGGGGCTCAGCGTAGGGAGGGGGCTGCCCTCCCTCGGGGAAAAGTTGGATAATAGAGAGGGGCTGCCCGAAAAGGAGGCCCCTTTCCAGGGAAAAGGGGGAACAATTCTTTCGAGGCCCCCCCGCGTCTGTAAAAACCCCCGGGGGTTTTTCACCCGGCAAGGGGTTTATAGAGTTTTGGGCCCCCAAAAAATTTAAAACCCTTTCCCGATTCTACCTAGTGAGGCCCTTTTATATGTTTTTTAGAGCCTTTCGACAAGGTTGCTTGTTTAACCAAATTTTCTGAGGAACAAAAGGTATGCACCTTTTTTTTGGATTAAACTGGGGGCTGGGAAAGGGGGTGTTTTGCTCCCCTCTAAATTTAAGGTGCGGTTTTTATGCAGACATGCAGTTGGGTCTGCGTAAGCGGTTTTTCCCCCTTCCCCAAGACCTAAGGAGGAAGTTTTGGTCCTTTAAAAAGAATAATGATGAGAAACCCTTTGTGCAGTTTGGTGATAGGGCCCGCCAAAACCCCTAGGGTATGGCTCAGTTAGCTAAGTTGGAAAAAGGGTGGGGGATTGATCCTCATTGAACAGCTACCAAAACTGTGTCCCCCGAGTTTAGGGGGTCCCGGGTAGGGAGACAGCACCTCGGATTTTCGCGGGCCCGCGATTCACCAGCTGAGGTTTTTGCTGAAGCTCGCAGGGCTTTTGGGCAAACGCCCAGTTCGGAAGGAAGCCCCCCACAGGAATTTTGTAAGCAATAAGGGGCCGGCCCCCCGCTAGTGGGGTGAACAAGGAAGGGAGTCCTTTGGGGACCCCCACACCTCGATTTGTTTTCTTTGTGGTCGGCCTGGCCACATTTAGGAAAGGGTTGCCCTGAGCTGCTGGTAGTCATGGGGGTTGTCCCCTTTTCCCCCCCCCATCCTCGTGCCCCGGGTAACGTGGGATCCATCCAAGCTTCTGGTGGGACAACCCCCCCCCCCCCCCCCCCCCCCCCCCCCCCCCCCCCCCCCCCCCCCCCCCCCCCCCCCCCCGGGGCCAGTTTTTTCTCTCTGGGTTTTTTCCTCCCCGGGCACACCCTCAAGGGGAAATTCGGGAAACACCCAACAAAATCTTTGGGGATATGAATTTTGGGTTTCCCCTGAAAAACCCGGGGGCCCAGTTAAAAGAATGGGGGTGGGGGGTTGGGGGTGGCCCCTTTTTTTTACCTTCCCCCCGGTCTTTGCCTTGGGTTTAAAGGGTTGGGTTTTAGACCCTTGCTTTTGGCCGAACAACCCCAAAAACAAAATTTTGTTTTTTCCTTTTCCCCCCTTTTTTGTGGGGTTGGCCTTTGCGGGGGACAACCCCCCTGATTCCTTATCAAAAAATCTTCCCCCAAACCCCGAAATCCCGGAGGTTTGCCCAAGGGGGGGGAAACACCCAAAAGGCCCCCAACACGAAAGGTTTTAAAATTCCCCGGGATCGGGGGTGGGCCGGTTAAGGGTTTTCAAAAGGGTTTTTTCGGGGTGTTAAAAGGGTGGGGGTTGCCCCCCGGGGGTCTTTGCCAGGGGCCCCACAAAAACCCCCAAAACCAACCCCCACCCGGGGCCTTTTAATTTTTATTACCCCCCAATTTTGTGGCCGAGTTTGGCCCAAAAATGGAAAAAGGGCCTCCGGACCCCATTTTCCCCTGGGGTATAATGGTCAAAAACCCCTTTTTAGCGGAAGCAAAAATTTTCCGGGTAAACGGTTTGGGAGAAAAGGCCCCGGGGTTTGGGGGGTCCCACACCCGCCAAAAAAGGGGGGCTTGGGAAAAGGTTTCCCCCGGGGGTTTCAGGGGACCTTTTGAAGGAGGGGGTTCCCTTGGAAAAATCCTCCTTCCAAACGCTCCCCCTCCCTTTTAGGGAAAAACTGGGATGCCCCCGGGGCCCGCCCCCAGAATGTGGTCGTCCCCCCTCTCGGCCCCCCAAAGGGGCCCCGGGTGCCAAGGAAAAAGGGGAATTTTTTTGGGGTTTTTCCCGGCAGAACCCGGTGGCCAAATCAGTCGTTTCCCCCCAAAGGGGGTGAGAGGGATTTTTTCCCGGGCCCAGATTTCCCCATGGCCGGCTATTTGGGCTCCAAAACCGGACTTGGAAAACGGGGAAGGGGCAAAATTCCCTTTCCCCGGGATAACCCCTTTTTTTCAGTTTTTGGGTTTTTGGGGTGCCCGGGAAAACCCCGGGGTGTTTAAGGTGTTACCCTGGGTTTAGTTCCTTTATTTGGGGGAAGGTTCGCAAATTGGGGTTGGGTAAATTGGTAGGATTAATTTCCCCTTGGGCTTTGGGGTTTAGGTTACACTCGGTAAGGGGGAATTGGGTTTGGTTCCCAGGGTGGTCCCAAAGGGCTTTAAAAAGCCCCTTTGGTAAACTCTAGCAGATTTTTTTGGGGGGTTTTTCCCCCGAAAAAGTACGGGGCCCGGGGTTTGAAACCCCCCCCAAAAAAAAACCCCCCCCCCAGGGGTTGGGGCCGGAAAAAAAAAAAAACCCCAAGTTTTTTGGGCCCCTTGGGTTGCGGGGAACCTCCCAGGTGGCTTTGGGGCCCGTTCAATTTTTGGGGGTTTTCCCCAATTCGGTCTGCTTTCTTTCCGGCCCCTAATCCCCCGCCCTTTTAAAATCCGGTTTAGGGGGGACCTTCCCCCAACCTTTTCCCCTTTTTGGCTCTGGGTTTGGGGCTTTTTTTCCCTTTGTGCTTGTTTTTTGGTCAGTGCCAACACAGTTGGGATTCGGAGTTACTTTCCTGGGGGGAAGGTTTCGCCTTAGTTGGGTTTTTTTAAATGGGGAAATATTTTTTAAATTTCCCCGGTGTGGGGAAGGGGAATTTTTTTTGGTTTATCTTCCCCCTGTTTTGATAAGAGGGTTGGGTTTCCCTTTTTTAAGTTCTTCCGGTTTAAACCCCCGGGGACTGGAAACAATCTTTTGGGGGGATTTGTTGGGTTTTTACCGGGCCCAGCCTTCACCCCCCCTTTTTGGCAAATTTTTTTTTTTGTTTAAAAATTTTGTTTTTGTTTGAACCCTTTTGGGGCTTCTGGTTAATTCCAACCTTTTTGGCCCAAATTCTCTTCTTTCCTTCTTCTCTCTTTTTTACCGGGATTTCATCCGTGGGAAGGGGGCCCCGGGGACCGGGTTGGGAAAATTTTGTCTTTGGGTCTCCCCCCCCGGTTATTTTTCCCGGCCACCGTCCCCTTTTGTTTGGGGGGCATTTTACCGGTGGAGCATGGATTTTGGCCCCCTTTGATTGGGGGAGTTTTGTTTTTTGAAAGTGTTTTTGGGGGGCCTTAGCCTTTTTCTTTTCCAAATGGGTGGCAGTTATTTAACCGGTCGGGTGTGGGGGGATTTTTTTATTTTTTTCCTTTAAAAGGGGAAGGGAAAACGTTTTTTTTTTTTTTTTAAGGGGGTTTTTAAGGTTTTAAAAGGAAAAGGTTTTTTTTTAAAAGGAAAAAAAAATTTTTTTTTAAATTTTGTTTAAAAAACCTTTGGGGTTAATTTTTAATGCAGGTTTTTCCCCTTTTTTAAAATTTTTAACCCTTTTTTTCAAACGGGGGGTTTTTAAGGAAAAGGAAACCTTGAAAATTCCCAAAGGGTGGGTTTTTTTCCCGGGTTTTTGGGGTTTCCGGGGGGGGTTTAAATTAACAAAAAATTTTTCCCTTTCCGCCCCAATTTTTTATTTTCGAAAGTTTGGGGGTGATAAGACTTGACAGCAATGGTTTAGACGGGCGACGGCAGGGTTCCAGTAAACCCTTTTTCCTTCCTCCTTCCTTCTTCTTTTTCCCCCTCCCGACTTCCCTCCAGGTACGTCCCCCCCCCCTCCCGGGGGCTTCACCTGGACACGAACTGGATGGTGCCAAAGTGCTGGGCGAGGCCCCGTTTGGCTGAGACCACGGGCGAGATGGTGCCACGCTGGGCGAGGCCACGCCTTTTTGGGCGGGACCGGGACTGTAGGGGAGCCCGCCCTCTGACTGGGGCCGGGCCTTTGGGCCCCCCTCCAGGAAACCCCCGTAACAGCTAGTCCCCCCCCCCCCCCCCCCCCCCCCCCCCCCCCCCGGGCAAAGCCCCTTACTTTCCCCCTTGGGAGCGAGGGTTCGGGGTTTGGGCCCACTCCCCCGCGGAACCAACCCGGCTCCGGGGCACCCAGTGCGACAGGGGGCTCCCCGCGATTAAAAGGGGGCAGGGTTTTGGGGGCGCCTGTGGTGTGGAAAAAGGGCAATACTGGGAAATATTTCTTTATAATTGTGTACATGTCCCTATGGCGGGGAAAGCTGTAATTGTGGGTTGTGACGTCGTATGGTAAAAATTTATTTTTTTAACGTGCCTTTTTGGGGGTGGGGTGCTTGATTGCGATTTTTGATGTTGTGTGCGTTGGGGTGCTTGATCGTGATTGTGCATGTTTTGTGGGGTTTTTTTTTAGGGGGTTGTTTGTGATTTTGCTTTTTGTGGGGCGTTTTGGGGTGCTTTATTGTGATCGTGCTTTGGGGGTGTTTGGGTGTTTTTTTTTGCTGGTGTGAATTTAAATTGGGGGGTTTTATCGTAATCTTTATCGGTGGTCTCTTGCGGAATTGGTTTTTGAGTTTAGTCACTTCCCCTTTACTCCCACCCTAGACCGATCCTGTCAGGGGGAGACCTCCCCGGGGGTCGGTCGTGACAGACTCATAAACCCAAAAGTTAAACACCTTCATGTTTTACTGTGAAACGTTTTGAAAAAGAGTTTAATGTTTCGTTTATTTTTTTTTTAAAAAATTCCTTTTTTATCTTTCTCGGGGTTGGCTGTTTGGGGAAAAATTTTTCCCCCCTTTCTTTGGAAAATCAAACTTTTTTCTTTTGTAGTCATTAAAAAATCGGCCTGTAAAAGATTAAATTCTTCTTTCCCTGATTTTTGGGGTCAACTAGCGCTTTTTTATTAACAGCTTGAACGACTAATTTTCTGTTTTTTGTTTAACCATAAACTGTGTTTTCTTTTAGGTTTTGTTTTTTTAAAAAATTTTTTCCGGCCGCATTAACCCGGCTAATGAGCACAGGCCGAGAGCTAAAGACAAAAACCTCCCAGGGGGAAAGCCCGCGGGGGGGCCTATGCCCCTTGCTAAGAGGCCTACACTTGTTCCGGAGATAGAGCACTTATAGTTTGATGCCCCTTTTTAACATATGTAAAAAGCATTTAAAAAAGCAGAATACCTTCGTTTGGTTTTGTGGATTTTGGAAAAAGGGCCCGCCCCTTTGTTTTTGTTGGGATTTGTGTAATGTTTGGGGAATCTGAAGGTTTTTACTTCCCGGGGTTTCTATAAAAAGCAGAATTTCCTGCTATCTTTCCCCTGGGGATTTTCCGGGGCCCGTAGGGACATTTGGAAAAAACCTGAACGGATGCTTTTTATAAAATGAAAAAAAATTTAGGAATGTATATCTTTTTCTTTTTCTTTAATATTCAGCTGCCCCATCATATATTTAAAAAAAAATGTACATTAAGCGGTTTTTTCGGCCCCTTCTTCTTTTCAAATTTTAATGTTTATTACGTCTCTCCAGTTCTCCCGCCTTCCCTGTAACTGTTATCCCCGTTTTACCTTAGGTCAATCCCTAAACCGTATTTTGGGTTTTTAAATTTAATTTATCAAGTTTTCACTGTGGGAAAGGGGTGTTTTTTAGGGAAAAAGGGCAACTGTTTTATTTCTACCCTCCCACCCCCAAACAATTTTTTTTTATTTCGTCAAAATGATGATAAGGTCTAAGCCCGCTAGCGGAGATTTGGTTAGGATGGCCCCCAATCGAACAATTTTTTTTCGTTATTTTTTGGGTTTTAAAAAAATTTTTTACTTTCCCCCTTTTGAATGGTTCTTTTTTTATCTTCACACAGCAAAAAAAAACCTTTTTAAACGATCTTTTTCTGAGACCTAAAACTAAAATTCCTTTTAGGGTCGCCCGCTTCTGGGGTATGGGTTTCAGATGAATCACTCTTTTGTAATATATTTCTAATTTTGACTGATATTGGCGCTAAAACAGCCCTTTTAAATTAGGGTTTGCCCCAAAAACGTCAAAACCAAAAAGAGATGTCAGAAATGCGTACTTTGCTTCGGGGGTCTGTTGATTTGATAACCCGTTTGTAATTTATTTTAAAAATTAGTTCATATGACAATTTTGTCCCTTTTTTGCCCCCTTTAAATATTGGGGGCATGCGCTTTTAAAAAAAACTCAAAAAATAAAAGGGAAAGGAAAAACGGGTTTCCCAAAAAAGCAAAATTTACAGCCACATACCCTTTTTCCGTCTTTAGTATCTGCGGCACCTTTTTCTTTTTTTAGTTGCTTCTTTATTTTTTTTTCTTGAAACGCAAAGTCAGCCCTTTCAGGCCCGGGTTTGCCAAAGATCAGAATAGGGTTTTAAAAAAATGTCTGCATTATGTAAAAAAAATATTTCTTTTCCCCCCCAATTTTTTTGAAAATTTTTTTTAACAATTTCCCCCCCAGATTCTGTACAACTTTCCTGTTTGGGGGCTTTTTGTTAAACGAGCGCCCATTTTTTTAAAATAAGACGCGCAGACCCGGCACAATCACGTCATCGCCCCCCCCGGTCTGGAAATTTGACCGTAAGAATTTTTAAACTTTCCCTCAATATTTGATGGATTTTTGGAACAGTTAAAAGTCCGCTTTTCCCTTCACGCCAAAGGGTTCTTTTTCAGTTTCTATTTCGGGGCAAAAAAAACGAAACCTTGGGCTTGGGACTTTTTTTTTAAACAAAAAAAAAAATTAATTAATTTTTTAAAACCATGGCAAGAAATTTAAGATTTAAGAAGATTATGAAAGTTTTTGACCCGGGGACGACATGAGTGAAATTTAACCCTTTTACACAGCAACGCTCAACGCTCTCAAACGGGTGAATTTTCAAAAAAGTACGGTCGAAGCATTTTAAAAAGTTTTAGGCCAAGAACGTCCCAATTTATAGAAACCCCAAAAAATTTTGAAATTTGAAATGGCCATTTGTCTGTGAAAAAAGACCGGGGGAAACTTGTTTAGCTTACAACTAAAAAAGACCCATCAAAAGTTTTTAGCCTTGGGTTCAATTAGAAAAAAGACTTTCCCCGCGAGGGGTTTCAAAAGCCTTGGCATTTTCTAGAAAAAAAATTAATAGGGGTGCAGTTTTCTAAAATTCAAAACACACTACAAGAAATCCCGACAGAAAACCCAAAAGCAAAACATGGAACTTAAAGAATTAAATCAATTTAGGGAGACGAAATTTAAAAAATGCAACAAGGGGAGAAACCAGTTTTTTAGAAGAAACAGCATTAAAAAAATATACACGACCCACCCCTACCATGAGAGTTTTAGCCCTTTATGTACTTTAAAAAAACCCTTTAGAGGCAATTAAAACCCCCAAACAATTTTGAAAAAATAGGTGAAAATAGATGAAACATATAAAAAAAAGAAAAAAACCTCGTTGAGGCTGACGACCGCATCGTAGGGCCTGATATTAAAGAAAGAATAACCCAAAGACTAAAAGATCTTGAACAAGAGAGATCAGCAAGACTAGAAGTGCTAACTACTAACCGAGACCAATTACGAACTCAAGTGAATAGAATAAGAGAAACTATCGAAAAAATTTTATATGAAGACGCAACGCTAGCAGAACGAATAAGAACATTGTTTAGAGAGCAGGGAGTCACATTAGCAAGCGTTATAAACGGCCTTAGGATTTGCAATAAGCACACTGGTGTTGGCTATTACAGGCGGCGGTGGAGGTCAAAGTCCAGCGCCTCCATCACCATCGCCTCCATCTCCGCCTGATAAATCATGGTAAAAAAACAGCTTGATCATCTTGCAAGTTTATTAAAAAAATTAGCTGGTAAAGCCGTGGACGCTTTACCAGAATATTGGGGAGTATTGCCAGCTGGCTTTTGTCTACTGCAAGCAAAGTAGTTGGCTTTATGGCCGAGCACTTATGGTCATTAGTTCTCGTAATAGTTGGGTTACTATTTAGTAAGATAAAGACCAGTAATCCTATGCCAGTTAACCCAAGAACAAGCGCTGTCTTTTCATATTCATGGTCATCGCGAACAGAGTCCGCGAGCTTTGCTGAGTCTTCAATGACTTTGGGGGTTTGGGCTTCGGGAATTAGATGACTTATTCTTGGGTGTTCTTTTATTGTTTGTAATATTACTGGCTCAGAATTTATGTCGTTTTTCCCAACCTTCTGTTCATTGCCTGCTATAAGAATTTCATTATTATAGTTTATTATTGTACCTATCTGGAGTCTGAGGTCAGAAGGCAGCATGTATAAACCAGTGCCACAGCAAAATCTACTTTCGATCTTGCGTATTGTAAAACATGTTGGTACCTTTGAATACTTGAAGGTAAATCAACTGTAGAATTAATGGCGTCCTCTAAATTTGCTAAGTATTGTTTTTGTGCGTCAAAGCCAGTAGAAGGATCAGTTTATGCTCGATCTTGCCTGTGCTGCGAACCTAGCAAACACCAAACGTAAGTACGAATAGAGTCGTTTATTCGTTCTATTCCCCCCCCTAGTTAGGCCCTTAGAAGTGTCTAAGATAAATGTTGTCCATGCTGTTTTATGCTCTTGCTGTAGGGACCCGGGCTCAACAGTTGTGCCAAAAAGAAAGATTTGAAAGGAGGATGCCAGTCATAGTTATACTTCTGTGCGTGCCCCGAAAATAAAGGTCGCCTAGGCCATGATTATGATCCAACTTTTGTCTAAAGCCTGTCTTGATGTTAATATTGAATTCGTTACAGATCCTTTCAAAAGCCTTCATGTCTATTCTGTTGCTGAGTGGATTAAATGGTTTGTCATTTGGTAATGGAGCTTGCAGTTCAGTCAAAATACGTCTGAAGGTGTAATAAAAATGAAATCTGTACACTGACCTCACCAAAGGATCATGGTGATTTAAATGATCGGCATACGACACTCCACACCCAGTTGATGCGCAAAACACAGCAAAGTTTAACTGGTTCTGATAAAACTGCATCGGGTGACTAAACCACGCTTTCTTGATGTGGTCGTTTTCATAGGGGGGTTAAGATAGCTCTTCAATGGAGTACTCACCTTTTTATGAAAAGAGGCAGTCTGGGTCACAGCAATGTCAAGAGTATCAGTTGCTATATTTTAAGATTGTAGTGCGGCCCAACAGAATATTTTTCGCCAGTATATTTGAATGCACTCATTTTTATTTCGTTTAAAAAAAAAGTTTGTAACAATAACAACCCAAGACCGTCCTTCGTTTTTAGAACATGCTATTGATAACGAATGCGGGGCCAAAATGGTTGCGCTTCATGAAATATTTTACAAAGTCGTATGTTTTAATATAAGTGAATCAAAAGAATAATAGACAAAAAATTGA
>CM031628.1:35584074-35631574 GCA_018398815.1 Conus ventricosus
GACCTTCCGGCTTGTTCTCTGACGAAGAACAACAACTGTGACTGTGATTCACATGTCCAATCTCGTCATTCAGCACTGGTGTCTGTGCGTCGTCTCTTCCTTGCTGCGACCTGTTGCCTTCCCTGGTGTGAAAGCACTTCCCCAAAGTCTGCGGACCTGACATGTGTCCAGGACATAAACATCTTGCACTGAACTGTGGACAGTGTGACTGGTTTCTGACCAATAACCACTGTCTGCTTCCAGAAAGAAACCACTTAATTCCATGTCGAGTTTGCTCTGTGTTCGATGGAAAAAGCCTACACCTTGAACGACAGGCAGTACTGGTAAACGAAAGTGACACAGGCTTATGGTTATGTGAAAATGTCACCAGCAAGAGTTGTCTCCTTTGACAGTTCTGTTCAGCAGAGAGTGGTAGCAGTTGCCTCCACTTACTTTGATTTACACCAACCAAAATGCGTGACAAATTCATGCTGCTTGTTCTCTGGTTATAACCCTTGCTCTCAAAGGTCTTGTTCTGCAATGATTACACTTGCACCCAACCAATATGTATACAACCAGTACACAAACTGTCTGAGAATACAACTGCTAGTAGTTTACGAGCGCAATAATGATTGTATAAGATTTGTAGGACAAAGATGACTTGTAGACACTGAATCAAATTCCCTTGATCATTAGTAGACTGACGCTGCCACCATCTTCTTCAGAGCTTCAGATCAAGGTCACACCTGCACAATATGACAAGAATACCGCACATCAGCATACTGTCGTTTCAAAAGCCCAGAGTTACTGTTGTGTAAGAGCTGAGCTCTGCTCAACAAACATCTGTAAATTATCAGTCCTGATCTTGACTCAACAGCTTTCATTTGCAACAACCACAAAGGTCTGGTCATTCAAAACAATGTTGGGCACAGGATGTGTCTGAAACCAATTGAACCTCAAGTGGCAATAACAAATGTAATAGAAGACAAAGATGTGGTTAGTCAGTGCCACAGTCAGGATTTTCTCATTTCTAGTGAGTGACCCTTATTATGATCAGTCACCACCACCACCAACATTTGTGTGTCATGCATCAAGTTAGATGAGCACATGGACGAGCGCAGACCACGAGAGTCAGTCAGCAACAACACAATTTTAAGCACACATCAAACTAGATGGGACACACAGGAGATATCAGACCACAATGGTTGGTCACCAACAATAATCTCTGCCAAGGTTAAAGAAATCTTCAATCCACTCTTTCATTTTTGAATCAGTTCATGAGTGAAAATCTTGCCACGGGAACTATCATCAATTTGGACTGAAAGAGTTACTTCCCATGTCCATTCTCACATGCCGAAGACAAAATGACAACATCTTCATCATTAGAAAGTCATGAAAATAAATACTTTCCTATATATCACTTTATCAGTTAATAATTTATCAACAGTAACTCCACAGCGTTCTTATTATTCAGTGGTCAGTTAACAATTCATCAAATGTAAGGCCACAGTGTTCTCATTATTCAGTGAAATTTTGAAAGATTTTGCTGAGCAATACTGTATCAGCAGCCCTGATTTGGCCCCTTATGGTCTGCCAGGCTTTAAACAAAATAAGTTGTACTGAATTCTGTGTGAAGACGAAAAAGAAGAAGAGAAGAAGAAGAAAAAGAATACCTAGCAAATCAATAAGACAATTTCTTAAGAATGAAAAATGAGTGGAGATGAAATATGGTTTACATCAATACATGAGTAGTTGTGGGTGTAGTTATCTCCACCTGGGAAATTATGTGTGCCCTGCATCGATTGGTTGGTTGGTTTCGTTGTCTGTCAGCAAGATAGTGCAAAAATCACTGATCTAAATTTTTACCCATGTTATATCCACCAGGAAATTCTTTGGGTTTGGGCTAAGGCTGGCTTTGCTCACAACAGCCTAGCCATTGTAGATCTTCTTTAGCATGGCCAGTCTTACAGTCTTCCTTCAGTGCTGGATGGAGGTGGGGCACTGGAGTTTTTCTGTAAGGGCAGAAACATTAGAGGTGTTGTGATGGCGGTTGATCACAAATCAAGCTTCTCTGCTTTGGACAGCCTCAATTTTGCTGATGTGCTGGGTGGGGGGTCCCATCTAGGCATATTCAGGAATGGATCTGCCAAGGGTTTTGTAGGTAACTGATTTGTGTTGATCGTGAGTTTGTGCCTTAAGAAGCCATGGGTCTTGTCAGCCTTCAAGCACAAATTGTTATGCTAATCCAAACCAAGTCTTGACTGATGAGTAATCATGTAATGGTGACATCAGCATACTTGGTGAAGGTGACAGTTGCCACAGTATGGCCATGAAGCTTGCATTGGTGTACAGCTGTGGTTTTCATCTTCAGGTTATGACAGGAACAGTTATGCGTTTTTCTGGGAAGGGGGGGCGGGGGGGGGGGGGGGGGGGTTGTGGAGGGGGGGG
Source organism: Conus ventricosus (assembly GCA_018398815.1). NCBI lineage: Eukaryota > Metazoa > Mollusca > Gastropoda > Neogastropoda > Conidae > Conus > Conus ventricosus. The sequence continues at coordinate 35,586,502 of CM031628.1, forward strand.
GGGGGGGGGGGGGGGAGAGAAAAGTCATGTCTCAGCTGTCCTACCATTCCTCAAAATCTCTGTGCAAACAAACTGAGCTTGAAGAAGAAGAAACGGTTTACAACAACAACAAAAACAGAAAAGAGAGAGAAAAAAAAAGAAGAAAAAAAATCCTAAATTCCGTGCATTTGAATTTTGATCTGTGAGTAAATTCACATAGCCTAGTAGGAGTCAAATCGGTTGCTGGCATACCAGTTTAGGCAAAAAATGACGTCATTTGATGCCACAACACACATCCGCCTACTCAGAAATGTGTGAGCACGACTTGGCCTAACGGCCTTCGTTCATTCGTCCTCTCTCGGGCTTCGCCCTACTCTAATCTAAAGACCATCGATTCTGCTTTGGAGTAGACTGGGACACTGGTGACGTCATTTTTTGCCTAAACTGGTATGCCAGCAACCGATTTGACTGAGCAACAAATTTGACCGCGACAGGCTATACAGAGAGAGAGCACACACTGGGTTAATTGACGTAACAAAATGCATTTTTCATGTAGGCCTATACAAGCTATAGTTTACGGAAAGAATGCAATCATTATACATGCCATTCTGACACAAAATGCCATCATTTAAGAGGAACATACCGAGCCAAGAACTCGTGTGCCCTTGTGCCACTTGCAACCTCCACTGAGCTGTTGAATCTTTCGTACGATCCTGTAGCCTTGGCCTATGCTGGTATTTTTTTCGGAGAGTTCTGCCCCTTGCATGGAGCAATCTATATCTAAAAGATTATAATCATTATTGAAATGAAAAAGATGTGAAAATTTTTTTGAAAATTAGATAGATAAGTTGAATATAAATTATTATATATAACAATCAAACTAAATATAAACTTTAGTTTGGTGAAAATAATGAACGATGATTGTTATAAGGCAACGAAAGTACTAAGCTTAAGACCTCCCCTCATGTCTGCTTGTCGGCATATGCCTGGCCTGACATTGAAGAAGTGTGTTTAGTGCGGTTGGGCCTGTTGAGTAAGTTTATTTCTTTGCGTTCATTTCATTCTTCAAGAGAAAAGGGCCTCTTTGTTAAATTTGCAATAGACAGTTAAGTTAGCGTATTGCTTTTACTGAGAACATCCATTCTCGTTTCAAAGTCGACGATTGACTCGGTGGACACACAAAATGCACTGACCAAGGTTGTCCACAGGCACTGGATTTAAAATCTTTTGATCTTGATTTGTTTACGTCGATAGGACCCAATTTTAGGGACATAGGACAAGAGGGGAAAATGGGGAAGGTACTTGCTGATTGAAGTAATGCATCGAAAAAAAAAATGGCGATGGTATTTCATCTCATGTTTTAAGTAGGGCCTAGGCCTACTGTCTTCTCTTCTTCTTCCTAAAATACTGGTTCACGCAAAATTGAGTAGATCACCAGCGTGCATGTTTAAAAAAGAAAATGCGACTCAGCCTGTTGGCCCCTGGAGCAAAATTTGGCAACAAGGGGTCGCACATAAAATTTAAAGGGTTAAAAGCAATGAGGTAACCATAAAATATATCCCCTGGGGAAGTTAAAATTTTAAAAAGTCAATCAATATGCAGATCTCAGGATTGTCTTATCAATTTGATTTTTAGAAGAGACTGCATTTGTGGCAATCTTGATGGCACCCGGCAGTGAGTTCCACAGCCTTACAGAACTGGGATAAAATGAATGTACATAAATGGCTGTCAATATTTGATGCAGGTATGGAATAAGATTGACCGCCACTCCTGGTGATACTTTTATTAAATACTAGTTGTTCCATTGGAATATCAATTAGTTTAGCTCTGCCTTTGAAGAAGGTATTAAGTTTAATAAAGGCTCTTCTCTCTTCTAAGGGTTTCCATTTTAATTTCCTCATGTTCTTCCTAGTATTCCCTTTCTCTCTGATATGGTTCCCTGCTATGAACTGTGCTGCTCTCTTCTGAATCTTTTCGAGGTTATCAATGTCCTTTAGATTGTAAGGATCCCAGACTGAGCAACCATATTCCAGTACTGGTCTAACCAGTGTTTTATAGCAGTCGTCCTTAACCTTTTGTTGGCAGTCGTTGATGTTCCTGTATAAGAAAGCTAAGATGTTGTTTGCTTTCTAAATTCTTACATACTAAATTGTAATGTTCTTTCCATTTGAGACGACTATCTATAATCACGCCTAAATATTTTGCAGCATTGGTTTCTTTAAGAATAGTATTGTGAATAGAGTATTCTGATCTAGTTGGTGAGCGTTTATTACATATGCGCAACACTTGGCACTTCTGGGGATGAAATTCTATCTTCCAAGTTCTTCGGGGAATGATGTGCTTTCTTCTTTGAAGAAGGTTGCCAAGATGTTTATTGTTGTTTATCCTGCCTGATGCTTGTCTCCTCCTCAGTGACAATGGTACCTAGTAAGACAGATGACTGTTGCAGGCACATCATGAAGTGGACCCCAGCTCTGTACAAACGAAGTCTGGCCTTTGGCTGGCGCCGGTTGTGGGGTAGCAAGAGAATTAAGTACCCGGACTACCCCGCCCGCATTCCCAGAGTGCTTGGTAAAAAAGGTAATAAAGGAAAGCATCTCCTGATGTTGGCATTTAAGTTATGTTGTGATTGACGTTTGCATGATTCTACATTGTCAGAGATTTACATAATTCAGTTGTGATGATTCCTTGTCAAAAATATTGTTTCATTGGACATCAACATAATGAAGGAAAGAAAGGGTTAGACAGGCCTAAAGGCCCTAGCAAAGGAGTACAGCTGGTTCTTTGTATTTTTAATCATAACAAACATGTAGTGAACTTGTATTTAAGGAAAGAAAGGGTTAGACAGGCCTAAATGCCCTAGCAAAGGAGTACAGCTGGTTCTTTGTATTTTTAATCATAACATGTAGTGAACTTGTATTTAAGGAAAGAAAGGGTTAGATAGGCCTGAATGCCCTAGCAAAGGAGTACAGCTGGTTCTTTGTATTTTTAATCATAACATGTAGTGAACTTGTATTTAAGGAAAGAAAGGGTTAGATAGGCCTAAAGGCGCTAGCAAAGGAGTACAGCTGGTTCTTTTTATTTTTAATCATAACATGTAGTGAACTTGTATTTTTCTGTTTGTTTATCATTAATGTTGGAGAGGTATAATTTTCTGGTATTAACACCAATAAGTGTATCAAATATGGTACATTTCATTGATCTTTGGGTTTTGGAAGGTAGTTCTCTCTGTTGGCCCTGGGATACATGTCTCTTGTGCACAACATCTTGAAGTGTAGATTTCGATACTAATCTGTCTCATACTGACAAAATGACATTGATGTAGGCTGATTGCCCCATCCAAGGAACCACCACTTCCAGCCTGTCCTCCGCTGCTTTCTTCACCGATCCGTTCAGCCGCAAAGTATGGTGTGAAATGTCATGAATCTTTATTGAGATGTATCAAGTGTTCGTCAGCTTATACTTGAATGAGTTGAAATGGTGTGGATGTCAGCCTGATGAATCTTGTCCTGTCCATACTTTGTGGGCATGTTTTACATGTGTGTTGTGTTGACAGCAATCCACCAAAACAAGCTGGACACCAATGTCGTGGAACAAAGAAAAGCTATTTGTTTGTAGTGTCAATCATGAACAATTAAACAGCTTGACTTTATTAAGTAAAGAAGTTCCAGGGCTTCCTGTAGGTGGCTTACTTATGGAGCCCCCACGACCCTAAGCACTGTATCACACAGTCCTAATGAGATTTTAGAGGGTCCCTCTTGCACAATACATGATGCAAAAAGAAGTGGGGAGGGGGTAATATTCATTTTTTTTTCAAAATCCTGAATGATATACACAACATCAATCAATCAGAGACATTGACACAGTCAGCTATGGCTACTGGGAACTGCTGACATTTGTGATAATCCGCATTCCAGTAAAGGGAGCTATAGCCTGGAAGCAGGATCGGAACTTTCCAATGACCCTTATGTTCAGTGCTGAAACTGGTCAGCCAAGCTTGTTCAAGTTTCAGTCGACGCCAATAAGCATAGGTCAGTGCTTCCTTCACTCAACACCAATAAGCATAGGCGAGTGCTTCCTTCACTCAACACCAATAAGCATAGGTGAGTGCGTCCTGCAGACTTGGGAACTGAACTGTTGATGGTCAGGACTTTCAGATTTTAGAAAGTCAAAGATGCATATAATGTGGTTTAAAACAGAAGCCTAGAAGTTTGATGGAGTGAAGTCATGAAGTTGTTCTCTTTTTTTTTTTTCTTTTTTTTTTTTTTAAGCTTTCCACCTGAAGGGTCTGTCTGAAATTTACCTGGGAATTTCTAGCCCAGTGCGTGTCACAGGTGTGGAGGTGGTGGATCCCACGGAGAGGCCAGAAGAGGAGGAATGGCGGCCCCGGTGGATGACCCTCGCTTCTTCCAAGCCCCCAAAGAACATGAGCTGTGGAACTACAATGAAGACCCAGCTTTCATCTGCACCCCGCGCATCTGTATTCACCAGGGTAAGGAGGGAGAGGTGGGGTTGGGAGAGGGGGAGGGGACAGTCAGGCACTCTTAATGAAAAAACAAAAAAAAACGTGCGTTGACTGAGGCATGGTGTGTGTGGGTTGGGAGGTAGCCAGATGGGGAGAAGGTAGATGCTCCAGAACGGTTGTACCCACAAAGTTATATGGTACGCATAATGTTGGGGGGCGGGAGAGGGGGCAGAAGGTAGGGAAGGGAGGGGGGGTGCTGGTGTGACCTCTAAAATGTATTTTCATCGAGTAGGGTGGATGGGGAGGGGGGGGGGGGGGGGGAACGGATAATCCCAAAGTGCATGTGCTGCAAGCATTTCAGTATGGTATAAAATGTTTTCACCAAAAACACGGCCAGTGGATGTGGGAGAGAGGAGGTGGGGGTGGGCAAGAAAACAGCGGCGGTGGATAATGCAGTCAGTCACCATTTCACCCATGTAGCAGTGAACTTGACAACTGAGAATGGGTGATGTGGGGGAGGGAGGGGGGGGGGGGGGGGGGGAGAGAACTACGGTTCCCACCCTCTTCTAACCCTCAGCTAAAATGATCAGAGATGTCAGAGTGGGTTGACAAGCCAGATTGTGTGAGTGTGTGTGTGTGTGTGTGTGTGTGTGTGTGTGTGTGTGTGTGTGTGTGTGTGTGTGTGTGCGTGCATGTGCGTGTGTGTGTGTGTGTGTGTGTCTGTGCGTGCGCTTCTGTGTGTGTGTGTGTGTGTGTGTGTGCATGCACGCATATGTGTGTGTGTGTGTGTGTGTGTGTGTGAGACAGGTGTGAAGCAGGCAGCCTGTCTGGCCAAAGCTCAGGTGTTCCAGGGGCTGCCTCCAACCGTTGATGGCATCTTCCAGAGCCTACAGCCTTCAGAGCTCACAGTCAGTACCGTGTTGTACTCAGCAGTGCACTACTGTGTTGTACAGTAGTGCGCAAACACCTCATGTATTACACATACACATGCATGATTACATTATGAGAGAACTTTAGGTGTCATTCCAGTATAACAGAGGCTAAATAATACTTATGAGCATCTGACTTTTGGGGGGAGTGTGGGGAGAGATATTGGAGAAGGTTCTTCAAATTAAGGTTTAGATAGAATTAGAAAGATAAAAGTAATAACAGTTATCATGCTAGTAAATTTTAAATCCAGCACGGCAAACTCAAACAGGCAGAAGGGTCAAACAGTACTTCAGCCTGGTCAGAACAATCAGTAAAAGTCGATGTGCCACGAACGGAACAGTCTGATCTCCTACTGTGGACATCTGGTCAAACATAAAATAAATCATATGAAGTGCTGGTATCCTATATTGTGATCGGTGTTTTTGTTATCTAAACCACTGAAACACCAGTGATTACTGGATAACATGAACCCTGAGTAATTTTTTTTTCCAAGCGGATGAGAATTAATAGAAAAAAAAATAGAAAGAAACAGTAAACAGTGCCAGGCCCCATCCATTTTCAGTAGTCGTGGTAAGGAAGGTTCATGATATGTCATTGAGGTTACGTTCGATTTGTCATCATGATGAAAAAAAAAAAGAAATTTAAAAAAAAGTTGCTCATCTCCCATGGTCTAATCACCCTCGGGGATTATTTTGTTTTGTTTTGTTTTGTTTTTGGTTGTTGTTTTTTTCCCGCTAGATTGGGAGGATGTTATCTGTGCAACTACCAAACTTGGAGTGACATTGTAGATCCTAAAGTACTGATTCTGAGTCTGTTGGTATGTATTCTTTTGATTAAAACAGGGCCATCAAGAATAAAGTCTGGTTATTTCAACATCACTAATAATGCGATTATTATTATTATGAGGTAAATGTTGGGCATCCTTTTGTGATGTGTAGAATCTCTCTTCGGTCAGGCCTCCCACTCGGTGAATTCACAGATTCCCACAAAATTTTTAAAGTGAGAAGTGAGAATCTACAAAAGCAAAAAAAAAAAGTAAAAATAAAAAACAAAATCAAATGAAAAGAAAAGAGATTTAAAAGAAATTTCAGGGAAAAAAAACCCCAAAAAACCCAAGAGGAGAAGAAATAATCAGGAGTGGAATCTGTAGAATGTTGTCATGTTTTGGGCATGTTGGCAGTCAACACTGGCATCACGAAATCTCATGTACACTTCTTCCCAAGAGCTGGCAGTGGCCATTTAATCTGCCTGGTTGTTTACTCTGACTTAGGAGCTCCCACATGGTCTGACGCATGAGACAGTTATCGCTGCCTAGGTGAAGGCAAAGTCATGTCATACTAAAGTATGATGCTGTGTTTTGGCAAGAAGCTGGAAAAGTTGAATTAACTGACTTACATTCTACAGACAAATGGTCCTGGTTCTGGCTTTACCAAAATTAAAATTGCATCTAATTGCAAAGTGAGGCAACTGCATGTGGAAATCTAAACAAATTTTAGATAAATGTTAGCGAACCACCAACAAAAAACACGTGGACAAACGAATCACAAGACAAACCACGACGCGTTTCGACCTCTCAGGTCTTCTTCAGGCAAGATACAAAACAATTAGAACAACGAAAATGACCGAGCAATCACTTACTTTCATTCAGTTTTGCGCAAGATAGGTGCTGAATTAAAAGTGGATGATTCACTGCGCAATGCGTCAGACTACACCGTTCTGAAAACAAGTTGACAAAATTTTCAGAGATAGGAGGAGCATGACTTTTGGACACACACCCTACCTTCAAGGAAAAAAAAAAAAAGGGATTTTTGCATCTGCGCAGCAGAAAAAGCAAGCCCTTCTCAACACCCATTTTTTCCTTCCATCCTCCCCTCCCACCATATTTCTAAAAATTTTGTTACGTAGGTACCCAAGGTGTGACCAGCGCATTGAGCTAATGCATAGGTCAGACATCTAAACCATAGCCACGAGACTCTCTTCTTATTCATTTACCCATCAGCTTTATATGAAATCCAACACACACAAAATTGGCAGTGTTACATGTTACTGAGGCAGATAAAAACAAAAATTTATTATCATTATTTTTTTTTTTTGTACACAGAATACATTGCTACAGCGCTACATCATGCAAGCCAGTACTGGAACACGACCAAAGAGAAACTGCCAAAGAGATTCGAACCGCGAAAGCCAGGCTGGAAGTTTCAGGCTCGGTACGGCATCCCACCAAGCTGCAAGCGTGAGTCGTCAAAAGTGATTGCTGTGTTTAAGTTGTGTTGGTCAGTTCTGTCTGACGTCATGACGTCTGTTAAAGATGTGTGAACATTGCTTTTGCTTGTGTAAGCTTAAACTGTCTGTTTGTTGCTGATGATTTCTTTGTTTTTATTGTTGGTTGGAGCGGTTTTGTTGTTGTTTTTTTCTTTGTTTGTTTGTTGTTGTTTTCGTGGATGTCTGTAGCATGTCCGAAGATCTGTGTTGTTAACGTCTAATCCTTGTAAACGTACATGCCTTGGTGACTTGTTTTGTGAAACTGTATTCATAATTAACAGACGTGCACTGGTGAACGGTTTTGTTACGTTGTGTTCAAAATAAACACACAAACACTGATGATACCCATTCACGTCCATTCACTCGAACACCATCTTGTGGCGTTGCAGCGGGATCTTGATACGCAATTTGCTGCGACTTTGCCAGGCTCAGGTGATTTCCTACCCGAGTCTTGGAGAGCGACGTCAGATCTACCATCCGTATATCAACTCGCACTACTTCTATAGAGGTGAGTGGTGGTAAAGCAGGTGTAAAGTCTTTTTTTTTTTCTCCAATTTTTGTGTGTGTGTGTGTGTGTGTCATGGTGATCTCAGTATCAGTGTCCCTTCATGTGATGTGTTCGTGTGGAAGTCTCGGATTGCGGCAGATTCATGAATGACTTATGTTTTATGGACAAGCAGATCTGCTACTTCGGTTTGGGGGATTTCTGTGAAAAATATAAAAGAGAATGATGAAAGTTTCAAAAAAAAGTTTATTTCTAGGGAGAAGACAAAAAAAGTGGCCGAGGAATTGGTCGAAAGCTGGTGCCGTTTTCGTTAAGCTAGACAGCACGGCACTGACATCTTTTTGACTTATGTGAACTTCTTTGCGAGAGTGGAAAGATGCCATTTTGTGCGTATGTTTGAGGGCAAAATAATGCCATTCTCTGATGACGTATGTTGGCAAGTTGCTGCAAAAGTTACAAAAGCTTTATGGACGGATTGTCCTGGCTGTTGTTGAACCACTTCTTGCGCATATTTGTGTCAGATTGCAGCATTTTGAAAACAAGTTTTAAAATTTTTCGAGGGGAGGGAGAGCATGCACGCTGGAATTTCTCTCCAGTGCCCCCACTATGACATGATGTGTTCTGAGCAGTGTCAGTTTTCAGTGTGGAGATGTCGCTGTATGATAGTCCACACACGCTACAGGTCACATCATCTTTCTATACAGGACAGTGTCCGTTTCAGCATGAAGGTCTACATCATTGCACGTTCACCTGTCCGTGTCATCTTTCTTCACAGGTCAGCAGTGGTGGTGCGGGGTTTAGCCAATTGCCTCGTCACGTCTGACCAGCCCTTGCCACGCTTCGCCGACGAGGACAGCGTGGACGCCAGTGCCCAGCACAAGCTGCCTGACCTGTACCCTCTGCTGCCCACCATTGACCTGCTGCATCAGCATAACTACACCTTGGAGCACAACACAGGTGAGCATGCCGTGGAAAACATCACAGGTGAAGTCACCTAGCAACACAAGCGCTGATAACTACACTTTGAGCACAACACAGGTGAGCATACCATGGAAAACATCACAGGTGACTTCAACGTGGAACACAAGTGCTGGTAATTACACCTTGGAGCACAACACAGGTGAGCATACCATGGAAAACATCACACACAACTTCAATGTGGAACACAAGCGCTGATAACTACACTTTGAGCACATCACAGGTGAGCATACCATGGAAAACATCACAGGCGACTTCAACGTGGAACATAAGCACTGGAAATTACACCTTGGAAAACATCACAGGTGAGTATACCGTGAAAAACATCACAGGCGATGTCCCTAGCAACACATGCGCTGGTAACTACACCGTGGAAAACATCACAGGTGAGTATACCATGAAAAACATCACAGGCGAAGTCACCTAGCAACACAAGGGCTGGTAACTACACTGTGGAAAACATCACATGTGAGTATACCGTGAAAAACATCACAGGTGAGTATACCGTGGAAAACATCACAGGTGACGTCACCTAGCAACACAAGGGCTGGTAACTACACTGTGGAAAACATCACAGGTGAGTATACCGTGAAAAACATCACAGGTGACATCACTTTGCAACACAAGCGCTTATAACTACACCTTGGAAAACATCACAGGTGAGTATACCGTGGAAAACATAGGCGACTTCACCTTTGGAACACAAGCGCTGGTAACAACACCTTGGAAAACATCACAGGTGAGTATACTGTGGAAAAATCACAGGTGAGTTTACCGTGGAAAACATCACAGGCAACAGCACTTAACAACACAAGCACTTATAACTGCACCTTGGAAAACATCGCAGGTGAGTATACCGTGGAAAAATCACAGGTGAGGATACCATGGAAAACATCACAGGCGACATCACCTTGGAACACAAGCACTGGTAGCTACACCTTGGAACACAGCACAAAAACCTGTACTTTGGAACACACCAAAGCTACACCTCGGAACACAAGCACAGGTAATTACAAATTTGGAACCCAGCTCAGAAACCTGTACTTCGGGACACACCAAAGCTAACTGCACCTCGGAATACACTGAAGCTACATCTTGCAACACACGCACAGGTACATCAGAACACAAGCACAGGAAACTACGCTTAGGAACATGCATATATTTACTACACTTTGGAACACAAGCTAATTGTACCTTTAAGCTCAAGTACAGGTGTCTGTACTTGGGATGTGCTTTATAGGTGCACCATTTCACGTCTGTTTGTTTATACTTTTTTTTCCTCAGATTAAAGTATTAACTCTTTCATTCCTACTTTTCTATGAACCATTACGTCCTCTTGTTCCTAGATTCTTATAACATGAGTATTCCTTTCATTCCTGGATCTAGAGAAAAAAAGAAGAAGTGTAAAGTGAGAACAGCCACATATGCAGTAGCAAACCGGCCAGAATAGGGCGGCGACCACTTTCCCACACTGTCTGCCGCGCAAGCAACCCAGTCATGATGTGTACCGATGAAGCGACTCTCGCAAAGTTCAAAGCACTTACCGCAAGAACCGATTTTCCGGGCTGCAGGAAGGAAGGGAGGAATTTTGTGCTGCCCGGGGTTCAGGAAGGAAGGGAGGAATTTTGTGCTGCCCGGGGTTCAGGAAGGAAGGGAGGAATTTTGTGCTGCCCGGGGTTCAGGAAGGAAGGGAGGAATTTTGTGCTGCCCGGGGTTCAGGAAGGAAGGGAGGAATTTTGTGCTGCCCGGGGTTCAGGAAGGAAGGGAGGAATTTTGTGCTGCCCGGGGTTCAGGAAGAAAGGGTACGATTGCTGCAAACCGGAAAACGGGGCTGTAGGGATGAAAGAGTTAAAATGACTGATGGGAAAAATTGCTACGTCATGCCCACCAGAAGCATCTGTCCACAGAACTGGCAGGGGTCACTCTTACCAAACGCGAGCTTTAACACAGATCGCCTCCCTTGCGGATTTTGGAAAATTGCGTACGATTTCGAAGCAATTATTATTGTCTCAAGAGTCCCTGGTGGCGCAAATCTTAATGACTGATGAGTGGAAGAGGGAAGAACAGAACTTTGTCACGTTTTAGAGAATGAAGTACACATGTACACAAAACTGGAAAGAGATGGGGTGAGGTAAGGCTAGCAAAGGAAATATATCGGATTGGAAGTTGGGGTGGGGGGGGACTTTATGTGGTAAATAATCCACACATCTTGTGTACAATATTCAGAAGATTTGCAGATGAAGTACACCCATGACAATTTTTCGTGTTTTTTTTTAGTCCGTCTCATTCAGGCTTTTTCTCCCTTGAAAGTGCTTTGGGATTTCAGTAGCAGCTTAGGTCACCCTGCATTGCGATGTAGTGTTAGGCATACAGACCGTCATTCAGCTGGCGGGGGGCTTGGTAGTCTGGCAGGAAAAGTCTCTGCACCTTGAGGAGGTCATCACCGGTTCAGTTCTGGATGTGTTGGTCATCATGTTGTTGAAACGTCTGTGGTAGGTGGGTGTCTCCCCCCTCATCTCCCCGCCCTCCCTCCAGTGATCTTTTGCCCTCTAGCATCTTTTGTTTTTTCCCTGTTACATGGTAAACATACCAGTGAAGACTGACACTGACACACAGTCAAATTTAACAGAAAAATCATTGTGTTTTTTTTCTGCCGGACAAAAGGAACAAACAAATTACGAGACGAAACACGACGCGTTTCAACCTCTTTGGACTTCTTCAGGCGAGATGAGCAACATACAGGACAATGAAGACAAAGGACGAGCAATCACTTACTTAGCATCGATTTTGTGACAATCTGAGAAGATAAGTGATTGGTTGTTCTTCGCTTTCACTGTCCTGGATGTTGTTTATCTTGCCTGAAGAAGACCAAAGAGGCCGAAACGCGTCGTGTTTCGTCTTCTAATTCGTTTATCCCTTTTGTCCGGCGGAATGATGATAATTTTCTTTTAAAAGTTGTTTCAATTTCCGCCTGCCGTCACCTCACTATGATGGTTGAACAGGTCTGAAATCGGAGTGGAGAAACGGTCGGCTGCACACCTTGGTGATCACGGACAACAATCACTACAAAACAGACCAGCGCTTGGCCCGCGACATCCTCTTCTGTCTGGCTTACACTGTCGCCGAGGCCAGACATCGCTATGGGGTGAGAGGAGATTGTGTGTGTGTGTGTGTGTGTGTGTGTGTCTTTGTACCATACAGTCTCTGTTGTCAGGTAAGCCTAAATTACTCTATCATGTGTGTACCACATGCCATTTTTTTGGTGGAGGAGCTTAGGTCAGTGTGTGTGTACATGTGTGTGTGTGTGTGTGTATGTGTGTGCATTTGTATGTGTACATGTGTGTGTATGTGTGTATGTGTATGTGTGTGCATTTGTATGTGTGTCTCTCTCTCTCTCTCTCTCTCTCTCTCTCTCTCTCTCTCTCTCGCTCTCTCTCTTTCTCTTCTCTCTCTCTCTCTCTCTCTCTCTCTCTCTGAGTATACCACATAATGTCTGATGTTAGATAAGCTTGGATCTCTTATGTGTTTGTGTACCACATGATTTCTGTTGTTGGATATGCCCAATTCTCTCTCTGCGTGTGATTATAGTCGCAGGACTATAACCTCATTCTCTGCCTGATTAAGTGTACAGGATGATTGTTAACTACCTGACTATGGTTACAGAATGAAGATCTTTTGTTTCCCATCCAATTATGGTTACAGGATGATGATATTGTGCGATGTCTGATTACGGTTATAGAATGATGAATTTGGTCATTGCCCGACCATTATTACAAACAAGATTAGGATCTTGTTCACAGTCTGATAATGCTTACAGGATGATGGTCTTGCTGTCCATCTGGTCTGAGTCACAGGATGATGAAATGTTTCGATTTTTGGATAATTCCCACAAAACTGTCCAGGTGTTCATACACAAACAAATGCATTCTAATCAGTCATCAGTGATATAATTCCTTGAAATATGTGTGGATCGTACTGTGGTCCTGGTGAACGATGCTGGTCGGAAATTTCCCGAGGTAGATCCGGCTCAATGCCAAGGGAAGACCACCTGTGTGGACACTGATGGTTGTGCAGGAGGTGAGCCGACTGCCAGAGCCGGTGTGCATCCAGAGCGTCTCCTTGGATCACCAGACCCTCAGCTTGTCTGCTTCCAACTCAACACGCTTGCCATGGACTCTGACACCGGCATCAAGAACCAGGTGATGGACGGAATCACTCATGTCTGTTCACTGCTTCTTGTACGAAAGGAGTGAAGTATAACATAGTACTGAAAAGAAACCAAGGAAATATTGAGAGGGATGAATTATACATAGTACTAAAAAGAAACCATGGAAAGATTGAGAGTGATGAATTATAACATAGTACTAAAAAGAAACCAAGGAAAGATTGTGAGGGATGAATTATAACATAGTACTAAAAAGAAACCAAGGAAATATTGAGAGGGATGAATTATAACATAGTACTAAAAAGAAACCATGGAAAGATTGAGAGGGATGAATTATAACATAGTACTAAAAAGAAACCAAGGAAAGATTGTGAGGGATGAATTATAACATAGTACTAAAAAGAAACCAAGGAAATATTGAGAGGGATGAATTATAATGTAGTACTAAAAAGAAACCATGGAAATATTGAGAGGGATGAATTATAACATAGTACTAAAAAAAACCAAGGAAATATTGAGAGGGATGAATTATAACGTTAGTAGTACTAAAAAGAAACCGTGGAAAGATTGAGAGGGATGAATTATAATGTAGTACTAAAAAGAAACCATGGAAAGATTGAGAGTGATGAATTATAACATAGTACTAAAAAGAAACAAGGAAATATTGAGAGGGATGAATTATAATGTAGTACTAAAAAGAAACCATGGAAATATTGAGAGGGATGAATTATAATGTAGTATTAAAAAGAAACCATGGAAAGATTGAGAGGGATGAATTATAACATAGTACTAAAAAGAAACCAGGAAAGATTGAGAGGGATGAATTATAATGTAGTACTAAAAAGAAACCATGGAAATATTGAGAGGGATGAATTATAATGTAGTATTAAAAGAAGAAACCATGGAAAGATTGAGAGGGATGAATTATAACATAGTACTAAAAAGAAACCAAGGAAATATTGAGAGGGATGAATTATAACGTTAGTAGTACTAAAAAGAAACCATGGAAAGATTGAGAGGGATGAATTATAACATAGTATTAAAAAGAAACCAAGGAAATATTGAGAGGGATGAATTATAACATAGTACTAAAAGAAACTGAGGAAATATTGAGAGGGATGAATTATAACATAGTACTAAAAAGAAACCTAGGAAATATTGAGAGGGACGAATTATAACATAGTTACTAAATTGAAACCAAGGAAATATTGAGAGGGATGAATTATAACAGTACTAAAAAGAAAACCAAGGAAAGATTTAGAGGGATGAATTATAACATAGTTACTAAATTGAAACCAAGGAAAGATTGAGAGGGATCAATTATGTCTTAGTACTAAAAAGAAACTACGGAAAGATTGAGAGGGATGAATTATAACATAGTACTAAAAAGAAACAAGGAAAGATTGGGAGGGATGAATTATAACATAGTACTAAAAAGAAACCAAGGTAAGGTTGAGAGGGATGAATTATTGTACTAAAAAGAAACCAAGGAATATTGAGAGGGATGAATTATAATGTAGTAATAAAAAGAAACCATGGGAAGATTGAGAAGAACAAATTATAACATAGTACTAAAAAGAAAGCAAGGAAAGATTGAGAGGGATGAATTATAACATAGTACTAAAAAGAAACCGAGGAAAGATTGAGAGGGATGAATTATAACATAGTACTAAAAAGAAATCATGGAAAGATTGAGAGGGATGAATTATAACATAGTACTAAAACGAAACCAAGGAAATATTGAAAGGGATGAATTATAACATGGTACTAAAAAGAAACTGAGGAAAGATTGAGAGGGAATAATTATAACATAGTACTAAAAAGAAACGAGGAAAGATTGAGAGGAACCAATTATAACATAGTACTAAAAAGAAACCAAGGAAGGATTGAGAGGGATGAACTATAACATAGAACTAAAAAGAAACCAAGGAAAGATTGTGAGGGATGAATGTCTAACTCAGCCTTTCCCTTCTGTTCCTGCTTTTTCGCCCCTTGTTTCCACAGCAGCTGCAATCGGAGGACTATCATTCATGATGAGACCTGCAATGGGAAGTAACACCTGAAACATTTCCCAAAATGAGATCTGCGATGGGCTCATCTATGACACAGCATAACAGAGAACCTGAAAAAAACACTGTATCCACCTCCACAGATGCGACAGGAAACTCTTCAGTATTTCCACCAAAAGTCACCACTTTCGCGTCTTTCCCACATACTGATCTGGACGAACAAGTGACCTCCTAACTCCTGCAGTTGTTGCCCCTGAATCACGTAGAACTGACACCTGAAAGCCATTCACTGTTCCATCACAAATGGGTAAGGAAACAGACTCTGAAGTCAACGAAGAACACAGCACCTCTGCATCCACAGAATCCTGTACGCAAAAGAAACATTGCCAACTTCTTTGTGCTGTTTTGGAGATTGTGAACGTGACCTTCTCTGAAATGTTGGACATTCTCTCTGTAATGACCTTTACCACCACATTCAAAACATCTCACAAATCCTTGCGAGTACAAACTCCGACCATTTCCTCTGCGACCACCACGACTTCTGAACCTGAAATATTGTCCACCACGATCAGAAAACTGTTGGTTTTGAGCACGAGGGTACTGGGACTGTGGGTTTTGGGAATGGGAAGTTTGGGAACGGGAAAAAACCTGTCTGGTAACCCTGCTGTGTTTTCACATTTTGTCCATTTGAAGTGGACATGCCAATCTCAAACTTGTTCCCACGTGACATACACTTATTTGGATGAGCCAAACGGTAGCTTTCTGCTGCTTCTAAGAGTTCAGCAGATGTTTTCAAACTACGTTCACGTAGAAAAACTTCCAATTCTTTGCTCACAGAAGACAAAATTTGTTCACATAATAGCAAATCACGAAGACATTCATATGACAAATCTATGTCTGAAAGTTCCACCCAACGATCAAACAAATGTGTAAAACGAGTGGCGTATGACACAAAAGATTCATCTTTCTCTGGTTTAGAATTTCTAAACTTATCTCTGTAACCATCTTTTGTACATTGAAACTTTGCAAGCAAAGCTTTCTTGAGGTCTTTATATTCCACAGGACCACTTGCACACAGAGTATGATACAAAGACAACGCACTGCCTTGTAAATGCACACCCAAGAACATACCCACTCCTTTTCATCCCATTTCACATTCTCAGCAAATGTTTCAAAACGAAATAGGTATGAGTCCATATCATCCTTAGATTCATTAAAATAAGGCATTTTAGGATAACGTACTGCTTTAGTACCAGACTGAAACCATTGTTCTGATCACCTTGGTCATGTTTTACCCTCGCAGAAAACTTAATCCTCTCTCTCTCTAATTCAAGTTCAGCTAGTTCTTTCTGTAACAGTCGATCCTCTCTCTCACTTTCCTGTTGTCTTTGAGCTTCTCTTTCAAATTTCAATCGCATCAACTCTCTCTCACCTTGTTCTCTATCAGCCTGAAACTGAGCCAATCTTTCTTTCTCTCTATGAGCTATTTCTCTTTCCTCTTTAGCTAATTGAGCAAGTCTTTCGTTTTCTCTTTCAGCTGCATCCCTCTCTTCTTTAGCTATCTGAGCCTGTCTTTCGTTTTCTCTTTCAGCTGCATCCCTCTCTTCTTTAGCTATCTGAGCCTGCCTGTCTTTCTCCTCTCTATCCACCTGAGCCAGTCTTTCTTTCCCTCTCTATCCAGTTTAGCTTCCAAATCTCTTTGTTCTTTTTTCTTTTTTAGCTGCCAAGTCTCTTTGTTCTTTTTCTTTTTTAGCGGCTAAGTCAAGTCGTTTGAGTGTGATTTTCTCTTCTCTTCCAAGTATTTATCCACAAAATCTTTAAGTTCTGGACAGCCAAACCTAACTCTTTTGCCTGTGAGGTTAACAACGCAAATTTATCCGGATCCATGTTTGAAAATACTATACAATTCTTTAATCAAAATTAATAAATTTATGTCACCAAAAATACAATGTTGAATCAAATTTACTTTTAGTATCAAATTTTCTAAGCACACATAAATGTTTAAATCATAAGTCCACACACACACAAAACAAATTATATAAGACAATACAATGGAAGAGAAAAAGAAACCTACAGAATACAAATATTACGCTATATCACTTACAAAACGCACAAAACAATTTACACCACAAACTATACAAAACAAACTACACTATCAAATGTACAAAATACCCTACACTACAAAGGGGTGGTATTCACACATAAACTTAAACATATAAAAGTATTAAAGAAGAAAGACACAATCAAACAGGGAGCTAAGAGAGATAGACAGTAACAAAGGAAGGAAAATGAACTACACCTCGACACTACAGAAAACTATCTATTTACACAGTAGTGTCCCCGTAAACTGGAGACGGGAGTAAATTACAACATAAAAATATACATGGACTTTTTAAATGAAATCAGGTGTGCTAGTAAAACAAAGCCTAACCCTGGGGATTCGGGGGTCACCACTGTCAAGCACAGACGAGACAGAAATAAATATCTCACATCACACGCAATCTTACTCCATACGCGTTCTTACCCAGGATATAACGCTTAGACTTTGATAAAATACCACCCCTTCTTTATTAAATTATTAGAAAAGGTCTACACTCAGAACTCCGGGTGTAGAGCAGAAAGAAATGGGGAAAGTTTTAAAAGGTTTTTTCCACTCAGCTTAACATCACTGAAAGATTCTCCACGTCTTTCCTCGTCGCCTCTCTCCCCTGAAGTTCACCAGGGACGACGTCAACGACCCCAACCTGGGTCTGGCTCCACGACTAGCCAAACGTAGCCGGAACCTTCCTTCTGTAAGTCTTCACGACCGGTGCAGCCTCAAACGCCTACGGCAGGGAGCTCCTCCAGCTTCTCACTCCCGTAGCGGAGCATGCCATCTGTACATCTTCACACCCGGTGCAGCTTCAAACGTCTACGGCAGGGAGCTCCTCCAGCTTCTCACTCCCGTAGCGGAGCATGCCACCTCTACAAACAAAGTCTGGGAACACCACCATTACTATCCCAGTTCTTAACACTTCAATAATAAATTTATCAGCTTCGTCTCCACCTGAAAAACTAACCACCATTCCCTTCTCTCTCCACCTCGGCAATTCCTGAGATAAATAGAAATAAATAATATTATTTCCAATTCATTTCAACAAACAAGACAATTTTAATTATATAAACAACAGCTTGTCTCCTCACACGGCCTCGAACCATCTCGAATCTATAAAACAATGGAAAGAATAATTTTTCATATACTTGTCAAACATATTCATTGTAATATTATTCATAAACCATAAACAAAACCAAGCTGTAAAGAAAATGAAATATTATAACTTAACAACACTAAGTCTTCAACTTACCCGGGCCTCTCTCTCCCAGGACTTACTAGCGTCTTACGCTCTCTCGGTCTGTCACAGCAGACAGCGCACGCTCTCTCTCTCGGTCTGTCACTGCAGACAGCTAAACATCGACCGGCCACACATACAAACTTCAAGCTCACCCGTTATAAAAACTGCACGAGATCCATGCATCCCTTCTAAAACCTGTGCAGGGGGTTAACACATGTCTGCATCGATATCAAACTTTTTTCAGTTGGGTGGCTTATAACTGAAATTTAAAATTTAAATGCATCAAATCTCTATACTAAACAAAATTTAAAAATAAAAACTAAAAAAAATTTTTAAAAAACATTTTCTTTACAGGGTGTAATAAAAAAAAACCCAAAGGAAAGTTTTGTGAGGGTTTAAATTTAATGTAGTACAAAAAAAACAAAACCCAAGGAATTTTTGAGAGAGATGAACTAAAAACAAAAACAAAAAAAGAAACCCAAGGAAAATTGTGGGGGAAAATGAATTATAACTTTAGTAATAAAAAAAAAACCCAAAGGAAAAATTGTGAGGGATAAAATTAAAAAGTAGTACAAAAAAACGCCCCCAAAGGGGAAAAAATTAAAGGAGAGGTAACTTTTAAACATAGAACTAAAAAGAAAAAAGGAAAGATTTTTGGGGGGGATGAATTATAAGAAAGTAAAAAAAAAAAACCAAGGGAAAGATTGTGAGGGATGAATTATAACGTAGTAAAAAAAAAAAGAAACCAAGGAAGTTTTTGGGTTGTTTTTATAAGGTAGTAATAAAAAAAACCAAAAAATTTTTGTGGGGGGGATGAATTTAATGTGTACCAAAAAAACAAAACCAAAGGGAAAATTTTGGGGGGAAATTAATTAAAAAAGTGGAAACTAAAAAAAAACCAAAAAATTTGAGAGGAGGGGAAATTATAACTTTAAAACCCAAGGAAAGATTGTGAGGGATAAATTAAAAATGTAGTACAAAAGGGGGAAACCCAAGGGAAAATTATTGAGAGGGGAAAGTGGAATTATAACAAGAAAAAAGGGAAAGATTGTGAGGGATAAATTAAAATGTATTTACTAAAAAAAAAAACCAAGGAAATATTGAGGGAATGAATTATAACTTGTCCCAAAAAAAGAAAACAAAAGTTTGAGAGGGAAGGTTAAAAACTTTAGTACTAAAAAAAAACCCAAGGGAAAGATTGAGAGGGTTGAAGGGAAAACCCCGGGTAACAAAAAAAAAAACCAAGGAGTTTGAGAGGGTTAAATTATAACTATTAACAAAAAAAAATGGGGGGAAAGATTGAGGGGAAATGAATTAAACATGAAACAAAAAAACCCAAAGGGAAAAGTTTTGAGAGGGATGAATTATTTTTTTAGAAACAAAAAAAATTTTCGGGAAAAAAAGATTGAGGGGATAAAATTTAAAACTAGTAACAAAAAAAAAAGGGGGAAAAGTTTGAAAAGGGTTAGGATCCCAGGAGTATGTAGGAGGGGGGCGGGGGGAATTTTTTTCTTCTTTTTTACAGTTTATGAGGACTGTACCCCTTCAAGATTCTTAAAAAACCCCCGATAACAACCGGGCGGGGGGTTCCTCTGTCCCATTTCCTTTTCCCCATCACCCCCAACAGGGAGCGAGAGAATGGGAAAAGTCAGGAGGAAACCCCGGGTTCTGTAAAGACGTTTGCTTTGTTGCGGAGTCAGGGTTGATGGTTTTCAGGGGGCCCCTGTTCTTTTCCGTGCATCCCCAAAGACCCACCTTCCCGTGACAGTTGACGCTGGGCTGCTTCGTGGAGAGGAGGGGGTGAGCGAGCGGCGGTTTTTGGAGGGGAGGTGACCTGCATGTCTGCCCAAGGATGATAACTCATCATGGGCATGGAGGGCAGGGAGGGGCGGCGTATGGGCAGGACATGAAGGCCACAGAATTTTTTTTTTTTTATTTATTTTTTTTTATTTTTTTTTTTTTTTAACAGACTTGCTTACTTATACAGTTTCAGTGTATCCTCTGGACACATTTCATGAAAGAGTATCAAATTTGGTAAACATTGAAAAGTATGGCAAAAAAAACAACAACAAAAAACGATCAAGAAGAGATATTATTGATGGGCAAGCACCTGTGGGATGTAACCACGGCAATGTGTCTTTAAGTGTTTTGACTAGTGAGTGATGTTTCTCTTTAACTCTTGTGTGCAAAATCATGGGTACTTGGCGCCTGTGGGAAGTAGCCACGGCAATGTGTCTGTGTGGCACTTCAAGGGCTTTGACCAGTGAGTGATGTTTCTCTTTCACTCTTGTGTGCAAAATCATGGGTACTTGGCGCCTGTGGGAAGTAGCCACGGCAATGTGTCTGTGTGGCACTTCAAGGGCTTTGACCAGTGAGTGATGTTTCTCTTTCACTCTTGTGTGCAAAATCTTGTCTTGGTCGGCCTGCCTCTTGGACAGTATGCAAAATGTAGGGAGTGGAGTTGCATGCTCTTGAATACATGTAAACAATCAGAAAAAATAATAATAATTAAAAAAAAAAGATAGAAAGCAGGAAGTGTCCTGAAGTATGCCAGTAAAGAATCGTCCAGTGGAAAACCTACGCCTACTTAAGTTACTCTGAGATCGGCTTATGCATTTCAACATCACCTGCCGCTGTTTTTTCCCGCGTGAGAGAACGCATACTTTAAACAAACAAACAGAAACAATCTATTTTTTTGTCCTTAAAAATCTTGAGCATTTTCAGGGTAAGCAGGCCTGTTCTCATGGTGATGAACGAGGAAGTGGAAAGAGTAGGCAGGTGTGGAGTTCCGTTTCGGTCAGGTAACGACAGTGGCGCTCTGCACTTCCTTTCACATGGCCGTTTCATAAAGCACCAGCCAGGCCTGAAAGGTCCACACCTGCAGGGTGGCCTTGACATTTCAGTCGCACTCTTGACAGGTGCATGTATGAAGGGGATGAAACTCGGGAGCTGTGGTTGCAGTCTGCTTCCTTGAACCCGTCAGCGAGTCTGGGCACTGGGACTGGCGTGGAAGGGGGGGGGGGGGGGGGGGGGGGGGGGGGGGGGGGGGGGGGGGGGGGGTAAGAAGGGGGGGGAGGGGGGAGTAGGGGGGCAATGACTTAAGAGGAATTAACCAGTTATTCAGATACAGGTTCAGCAGCATTGATGTTTCTGTTCAGCGGAATGTTGTTCACATCGCTGCGTTGCTGTCGTCACCCCCGTCAGGAAGCCTGAGGCTCATTCGACGTGAACTGTATTCCTGGAATTTCTATGCTTGTAGCATCCCCTTACCTTAACATTGCACTCTTTGTGATAGCCCCTTTTTTTTTTCTATTTTTGTTTATCTTTACCAGCTACTATTTTTTTGGTTGTTTTTTTACTACCATTGTTATTCTCCTGTCATTGTTCTTCATCAAAGTCTTCTGCACTTTTTTCTGTCTGGTAACAGTTTGTAACGTGAAAGGTTTTTTTTGCTGTAATCAGCCGGCCAGGTAATGAGACTGTGCACACTGTCCAGTGAGATACTACCTGTCCGTTGAGCTGGCTTTCTTTGCCCAGTGGCCTGTATCATCTGTTTCTGTTACACTGAATTGTTTTGTCATTTATTTATCATTGTATTAAATTTTGAATGAAGAATTAAGTGCAGTGGCAGGTGCTCTAAGCATAGCCTAATCATATCCACCTCGGGGATATCGCTGGCACAGCTGCTATCATGTTATTAGTAACTGTTTACTTTTTGTTATTTCAGGATTGGACCTTTTTCCTTTTTTGTGTGTGTTGTTGTTGTTGTTGTGAATTTAAAGCCCTGAAACAGTCCAGTGTGGTGTACTGGGCTATAACGATGAAACTCAAAGCTTGTTTTATTATTCAAGATTATACTGCTGTTACGGTATTCAGTGATAATGTGACAGACCAATAGAAAAAAAAAAAAGGCTGACAGCTAGATAATCGAAAGAAATTGAAAGAATGAAAGGAGGAAAACAACTGAAGGATTGATATTATCTGAATGACACGGGAAACGACCGAATGAAGCGCCAGCAGGCAGCTCTTTAGTTGGCTCTGCCCATTGTATAAATGAGAACATGGATTTTAAAATTCTTAGAGCTTGGTCTCTAACCGAGGATCAGCACTGTTTAAGTACTTTTAGTACTACTGGTGAAGATGATACTACTACTACTAATGACGACGACGCCGACGATGACGACGCCACCGCGACGACGCCACCGCCGCCGCCGACCCAAATAATGATGATGATAACAATATAATGATAATTGTAATAGAAATAATAAAAATGATAATGATGATAATAATGTCATGTTTTAACTCAGGCACTGACCTACTGTGTTTGTGATGAACCAGGTGTGGGTGGATGGGGGCAACCACCTCTTCCAGAAACATCTCAGCCTGCCCTGGATGCCCAAACCCATTCGCTACGAACGTCTGGAAGATTTAGACCCCCCTGTCTTCCACAAACTGCTGGCGTTGTACTTGAACGGTGTGCCGGATGCTACCTCACATGCGTGACCGTGACTTTGTGTGTGTCAGAAACTCTGTGTGTGTGTGCGTGTGTGTGTGTGTGTGTGTGTGTGTGTGTGTGTGTGTGTGTGTGTGTGTGATAGATGATGATATGTCAGACACTCTGTGTGTATGTGTGTGTGTGTGTGTGTGTGTGTGTGATGTCCCGGGTCATAGCCAGTGTGAATGACTGCATGTCTGACATTGTGGTTCATACGTAACGTGCGACTCCATTTCTTTATTACTGTGAAAGAAGCAAAACCATTTACATCAAGACCGAATAGGAAACGGACCTCGGTACTCCTGTGGTGTTTGCATGAAAAAAAGAATCAATAAACATAACTGAAAAAAAGACACAATAAACGTAACTGAAAAAAAGACACAAAAGCAGTTGTTGCTCTAACGTTTTTGGAAATGTTTGAAAAGAGCGAGAGAGAGTGTGATGTGTGTGTGTGTGTGTGTGTGTGTGTGTGGTGAGTGTGTTTGTTTGTGTGTGGTGTGTGTGTGTGTGAGTGAGTGAGTGTGTGTGTGTGTGTGTGTGTGTGTGTGTGTGTGTGTGTGTGTGTGTGTGTGTGTGTGTGATTCATTACCATCAAATACTTGTCTTTGCACAAGCATTGCTCTCCCACAGTGAGTTGGACTGTGGGCACAATTGTCAAATGTTTATCCCTCGATTCTTCCCACACAGTGATCTTTTTCATAACAACTTCAGAAGCCTGATTTCTTTAATTTGGAGGTAAGTCAAGTTCAAAGCGACGAAATTATTTTTAGGACCAGGGACTCTCCATTTGGAGGTGCATGTAGTACAGACAGACCCTATGACTTTAAAGTCGTGGAGCATTTGGAGGTACATGTGGTACAAACACACCCAATGACTTTAAAGCCAGGGAGGATTTGGAGGTACATGTAGTATCTATAGACAGACCCAATGACTTTAAAGCCAGGGAGCATTTGGAGGTACATGTAGTATCTATAGACAGACCCAATGACTTTAAAGCCGGGGACCATTTGGAGGTACATGTAGTATCTATAGACAGACCCAATGACTTTAAAGCCGGGGACCATTTGGAGGTACATGTAGTATCTATAGACAGACCCAATGACTTTAAAGCCGGGGACCATTTGGAGGTACATGTAGTATCTATAGACAGACCCAATGACTTTAAAGCCGGGGAGCATTTGGAGGTACATGTAGTATCTATAGACAGACCCAATGACTTTAAAGCCGGGGAGCATTTGGAGGTACATGTAGTATCTATAGACAGACCCAATGACTTTAAAGCCGGGGAGCATTTGGAGGTACATGTAGTACAAACACACCCAATGACTTTAAAGTCGTGGAGCATTTGGAGGTAAATGTAGTATAGACAGACCCAATGACTTTAAAGCCAGGGAGCATTTGGAGGTACATGTAGTACAAACACACCCAATGACTTTAAAGTCGTGGAGCATTTGGAGGTAAATGTAGTATAGACAGACCCAATGACTTTAAAGCCAGGGAGCATTTGGAGGTACATGTAGTACAGACAGACCCAATGACTTTAAAGCCAGGGAGCATTTGGAGGTAAATGTAGTACAGACAGACCCAATGACTTTAAAGCCATGGAGCATTTGGAGGTAAATGTAGTACAGACAGACCCAATGACTTTAAAGCCAGGGAGCATTTGGAGGTACATGTAGTACAGACAGACCCAATGACTTTAAAGCCAGGGAGCATTTGGAGGTACATGTAGTATCTATAGACAGACCCAATGACTTTAAAGCCAGGGAGCATTTGGAGGTACATGTAGTACAGACAGACCCAATGACTTTAAAGCCAGGGAGCATTTGGAGGTAAATGTAGTACAGACAGACCCAATGACTTTAAAGCCATGGAGCATTTGGAGGTACATGTAGTACAGACAGACCCAATGACTCTAAAGCCATGGAGCATTTGGAGGTACATGTAGCACAGACACACCCAATGACTTAATCCATGGAGCATTTGGAGGTACATGTAGTACAGACACACCCAATGACTTTAAAGCCATGGAGCATTTGGAGGTACATGTAGTACAGACACACCCAATGACTTTAAAGCCAGGAGCATTTGGAGGTACATGTAGTACAGACACACCCAATGACTTTAAAGCCGGGGAGCATTTGGAGGTACATGTAGTATCTATAGACAGACCCACTGACTTTAAAGCCAGGGAGCATTTGGAGGTACATGTAGTACAGACACACCCAATGACTTTAAAGCCGGGGAGCATTTGGAGGTACATGTAGTACAGACACACCCAATGACTTTAAAGCCAGGGAGATAAGATAAGATAATGTTGCTTATAGCCCAGCCGACCGCAAAGGGCCACATTAAAGCCAGGGAGCATTTGGAGGTACATGTAGTATCTATAGACAGACCCAATGACTTTAAAGCCAGGGAGCATTTGGAGGTACATGTAGTAAGCTATAGACAGACCCACTGACTTTAAAGCCAGGGAGCATTTGGAGGTACATGTAGTACAGACACACCCAATGACTTTAAGGCCGGGGAGCATTTGGAGGTACATGTAGTACAGACACACCCAGTGACTTTAAAGCCATGTAGCATTTAGAGGTAAATGTAGTACAGACGGACCAAATTGACGTTAAAGCTATTGGAAGTACATGTAATGTAGACAGCCAGCCAGAGACTCTTTATTTGGAGGTAACCTAATGAAACACTATACAGTCATAAGATCGTCATAATTTTTCTAATACACATGACCGTATCACAATTTGATATGCCAGTCCCCTGTCCACTTAACGAACCCACCGCTACTCCCAGCCTGTTTTGTTGCTGGAAAGCAACGAAATGCAGATAAACAGTTTAAGCTTCCTGCCCATGTACTAAAACAATCCTGAAACATTCTTTCAAATACTGGAAATGATTATCTCCTGTTGGAAGCCTACACATCCGTCACTTCTTGTCAGTAATATGCAACATTAACCAGTGTCCTCTAAAGTGGGCGTTTTTTTTGTTTGTTTGTTGTTGTTGTCTTTTGTGAAGTCGATCAAAGATATCTGAGCAGACAGAAATTCTGAAAAAATAAAAGAAAACACCCCCCTGCCCTTCCTATGGCCAGTTCATGTTTCATGGTGACCTCAGTGTTGATGTCCTCAGAAAGGCTTTCCTATGGTCAGTTCATGTCTCATGGAGACCTCAGTGTTGATGTCCTCAAAAAGGCTTTCCTATGGTCAGTTCATGTCTGATGGTGACCTCAGTGTTGATGTCCTCAAAAAGGTTTCCTATGGTCAGTTCATGTCGGATGGTGACCTCAGTGTTGATGTCCTCAAAAAGCCTTTCCTATGGCCAGTTCATGTCTCATGGTGACCTCAGTGTTGATGTCCTCAGAAAGGCTTTCCCATGACCAGTTCACATATCATGGTGACCTCAGTGTCAGTGACCTCAACAGAGGCCTTCCTATGGCCAGTTCATGTCTCATGGTGACCTCAGTGTCAGTGACCTCAACAGAGGCTTTCCTATGGCCAGTTCATGCCTCATGGTGACCTTGGAGACGGTAAGCTCTACAGAGGCTCGCTTGTGGCCAGTTTGTGCCAGGATCTCCTGCGTTGGCCAGTTCAAGGCGAATGTCATCAACTGTTTGTAATGGCATCATCCAGAGACGGAACTTCAGTCATGCTGACTTCTCGATTCAGCAGTTACTGTTACTGTCGTAAGTATGAAGCTGGGAGTGGCGTCCTGAGCAAGCTGGATCTTGACAAGCTCCACAGAACACCACCGCAGTGATTTAGCAGCAGGGCAGGTATCCTCCTGAGTTGCACTGTGGTAGTTCTTGGACTGCGAGAGCACAAACTTGGGGATGCAGGGGGGGGAAGAAGAGGGATAGAGTGGGGGTGGGGTGGGGTAGGAGTATTTGAGAGGGACAGAGGAAGAAACTAGAGGGAAAAGATAAAACATACCACACGGTAAACAGGATCACTGTCTAATATCATCTGGCGATGAAAAGACATTAAATAAACCACTGAACTGAAACAGGATCAGCTGAAAAGAAGAGGAAGTAAGTATGTCTTTGACACGTCTGGTGAAATTCCTTGATTTTACAAAAACAGTGTAAGCACCAAGGTTTTCTTTCTTTCCATTTTTTTTTTTTTTTTTTTGAATGGCGTATGTCTCATTCCTCCTCTTTCAACCTCTACCTTCCGTCAATACATCCTCTCTTGTCTCCTACCCTTCTTTCTTATTTCTGTCAGATGTAAAATAGACAGTCATCATCTCTGCTTCCACCCGCCATCTTTTCTATTTTTATGAGACGGACAGGTGGCAGTGGTGTGCCGTTTATTCCTGTACAGATCACTTCACTGCTGAAGGTACCCGACCCAGGTGTCGGCTTGACAGTTTGCTATCATGTGCCAGCATCATCTACTAGCATCTCTCGCTCTATCACTCGCTCGCTTGCTCTTTCTCTCTGTGTTGGAACCCCCCCCCCCTCTCTCTCTCTCTCTGGTGTGTGTGTGTGCGCGCATGCGCGCATATGGGTCACGGTGTGTTGCAACCACTCTCGCTCTCGCTACCGCTCACTCGCTCGCTCTGTGTGTGTGCGCGTGCGCGAGTGTGTATGCGTGCGCACATGCGCGCGTGTGTGTGTGTATGTGTGTGTGTGTGTGTGTGTGTGTTAAAGAGGGAAAGATAACCTGATGTGAAAACGAAAAGATAACAAGGGGGGGGGGGGGGGGGGGGGAGAGGGAAGAAGGAGGGAATCCACAGTGGGTCTCATGAAAGAATAGGTCAAGGTCAGCGTGGAGAATGGTGTTGATTTCTTTGTGTATTACAATTGTTGAAAGGGAAGAGGGGGGTGGGTGCAGGAGATATGGCAAAGGACGGGAGGAGGAAGGTAGGCGAGGTATCTGGACCCCCCCCCCCCCTCTGCCTCTCCCTTGGCTGGCAAAAATGCCTTTTCTTTTATTTTTTTTTTGTCTTTTTTTTTTTTTTTTGGCTTTCCCTTTACGCCTGGGGGGGGACCCCCAATTCTCTTTTGGGTTCTCCCCCCGGGCTTATCAATAACTGACCAGTTGGTGTGGTGGGGGTGTGTTGTGTGGGTGTGTGTTTGTGGCGGCGCCGCGCGCGCTTTGTTTGGTGATCTCTTGGTGTATGTTGTGTGTGTGTGCGTGGTGCGGGCATAGAAATTGCGGCGTGCTACTTGGGTGCGTGCCGCATGTTTTCGCCGTCGACGTTGTTTGTGAGTGGTGGTGGACGAAGCGTCTCGTGCTGTGTGCATGCGCCCTCTGTTGTGTGTGCGCACGAGGTGTGTTTTGTGTATGTGTGTGTGAAATATGACTTGCTAATTTAAGGAAAGGACCCGACACCTTTTATAAAAACCAAAGGGGGTAACATTCAAAAAAACGCATGGTGTTTGTTTCCGTTATTTTTTGACTTGAGCGGGGGGAATGATAATAATTATTTAAAAACATCTTTTTGAAAAAAAAAATAAAACAAAATGACCCAAAAAATAATAATAAAAAAAGATAAATGACAGAATTAAACGTACAGCTCGAATTAGCTTTTTTTTCCTTTATGTTCTTTTTCTTCTTCTTCCGTGGGGATGTTTAACCGCCCTTCCCCACAGTCTTCACGTAACTATTCTGGCACACGGGTTGCATGCATTGTGTATTTTCGTGTAGCCGGTACTCCCCGCTTAGGACTAGCATCGGGATCTTTAAGTCCGGTATATCTTTGTGATGTGACACAGATAGACCTGGTTTTAGCCCCATCCGAACGACTATATGGGAAAAAAGGGGGGGAGTCAAAACCCAAATGTTAACCCGAGGGAAAAAAACCCCCCTTACCAAAATTTCGAACCCAACCCGGATCACGGTCCGACGCTCTACCAATGGCTACCCCCCCCCCCCCCCCCCCCCCCCCCCCCCACCCCCCCCCCCCCCCCCCTTTTCTTTCTTTTCTTTTTTTTTTTTTCCTTTTTTTAAAAATCATCTTCACTTACAATGAAACCAGTAATTGTCACCGTTACGGACAACCCCTCGGCTGGGGAAATACTTTGCATTAGATACCACATTTTTTTTTTTTTTTTTTGCGCCAAAATAAAATTTCCTTTTGATAGAGAAAAACTACCGGTTTTTGAATCCTTTGCTGGGGAGGGGCTACATCTTGCCAACCCCCTTTGAAAAGTCTTTCGGTCACATGAGGTCGCCGCTACGGGTTTTTCCGTCCTTCAAAAGGTGGTG
Organism: Conus ventricosus; assembly: GCA_018398815.1. Lineage (NCBI taxonomy): Eukaryota > Metazoa > Mollusca > Gastropoda > Neogastropoda > Conidae > Conus > Conus ventricosus. Next base: position 35,615,846 of record CM031628.1, read on the forward strand.
CAGGGGGGTTTAACGAAGAGGAAAAAAAGGCGTCGACGGCGAAGACGTGGCGAAGGTTGTAAATTTTGGGTCAATGCCTTTCGGGCCCAAAGGGGAAAAAAACCCTTTTTAAACCGGAAACGCAAAAAACAACGGAATATTTCCCTAACAGAAAATTAAACAATGTCTTTCGTTTTTTCTCTTTTTCATTTCGGGGTTTTATTTAATGTTTTTCCGTCAAAAAATATTAACATTTTTAAAAAAAAAACCCCCTCCATACTGAATCCACGTTGTACTTTAAAACCCACATCTGATATATGCTTTTTTACATAAAAAAATACCCTGTGGTAACAACAATGTTTTTTTATAAAATGTTTCAACCGTGCTGCGAAATAACATGGGAATTTCAGAACAATGATCCAATAAACAGTATTGACATTTTCAAAGTTTTTCTCTGAATCCTTTTCTGATAGATGGGGTCAACACTGAGATTCAAACAAAGAAGAGTAGAAAATGTTTTTTTGCAGACACAAGATACTAGTGAATATTTTTGTTCCAGTATTCACCTTTAAATTTTTTTAAATTAATCTAACATTGACCTTTTGGGGCCCAGGCAAAGTAGCCTTTTTTTTACCAGAATTTGTTATGCATATATTTTTTCCCAATTTTGGATTACTTCACAAAGATAAGATAATTTGCTTATAGCCCAGCCCACCCCAAAGGGCCCTGGGGTGTGTTTTTTCACAAGAGGTAAAACAAGGGGTTTTTAGTAAAAATTTTCCCTTTTGATTTTTTCCCCCTTTTTCAAGGCTGTTCTATTTCATTTCACTTATACCAAATGAGATGGGCCCAAAAAAAATCAATTCTGATGCCCAGTTATGAAACGTCAGTGATCTTATTTCAAAAAACAAATTTTTCTAGCTTTGCAGTCCCAAAGCTCAGTGATGTAAAACAGATTTGGGAATCAAACAAAGTAAAAATTTAATAGAAAAACAATTTTAAGACAATAGTAAGTCAAAGTCTTCAGTATCGCATATAACTGAGGTATGGATTTTAAAACCCCTTCCTACATAATATGATTCCCGACATTTAAGGTTTGATTATAAAAACCGAATACTGTTTGAGGTTCCCCCACCGACTATCGTAAACCTTTTTAAATGGTTTGAGAGTGTTTTTTAAATGTTTACGAACTTCAGTTGTTAAAATATTTACATTTAATTTTTCTTTTACAAAAGGGATTTGTAATCAAAAAAGCTTTGGGGCCAAGGAGGCATTGGGGGTATGCAAAATTCTGGTTTTTAGCAGTAATATCAATATTTCATTGATTTTATCAGAGTTATTTCTAATGGTTGAAATAAGAATGTTTTTAGACCCTTTTTTGGGAAAATCTTTTCTGGGAATAATCATCTTTTTTTCCCGTAAAGAATTTTTTTAAAAGAAAACTTCTGACAAAATTTTTTGGTACTTTCAATATTGCTTTTTATTTAGAGGTAAAAATTATTTGTTTCTTTTTAACATTATGAGTGGTTTATGAAATGGGACTCCCCGAGCAATTCATGGCCTTATATCCCAAACATTGCAATCTCTTTAAAAAAGGGAAATTTGGGGCGAGAAAAACACTTCCTGCCCATAGCAATTTTGATCAGATAAAAAATTATGGATGAAAAGGGTTTCAGTCCTGACTCCCTGGTTAAACACATAATTTTAAAAAAGTTTAACTTTTTTTGTTTAATAACTTTAAATTTCAATTTTGTGAAAAAAATTAAGGGGGGGGAAAACAAGTGCAGGCTAAAATTTTCCGTCATAAAAAATGACTTTGCAAAAATTTGAATTTTTTAGAGGGGGAAAAAAATGGGGGAAATATATATAAATATGAAAAACCCCTTTATAGCACCTGAGGGACAACATGATCCCTCTGAAGGGAGCATTTTGTTTGCCCGCTCCTAGGCCCTTTTTTCCCCTGGATCGGACTCATAGGGGGACACGGTGATTTTGTCTGCGCTCCCAGTGTCAAAAAAGAGCAACCCCAGTTCATAATTCTGTGGTGTTCTCACCACCCCGGGTTAAAAAAAAAATCCAACAGCACCCCCAAAGCAGCCAGTGAAGGATAGTAAAATGGAATAAACTTTCAATATGTGTTTTCCAGTTCAGCTTAGGAGTTAAAAAATACCCCCCGGAACTTAACTTTTTGTTTATATTCCAGAATCTGACCGCTTAGCAAAAGCGAGGGTAGAATCTTTGGGTTCTCACCATTGTTAAACAACATAAGACGTGTTTTTTTTTCTCCAGATAGTTCCAATCCGTTGTTCTTCATATATGTAGATAATTTATCTAACTGCTTTTGGTACATCTTCTGTACCAAGTTTATGGTTCTGTTATTGGAATGCTTCCTTAATGTACAATTAATCCAAACAGCGATATCATCTGCACATTGAACTACATGCGTTGCTTTTGACCTAGATTTGGGAAGATCATGGATTAGGATTGTGAACAACATGGGAGCAATAACTGATCCTGAGCAATACCCATATCTACATTCCTAAAGGATGAATAAGTTCCTCCAGTCCGTGTACATATGCTTCTTTCTGTTAGGAAGCTTTCAATGTAATCAAACATTCTCCCAGAAATGCCAACATTTTTTTAATTTGTACAATAGTCGTACGTGCCAGACGCAGTCATAGGCTTTTTAACATAAAAAATGTAGCCAGAGTTATCTTTGTGCGGGAGAATTGTTTTTTTAATGTGACTGGTCAGTTTTACTAAAGGGTCTGTGGTACAACGACCTTGTCGAAAGCCTGCTAACTGAACAGGAATCACACCGTCTTTTTCACAGTAATATAACAATCGTTTTGAATTTTTTTTTTCTAAAAGTTTACCAATATGAGATGTTAGAGCTATGGGTCTGTAACTATGCACCCACGCTATGTTTTCTTTCTCTCTCTCTCTCTCTCTCTCTCTCTCTCTCTCTCTCTCTCTCTCTCGTTTGTTTATTGACGACGGGGTGAAGAGGGAGGGGTAGAGGGGGAGGGGAGCGGTATAGGACTGAGAGTGAAATGGGGAAGAAAATGATCCCATTGCTATTGTATTTGCGAAACTACACATACATCCACCAGCTGCAAACTCTGTCCTAGTATCCAACCAGTCACTGAGTGGTTTAAAGAACTCTGTCCTGGTATCCAACCAGTCACTGATTGGTTTAAAGTGACTCACCCATACGGGTGAAACTGACGTCCTCTTTAGACGGGGACAGTATCAGTGTGACCATTGAATTGTCGTTTTCGTTTCAGCGCCTTTTCTCCCATGGTAGTCTAGCGAGTTTGACAGTTCGTCTGATTGCAGCTGGCTTTTGAGCCTGAGTTTCGTTAACTACAGGTTAGTCTCTAGTTTGGTCTATTTACGAACTCTTTTTTCTCTCATTTCCGAAGAAGCTTATTTGTGCTACAGACACACAGACACAGACACACACACAGACACACACAGACACACACACACACACACACACACACACACACACACACACACACATATATATATATATATGTATATAATATATATATATATATATATATATATATATATATATTTATATATATATATATATATATATATATATATATATATATATCTAATATATAAATGGCAAATTCTGTCTGTGTGTGTGTGTGTGTGTGTCTGTGTACGCTATAGACTCAAAAACGGCTCAACCGATTGTAATGACATTTGGCAGGTACGTCTGTTGTGACACGAGGATGGTTTTGGGCTAATCTCTAAAAAAATAAAACCGTTAAAAACCTTTAAAAAACGTTATAACGGTTTTTCAAAGACATCTTTTTCCCTGCTTTGCATAAAATGGCCGTTGTACATTGCACGGGACAGGACACTTCTCTAAAAATTGAACCTTTTTTTGGCATTAAAACCGTTTTAAACATTTTAAAAAACCTTTAAAAACCCAAACCCTTAAAAGAAACTGTTTAAAACCCCGATCTTCAAAATTTAAGCAGTACTTTTCTTTGTGACCCAAGGTTTTTTTGACAAAATCTCTAAAAAAAAAAAAAACCTTTAAAAAACCTTTTAAAAAAACTTTTATAAGGGTTTTAAAAAGACATCTTTTCCCTCTGTTTTTCATCAAAGGGCCTTGGACATTGCACAGTACACAACCCAAGGCATCCCCCAAAAACATAGGGTCTTGGGGCAGTTTTCACACATTTATTTTGACCTTTAAAAAAGTTAACAACCTCCCCCCCAAAAACATCAAAATAGAATCTTTTCTGATGTTGGCGAAAAGGGGAGTCGCGGTTCGCCACCAAATTTGGCATGATCTAGAGGGACATCGGGAAAACGGGGTCATTCGATATTTTATGACCGTTTTTTCACGTTAAAAAGCTTTATTTTAAAATTTTAACCTTTCTTGATAAAATTTTGGTTACGGGTGAAGTTTTTAAATCGAATAATGAAAACAACTTAACAAACCGAAACAAAAATTGACCTTAAAAACCGTTATTATATAAATTTAACCATTTTTGATTAAATTTCTATACAGTGCATTTTTACCGCTGAACAAAAATTACAATTTACACAAAACCGAAACTTAAATTTACTTTAAAAAAAAGTTAATATAAATTTAAAACCCCGTCCTGATGAAATTCGGTATACAGAGCAGTTTTTACACCTGAAAAAATGAAAAACAATTACCGAACAGAAATTTAAAATTGACGTTAAAAACGTTAAGATCCGTTATTTTCAAAAATTTAGACCTTTCTTGATAAAATTTGGTATGCGGGTGAATTTTAAAAATGTTTGAATAAGAAAAACAACTTACAAACCGAAACTTAAAATTGCTGTAAAAACCGTTATTATAAAAAAACCTTCCCTGACAAAATTTCGGTAACAATGCATTTTTACACCTGAACAAAAATAAAAATTTACACGAACAAAAACTAAAATGAGCTTTAAAAACCGTTAAATCCGTTATTTTAAATTTAAAACCTTTCTTGATGAAATTTGGTTAAGGTGAATTTTTAAATGTGAAAATATATACAACACACAACCCGAAATTTAAAATTGACGTTAAAAACCGTTAATAAAAATTAAACCCATTCTGATGAAATTCGGTTACAGATCATTTTAAACACGCTGAAAAATTTTAAATACAACTTAACAACGGAAATTTAAAAATTGCCCTTTAAAAACCGTTATATAAAAATTTAACCTTTCCCTTAAATTGGGATGCAAATGCGTTTTACACTTGACAATATTAAATTTTTACACGAACAAACTTAAAAATTGAGCTTAAAAAACCTTTTAAGATCCGTTATTTTCAAAATTTAGCCTTTCTGATAAAATTTTGGGTATGCGGGTGAAGTTTTAAAGTGAAAAATGATATACAACTTACACGAACCAAAACTAAAAATTGACTGTTAAAAAACCGTTTTTATATAAATTTAACCGTTCCTGACGAAATTGGGTATACAGATGTTTTTTACACGTGAACAATGAAAAAAATTTTACACGAACAGAAACTTAAAATTAGCGTTAAAAACGTTAAATCCGTTATTTTCTAAATTTAGCCCTTTTCTTGATAAAATTGGGGTATAAGGGAAGTTTTAAATGCGAATAATGAATAAAACTTACACGAACCAAAACTTAAAATTGAGCGTTAAAAACCGTTATTTTTAAAAAGTAGACCATTCTTGGAAATTCGGTATACAATGCTTTAACCTAAACAATGTAACAATTACACAAGGGAAATTTAAAAAAATTGCCCGTTAAAAACCGTTATATAAAATGAGCCGTTCCGAGAAATTGGGATGCAAAATTTATTTTTAAAACACGTTGAACAATGAAATACAATTTTTACACGAACAAAACTTAAAATTGAGCTTTAAAAAAAAACCGTTAAGTCCTTTAAATTTTCAAAAATTTAGACCTTTTTGATAAAATTTTGGTATACAAGTGAATTTTTTAAAATGCTGAATAATATAAAACTTACACGAACCGAAACTTAAAATTGACTTTTTAAAGACCTTTATAATAAATTTAGCCGTTCCTAATAAAATTCGTATACAGAGCAGTTTTACACCTAAAAATGAATACTATAAAATTTACACAACCAAACGGGAAAGAAGGACCGCCTTTCCAACTTGCCCGGGAGGAAGCCTCCATCTCCCCAAACCCCCGACTGCTCGTGACTCTGTAATCCGGTGGCTTGCAACCCAGAACCCAGGCAACCTGGGGAACCTTCAGGCCTCTTGCAAAGATTTCCTCTTCCAAGCCCGAAAATGCTGTTATGAAGGCATACACAAGCCATACAACCAAGCTCTTCGTGATTCAGCACAAACCTTCCTTCTTGGGGGAAGTCTACAAGGATAGGGACCCAACATCCCCAAAACGACAAACTGTGCCTCGAAATACACCGCGAACCAATTACGACACTCTGCACCCGAGCGCAGCGTATCACTGAAGAAGCTGACAGCTGCCAAGACGGACAACACTTTTTGCCATGGTTGGCAAGCAGGACCCACACAAGCAGAAACAAATGTTCCTTATGCCCTGGGGGACAAAAAACCCACCGAAATTTTTCCCAAACGGGAGCCCCAAAGAAAAATAGTGACCACTGCTTCCATGGCATTGCGCTATTTTTTTGCCGGGGGGCGGACAGTACATAGCCTTTCAAGGCCCCGGATCCAAAAAGCAAGAAACCCAACCTGCCCGTCAAGCGGGGGCAACTTTGGGCCAAATCACAAAGGGGGCTGCAACCTCTTAATTGTAAAGCCCCATGACCCACAAAGCGTCTACGAGGCCGGGATTTAGCTCGGACACCCCCAGTACAGGCCAAGGGGAGGCACCCCAACGTTTTTGTGGGGATTTCGGCAGACCCCCCCTTCACCCTAAGGGCACCAAGCAAACATTGCAACCCTGCTGAAGAAATGGGGGAGCATGTTTGTTAAATTAAAGCCCCCCTGTCTGAAACCCCCAGACAGCCAGTTTCCCCAAACTTCTGTTTGACATTGCAATGGTGCCATTGAGTCAGTTTCCAAAAAAATTTTGGCCCCACCCACTACCCAGTTTTATGATAGCCAGGGGGATCTGATAGAAAGCATCTCCCGTCTTCAGCTCACTGTGCAGAAGACGGTCAGCGGAAAGGCCTAATCTCCCCCCTGAACGAAAAAGTCAACAGGCTAAACAAAAAATCGAGCTGACTTCCCGGAGGGGAAACTCTTTACAGACTGTTGAAAAAGATTAGGAGCCTTTATCCACAAAATCTTAACTCCTTTGGGTTTCTGGACTTCCCCGATAACTGTTGCTGAAACTGGGTCCCCAGATCATTCTCCCTCATGGCCCTGAAAAGGTGATCAACCCCCGAGGTCTTCCCCAGACTGCACAACTTTGTAGAAGCGAAAATATCATGGGGCCCCCAAAAAGGGGAAACCCGGGTGCGCTCCCCAAAATTCCTCTGGAACCCAGGGGACCCCCCCTGCCTTCCAGTTTGAGGGCTTCAGTTTCCCAAAAACCCTTCGCTCGACAATCATAAAGACCCAGGTCAGACATTTTACCCCGGGGGCAGCCCCTGCCGTTCCGGTTTTACAAGGAATTTTCAAAGTTGCAGCATCCAACGGGGAAAACGCAAAAAAACAGACTATACTTGCCCCAAACGGGGAAACCAGAAATGTTTGTCTACCCAGAGGCCCTCCAATAACTTAACATCGGAAAAGCATCTTTTCACAGAGTTTCATGTTTGAGTTCATTTAACGTCGGGCCCCAATCAAGGATATGAAGGCTGGCCCGTCACATTAGCCTGCACCTGCGGGCCGGGGGGACATCGGGTGAACCCGGCATTTTAGCGGGAACATTCCCGTTAAAATTTCAAACCAAGCCGGGGATTCAAAACCCACCCCTTTGGGATCAGAGTCCAGGCCTTATCCACTGGTTATGCCCCCTACAATTGTCATTTGGAGCACTTAAATAAAGGAATTAAATGATGGGTAAGTTCACAAAGTACGGCACCCCCTCTAGGACTGGCATCGATTCGAAAAAAATTCGTGGGGGAAAACAGATTGAAGGAAGAAGGGGAGGGGGCTGAAAAAAGGGGTGAAGTAGAAGGGAGGGGGGAAATTGTTCACAGGGAAAAACAAAAAAACCCAAAGCTGAATTTATTTATTGTTTTTAAGTGGAGAAAGGGGGGTTTGGCCAAAAACTTTTGTACGATACCCCCGAGCGAACCCGGGTACCCCGGCCTATTATAAAACAAATAAAATGGAAAAATCTGTGTGCGTGTTTTTGACCTAAAGACTCAAAAACGGCCCAACCGATTGTCATGAAAGGCGGGTACGTCGTTGGCCCAGGAGGGTTTTTGGGGCTAACTAAAAAAAATAAAACCGTTTAAAAACCTTTATTAAAAAATTTAGACCTTTTCTTGATGAAATTCGATACAATCAGTTTTACACCTGAACAATGAAATAAACACACAACGGAAACAAAAAAATCCCGTTAAAAACGTTATTTTAAAAATTTTAACCGTTCCGATGAAATTCGTAAAAAAAAGCAGTTTTACACGCTGAAAATATATACAACTTACAAAAACGGAAACAAAAAATTTTGACCGTTAAAAAACCGTTATTATATAAATTTAACCGTTCCGATAAAATTTCGGTATAAGATGCTTTTTTTACACCGCAACAATGATATACAATTGCACAAACGAAATTTAAAAAAAATTGACCTTTTAAAAACCCGTTTATTATAAATTTATACCGTTCCTGTTGAATTCTATAAAATGCAGTTTTACACGCTGAACATGAAACAACCACACAAGGAAACTTAAAATGACGTTTAAAACCTTAAGATCCTTTTTTTTCTAAATTTAACCTTTTGATGTTTTTTTGGGTATACAGGTGAAGTTTAACACGTGATCAATATAGAAACTAATAAACAAAACAAGTTTGACCTTTTAAAAATTTTTAATTTTCAAAATTTTAAGAGGATCTGCAGGGGTTTTCCGAAATACCCCAAAGTTAGATGCTCTGCAATACCCTTGTTTTTGTCGAAACAAGAGCATCGAATTTTCACCCCCGGGGGGGAAATTTACCGTTGGTTTTACACGGGAAAAGTTCTACTTGCAGCATCCGACGGAACGCAAAACCGACTAACTTGCCCAAACAGGGAGCCCAAAATGTTGTCACCCAGAGGCCCTAATAGACAAAATTTACACGTGAAAAGCAATCATTTCACAGAGTTTCATGTTTGATTTGGTTTTAAAACGTCCTCCCCAAATCAAGGAATGCGACGGGGGCCCACACATTACCCGACACCCGGGGACAGGGATTTCGGGTAATATGGTTTTTTGAGCTGAAAGGATGCCACTAAAATTTTCCAAGCCAACCGGATTGAAACCCACCTTGGATCATGATCCATTTATCCACATTTTTGGGCGGCCCCCAGAGTTTTTTTTGGAGCACTTAAAACGAGGATTGGGAATCAGGAGATTTCTTTAAAGACGGCATCCCCACCTGTGTATCTTATTACGAAAAACATGTAAAATTTACTGAGGGCAAGGGGGAAATAAAGCGGGTAGGACATCCCCCCGTAAAAGAATCGGGGAGCGATGGGAATCGGGGTTTGGGGACCTTGGACAAGAGAAATCTCGCACCAACCAGTGGTTTCCCCCACAACCCTTTTCCCCCTACATTGTTCAAAACCACATCAAAGTGGAAAAAGCAGGCATAAAATCCACAAATACTCGAAGTAAGTCCACAAGGGCAAGACCAACCGTCTTTCCAACTCCAAGCCATCAAACAGTGGGAGCCCTCAACAACCCCAGTCTTGATGAAATCCAAAAATCCCAAATCCCACTACGGGCAACATCGGGCGACCGGAGATCTGGGATTTGACCCAGAGCGCCACCCCCCGGTCAAAACCAGCTGCCCCTGGAAATGGACCAATGGTCTACTTCAAACCCCACAACCCCCGCAAAGAGCACAAGACCTCCCCCAGAACAACCCTTTTCCCCCATCTTTACTATGCTCTCAGACCCCCAGCACGAAGCTAAGATGGGAAATCCCGGCACTTCACATGGTTTTCCACTAGAAAAATTTTGGGAAAAAACGACAAAGGGACACTGCAATCCCCCTTTTTACAGTATCAGTCCTCGCAGGGAGGTGCTACTTCTTGAGCTTTTACCAGGTTTTGAAAGGGCCCCCTTTCGTACGAGGGGGTGCAGATTGTCAATGGTATTCCCCCAAAATTTTTCGGATGCTTAAGCTCTTGGATCCTAGAAAGACCCCCTCTACAACTTCCGGAGGGAACCCCCACTCTCGAGACCCCCAATGCTGCGGGCTTTGTATTATCCTAGGGCTTGCAATCCCCTAACCCCGCAACCTGTGGAACCCTTTTAAACCATCTTTTTGAAATTTTCCCCTTCCAATCCGAAAAGATTTTATTATGAAGGAGTACACGATCCCTCTACAACCAAGCTCTACTGTGATTTACACAACTCTTCCCTTTTTGGGGGCAAGTCTAAGAGGAGTTTGGTCCCCTCACACAAAAAAAAAACTGTGCCTCGGAATACTACCGGAGCCCCAATTACACACTGCTGCACTCCCGGGCGCACTGATGACCAAATGAAGAAGGGCAACTGACCAAGAGACTGTACGCACTTTTTTACCTGGTTGAGCGAGGAGGATCCCCCAACAAGCAGCAACATCAGTTCCTTTATGCTCCCGGAGGGGCAGGAAGACCACCAGAATCCATCCTAACGGATCCCCTCCACAGGGAAAATATGCAGCCCCTTTCCCGTGGCATTGCCGCACTCTTTTTTGGGGCAGACGGGAATAGCACTTTCAAGGCCCTGGATCCGACAACAAAAACGCCAACCTGCTTGTCAAATGGGTCAAGTTGGGCCAAATCATCAAAGAGGCGCAACCGCATAATTTTATGGAGCTCCCATGACCCATAAAGCTTTTACGAGGCCTGGACTCTATGCCAGGATATCCCCAATCACAGGCCAATGGGGGGCTCCCAACGCTGTTTTGGGGACTTCAGGCAGATCCCCCCTTTGTCCCCAATGGCCCAAGCCAACATTGTCAACGCCTGTCTAAGAAGGGGGAAACTGATTGTTTAAAAATCTAACCACCAAAAAAGAGCCCCTCTTCTGGAAACCCCCAAAAGCCCCTTCGCCCAATTCTGTTACTTTTAATGGTCCCTTGAGTCATGTTTTTCCCGATACAATTGGTCCCACCAGCACTACCATTTATGATACCAGGGGGACTGATAGAACTCTACCGGGGTCTTTATGCCCCTTGGGATCGACGGTTAGCGGAAAGGCCATTATCCCTTTCCCTTTTGGGGCTTCAACAGGCTGAAAAGAAAAAACGAAAATGACTTCCCCGGAGAGGAAACTCGTACAGAAACTGTTGACACGGCCCGAAAAGATGAGGGGTCCTTTACCACAAGACTCCAACTCCATTGAGATTTTTGGGGCTTTCCCCCCATAAACTGTTCTGAAATCTGGAGTCCCATACCATTTTTCCGCCCCTGGGCCCGCCAAAAGGGGATCAATGGCCCCATGGGTTTTTTCACGACTGACAGGGAAAGTTGTAGAAACAAAAATTTTATGGGCCCCCCAAAAGGGGAACCGGCGCCCCCAAATTCCCTGGAACCCATGGACCCCCCCGACAGTCCTTCGGACTGCTTTAGTTTCCCCTGAAACCCGCTTTGCTCTGACAGCATCAAAGCCAGGGTCAGACATTTTTTACCCTTGGGGCAACCCGACGTTCGGTTTTTTACTGGAATATTCCCGTTGCACATCACGAAATGGAAAGCAGAAACACTGACTAAAATTTTCCCAAAAAGGAACCAGAAATGTTTTCTACCAGAGGCCCCCAATAGACATGATCATCGGAAAATCAAACTTTTTTACAAGTTGTATTTTGAGTTGGATTAACGTCCATGGGCCCCAAAACAAGATTTTGCAGATGGTGGCCGTAAAATTTTCCCACATGCGGGGGACAGGTGGACATCGGGGAACTACGGTCATTTTAGGGAAACTTCCACGTGAAAATTTCCAAGACCAAGCCCCATTTAAAAAACCCCGACCTTTGATCATGAGTCCAGCGCTTTACCAAGGTTTGGCGGCCCCCACAGTTTCATTTTGGGGAACTCAATCAAGGGAATTTGGGGGGGGGGGGGGTTTTTATCGGTAAGTTCACAAAGTACAGGCATCCTTCTTGGACGTGTACGCATTGCGAAAGAAATCGGGGGGGAAAACGATTTAAGCAAGTGGGATGGGCGTCCCAAGAAATTGGTGAATAATAGGGAGGTGGGGCAATTGGTTCAGCATGGGAAAAATAAACAAAACCCCAAAAGAATTTTTTTTTGTATTGTCTTTTAAGGGGAGAGAGGGGGGGGCCAAAAAATTTTTTACAGATAACCCGAGCAAAGCCGTACACCCTGTATAAAAATTCCTTTTTAAACTTAATTTAACCATCTAATATAAAATGGCAAAATTCTGTCTGCAGGGTCGTGTGTCGTGCGTGTGTCGTGTACCAAGACTCAAAAACGGCTCAAACCCATGAATGAAAAATTGGCAGGTACGTTGTTGTGACCGAGGATGGTTTTGGGCAATCCTTAAAAATAAAACCGTTAAAAACCCCTTAAAAAAATGTTTTTAAAACGGTTTTAAAAACATCTTTTTCCCCTTTCTTTTTACAAATGGGTGTGTGCATTGCAAGGTACAATCTTTTCTAAAAAAGAACGTTATTTGGCATAAAAAAAAAGTTATTTAAACAATTTTAAAAAACCCTTAAAAAACACTAAAACCCCATAAAAGAAAAGTTTTGAACCGATCTTTTTTGAAATTTAGCAGGTACTTTGTTTTGACCCCCGGAGGTTTTGGACTAATTCTAAAAAAAAGAAAACCGTTTTTAAAAACCTTACAAAACTGTTATAACGGTTTCAAAAACTCTTTTTTCCTTGCTTTTCTCAAATGGCCTTGTGACATGCACAGTGCATCGAACCCAGTGGACATCCCCGTAAAATAGGGGCATTGGGACGTTTCTACACTGTTTTTTTTAGACCGTTTTAAAAAAACCCTTTAAAAAACAGCCCCCCAAAAAAAAATCAAAAATACAATCTTTCTGATGGGCGGGAAAGGGGGTCTCGGTCCCACCAAATTGGGATGAGTTGGATGGGAAAACTGGGATTCATGGGGCATTCGATAGTTTTATGAAACCCTTTTTTTATCACCGTTAAAAAGGGTTTTTTTCTAAATTAGACCTTTCTTGATGAAATTTTGGGATACAGGTGAATTTTTTTAAAGCTATAAGAAATAAACTTTCACAACCGAAACTTAAAAAGACCGTTAAAACCGTTTTTATATAATTCAGACCATTCTTGATTAAATCGTATACAGAGCAGTTGTCACGCTGAACAAAGATAAAACTACACGAACGGGGAAAATTAAAAAAAACCCTTAAAAACCGTTATTTTAAAAATTTAGAAAATTTTTGATTAAATTCGGTATACAAAAGCAGTTTTACACGATGAACAATGATATACAACTTACACAAACCGAAACTTAAAAAAATTGACCGTTTAAAAACCGTTATTATATAAATTTAGACCGTTCCTGATGAATTCGGTATACAGAGCAGTTTTACACCCCTGAACAATGATATACAATTTAAAACAAAACAAAAATTAAAATTGACGTTAAAACCCGTTAAGATCCGTTATTTTCTAAATTTAACCTTTCTTGATGAAATTTGGAATACAGGTGAAGTTTTAAATGCTGAATAATGATATACAACTTACACGAACCGAAACTTAAATTGACTTTAAAAACCGTTATTATATAAATTTAGACCGTTCCTGATAAATTCGGAAAGCAATGGCAGTTTACACCTGAACAATGAAATAACAATTTACACGAACAGAAACTTAAAATTGAGCGTTAAAAACCGTTAAGATCCGTTTTTTTCTAAATTTAGACCTTTCTTAATGAAATTTGGTATACAGTGAATTTTTAAAATGCTGAATAAATGAATACAACTTACACGAACCGAAACTTAAAATTGACCTTTAAAAACCGTTATTATATAAATGTGGACCATTTTTGGGATGAAATTCGGTATACAGATCCAGTTTTACACGCTGAACAATGATATACAACTTACACGAACGGAAACTTAAAAATTGACCGTTAAAAACCGTTATTATATAAATTAAGACCGTTCCTGAAAATTCGTATACAGATCAGTTTACACGTTTGAACAATGAATACAATTTACACGAACAGAACTTAAATTGAGCGTTAAAAACGTTTAAGATCCATTATTTTCTAAATTTGACCTTTCCTGATGAAACTTGGTTACAGTGTCGTTTTAAATGCTGAACAATGATAACAACTTACACGAACCGAAACTGAAGATGATTGTTAAATAGAGACCCACCGTCTGGAAATCCCCAGACACCCATTTTCGCCAAACTTCTGCTTGACATTGGCAAGGGTGCATTGAGTCTTGTTTCCGATACATATTGGTCCCACCAGCACTATGCCATTTTATGATGCCATGAATCTGATGAAGCAGTCTACCCGGATTTTCATGCTCACTGTGCAGACTCAGACTGGTCAGCGGAAAGGGCCATAACTCCTCCCTGAACGAGACTGTCAACAGGCTAAACAGAAAAATCGCAGCTGATTTCCTGGAGAGGAAACTCTGTACAGATCTGTGACAAATTGATGATGAGGGAGTCTTTATCCACAAGAACTCCTGAACTCCATTGAGATATCTGGACTTCCACCGCATGAACTGTTGCTGAAATCTGGAGTCCCCATGATCATTCTGCACTCACTTGACCCGCCAAAGGTGATCAATGGAACCCGATGTGTCTTACACCAGACTGCACAGGAACGTTGTAGAAGCGAAAATATCATGTGGCCCCCACAAAGGTGAACCGGTGCTGCTCCCCAAAATTCCTCTGGAACTCATGGACTTACCCCTGCCATTCCAGTTCTGATGGCTTCAGTTTCCCACGAAACCAGCTTTAGCTCTGACAATCATCAAAAAGCCAGGCTCAGACATTTTCATCCCTTGGGGCAGACCTGACCGTTCCGTGTTTTAACACATGGAATGTTCTACGTTGCAGCATCACGAACTGGAAACGCAGAAACACTGACTATACTTGCGCCAAACAGGGAGACCAGAAATGTTGTCTACCCAGAGGCCCTCCAATAGACATGATACATCGTGAAAAATGCAATCTTTTCACAGAGTTGTCATTTTTGAGTTGGATTTAACGTCCGTGCCCAAATCAAGGATATGCAGATTTGGGTGGGCCGTCACATTAGCCTGACACCTGCGGGCCAGGGTGGACATCGGGGTGAACCATGGTCATTTTTAGCTGGAAACATTCCACGTGAAATTTCCAAGACCAAGCCGGGATTCGAAACCACGACCTTTGGATTATGAGCCAAGCGCCTTATCCACTAGTTATGGCGGCCCCTACAGAGTTGTCATTTTGGAGCACTTCAATCAAGGAATTGAGAATGCATCAGTAAGTTCACAAAGTACAGGCATCCCTCTATGGACTGTGCATCGTATTACGAAAAAAATTCGTGAGGGAAAACAGATTGAGAGGCAAGAAGGGAGTGGGCGTCCGAAAGAAATTGGGTGAAGTAGATAGGAGGCTGGGGCAATTGGTTCAGCATGGGAAAAACGAAACAAACCCAAGCTGAATTTTATTGTATTGTCTTTT
>CM031628.1:35634074-35639522 GCA_018398815.1 Conus ventricosus
TTAACAAGTTCACAGGATGATGGGGTATGCAAGTTCACAGGATGATGGGGTATGCAAGTTCACAGGATGATGGGGTTAACAAGTTCACAGGATGATGGGGTTAACAAGTTCACAGGATGATGGGGTTAACAAGTTCACAGGATGATGGGGTATGCAAGTTCACAGGATGATGGGGTATGCAAGTTCACAGGATGATGGGGTGTGCAAGTTCACAGGATGATGGGGTATGCAAGTTCACGGGATGAGGGGTATGCAAGTTCACGGGATGACGGGGTATGCAAGTTCACAGGATGATGGGGTATGCAAGTTCACAGGATGATGGGGTATGCAAGTTCACGGGATGATGGGGTATGCAAGTTCACGGGATGACGGGGTATACAAGTTCACGGGATGATGGGGTATGCAAGTTCACAGGATGATGGGGTATGCAAGTTCACAGGATGATGGGGTATGCAAGTTCACAGGATGATGGGGTTAACAAGTTCACAGGATGATGGGTATGGAAGTTCACAGGGTGATGGGGTTAACAAGTTCACAGGATGATGAGGTATGCAAGTTCACAGGATGATGGGGTATGCAAGTTCACGGGATGATGGGGTATGCAAGTTCACGGGATGATGGGGTATGCAAGTGCAACAGATCAGTGAGATATCGAGGACAGGAGGATTCAGAGGAATTGTAGCAGAGAGATGTAACATTGTAGGAGATCCTTTGCCAAACAGGGAGCCAATGAAGGGAACGCAATGTCGCTATTCGCATTCTCTCCCTCACGTACTCTTTTGCTTGGTTTGTTTTGTTTTTGTTATTCCATCTCCACAAATGATTACAAGAAGAAGAAGAAGAACAACAACAACAACAACAGTGAGGAGAAGAAGAAGGGAAAGCAGGAGAAGAAGAAGAAGAAGAAGAAGAAGAAGAGAACAACAACAACAACAGCAACAACAACAACAAGCACCAGAAGATGAAGATGATGATGATGATGAACAACAGCAACAATAATAATGATAATAATGATAAAAATGATAGTAACAATAATAACAACAGTGATAATGATAACAATACTGAGAGAAAGAAGAAGAAGGTTAACAAAGGTTCAAGTTTATAGATCCCACAGCATAATGACCGTGACCTGTGAACTGTCAGAGAGATTCGCTATGTCTAGGGCACAGCGTGATGAATGGCAAAAACCCATCCCTCTTCTTTCGCCACCTTTGACCTTCCCGACCTGACTCAGGTGCCCGTTTAGTGCTGGGTGGACAGAGAGCGTTTTCAATCAAGCAAAAATGAAAAAAGAAAAAAAAAGAAGAAGAAGAAGAATCGACTCCTTAAGTGCTTCGAACTTCAGACCGTCTTTTCCCGTAGGCAAATGCCCCATGCAACCACTCGGGTACGGGTTCCCATTTTTCTTTTTTTCTTTTTTTAATTGAAAAAAAGTTTTTAGAAGAAGTCTAAGAAGGAAGAGAAGGATGATGATGATGACGACGACGACGAAGACGATGTTATACTGATAAATTAAAAATCTACGCCAGTGCTAGTTCTACCAGGGACCGTACAGCAAAGGGACTAACAAGAGCCAGATGGGCCGCGCGAAGTACTGCTCGCGAGCAGACGACCGAACTTGGGCCCGTAAAGAACTTCCGGTGGCAGCTTCGAGCGAGTAAACAATGTGTGGAACACGCGTGTCGGACGGTGTAAATCTCGTTTTTCGCATGAACACTCCAATTTCTTGTACCAAAACCACATCGCATCTAATATGAGGGGTGCAAACTGTGCCATTGTTGGCTGTCCCGCCAGAAATCTAAACACAAAGGGCTTACATTTCACAAATTACCGGCGAAAGGTACGAACGATGAGTGGAGAATGCAGCTGATCAACAGTATAAACAGACAAGATAAATCGTTCAACCCTGACAGGGCTACAATTTGCTCCCGTCATTTCAAGGATTCTTGCTTCAAAACTGGTAAGTCTGAGCATAGACTCTATATCGTTCAGTTAATAGCAGTATTTCATCGAATAGGTTTCTGTAATGACAATTAAGTTCGGGCATCCAAAATTCAGTGATGTCTAGTGTTGGTTGTTTTACAAGGGCCGCTCATTGAAGTAAACAGTTTCCATTCTGTGTGTGTGTGTGTGTGTGTGTGTGTGTGTGTGTGTGTGTGTGTGTGTGTGTGAGAGAGAGAGAGGAGAGAGAGAGAGAGAGAGAGAGAGAGAGAGAGAGAGAGGTATGTTCATGTGTGTGTGTCAGTGCATGTTTATGTGTGTGCGTGGTAATTTCTTAAGTCACGGTAAAGGCAGAACACATCGTCTTTTTTGTTATACACACAAATAGTAATTGATGTACATGTACTCTTGAACTTGCATGATGTAGTCAAGCCATACGTCACAGGTTTCATCAGTAGACTACAAAGCCTTTTAGACCTCTCTCTCTCTCTCTCTTCTCTTCTCTCCTCTCTCTCTCTCTCTCTCTCTCTCTCTCTCTCTCTCTAACACACACACAACACCACACACACACACACACACACACACACACACACACACACACACACACACACACACATATACACACACGAACACAGAGGTTAAGGAGTCATTCTTATTTATTTGGTATCAGATGACCAAAGTCCCTTGCTTTGATATGCAAAACAATAATTTTGTATTTACATACAGAAATATTCGCCTATGTTTCTAGTCCTGGTGGGAAACTGAGGAGACTCATTGAAGGCAGCCTGCCCACTGAGTACATGCCGGTCCGAACAATTGAAACTCCAAAACCAACAGAAAGGAAACCACCGGTAAGCAAAAACATACAATTTATATCCAGTAAAGTCATTTACGGTATATTTTGTCATCAAAACGGAAAGAGAAAAGAAGGGAAAATGATCGCAGAATTCAAAACATGTATGTACAAATAATATTACTGGAGCAATTGAAGAGCATGCTTTGTTGTACAGGTGTAATGTATCTACATAATGAATCTATAGTGTATGTATCTATAATGAATGAATCTATAATGTATATTTATGTATCTATAATGTATGTATCTATAATGTATGTATCTATAATGTATGTATCTGTTTTTTTCTTACAGGTACATTCTAACTGCTCTAATAGCGCTGTACAGAAGGTTTGACGTGTACTAGCCCCCCTCTGTCCAGAACAGATGTCATTGTTTGGGGCGTTCGCTTGATGCTCCTGCCTCCTCTACCTGGTCTTGTTTGAGACACTGAACTATGTCAAAATGAACTGCCTTGCTCTTATTGTGTCTCTTCAACTGCTTTTCTGTTTTATGTACTATACTACTTCCTATGTATTCTAAAATGTCTGAATGGTGCTCATCTAAATTGAACTGACTGCATGTGTGTGTGTGTGTGTGTGTATGTGTGTGTGTGTGTGTGTGTGTGTGTGTGTGTGTGTGTGTGTGTGTGTGTGTGTGTGTGTGTGAAAGAGAGAGAGAGTGTTCTACTTATAAGTGTATCATTAAACATGAGTAAAATACAGAAAATGGTTTTGTATTGCATGTGAGGAACAATAAGATGAAAGCTTTCAGCAAAATTTCAATTTTTTACCATGCACTTACAGTGCTTGGAAATATATGTGATGTAGTTCTGGTTAGATTAGCTGATGAGTATGATCTGTACTCACTTGCTGCTTGTGAAATAGACTGTCTTGTCTCATCCGGAAGGCATTTGTCTGCTTGCATTGAGCTGCACACTTCACTGACAAGGTCTGGTGTAATCTGAAAAGGTTAAAAAAAACATCAACGTTTGAGTTGTGTGTGTGTGTGTGTGTGTGTGAGTGTGTGTTGTGTGTGTGTGTGTGTGTGTGAGTGTGGTAGAGAGAGAGAAGAGAGAGAGATGGAGAGAGAGAGAGAGAGAGAGAGAGAGAGAGCATCATAATGTGATGCATACCACTATGTAATTATTTGAGTGTTGTCTTTGTTGATGTTGCCACATGTTGATGTATTAAAAGTCAGTAAACATGTCATAACACATTTAGTCTCTCTCTCTCTCTTCTCTCTCTCTCTCTCCTCTCTCTCTCTCTACTCTCTTCTCTCTCTCTCTCCTCAGTCTTTACACACACACACACACCACACACACACACACACACACACACACAACACACAGAGAGAGAGAGAGAGAGAGAGAGAGGAGAGAGAGAGAGAGAGAGGAGATTGAATTAACATTACCAACATTGGCTGTGGTTCGTTGCCTTTTTTTGATGAATCAGCGACTGGTATCGGTGTTCGTTTCTCTGCCATTGCAACAGGCTGAGCAGTGTTCACTGCAGTCGCTTGTTTCCTACAAATGAACCAGCAATACCCACTATAATAACCAAAACGAAGACTGAATCTACGAAAGTACTGAAAAATATAGCAACCAGCTGTACATCATGCATACAAGAAGGGAGACATTGAAAGGACTAAAGCTGCGCGG
Organism: Conus ventricosus; assembly: GCA_018398815.1. Lineage (NCBI taxonomy): Eukaryota > Metazoa > Mollusca > Gastropoda > Neogastropoda > Conidae > Conus > Conus ventricosus. The sequence continues at coordinate 35,638,508 of CM031628.1, forward strand.
AGCACAACTAACACTGACTAGCGCATCTCTCGAGCACAGCATGGTTTGTTTACACGCTTGTACGCCGAGTAAACTGTGGCGCGTTATCAGTTATAGGGTAATTACTTGCACATGTCGATAGGTTTCGCACTCTACATTCTCCACAACACAAAATCATAACACATGTCTTATAGTAAACGCATAACAACCGCTGAATTATGGAAAAAGAATGCTTACCTGAACGATGTTTTGGCTGCCAAACTCCATGTTACCACCGACACCGGAAGTTCTGTACGCACTAGATGGTGGGGCCCGCCCTTTCAGTACTTCGTTAGTGACTCGGAGAAGGGGAAGCGGGCCAGCTGCGCATCCCTTTGCTGTACGGTCCCTGGTTCTACTCCGATGATCGTGTTACTTTGTGTTAGAGGGAGAGAACAAATCACTCCACTAATCCTCACCAGTGACGCTGATAATCGCCCTTGATAGGTCCAACAGGCACAGTTCGCTTCTCTGCGGAAAACACGAGTGCCAAAGAGAAAGAAAAGATTTGAAGAAGAAGAACGAAGCCGAAAATCTCTCTCTCTCTCTCTCTCTCTCCTCCCCTCTCTCTCCTCTCTCTCCTCTCTCTCTCTCTCTCTCTCTCATGCGAAAATGTTCATGTATTATGTAGTATGGTTTTGGTTTTTCATTTGTATGGCTAAATCAAGGAGTGGGTTGCGTCCCAAGTTTTTCTGTTGTTTTTTGGGTTTTTTTGGGCCTCTTTAAAGCAATGCATGATAGACTGTAGGTGGCAAGATTGGATTGTCATATCCAAAGTAGTGACAGATTCTGTATGTACAGACAATTTAAAAGTGAATTATTTGGCAGAAACATTCATTAGAATAGATATGAACAGAATTATAAAATGTGCTTTAACAAACTTTAGATCAGGTGTCTCTGACATTACAAAGTCAGAGGTATTTAAAAATAAAAAGATTACAGGTCTTTGCTGTGCCTATGTGCGGATCCGTGGTAGGGATGAGTCACTTGCTTTGTG
>CM031628.1:35640522-35650522 GCA_018398815.1 Conus ventricosus
TTTCCAAGACCAAGCCGGATTCGAAACCACGACCTTTGATTAGAGCCAAGCGCCTTATCCACTAGGTTATGGCGGCCCCTACAGAGTTGTCATTTTGGAGCACTTCAATCAAGGAATTGAGAATGCATCAGTAAGTTCACAAAGTACAGGCATCCCTCTATGGACTGTGCATCGTATTACGAAAAAAATTCGTGAGGGAAAACAGATTGAGAGGCAAGAAGGAGTGGGCGTCCGAAGAAATTGGGTGAAGTAATAGGAGGCTGGGGCAATTGGTTCAGCATGGGAAAAACGAAACAAACCCAAGCTGAATTTTATTGTATTGTCTTTTAAGTGGTGAGAGAGAGGGGTGGCCAGAAAATCATTGTACAGATATACCCGAGCGAAGCCGGGTACTCCGGCTAGTATATATATAAAAGGAACCAACAGATTTTGTGATCCGCTGTTTCAAAGGTTCTCTTCTTTTTCTCCTTTTCCTCATTCTCCTGGTTTCTCCTCCACCTACTCCTCCTTGTCCTTCTTCATCATGTTCTCTTTGTCTCTCTCTTCTTCTTCTTCTTCTTCTTCTTCTTCTTCTTCTTCCTCTTCTTCTTCTTCTCTTCTTCTTCTTCTTCTTCTTCTATCTTCTTCCCCTTCCTCGAATTTTCCTTCCTTTTCTTCACTTACTTTCTCTTCTTCTTCTTCTTCTTCTTCTTCTTCTTCTTCTCTTCTTTTTCTTCTTCTCCTCTTCTTCTTCTTCTTCCTCTTCTTCTTCTTCTTCTTCTTCTTCTTCTTCTTCTTCTTCTTCTTCTTCTTCTTCTCCTTCTTCTACTCTTCTCTTCTTTTTTTCTCTCCTTTTTGTTTTGTTCCTCCTCCTTCTACCTTCTCTCTATTTCTTCTTCTCTTCTTCCCCTTTCTTCCTTCCTTCTCTTCTTTCTCCTTCTATTCTTGCTTCACCTTCTCCTCCAGTTTCTCTTCTTCTCCTCCTTTCTCTTCTTTCTCATTCTCCTTCGACTTTCCCTCCTTTTTTCTACTTTTTCTCCCCAGTCCTCTCTTCTTCTTCTACTTCTTCTTCTTCTTCTTCTTCTTCTTCTTCTTCTTCTTCTCTTCTTCTCTTCTTCTACTCCTTCTTCTTCTTCTCTCTGTATCATCCTTTTTCTCTTCTCTTTCTTCATCTTCTCCTCCTCTTCTCTCTTTATCTTCTCCTTCTTCTCCTCTTTCTCTTTTTCTTTCTTCCCTTTTCCTCTTCTTATTTTTCCACTTTATTTAACTGTCACGGTAAAGACTACTGTGAAATCAATAAGAGACTGCTGTGATTCAAATGGAATGCTTAATAAATCACAGTTTACGTTCAAACACACACACACACACACACACACGCACGCACGCACGCACGCACGCACGCACGCACGCACGCACGCACGCACGCACGCACGCACGCACGCACGCACGCACGCACACACACACACACACACACACACACACACACACACACACACACACAGAGGACATTAAAGAAACATGTTAACTTATCAATATATCATATAGCATATCACAAAAGGCAATATCTCGCGTTTTGAAAAGAAATCTCCTTTTGACATGCTTTGCATAAAACACACCATACAGACGAGGCAAGATCAAATCAGTACACAGATTAATCTAACTGACACTGAAACGAATAGGTCGATAGATAGTGATCAATAAAGTCACACACACACACACACACACACACACACACACACACACACACACACACACACACACACACACACACAAATAGCCCGCAATTTCAAGCTCGCTTCATATCCACGTGTATCATACCACCCAGCGTCATCTTCTTACACTCCCTCTCCACCCGTCACCCGCCTCTTAAAAAAAAGCAACCACCAAACAAACAAACAAACAAACAAACAAACAAACGAAAACCTATTAGATTATGTAAATACAGGTATCGGAACTTATATAATACTTCTGAAAACAGCACCGGCACATAAATGTGTGTGTGTGTGTGTGTGTGTGTGTGTGTGTGTGTGTGTGTGTGTGTGTGTGTGTGTGTGTGTGTATGCGTGTGTGCGTGCGTGCGTGCGTGCGTGCGTGCGTGCGTGTGTGTGTGCGTGTGTAAGTCAGATGGAAAGGAAAAGTGTTTTTTTTTCCTTTTTTAAATTCAAGTTTGAAGTAAAAGAGGGCAGAGCGGCGAAGTATCTGAGAATGCAAGAATGTTATAAATAAAAGGGATCTGACTGGCGCAAAGGAACCGCTTTCAAGACTGCCGCGACAGAACAACTTGTCCCATAAAAGTATTTGCTGTGAGGACGTAGGCCGAAAACTCAACTATACAAAGGAACGCTGACCAGAACTTTCAGTACGAACAGACGGAGTGTGGAAGAGACGATATCAGAAGACCGAGTTCACAGGATGATGGGGTATGTAAGTTCACAGGATGATGGGTATGCAAGTTCACAGGATGATGGGTATGCAAGTTCACAGGATGATGGGGTATGCAAGTTCACGGGATGAGGGGTATGCAAGTTCACGGGATGACGGGTATGCACGTTCACAGGAGATGGGGTATACAAGTTCACGGGATGATGGGGTATGCAAGTTCACGGGATGATGGGTATGCAAGTTCACAGGATGATCGGAATGCAAGTTCACAGGATGATGGGTATGCAAGTTTCACAGGTGATGGGGGATGCAAGTTCACAGGATGATGGGTATGCAAGTTCACGGGGTGATGGGGTATGCAAGTTCACAGGATGAATGGGGTATGCAAGTTCACAGGATGATGGGTTAACAAGTTCACAGATGATGGGGTATGCAAGTTCACAGGATGATGGGGTTAACAAGTTCACAGGATGATGGGTATGCAAGTTCACAGATGATGGGTATGCAAGTTCACAGGATGATGGGGTTAACAAGTTCACAGGATGATGGGGTTAACAAGTTCACAGGATGATGGGGTTAACAAGTTCACAGGATGATGGGGTATGCAAGTTCACAGGATGATGGGGTATGCAAGTTCACAGGATGATGGGGTGTGCAAGTTCACAGGATGATGGGTATGCAAGTTTCACGGGATGAGGGGTATGCAAGTTCACGGGATGACGGGGTATGCAAGTTCACAGGATGATGGGGTATGCAAGTTCACAGGATGATGGGGTATGCAAGTTCACGGGATGATGGGGTATGCAAGTTCACGGATGACGGGGTATACAAGTTCACGGATGATGGGTATGCAAGTTCACAGGATTTATGGGGTATGCAAGTTCACAGGATGATGGGGTATGCAAGTTCACAGGATGATGGGGTTAACAAGTTCACAGGATGATGGGGTATGGAAGTTCACAGGTGATGGGGTTAACAAGTTCACAGGATGATGAGGTATGCAAGTTCACAGGATGATGGGGTATGCAAGTTCACGGGATGATGGGTATGCAAGTTCACGGGATGATGGGGTATGCAAGTGCAACAGATCAGTGAGATATCGAGGACAGGAGGATTCAGAGGGAAATTTTAGCAGAGAGATGTAACATTGTAGGAGATCCTTTGCCAAACAGGAGCCAATGAAGGGAACGAAAATGTCCTTTTTTCCCCCCCTTTCCCTTCTCCCCCCCCCCCGCCCTTTTTTTTGTTTGGGTTTTTTGTTTTTTTTTTGGGACCATCCCACAAATAATTACAAGAAGGAAGAAGAAAAAACAACAACAACAAACGAGGGGGGAAAAGGGGAAAGCAGGGGACGGAAGAAAAAAGAAAAAGAAGAAGAACAAAAACCAACAACACCCCCAACCAAAAACCCAAGCACCAAAAGATAAAGATGATTAAATGATAAACCCCCCATCAAAAAAATAATAAAATTTTTTAAAAGAAAAAAAAAATTAAAAAATATAAAAACCCCAATTGAAAAAGAAAAAAAAGGGTTCCTTCCCCCGGTTTAACCCCCCGGCCCAAAAGCCCCCCCCGGACCCCGGCCCCAGGGGAGAATCCCCTTACCCCAAAAAAGGGCCCCCAGGGGATAAATGGAAAAACCCCCCCCTCCCCCTTTTCTTTTTGGGCCCCCCTTTGGGACCTTTTCCCCCCCCCCCGCCCTCCAAGGGGGCCCTTTAGGGGGCGGGGGTGGACAAGAGCTTTCAATCAACCCAAAAATGAAAAAAGAAAAAAAAAAGAAAAGAAAAAAATTTCGACTCCAAAAGTGCTTCGAACTTCGACCGCATTTCCGTAGGCAAATGCCCCCAGCAACCACTGGGGGAGGGGCCCCCCTTTTTTCTTTTTTTTTTTTTTTAAATTTAAAAAAAAGTTTTTAGAAAACCCAAAAAGGGAAAAAAAGGATGAGGGTTTAAGACGACGACGACGAAGACGATTTAAAACTGAAAAAAAAAAAAATCTACGCCAGGGGCTAGTTCCTACCGGGGACCGACAGCAAAGGGACTAACAAGACCAGAGGGGCCGCGCCGAAGTACTGCCCGGGGGGCCAAACGACCGAACTTGGCTAAAGAACCCCGGGTTGGCATTTCCCAGCGAGAAAAACAATTTTGGGGAACCCGTGTGGGACGGGTAAATCTGGGTTTTTTTTTTCCATGAACACCCCCAATTTTTCTTGCCCAAAACCACATCCCCTCTAAATGAGGGTGCAAACGGGGCCCTTTGTTGGCGGGTCCCCCCAAAAATCAAAACCCAAAAAGGGCTTCCATTTCACAAATACCGGCAAAAATTTACGAACAAAGAGTGGAAAGGGCATTTGATCAACAGAAACAACAGACAAATAAATCGTCAAAAACCCTGACGGGCAAACTTTTTTGCTCCCGTCATTTCAAGGTTTCCCTTGCTTCAAAACTGGTAAGTCTGAGCATAGACCCCTTTTAAAAATTCAGTTAATAGCAGTATTTTATCGAATAGGGTTTTTGTAAGGAAAAATTAAGTTCGGGCATCCAAAATCTTTAGTCTAAAGGGTTGGGTTTTTTTTAAAAGGGCCCTCATTGAGTAAACAGTTTCCATTCTGTGGGTGGGGTTGTGTGTGTGTTTTGTGGGGGTTGTGGTTTTGGGTTTTTGGGGGAGAGAAAAAGAAAAGAAGAGAGAGAGAGAGAGAGAGAGGAAAAGAGAGGTTTTGTTTTAGTTGTGTTCAGTGCATTTTTTTGTTGTGCGTGGAATTTTTTTAATCACGGGAAAGGGAAACACAAACGCTTTTTTGTTATACACACAAATTTGTAAATTTAAAGTACAATTTCTCTTGAACTTGCTTAGGGAGTCAACCATACTTTAAGTTTCTTTAGTAGACTTTCAAATCCCTTTTTGACCCCTTTTCTCCTCTCTCAATTCCTTCCCTCTCTCTCCTCTCTCCCCTCTCTCTCTCTCCTCTCTCTCCCTCTCTCCCCTCTAAACACACACCCAACCCCACAAAACACACACACACACACACACACACACCACACACACAACACACCCACACATTTTCACACACAACACAGAGGTAAGGATCATTCTTTTTTATTTGGGATCAATGACCCCAAAATCCCTTGCTTTGATATCAAAACAAAATTTTTATTTACATACAGAAATATTTTCCCCCTTGGGTTTTTAGGTCCTGGGGGGAAACTGAGGGACTCATTGAAGGCCAAACCGCCCCCCTGAGTACATGCCGGGCCGAACAATTGAAAACTTTCCCAAAAAACCCAACCCGAAAAAGGGAAAACCCCCGTAACAAAAACATACAATTTTATCCCTTTTAAATCATTTAAAAGGTATATTTTGGCAACAAAACGGAAAGAAAAAAAGGGAAAATGGGTCGCAAAATTCAAAACATTATGTACAAAAAATATTACTGGAGCAAATTTAAGAGCATTTCCTTTTTTGTACAGGGGTTTAAAATTTTCTACATAATGAAATTTTATAGTGTAAGTAAATTTTAAAGAAGGAATCTTAATGAATTTTATGATCTATAATGTATTATCTAAATGGAAAGTATCTAAAATGTTAAAGTATCTGTTTTTTTTACAGGTCATTCTAACTGCCTAAAGCGCTGTCCCCCAAAAGTAATTTACGTGTACTAGACCCCCCCCCTTCCAAAAAATTTTATTGTTTTGGGGGGTTCGCTTTAAAGCTTCCGGCCCCCCTCTACCCCGGGGTTTTTAGACACTGAACTAAGGGCAAAATGAAATGCCCTTTCTTTTTATTGTTCTCTTCAAAATGCTTTTCTGTTTATTACTATACTACTTTCCTATTATTCTAAAATGTCGAATGGGCCACTAAATTGAACGACTTTCATGGGTGTGTGTGTGGGTGTATGTTTGGGGTGTGTGTGGGGTGGGGTGTGGGGGGGTGTGTGTGTTTTGGGGTGGGGTGGGGTGAAAGAAGAGGAGTGTTTTTTAAATTTTAAGTGTATCATTAAACCCTGAAAAAATACAAAAAAGGTTTTTTTATTGCATTGAGGGAAAAATAAATGAAACTTTTTTAGCAAAATTTCAATATTTTTTTTCCAGCATTACAGTGCTTGGAAATATAGTGAAGTAGTTTTTGGTTAGATTTGCTTTAAAGAAATGATCTGTATCACTTGCTTTCTTGTGAAATAGAACCGTCTTCCATCCGGGGGCATTTGTCGGGGTTGCATTTAGCGCAAAACTTTACTGGGCCAAAGGCGGTGAAAAAAAAAAAGGTTAAAAAAAAATCAACGTTTTGATTGTGTTGTGGTGTGAGGGGTTTTGTGTGTGTGTTGTGTGTGTTTTGGGGGTGTGTGTGTGGGGGAGAAGGGGAGAGAGAGAGAGAGAGGAGAAGGAGGGGAGAGGAGAGAAGACATCATAATGTGAATGCATACCACTATGTAATTATTTTGAGTGTTGTCTTTGTTGATGTTGCCACACTGTTGATGTATTAAAAGTCAGTAAACATGTCATAACACATTTAGTCTCTCTCTCTCTCTCTCTCTCTCTCTTTTCTCTCTCTCTCTCTCTCTCTCTCTCTCTCTCTCTCTCTCTCTCAGTCTTTCACCACACACACACACACACACACACACACACACACACACACACACACACAGAGAGAGAGAGAGAGAGAGAGAGAGAGAGAGAGAGAGAGAGAGAGAGAGAGAGTTGAATTAACTTACCAACATTGGCTGTGGTTCGTTGCCTTTTTTTGATGAATCAGCGACTGGTATCGGTGTTCGTTTCTCTGCCATTGCAACAGGCTGAGCAGTGTTCACTGCAGTCGCTTGTTTCCTACAAATGAACCAGCAATACCCACTATAATAACCAAAACGAAGACTGAATCTACGAAAGTACTGAAAAATATAGCAACCAGCTGTACATCAATGCATACAAGAAGGGAGACATGAAAGACTAAAGCTGCGCGGAGCACAACTACACACTGACTAGCGCATCTCTCGAGCACAGGCATGGTTTGTTTACACGCTTGTACGCCGAGTAAACTGTGGCCGCGTTATCAGTTATAGGGTAATTACTTGCACATGTCGATAGGTTTCGCACTCTACATTCCTCCACAACACAAAATCATAACACATGTCTTATAGTAAACGCATAACAACCGCTGAATTATGGAAAAAGAATGCTTACCTGAACGATGTTTTGGCTGCCAAACTCCATGTTACCACCGACACCGGAAGTTCTGTACGCACTAGATGGTGTGGGGCCCGCCCCTTTCAGTACTTCGTTAGTGACTCGGAGAAGGGGAAGCGGGCCAGCTGCGCATCCCTTTGCTGTACGGTCCCTGGTTCTACTCCCGATGATCGTGTTACTTTGTGTTAGAGGGAGAGAACAAATCACTCCACTAATCCTCACCAGTGACGCTGATAATCGCCCTTGATAGGTCCAACAGGCACAGTTCGCTTCTCTGCGGAAAACACGAGTGCCAAAGAGAAAGAAAAGATTTGAGAAGAAAGAACGAAGCCGAAAATCTCTCTCTCTCTCTCTCTCTCTCTCTCTCTCTCTCTCTCTCTCTCTCTCTCTCTCTCTCTCTCTCTCTCTCATGCGAAAATGTTCATGTATTATGTAGTTATGGTTTTGGTTTTTCATTTGTATGGCTAAATCAAGGAGTGGGTTGCGTCCCAAGTTTTTCTGTTGTTTTTTGGGGTTTTTTTGGGCCTCTTTAAAGCAATGCATGATAGACTGTAGGTGGCAAGATTGGGATTGTCATATCCAAAGTAGTGACAGATTCTGTATGTACAGACAATTTAAAAGTGAATTATTTGGCAGAAACATTCATTAGAATAGATATGAACAGAATTATAAAATGTGCTTTAACAAACTTTAGATCAGGTGTCTCTGACATTACAAAGTCAGAGGTATTTAAAATAAAAAGGATTACAGGTCTTTGCTGTGCCCTATGTGCGGATCCGGTGTAGAGGATGAAGTCCACTTTGCTTTGTGTTGCCCAGCACTAAATGATTTGAGAGTAAAATATATCCCTGCCAAGTATTATAGCAGACCACCATGATTTTGTTTAGTCTTACTTTTGTCGTCGAGAAATGAAGGTGTTGTGAATAAATGTTCTATATATCTGTATAAGTCGTTTAAACGGCGGAGCACTATAATGTGATGCTATGGTAATCATAAATACCAGGCATATGTTTTATACTGATTTTGTACACCAAAGTGTGTGAAAAGTTCTCATTTAGCTTTGCATATTTCCCCTTCAAATGGGGCTTTGGCCTTTTGAATAAAATATAGTTGTCTCTCTCTCTCTCTCTCTCTCTCTCTCTCTCTCTCTCTCTCTCTCTCTCTCTCTCTTCTCTCTCTCTCTCTCTCTCACACACACACACACACACGCACGCACGCACGCATGCACGCACGCACGCACGCACACACACACACACACACCACACACACACACACACACACCACACACACACATAGGAAATATACATTAAAAAGATCCAAGTTTCTAAACGCCAGACACTGTTTCACAGGCTTAACAAGCTCAAAAGTAAAAAGAAGCTATGAAAAAGTAGACATAACATAACTTAGGCCCAGATGTCGTTTCTTTCCGCATAGGAAGTGGAGTAAACATCAAATATGTTCGGTTTAAAATACATAATTTTGAAAGATAAGCATTGCGTTAAACGGGAGGTTGGGGGGGGGGGGGGGGGGATGGGAAATAACTCTTCTCCAGCGAACGCTCTGTTAGTTTCATTGTTCCATCAAAGGGGAGATCAGCAGGCGACAGAAAGATAAGAGAAGATAATGCTGTTTATGACTCGCTGACTGCAAAGGTCCGCATCAGGGCTGTCACTGCGTTGAAGTCAGCTCACAAGTCATTTAAACAACAACAACAACAACAACAACAACAACAACAACAACAAAACTCATTCACGCAACCCTTTAAGATATACAGAATTTCGTTAAAAACTCTTTTTCCGTAAAATCTTAGATCAGTTGAAAATGTTGCTCTCTTTCAGCAAGCGACAGCAAGCGATTTTCTTTCTTAAAAGTTTTCAGACAACTTTTAGTCTACGTTTAAGTATATTAAACATAAAAAATTTCCCCTTTCTATGGGTGGTTTATTTGCTTGTTGAAGACTTTTCTAACATGTGTAGGAGGATCTATTCGATTTGGAACACAACAACAACAACAACAAAGAAGAAATAAGTATTTCAACTGGAACGTATTTTGACGTTACTTAATAAATCTGATGTTTTGAATTGTGGTAGGCTGAAGCTATTCACATTCTCACAAGTTGAATCTGGAACATAAGACAGAAACAATACTTTGAAGATTCAGCTCGGAAGCACAGATAGAATATGACTAAACCAACGAGAAAATGTTACAATCCCCAGAGCCAATCCCAGATCGTAACTTTGTACATAGGCTGCGGGTTAATGGTTGGTTAGGGAGGTATTTAAAACCGGTACCTGCTTGTGCGTGTGGTCAGACTCTTGATATCCCTCATTGTTTATTTGACTGTGTACTAGCGCAAGAACTCACTTTCAGCCTCTTCATGATAACATGAAATCCTTTCACCTTTCGCTGACTGCACTTAGTGTTTTCAATCCCAGTTATGAGAATGGTTGGAATCTGGCAAT
>CM031628.1:35652907-35687907 GCA_018398815.1 Conus ventricosus
TTTACTACATTGGCCGGGTGTTGACCCATGTGCTATTTGTGTCATCCCGGGTGCTCTACGTCCGTGCATTTTGCTCCCATCCTCCAATATTTCTCTTCATTTTTTTTCTTTAAAGCCTTCTTTTTCTGTTCTTTATCGTTTTCCACGTGATTCATCAGCTGTGTCAGGTGCCACAGGTGACTGTTTTGTTACCTGTTGCCATCTTTGTTAGGCTAGTGGTGTGGCACTCATTGAGGGACCGTCGAGTCGAGAGATCTCCATCTCTGCTAGCTGGATCCACTTTCCTTTATCCACTTCGGTGTGGAGTTTGTGGAAAAGCCCTTTCGCCCTTCAGCGGGTCGGAAAGTATTCCACTAGACACCTGGGATCCCTATCCCTGCCAGCTGGAAGAACCACCTTGGTTCGTCTCTGACCTGGAGTCCCTTCGGTGTGGACCGGCACGGTTAGGGCTGCCATCCTTCATTGGACTGGGGAGCGAACCGTTTCTCACCTCGCCCACCCGCCATTTTGGTAAATATATGGTCTGTTTTGGACAGTTTTGTTTTATTTGGGTTTTCTAACCTTTCAGGGGTTGAGAGGTTTTTTCTTCTGCCTTCATGTGCTGTTGGCTCGGACACACCTTTTCTGTGTGTAACTGCTCCAAAGAAGGGGAGCAGGTATGGAAATGGTATCGAGATATGCGTCTTGATGTAGAGTTGTAGAAACGCATTATCTTTAATTGTGTTTTTGGTCCTTAGCGGCTAGGGATTCTGTTACCTTGGACTAAGTTGAAAATCGCTTAATATATGATATCCCTTCATTTCGGTAAAATGGAAGCTGTGTTTGTTTTCTTCTGATTACACAGGTTGAATCAATGCTTATCTCGCTCAGTATGTGATTTGGGCCGGAAGGATATCAGAAATGTTAGTTTCATTTTCCTTGTTTTAAACGGACACGAGACGGATCGTGGAACGCATGAGCGTGCGAACGGATAAACAATTTAGACCGTGGGAGTGTGGAATTCCTGCCGTATCGCCCCACATGTGGTTCCGTTCTTCGTTGTGTCCTTGTCTTATATGTTTGTGTGACAGACTGTGGATGGATTCGAATTGTTTTTATTCTTTGGGAGCTTTTGACTAAGGAAGTTATCCTTAGTACAGGTCAAATGAAAGCAAAAGAAAAAGGGAAAGAAGTTATTATAGTTATCTGCCCTTTCATAGTGACAGATATTGTTGACCTTATTACGGTAAATTTTGACCCTTCGCACTGACGCATTGCCGGACCCACTATGTTGCCACACACTGACAAGGACTATAGGGAGATGACTTCTCATCTGGAGACTGATCTCCGCCGTAGGGCGAGATTTTTTTGGCCGTTTTTTCTTAAGCTGTAGCTCCGGTCTTTGGCTGCTGGAAGACCAGCATCCACGGACCCTGCAGTCAGCATCCTGCGTCCAGGCACCAGTCGCTGTTCCAACCTGCGGACTGGAGGTGAACCTCGTCTCCTTTACTGGGACACCTGCTTCACCTCGGACTGGAAGACCAGCCCCCAAAGAGCGTTACCCCTTTACAGGATCCACCTCCTACGAACCTCCTCGGTTATGGATGGACTCGAGAGATGAGTGTCCCATTTTGTGTGGTGTGGGTGTGGGTCTGGCGTGCGTGTGCGTGGGTTTAAAAGCCGGTCACCGATTCGTTTTGTTGTTTTTTTTGTTTTTTTTGTTTTGTTTTGTTTAACTCTAGTTGATTAGGTCCCCTTGGATGCAGCATTGTTTCTAATACTGTCTTTCTTCTGTTATTTTGCTGAATGTTCTTGTAGTGGTTTTAGTGGGTTAGGTTGGGACAGTAGCGGGATCCCGAGATATTGGAGGGGTTTTGTGGTCTGTTCAATTTACTTTGTCCCCTAAGTCAGTTAGTTCTGAATAGTGCCTTTCTCTTCTATGCCCCATTTTTTTTTTCTTTCTTTTCCTCTCTCGGCTATCTTTCTCTTCTTTGTTATGACCCATACCCCGTCTGGAGTGCTAGTGTGAGTGAGTGATTGTAATGTGAGTAAAACTATTGTCAAAACTTCTTCCTCTTGTGGTCTGGTGGTGTGAGGGGTAGAGTGATCGCTCCGTTTCTGCCACTGCACATTACCTGTAAAAAGAACCCCCCCTGTCAGGTGTACTCGCACGTGACAATTATGGTGGAGATGCGGTGGTAAAAAGGAATGTGGATGTGGTAGTGTAAAAGCGACACTCTGAACTCACTACCGCCCGACCCTTGAGAAACCTGTCTATCTTTCTTTACGTGTATTTGACGGGTGGTTGGTTGGGTTGGGGTCTAGAGTTAGTAGGGAACCCATTGGAGCGGACCGGTTTTGGGGTGCTGTCGGCAGTAGAGTTCCGTGCTCCGTGGTCGGACCTTCGGCGCTTCTGTTCTGCGTTTTGTCTCCAGTGTTTTTTTTTTGTCTAGTACCGCCGGCTATTGGTTCTAGAATTCCGTTCTCCTTTTCTCATTACGTTAGTTAGAATAGGTACTTGGGTGGAGAAAGAAGGGGGGTTTTGAACTCTAGATTAATAGGTCTTGCTTGTGCAGAGTCGTTTGGTATCAGTGCTTGTACTGATTTAGGATTTTGGTCTGCATTTGCCTGTACCCAAGACGCCGACTGTGTTAGTAAGGTAAGTGTAGGCAGGTTTGCCAAGCATGTGGTGCTTTGTTTACAAGGCAAACTTTGACACTTAGTTCCGATACCGTGTTTGCGCGAAACTCGGTCTTACGTAAGTCTATCTACTTCAGTTCACAAAACAAGGAAAGACTATTCTGGAGGTGTGTTATTTTGTTATTACACACTAGGTTGTAGGATCTGTGTTTAGTCTAAGGGGATTAGCCCTAAGTTGATAGGCTTTCCTCTTCTGTCTAGCGCACATACAAGCAGTTTATTTGCTTTTCTATCTAGCTGCTGATGTTAGGGCTTTCTTAATTGTTCAACACTAATTTGTGTGACTGTGGTGATTGGAATAATAAATTTGTCAGTCGTGTGTTGAGACTATAGGGAGATGACTTCTCATCTGGAGACTGATCTCCGCCGTAGGCGAGATTTTTTTTGGCCTGTTTTTCTTAAGCTGTAGCTCCGGTCTTTGGCTGCTGGAAGACCAGCATCCACGGACCCTGCAGTCAGCATCCTGCGTCCAGGCACCAGTCGCTGTTCCAACCTGCGGACTGGAGGTGAACCTCGTCTCCTTTACTGGGACACCTGCTTCACCTCGGACTGGAAGACCAGCCCCCCACGAGCGTTACCCCTTTACAGGATCCACCTCCTTCTACGAACCTCCTCGGTTATGATGGACTCGAGAGATGAGTGTCCCATTTGTGTGGTGTGGTCTGGCGTGCGTGTGCGTGGGTTTAAAGCCGGTCACTGATTCGTTTTGTTGTTTTTTTTGTTTTGTTTTGTTTAACTCTAGTTGATTAGGTCCCGTTGGATGCAGCATTGTTTTCTAATACTGTCTTTCTTCTGTTATTTTGCTGAATGTTCTTGTTGTGGTTTAGTGGGTTAGGTTGGGACAGTAGCGGATCCCGAGATATTGGAGGGGTTTTGTGGTCTGTTCAATTTACTTTGTCCCCTAAGTCAGTTAGTTCTGAATAGTGCCTTTCTCTTCTATGCCCCATTTTTTTTTTCTTTCTTTTCCTCTCTCGGCTATCTTTTCTCTTCTTTGTTATGACCCATACCCGTCTGGAGTGCTAGTGTGAGAGTGATTGTAATGTGAGTAAAACTATTGTCAAAACTTCTTCCTCTTGTGGTCTGGTGGTGTGAGGATAGAGTGATCGCTCCGTTTCTGCCACTGCACATTACCTGTATAAGAACCCCCCCCCCCCCCCCTGTCAGGTGTACTCGCACGTGACAGACAGGTTCATGGCTGTGTCGGGGCATTCTACAGACAGGTTCATGGCTCTGTGTCGGGGCATTCTACAGACAGGTTCATGGCTCTGTTTCGGGGCATTCTACAGACAGGTTCATGGTTCACTCTGTGTCGGGGCATTCTACAGACAGGTTCATGGCTCTGTGTCGGGGCATTCTGCAGACAGGTTCATGGCTCTGTGTCGGGGCATTGTACAGACAGGTTCATGGCTCTGTGTCGGGCAGTCTACAGACAGGTTCATGGCTCTGTGTCGGGGCATTCTACAGACAGGTTCATGGCTCTGTGTCGGGGCATTCTACAGACAGCTTCATGGCTCTGTGTCATGGCATTCTACAGACAGCTTCATGGCTCTGTGTCGGGGCATTCTACAGACAGCTTCATGGCTCTGTGTCGGGGCATTGTACAGACAGGTTCATGGCTCTGTGTCGGGGCATTCTACAGACAGGTTCATGGCACTGTGTCGGGGCATTCTGCAGACAGATTCATGGCTCTGTGTCGGGGCATTCTACAGACAGCTTCATGGCTCTGTGTCATGGCATTCTACAGACAGCTTCATGGCTCTGTGTCGGGGCATTCTACAGACAGCTTCATGGCTCTGTGTCGGGGCATTGTACAGACAGGTTCATGGCTCTCTGTCGGGACATTCTGCAGACAGGTTCATGGCTCTGTGTTGGGGCATTCTACAGACAGGTTCATGGCTGGCTCTGTGTCGGGGCATTCCGCAGACAGG
The DNA here is from genome assembly GCA_018398815.1 of Conus ventricosus. Lineage (NCBI taxonomy): Eukaryota > Metazoa > Mollusca > Gastropoda > Neogastropoda > Conidae > Conus > Conus ventricosus. The sequence goes on from CM031628.1 coordinate 35,657,515, forward strand.
TTCATGGCTCTGTGTCGGGGCATTGTACAGATAGGTTCATGGCTCTGTGTCGGGGCATTCTACAGACGGTTCATGGCTCACTCTGTGTCGGGGCATTCTACAGACAGGTTCATGGCTCTGTGTCGGGGCATTCTACAGACAGGTTCATGGCACTGTGTCGGGGCATTAAACAGACAGCTTCATGGCTCTGAGTCGGGGCATTCTACAGACGGGTTCATGGCTCTGTGTCGGGGCAATTCTACAGACAGGTTTATGGCTCTGTGTCGGGGCATTCTAGAGACAGGTTTATGGCTCTGTGTCGGGCATTCTACAGACAGGTTCAGGGCTCTGTGTCGGGGCATTGTACAGACAGGTTCATGGCTCTGTGTCGGGGCATTTTACAGACAGGTTCATGGCTCTGTGTCGGGGCATTCTACAGACAGGTTCATGGCTGGCTCTGTGTCGGGGCATTCTACAGACAGGTTCATGGCTGGCTCTGTGTCGGGGCATTCTACAGACAGGTTCATGGCTCTGTGTCGGGGCATTCCACAGACAGCTTCATGGCTGTGTCGGGGCATTCTACAGACATGTTCAAGGCTGGCTCTTTGTCTGGGCATTGTACAGACAGGTTCATGGCTCTGTGTCGGGGCATTCTACAGACAGCTTCATGGCTCTGTGTCGGGGCATTCTATAGACAGGTTTATGGCTCTGTGTCGGGGCATTCTACAGACAGGTTCATGGCTGTGTCGGGGCATTTTACAGACAGCTTCATGGCTGTGTGTCGGGCATTCTACAGACAGGTTCATGGCTCTGTGTCGGGGCATTCTACAGACAGGTTTATGGCTCTATGTCGGGGCATTCTACAGACAGGTTCATGGCTCTGTGTCGGGGCATTCTACAGACAGGTTCAGGGCTCTGTGTCGGGGCATTTTACAGACAGGTTCATGGCTCTGTGTCGGGGCATTTTACAGACAGGTTCATGGCTCTGTGTCGGGGCATTCTACAGACAGGTTCATGGCTGGCTCTGTGTCGGGGCATTCTACAGACAGGTTCATGGCTGGCTCTGTGTCGGGGCATTCTACAGACAGGTTCATGGCTCTGTGTCGGGGCATTCCACATACAGCTTCATGGCTGTGTCGGGGCATTCTACAGACATGTTCAAGGCTGGCTCTTTGTCTGGGCATTGTACAGACAGGTTCATAGCTCTGTGTCGGGGCATTCTACAGACAGCTTCATGGCTCTGTGTTGGGGCATTCTATAGACAGGTTTATGGCTCTGTGTCGGGGCATTCTACAGACAGGTTCATGGCTGTGTCGGGGCATTTTACAGACAGCTTCATGGCTCTGTGTCGGGGCATTGTACAGACAGGTTTATGGCGCTATGTCGGGGCATTCTACAGACGGGTTCATGGCTCTGTGTCGGGGCATTCTACAGACAGCTTCATGGCTCTGTGTCGGGGCATTCTACAGACGGGTTCATGGCTCTGTGTCGGGGCATTCTACAGACAGCTTCATGGCTCTGTGTCGGGGCATTCTACCGACAAGTTCATGGCTCTACTCTGTGTCGGGGCATTCTACAGACAGGTTCATGGCTCTGTGTCGGGGCATTCTACAGACAGGTTCATGGCTCTGTGGCGGGCATCTACAGACAGGTTTATGGCTCTGTGTCGGGGCATTCTACAGACGGATTCATGGCTCTGTGTCGGGGCATTCTACAGACAGGTTCATGGCTCTGTCTCGGGGCTTTCTACAGACAGCTTCATGGCTCTGGGTCGGGGCATTGTACAGACAGGTTCATGGCACTGTGTCGGGGCATTCTACAGAGAGGTTCATGGCTCTGTGTCGGGGCATTCTACAGACCGGTTCATGGCTCTGTGTCGGGGAATTCTACGGACAGGTTCATGGCTGGCTCTGTGTCGGGGCATTCTGCAGACAGGTTCATGGCTCTGTGTCGGGGCATTCTACAGACGGGTTTCATGGCTCTGTGTCGGGGCATTCTACAGACAGGTTCGTGGCTCACTCTGTGTCGGGGCATTCTACAGACAGGTTCATGGCTCTGTGTCGGGGCATTCTACAGACAGGTTCATGGCTGGCTCTGTGTCGGGGCATTCTACAGACAGGTTCATGGCTGGCTCTGTGTCGGGGCATTCTACAGTCAGGTTCATGGCTGCTCTGTGTCGCGGCATCCTACAGACAGGTTCATGGCTCTGTGTCGGGGCATTCTGCAGACAGGTTCATGGCTCTGTGTCGGGCATTCTACAGACAGCTTCATGGCTCTGGGTCGGGGTATTGTACAGACAGGTTCATGGCACTGTGTCGGGGCATTCTACAGAGAGGTTCATGGCTCTGTGTCGGGGGCATTCTACAGACCGGTTCATGGCTCTGTGTCGGGGCATTCTACGGACAGGTTCATGGCTGGCTCTGTGTCGGGGCATTCTGCAGACAGGTTCATGGCTCTGTGTCGGGGCATTCTACAGACAGGTTCATGGCTCTGTGTCGGGGCATTCTACAGACAGGTTCGTGGCTCACTCTGTGTCGGGGCATTCTACAGACAGGTTCATGGCTCTGTGTCGGGGGATTCTACAGACAGGTTCATGGCTGGCTCTGTGTCGGGGCATTCTGCAGACAGGTTCATGGCTGGCTCTGTGTCGGGGCATTCTACAGACAGGTTCATGGCTCTGTGTCGGTATTCTACAGACAGATTCATGGCTCTGTGTCGGGGCATTCTGCAGACAGGTTCATGGCTGGCTCTGTGTCGGGGCATTCTACAGACAGGTTCATGGCTCTGTGTCGGGGTATTCTACAGACAGATTCATGGCTCTGTGTCGGGGTATTCTACAGACAGGTTCATGGCTCTGTGTCGGTGCATTCTACAGACAGGTTCATGGCTCTGTGTCGGGGCATTCTACAGACAGGTTCATGGCTCTGTGTCGGGACATTCTGCAGACAGGTTCATGGCTCTGTGTCGGGGTATTCTACAGACAGGTTCATGGCTCTGTGTCGGGGCATTCTACAGACAGGTTCGTGGCTCACTCTGTGTCGGGGCATTCTACAGACAGGTTCATGGCTCTGTGTCGGGGCATTCTACAGACAGGTTCATGGCTGGCTATGTGTCGGGGCATTCTGCAGACAGGTTCATGGTTGGCTCTGTGTCGGGGCATTCTACAGACAGGTTGATGGCTCTGTGTCGGGGTATTCTACAGACAGATTCATGGCTCTGTGTCGGGGCATTCTGCAGACAGGTTCATGGCTGGCTCTGTGTCGGGCATTGTACAGACAGGTTCATGGCTCTGTGTCGGGGTATTCTACAGACAGATTCATGGCTGTGTGTCGGGGTATTCTACAGACAGGTTCATGGCTCTGTGTCGGTGCATTCTACAGACAGGTTCATGGCTGGCTCTGTGTCGGGGCATTCTGCAGACAGGTTCATGGCTCTGTGTCGGGGCATTCTACAGACAGGTTCATGGCTCTGTGTCGGGGCATTCTACAGACAGGTTCGTGGCTCACTCTGTGTCGGGGCATTCTACAGACAGGTTCATGGCTCTGTGTCGGGGCATTCTACAGACAGGTTCATGGCTCTGTGTCGGGGTATTCTACAGACAGATTCATGGCTCTGTGTCGGGGTATTCTACAGACAGGTTCATGGCTCTGTGTCGGTGCATTCTACAGACAGGTTCATGGCTCTGTGTCGGGGCATTCTACAGACAGGTTCATGGCTCTGTGTCGGGACATTCTGCAGACAGGTTCATGGCTCTGTGTCGGGGTATTCTACAGACAGGTTCATGGCTCTGTGTCGGGGCATTCTACAGACAGGTTCGTGGCTCACTCTGTGTCGGGCATTCTACAGACAGGTTCATGGCTCTGTGTCGGGGCATTCTACAGACAGGTTCATGGCTGGCTATGTGTCGGGGCATTCTGCAGACAGGTTCATGGTTGGCTCTGTGTCGGGGCATTCTACAGACAGGTTGATGGCTCTGTGTCGGGGTATTCTACAGACAGATTCATGGCTCTGTGTCGGGGCATTCTGCAGACAGGTTCATGGCTGGCTCTGTGTCGGGGCAATGTACAGACAGGTTCATGGCTCTGTGTCGGGGTATTCTACAGACAGATTCATGGCTGTGTGTCGGGGTATTCTACAGACAGGTTCATGGCTCTGTGTCGGTGCATTCTACAGACAGGTTCATGGCTGGCTCTGTGTCGGGGCATTCTGCAGACAGGTTCATGGCTCTGTGTCGGGGCATTCTACAGACAGGTTCATGGCTCTGTGTCGGGGCATTCTACAAACAGGTTCATGGCTCTGTGTCGGGGTATTCTACAGACAGGTTCATGGCTCTGTGTCGGGGCATTCTACAGACAGGTCGTGGCTCACTCTGTGTCGGGGCATTCTACAGACAGGTTCATGGCTCTGTGTCGGGGCATTCTACAGACAGGTTCATGGCTCACTCTGTGTCGGGGTATTCTACAGACAGGTTCATGGCTCTGTGTCGGGGCATTCTACAGACAGGTTCGTGGCTCACTCTGTGTCGGGGCATTCTACAGACAGGTTCATGGCTCTGTGTCGGGGCATTCTACAGACAGGTTCATGGCTGGCTCTGTGTCGGGGCATTCTGCAGACAGGTTCATGGCTGGCTCTGTGTCGGGGCATTCTACAGACAGGTTGATGGCTCTGTGTCGGGGCATTGTACAGACAGGTTCATGGCTCTGTGTCGGGGTATTCTACAGACAGATTCATGGCTGTGTGTCGGGGTATTCTACAGACAGGTTCATGGCTCTGTGTCGGGGCATTCTACAGACAGGACTAGAACTGACAAGAGAGAGAGAGAGAGAGAGAGAGAGAGAGAGAGAGAGAGAGAGAGAGAGAGAGAGAGACACTCTGTGACAGAGGCGGGGTGTGTGGCGGGGTGTGTGGGAGTGTGGCGGGGTGTGTGGGAGTGTGGCGGGGTGTGTGGGGGAGTGTGGCGGGGTGCTGTGGGAGTGTGGCGGGGTGTGTGGGAGTGTGGCGGGGTGTGTGGGAGTGTGGCGGGGAGTGTGGCGGGGAGTGTGGCGGGGTGTGTGGCGGGTGTGTGGCGGGGGTGTGTGGGAGTGTGGCGGGGTGTGTGGGAGTGTGTGTGTGTGACTGACTGTGTGTGGGAGTGTGTGTGTGTGACTGACTGTGTGTGGGGTGTGGGAGTATGTGTGTGTGACTGACTGTGTGTGGGTGTGTGGGAGTGTGTGTGTGTGACTGACTGTGTGTGGGTTGTGTGGGAGTGTGTGTGTGTGACTGACTGTGTGTGGGGTGTGTGGGAGGTGTGTGTGTGACTGACTGTGTGTGGGTGTGTGGGAGTGTGTGTGTGTGACTGACTGTGTGGGGAGTGTGTGTGTGTGACTGACTGTGTGTGGGTGTGTGGGAGTGTGTGTGTGTGACTGACTGTGTGTGGGTGTGTGGGAGTGTGTGTGTGTGACTGACTGTGTGTGGGTGTGTGGGAGTGTGTGTGTGTGTGACTGACTGTGTGTGGGAGTGTGTGTGTGTGACTGACTGTGTGTGGGTGTGTGTGGGAGTGTGTGTGTGTGACTGACTGTGTGTGGGTGTGTGGGAGTGTGGGTGTGACTGATGTGTGTGGGTGTGTGGGAGTGTGTGTGTGTGACTGACTGTGTGTGGGTGTGTGGGAGTGTGTGTGTGTGTGACTGTGTGTGGGAGTGTGTGTGTGTGGGAGTGTGTGTGTGTGACTGACTGTGTGTGGGTGTGACTGAATGTGACTGGGAGTGTGTGACTGAATGTGACTGGGAGTGTGTGACTGTGACTGGGAGTGTGTGACTGTGACTGGGAGTGTGTGACTGTGAGTGTGTGAGTGTGAGTGTGTGACTGTGAGTGTGAGTGAGTGTGTGACTGTGAGTGTGTGACTGACTGTGACTGTGAGTGTGTGACTGTGAGTGTGAGTGTGAGTGTGGCTGTGAGTGTGTGGCTGTGACTGTGACTGTGAGTGTGTGACTGTGAGTGTGTGACTGTGAGTGTGTGACTGTGAGTGTGTGACTGTGAGTGTGTGACTGCGAGTGTGTGACTGCGAGTGTGTGACTGCGAGTGTGTGACTGCGAGTGTGTGTGTGTGACTGTGAGTGTGTGTGACTGTGAGTGTGTGTGACTGTGAGTGTGTGTGACTGTGTGTGACTGTGACTGTGTGTGGACTGTGACTGTGTGTGACTGTGAGTGTGTGACTGTGAGTGTGTGACTGTGAGTGTGTGACTGTGAGTGTGTGACTGTGAGTGTGAGTGTGTGAGTGTGAGTGTGTGACTGTGACTGTGAGTCTGATTGTGACTGTGTGTGACTGTGACTGTGAGTCTGAGTGTGACTGTGAGTGTGTGACTGTGAGTGTGTGACTGAGTGTGTGACTGTGACTGTGACTGTGTGTGACTGTGACTGTGTGTGACTGTGACTGTGTGTGAGTGTGTGTGAGTGTGTGTGACTGTGTGTGGCTGTGTGTGGCTGTGTGTGGCTGTGTGTGGCTGTGAGTGTGTGTGACTGTGAGTGTGTGTGACTGTGAGTGTGTGTGACTGTGAGTGTGTGTGAGTGTGTGACTGTGAGTGTGTGACTGTGAGTGTGTGACTGTGAGTGTGTGACTGTGAGTGTGTGACTGTGTGACTGAGAGTGTGTGACTGTGAGTGTGTGACTGTGAGTGTGTGACTGTGTGACTGAGAGTGTGTGACTGAGAGTGTGTGACTGTGAGAGTGTGTGACTGTGAGTGTGTGAGTGTGAGTGTGTGACTGTGAGTGTGAGTGTGTGACTGTGAGTGTGTGACTGTGAGTGTGTGAGTGTGTGAGTGTGAGTGTGACTGTGAGTGTGTGACTGTGAGTGTGTGACTGTGTGAGTGTGTGACTGTGTGAGTGTGTGACTGTGAGTGTGTGACTGTGAGTGTGTGAGTGTGAGTGTGACTGTGAGTGTGTGACTGTGAGTGTGTGACTGTGTGAGTGTGTGACTGTGTGAGTGTGTGACTGTGAGTTGTGTGAGTGTGTGGACTGTGACTGTGTGAGTGTGTGACTGTGTGACTGTGACTGTGTGACTGTGAGTGTGTGACTGTGTGACTGTGACTGTGTGACTGTGACTGTGTGACTGTGAGTGTGTGACTGTGTGACTGTGACTGTGTGACTGTGACTGTGTGAGTGTGTGACTGTGTGACTGTGACTGTGTGAGTGTGTGACTGTGTGACTGTGAGTGTGTGACTGTGAGTGTGTGACTGTGAGTGTGTGACTGTGAGTGTGTGACTGTGAGTGTGTGACTGAGAGTGTGTGACTGAGAGTGTGTGGACTGTGAGTGTGTGACTGAGAGTGTGTGACTGAGAGTGGACTGGGGTGTGTGACTGAGAGTGTGTGACTGAGAGTGTGTGACTGAGAGTGTGTGACTGTGAGTGTGTGACTGAGAGTGTGTGACTGAGAGTGTGTGACTGAGAGCGTGTGACTGTGAGCGTGTGACTGTGAGCGTGTGACTGTGAGCGTGTGACTGTGAGCGTGTGACTGTGAGCGTGTGACTGTGAGCGTGTGACTGTGAGCGCGAGTGTGACTGAGCGCGCGTGTGTGACTGAGCGCGCGTGTGTGACTGAGCGCGCGTGTGTGACTGAGCGCGCGTGTGTGACTGTGCGCGCGTGTGTGACTGTGCGCGCGCGTGTGACTGTGCGCGCGCGTGTGACTGTGCGCGCGCGTGTGACTGTGCGCGCGCGTGTGACTGTGCGCGCGCGTGTGACTGTGCGCGCGCGTGTGACTGTGCGCGCGCGTGTGACTGTGCGCGCGCGTGTGACTGTGCGCGCGCGCGACTGTGCGCGCGCGACTGTGCGCGCGCGACTGTGCGCACGCGACTGTGCGCGTGTGTGACTGAGACTGAGACACCACGCTTCACAAACCCCTGTTTGATTTTTTGTGTATTGATATTTAGTTATATGTTAGTCTGTCTGTCTGCTTGTTTACTTTTTTGTGAGTTTGGTTATTTATCATTCTTGTTCTGACCTGCGTGTGCAGGTGAAATGCGTGTGTGCGCGCATGTGCGTGTGTGCGCGCGCGCACACGCTTAATATTGTATTTATGAACATTTCGTGCATACGGGCGCGCGCGTTCCTGTCTTGAAATGTATGTATGTACTCTGTACTCACACTGAGTGCTGGTCACAAGCACCAAGGCAGAGCTGACCACTAGAGCCAGGAGACAGACGTCAGTTTGGACATCATGGCGTCAGTTCTGGACATCATGGCGTCGTCTTCTTCACACTACCACCAAGACAGGCTGGAAATACAGTGGCAAAAACATACATAGGGACGGACAGACAGACAGACTTACCTATATATCACATCTTTTCTTCTTTTTTTTTCTATCCAGTGAGTGTTCTATATGATTATTGTTCCTGCAAGATGGAGATCAGGAGATCCAGCAATCGATAACCGTTTCGGTTTGTATCGAGTTCACCAGGCTTGCTACTGAACCGTGGTGGTAGGCACACAGACACACACACACACACACACACACACACACACACACAGATTGGAGGGGAGGGGAGGGGAACGGAGGAGAACTGACTGAAGTGAAAAGGCAAGACGAGCAAGGTAAACAAATATGTTCGAATATTTTGATAGGCTTTCTCTTTTTTCAAGGACAACAGATTAGGCCTATATGGTTTAGGTCAAAAGTGAAGTTCTTCATAGGGTGGATGGCAAAAAGAAAAATTGCGTCATGACTTATAATCATCGAGTGATGCATCGCCTAATCTAAAACATCATCCTGCTGTGATTATTGTATTTTAGATAAATAGATCTAAGATAGACTTATATATGCATATGTACGTGTGTGTGTGAGAAAGAGAGAATGAAACCGGGATACAGATGTCTTCAATTTTCAGTTCAGTAATTTATTTAATGTCTTTTCATCGCTAGATGATATTGGAGACTTGTTTAAAAAAAAAAATTCACACTCAACTTATCTAGTACATGCAAAGCCACATCTGATACGTGCATATTTACATAAGTGAAATATTCTAGTGGTACACAAAGCAGCCAGGTGGTGAAGCAAACATCAAAATACATTCCAGTTAAAATACATAACTCCCTCTTGTTTCGTCTTTGTTGTTGTTGTTGTTGTTGTGCTGTGTGTCCAAAATCGAATCGATCCTCCTACACATGTTAGAAGAGTCTTTAACAAACAAATAAGACCACCCAGAGAAAGGGGAAATTTTTAATGTTTTAATATACTTAAACGGTAAACTAAAGGTTGTCTGAAAACTTTTTTTTTTTTAAAGAAAAAAAAAAACAAAGAAATATCGCTTGCTGTCGCTTGCTGAAAGAGATCAACATTTTCAACTGATCTAAGATTTTACGGAAAAAGATTTTTAACGGAATTTTAGAAGGTATGTTTAAAGGGTAGCGTGAATGAGGTTTGTTTGTTGTTGTTTGTTTGTTTGTTTGTTGTTGTTTGTTTGTTTGTTGTTGTTTTTTTAATGACTTGTGAGCTGACTTCAACGCAGTGACAGCCCTGATTCGGACCTTTGTAGTCAGCTGAGTCATAAACAGCATTATCTTCTCTTATCTTTCTGTTGCCTGCTGATCTCCCCTTTGATGGAACAATGAAATTAACAGTGTTCGCTGAAGAAGAGTTATTTCCCATGCTTCCTCCTACCCGTTTAACGCAAAGCTGTGTTTAAAAATTATGTATTTTTTAAACCGGAACATATCTAATGTTTGCTTCACTTCCTATACGGAAAGAAACGACATCTGGGTCCAGATTATATTATGCCTACTTTTTCATAGCTTCTTTTTACTTTTGAGCTTGTTAATCCTGTGAAACAGTGTCTGGCGTTTAAAACTTGGAATTGTTTCATGCATATTTCCTATGCATATTGAGAGAGAGAGAGAGAGAGAGAGAGAGAGAGAGAGAGAGAGAGAGAGAGAGAGAGAGAGAGAGAGAGAGAGATTTTCGGCTTCGTTCTTTCTTCTTCAAATCTTTTCTTTCTCTTTGGCACTCTCCCTCAAACACAACGTAACACGATCATCGGGAGTAGAACTAGCACTGGCGTGGATTTTTAATTTGTTATCATTATAACATCGTCATCATCATCATCCTTCTCTTCCATCTTAGACTTCTTCTTTATGAAAAAAAAAAAAAGGGAACACGTGGCCGAGTGGTTAAAGCAATTGCCTACGGAAATGACGGTCTGAAGTTCGAAGCACCTGGTGAGTGGATTTTTTTTTCCTTGCTTGAAAACGCTCTCTGTCCACCCAGCACTAAACGGGCACCTGAGTCAGGTCGGGGAAGGTCAAAGGTGGCGAAAGAAGAGGGATGGGTTTTGCCATCCATCACACTGTGCCCTAGACATAGCGAATCTCTCTGACAGTTCACAGGTCACGGTCATTATGCTGTGGGATCTATAAACTTGAACCTTTGTTAACCTTCTTCTTCCTCTCAGTATTACTATAATTGTTATTATTATAATCATTATAATGATAATAATTATTATCATTATCATTATTATCATTATTATTATTGTTATTCTCATTATTAGTATCCTTATTGTTGTTGTACTTCTTCTTCTTCTTCTTCTTGTGGTGCTTGTTGTGTTGTTGTTGTTGTTGTTGTTGTTGTTGTTGTTCTCCTCCTACACCTCCTCCTGCTTCTTCTTCTTCTTCTTCTTCTTCTTCTTCTTCCTGTTAAAAATTGTTTTTGTCTTTGTTTTTGTTGTTGTTGTTCTTCTTCTTCTTCTTCTTCTTCTTCTTCTTGTTCTTCTTCTTATTCAACTTGTTCTTCTTCCTGTTAAAAATTGTTTTTATCTTTGTTGTTGTTGTTGTTGTTGTTCTTCTTCTTCTTCGTCTTCGTCTTCGTCTTCTTCTTCGTCTTCGTCTTCGTCTTCTTCTTCTTCTTATTCTTCTTGTAATCATATGTGGAGATGGAATAACAAAATCAAAACAAAACAAACAAAAAAAGCACGTGAGAGGGAGAGAATGCGAATAGCGTCATTGCGTTCCCTTCATTGGCTCCCTGTTTGGCAAAGGATCTCCTACAATGTTACATCTCTCTGCTACAATTCCTTTGAATCCTTCTGTCTTCAATATCTGACTAATCTGTTACACTTGCATACCCCATCATCCCGTGAACTTGTATACCCCAACATACTGTGAACTTGCATACCCCATCATCCTGTGAACTTGCATACCCCATCATACTGTGAACTTGCATACCCCATCATCCTGTGAACTTGCATACCCCATTGTCAACCTCGGGTGATGTCAGTGGAGGAAGGACTAGCGCACAGCCCAAACACACTCACAGCTTGCTTACAATCTCATTCATATATCATGCATTCGTCACATCAAACCACTAGTAAAGTCTATAACTTTACTACACATGATCATAGAAAGAAACATCAATGCATATGGAATCAAACAAAATAAAACATTCTCTCTTTCCTGAACTTCACAAAATCATTTATCTAAAACATCATTAACTAACCCGGGTATAAATAGATTTCTACTTTACCTGGCCAGGTGATCTTAACTATTCACGAATCACTGTCTTTTTCTTTTCCTTTTTTTTTTCTTTTCACTGTCACTTTCACAACACGACACAACTGCTGGCACCGGTCAAGTTAGACTGCTGGCATCGGTCAGGCTGGACTGCTGGCACTGGTCAGGTCAGACCACTGGCGTTGGTCAGGTTGGACTGCCGATGAAAGTGGCGCTGGCCAAGTATGAGGTCGAACCCCCGGTTCAGATGGAACAGTGACTATCAACATCGATCTGTTCTCCTTTCTTTCTTCCTGCATTAACGCATTGCACTCTCTCTCTCTCTCTCTCCTAGTCTGCTCTATTAAATGGACATGGTTGCTTTTCTTTTCCTTTTCTTTTCTTTCTTTTTCTCTTCATTAGTTAGCAACTCTCTCTTTCCACATCTCTCTTTAGTCCTCCCTTTGCAGACTATATCTGGTGCTAATGCTCAAACTTCACTCCTCTCATCTCTCTGCCTTTCTCCTGCAGAGACTACACCCCAGAACCTCTCTCTCTCTCTCTGTCTCTCTGTTCGTTCTCCCCCTCGTTCTCCCGTTCTCTCACTCTCACATCCTTCTTATCCCGTTCCGATCTGTCAAAAAGGGCGAGTACCATTGGTCAGTATTTTTACCGCTCGTAGCCGAAGTTATCTCCCTCTAATTCCATTGGATATTCAAATCATGACAGTCACGCCTACACGCCTTACTCTCTGTGGTGGTCAATTGGTCATTTAATTGATTAGCTAGATTTCACCCCCACCACGCACTACCTTCCCCCCTTTCCTGCTTAACTGGCGCCGTGTGGCTTAACGTGTGGGCACTGGTCAGTGTAAATGGCTAGATGAGTCTGGGTAGGCGCTGAGACGCCTGACCAGACCTATCGAGACCTGTCGGTCCAGCCACTCAGACTGTCTGCTGTCTCCTCGCTGTGCTAAATTGGCTGGATGCGACGCTTGAAGGCGTCGGGATGTCTGAGTCGGGCTTAAGCCGATTCGAACCGGCTGGCAACTAACCACGACTTTGCTTGTATTTATTTTTGACCGTGACAATTTCCCCCTTGCAAAAGACTATGCACCGCATTGTCTCAAATGAACGGTACAAAAAAAAAAGACAACGACCGAATTTGCTGACACACAGCTACACGTGCAAAGTTTGAAAAATACTTCACAACAAACGGTTTATAAATTATAGGATATATCATTAGTGAATACCGCCCCAATGAGTTATCATTGATGTGCGCTCTTGCGTTATTTCGACTCATTTTATAACAACCTCTGTGCGCACTTATGCAATTCCCCTACCTGCGGATTTGCCACATCTTCTCTCACAATTTCTATGAAAGTACAATATAATATGATCACGATCCATGACACTTCACTGAGGGATCTCCATCCTCACTTATTGCAAATAATGCATCACTACACGAGCGACTGTATGCTCCAAGCATAACTACATTCACATGAACAAGTCTCAAAGAAAACATGAACAAGTCTCACACAAAAAAAATATGAACCATAGCCAACTGGGAATGAACCATATCCAATCAACATAACTGTAGTCAAACACATATTATCAACAAAGCACCCCGGATATGACTGACTTCCTCTGAGTTGCAGCTTGCTAGACTACGCGACTTAAATAGTCAGCTCCGACATTCTGTCGACCTGGAATGTACTGCATCGTACCTGTATGGGCTGCAGTGCCATTGCCCAACGCAGAACCCTGCTGTTTTTCAGCTGTGCCTCCTGCAGGAATTTGAGTGGGTGATGATCTGTCTCTATCACGAACTCTTTCCCATACAAGTATTTGTGGAACTTCTGCACGGCCCACACGACAGCTAAACACTCCTTCTCTACAGTTGCTTACCCTTCTTCACACATTGTCAACTTCCTGCAAGCATACCTCACAGGGAACTCGACCCCTTCATGCTCCTGCAACAATACTGCCCTATCCCCACCACCTATGCATCTGTCCGCAACAAATAATGGATTGGACATATCTGGTAGCTTCAAATGGACGGAACCATCTTTCTTTCCACAGCACCGTCTCAGTGCTTGCTCCTGCAGCGTCTGACCACTTCGAACCACTGCCGATTTCCCCTGCCTTGACCAAATCACAGGAGAGGATCGTGATTGCTGCGAAATTGGAACAAACTCCCTGTAAAACCAATAAAACCAAGCAGACTCCTGACTCTGTTTTGGTCTTTGGTCTCTCTGAAATCATCATCTTCTCCACTTTCCCTTCTGCTGCTTTTGTCGCCTCCACAACAAAACCTAGGAACTCCTACGTCTAGCCCTTCATACAGTGACAACATCCCTGTATGACTCTTCTGGAAACTTAGGCAACAAAATCTCCCCTTCTTCGGCTGGGTCCTCTTTCACCTCATCAAGATTGCTGTCTGCGCCTATGTGCCTAGTGTCACGCTGAATATATTTGCGGAAAAATTCGCATGGAAAGTTTTTGGTTTCCCCATTCACATCAATTCGGTAATCCCGACCGACCTTTTCAGTGATGTGAATGGTCCTTTCCAATGCATCAGCAGCTTGGTGATGACCCGTGTGAAGCAGTACCCGGACTTGATCTCCCGCCCCTTGAGGGATTGCTCCCTTACCTTCCTGTCATATTGCTTCTTCTAACGACCCTAGCCTTCTGCAAACTTTCCTTTGCAAACCTATACACGTCTCATACCTGTGCCCACCTTTGGAAAAGGGCGAGATTGGGCCAATCAGATCAACAGCCACTCCACTGAACGGTGGTGTCAATTACAGGGGGATGTTTAGAGGCGCCTTCCTCTTCTTCAACCCATCTTGTGCTGACCTTTTGACACACGTCACATGAATGCAAAAAACGCTTGATGTCTGCCATTGCCCCTGCCAATGAAAATCATCGAAGATTCGTCAGCTGTTATTGCAGGTGCCGAGATGACCCGCCATGCGCGACCTCGTGACCCACTGACATGACAGTGTCACGATAACCTGCTGGTACCTCTAACTCTGAGAGTGTCAACCTTACTGTCTTCCCTTGGGAACACTCGTCACAACAGCCCGCCATTCACAAGAAATTCTGTCTCACCTCCTCAAACCTCCATTTTCTCTCCACCTCTTGCCAACTCCAAGACTTCACGAGCGAAGGTCCTTGTTTCCTGCGCTTGCCCTAAACTCATCAGGCGACACATCCTTGCCTGACTTCCTGCCGAACGACTAACGGTTTTTATCAACCTTTTCCTCCTTCTTGCTCCGTGTTTTGAACTGCTGCCCCTGTAGCAGTCAACAAAACTCGGGATCCCCTGGATCCCATGCACTGGAATATTCCAATGGAACAAATCATGAAGGGGTTTCTCCTCACCAACGCAGACAACTCGCTGATAATAAGGGGTACGTACTTTCTAACTTAGCCACTGGAAACTCCCACAACAGTGCCATCGATAGAGTACAGGTCCTGGATTTGGCCCTGTCAAATCCCCTTTCTCGACCATCGTTGTTCGACTACAACCGCAATTAACAACATGGTCACGTAACACTTTCACCCTCGCTGGCCAATCCACCCTTCTTCCACTGGTAACGAAACCACTCAGCCTAGAGCCCCCATCCCTGACACTGACTGATGTCCCATTGCTAGCCCATAGGCTGCACTCCACCCTCTTCAGACTGAATTCCCTTTTGGTTCCACTGCAGTCGTTTCCCTTGACGAACCCTTATCCACCTCTTGCAAGGCTTCTGCCTTCTGAACCTCATGCGACAGTCCCCTCCGCACATGTCCCTTCTGTGACTAATGAAACACCTATTGTCCCATGACCTCCTTTCTGCCCCACCACTGGGTTAGCAGACTGTGCAGAAAACTCCCCTAGTCTCCATGCACTCTTCTCGCCTGTGCCTAGCACCTGTTTCTCCTGCACCTTAGTGCCCAAACGTCTCTCTATACACCTCTGCGAACTGCATCAACTTCTTTCCTGCTGTCTCTGGCTGTCTCTCTTTCAAATGTATGGATAACTCAGGCCGCAACCTGACAAAATCTGTTCTATCATAACTAGCTCTTTCAATCAGGCGAACGCCTTCTCCGGACCACTCAACTCTAACCATTTCTCAAATAGTGATCTAGACGTGCACCAAACTGAGTGTAACATACTTTCCCCTGCTTGCAATTCAGCTGAACGCAATTTTTCTCCTGAATGCCTTCCTCTGTGAGGTCAAATCATTTCTTCAACGATCCTTCACAGCGCCGAAATCAGACTGTTGTTCTGGCTGTAACGCAGTGAAATTTGTAATGCCTTACCCGTAGTAACAGCCGACAAAATGACTGCCCACTCTTCTGGAGGCCAACCCCAGACTGGTCGCAAACGTTTCGAAACGACTAATGTATGCATCAATCGAATCGGTTCCTTCAGAGAATTTTGGCAACATTGGGTCGGGGAGCGTAGCTTGCGCACGTGTCACTGGAAACTGAACTACCATCCTCGGTGGTCTCCCTTTGTATTCTCACTTTCTCTAACTCTAATTGAACTTTATCTTTCCGTTCCTGCTTCATTCTTTTCTGTCTCCTGCGATTCCCTTATTCTTTCTGTTTCCTGCATCAATCTTTCTGTTTCTGCGCTTCCCAGATTCTTTACAGTTTTCCTGGTTTTTCCCCTAGCCTGATTAACATTAAGCCTGATCCTTAATATTTTCTGTTTCTTTGTGCTCTTCTTTAGCCTTTTCCGCTCCCTGCTATTCCAATGCACGTCGCGTCTTTCCGCGCGTTCATCTCTTTCCCTCGTTTGTGGTTTTCAACAATGCACGCAACCTCATCTCCCTAGTATGAACCAAATCAACGAGCGACGCCACGAGTTGTTCAATAGGGGTGTTCTTTTCTTCCGCCTTGTATCTCATTTCTTTTCTTTTTTTTTTGAACAGATTTTTATTACTACGACAGCCAAACTGTGGTTTCCGATACAGTGACGTAATAGCACAAACCTATTAATGATTAATATTAGCTTGGGACTAAACGTAATTGGGTTTTTATAAGACGCCCAGCGCCTGACCCAACTATGAGAGCGAATTATAGGCAAACTGTGCGAAATAATACACTGGGGCTGAAATGTCCAACCAGTAATTAACTATCATGAAGCAATGCAAGCCTAGTATTTAACTATCTTGGGAACAACAGTAAGACAACCCTTTGTCTTAGGATTACAATAACTTGAAATCCCACCCCAGCATCCTCTCTGAGAAGTTTGAACAATAAAATAAATGGGCCAGAATATCCGGCAGGCCTCGCCAATAGTTTGTCAACCTCGGTGATGTCAGTGGAGGAAGGACTAGCGCACAGCCCAAACACACTCACAGCTTTGCTTACAATCTCCTTCATATATCTGGCATTCGTCACATCAAACCACTAGAAAAGTCTATAACTTTACTACACATGACATAGAAAGAAAACATCAAGCATATGGAAACCAAACAAATAAAACATTCCTCTCTTTCTGAACTTCACAAAAATCATTTATCTAAAACATCATTAACTAACCGCGGGTATAAATAGATTTCTCTACTCTTACCTGGCCAGGTGATCCTTAACTATTCACGAATCACTGCCTTTTTCTTTTCCTTTTTTTTTCTTTGCACGTCACTTTCACAACCCGACACAACTGCTGGCACCGTCAATTAGACCTGCTGGCATCGTCAGGCTGGACTGCTGGCACTGGTCAGGTCTGACCCTGCGTTGGTCAGGTTTGGACTGCCGCAGAAAGTGGCGCCAAACTGCTAACAAGTATGAGAGGTCGCAACCCACCCCCGTATCAGATGGAACAGTGACTAGCAACATCGTTCTGTTCTCCTTTCTACTTCCTGCCAGTAACGCATTGCACTCTCTCTCTCTACTCTCATCTCCTCCTAGTCTGCTCTATTAAATGGACTTGGTTTGCTTTTCTTTTCCTTTTCTTTTCTTATTCTTTTCTCTTCATTAGTTAGCAACTCTCTTCTTACCACCTCCTCTCTTTAGTCCTCCCTTAGCAGACTATATCTGGTGCTAATGCACAAAACTTCACTCCTCTCATCTCTCTGCCTTTCTCCTGCAGAGACTACACCCAGAACCTCTCTCTCTCTCTCTGTCTCTCTGTTAGTTCCCACCCTCGTTCTCCCCGTTCTCTCACTCTCACATCCTCTTATCCCGTTCCGATCTGTCCAAAAAGGGCGATACCATTGGTCCAGTATTTTACCGTCCTCGTAGCCGAAGTTATCTCCCTCTAATTCCATTGGATATACAAATCATGAACAGTCACGCCTACACGCCGTACTCACTGTGGTGGTCAATTGGTCATTTAGATTGATTAGCTATATATCACCCCCACCACGCACTACCTCCCCCCATATCCTGCTTAAACTGGCGCCATGTGGCTTAACGGTGTGGGTACTGGACAGTGTAAATTGGCTAGATTGAGTCTGGGTAGGCGCTGAGACGTCTGACCAGACCCCTCTCGAGACCAGTCGTCCAGCCACTCAGACTGTCTGCTGTCTCCTCGCTGTGCTAAATTGGCGGGATGCGACGCTTGAAGGCGTCGGGATGTCTGAGTCGGGCTTAAGCCGATTCGAACCGGCTGGCAACTAACCACGACTTTGCTTGTATTTATTTTTGCCCGTGACACCCATCACCCCGTGAACTTGCATACCCCATCATCCCGTGAACTTGCATACCCCATCATCCCGTGAACTTGCATACCCCATCATCCCGTGAACTTGCATACCCCATCATCCCGTGAACTTGCATACCCCATCATCCTGTGAACTTGCATACCCCATCATCCTGTGAACTTGTATACCCCATCATCCCGTGAACTTACATACCCCATCATTCCGTGAACTTGCATACCCCATCATCCTGTGAACTTGCATACCCCATCATCCTGTGAACTTGTATACCCCATCATCCTGTGAACTTGCATACCCCATCATCCTGTGAACTTGCATACCCCTCATCCCGTGAACTTGCATACCCCATAAATCCCGTGAACTTGCATACCCCTCATCCCGTGAACTTGCATACCCCATCATCCTGTGAACTTGCATACCCCATCATCCTGTGAACTTGCATACCCCGTCATCCCGTGAACTTGCATACCCCATCATCCTGTGAACTTGCTTTACCCCATCATCCTGTGAACTTGCATACCCCATCATCCCGTGAACTTACATACCCCATCATCCTTGAACTTGCATACCCCATCATCCTGTGAACTTGCATACCCCATCATCCTGTGAACTTGCATACCCCATCATCCTGTGAACTTGCATACCCCATCATCCCGTGAACTTGCATACCCCATCATCCTGTGAACTTGCATACCCCATCATCCCGTGAACTTGCATCCCCCATCATCCCGTGAACTTGCATACCCCATCATCCTGTGAACTTGCATACCCCATCATCCCGTGAACTTGCATACCCCATCATCCTGTGAACTTGCATACCCCTCATCCCGTGAACTTGCATACCCCATCTTCCTGTGAACTCCTGTCTTCTGATAATCGTCTCTTCCACACTCCGTCTGTTCGTACTGAAAGTTCTGGTCAGCGTTCCTTTGTATAGTTGAGTGTTCGGCCTACGTCCTCACAGCAAATGCTTTTATGGGACAAGTTGTTCTGTTGTCGCGGCAGTCTTGAAAGCGGTTCCTTTATGTCATCAGACCCCTTTTATTTGGAATCAGATACTTTGCCGCTCTGCCTTCTTTCATATCAAATTTGAATTATTTTTTTTAAAAAGAAAAAAACCCTTTTCTTTTCCATCTCAGTTACACACACACACACACACACACACACACACACACACACATGTGCCGGTGCTGTTTTCAGAAGTATTATATATAAGTTCCGATACCTGTGTTTACATAAACTAATACGTTTTTTTGTTTGTTTGTTTGTTTGTTTGTTTGTTTGGTGATTGCTTTTTTTTTTTTAAAGAGGTGGGTGACGGGTGGAGAGGAGTGTAAGAAGATGACGCTGGGTGATACACGTGGATATGATGCGAGCTTGAAACTGCGGCCTATTTGTGTGTGTGTGTGTTGTGTGTGTGTGTGTGTGTGTTTTGTGTGTGTGGTGTGTGTGTGTGACTTTATTAATCACGGTCTGATTATCTATCGATCTGTTTGTTTCATTGTCAGTTAGTTTTGACAGATTAATCTGTGTACTGATTTGATCGTGCCTCGTCTGTATGGTATGTTTTATGCAAGGGATGTCAAAAAGAAATTTCTTTTCAGAACGCAACGTATATGTTTGCCTTTTGTGATATGCTATGAGATATTAATATAAAGTGTGTGTGTGTGTGTGTGTGTGTGTGTGTGTGTGTGTGTGTGTGTGTGTGTGTGTGTGTGTGTGTGTGTGTGTGCGCGCGCGCCTCTGTGTGTGTGTGTGTGTGTGTGTGTGTATGTGTGTGTGTGTGTGTGTGTGTGTTGTGTGTGTGTGTGTGTGTGTGTGTGTGTGTGTGCGTGCGTGAGTTTGAACGTAAATTCTGATTTTTTTTTTAACCATTCCATTTGAATCACACCAGTCTCGTATTGATTTCACAGCAGTCTTTACCGCGACAGTTAAACGAAGTGGAAATATGAGAAGAGGAAAAGGGAAGAAGAAAAGAGAATGAGGAGAAGGAGAAGATAAAAAGAGAAGAGGAGGAGAAGATGAAGAAAGAGAAGAGAAAAGGGTAGATACAGAGAGGAAAAGGAAATCAGGAGAAAAAAAAAGAAAAGGAAAGAGCAGAAGAAGAAGAAGAAGAAGGAGGAGGAGGAGGAGGAGGAGGAGGAGTTGAAGAAGAAGAAGAAGAAGAAGAAGAAGAGAGGACTGGGGAGAAAAAGTATAAAAAAAGGAGGGAAAGTCGAAGGAGAATGAGGAAGAAGAGAAAGGAGAAGAAGAGAAACAGAAGGAGAGGGTGAAGCGAGAACAGAAGGAGGAAGAAGAGAAGGAAGGAAGAAAAGGGAGGAAGAGAAAAAGAAAAAGAGAGAAGGAAGAAGGAGGATGAGAGCAAAAGAAGAGGAAAGAAAAGAAGAAGAGAAGGGGTGGAGGAAGAAGAAGGAGGAGGAGAGAAAGCAAGCGAAGAAGAGAAGGAAAATTCGAGGAAGGAGGAGGACAGCAGGAAAGAAAAGAAGAGAAGGGTGAGAAGAGGAAGAAGAAGAAGAAGAATAGAAGAAGACGAAGAAGAAGAAGAAGAAGAATAGAAGAAAGAAGAAGAACAAGAACAAGAAGATGAACAAGAAGAAGAACAAGAAGAACAAGAACAAGAAGAACAAGAAGAAGAAGAAGAAAGAAAAAAAGAAGAAGTGGAGGAGGAGGAGCATGACGGAGAAGGAGGAGGAGGAGGAAGAGGAGGAGGCTGAAAGGATGGAGACTTGAAGAAGGAGGAGAAGGAGGAAAAGGAGAAAAAGAGGAGAATCTTAGAAACAGCGCACCACATAACAAGTTGTTTTTTTTTTAAACAAATAAGCTTCTTTCGAAATTAGAGAAAAAAAAGTTCGTAAACAGACCAAACTAGAGACTAACCTGTAGTTAACGAAGCTCAGACTCAAAAAACCAGCTGCTGTCAGATGAACTGTCAAACTCGCTGGACTACCATGGGATAAAAGGCGCTGAAGCGAAAACGACAAAACAATGGTCACACTTGATATTGTCCGCGTCTAAAGAGGACGTCAGTTTCACCCGTATGGGTATCCGACTTGGAGTCACTTTAAACCAATCAGTGACTGGTTGGATACCAGGACAGAGTTACAGCTGGTGGATATATGTGTAGTTTTGCACATACAATAGCTATGGGATCATTTTCTTCCCCATTTCACTCTCGGTCCTATACCGCACCCCTCCTCCCCTCTTCATCTCCCTCTTCACCCCATCCTCAATAAACAAACGAGAGAGAGAGAGAGAGAGAGAGAGAGAGAGAGAGAGAGAGAGAGAGCG
Source organism: Conus ventricosus (assembly GCA_018398815.1). Lineage (NCBI taxonomy): Eukaryota > Metazoa > Mollusca > Gastropoda > Neogastropoda > Conidae > Conus > Conus ventricosus. Next base: position 35,678,891 of record CM031628.1, read on the forward strand.
AGAGAGAGAGAGAGAGAGACAGAGAGACAGAAGAGAGAGAGCGAGAGAGAGAGAGAGAGAGAGAGAGAGACAGAGAGAGAGAGAGAGACAGACAGAGAGAGAGAGCGAGAGAGACAGAGAGACAGAGAGAGAGAGAGAGAGAGAGAGGCGAGAGAGAGAGAGAGAGAGCGAGAGAGAGAGAGAGAGAGAGCGAGAGAGAGAGAGAGAGCGAGAGAGAGAGAGAGAGAGAGAAGGGAATAACGAAAGACTGTTGGCTCATTTTTTGTATTGGGTCAATGTTCCGTTGTTTGATGCGTTTCCGGTAAAAAGGTTTTATTTTCCGCGTTTGAGCGCCTGATCGTGTATTGACCAACATCCACAACACTATCGCCATCGTCTTCGCCGTCAACGCGATTGTTTTCCTCTTCAGTGTCATTCCGGAAACTGAAACTGAGCCGTAGCAGCGACTTCATGTGACCTGAAAGACATTCACGACACCCCCCCCCCCCCCCCCCCCCCCCCCCCCCCCCCCCCCCCCCCCCCCCCCCCCCCCCCAAGGGAGTCGGCAAGCTGTGGCCACTCCGTAGCAAAGGATATCAAAATACCGACGGTTTTCTCTACCAATCAGGAAAGAGAGAGGGTGTGTTCCAACAGAGAGAGTGTTCCGCACTCTTGAATTCAAAATTGCAATAATAATAATGATGATGATAATGATGATGATGCTAATAATAATAATAATGATAACAACAATAATAATAGTAATAATAATAATCATATAAAGACTATAATAATAATAATGATTATTCTGATAATAATGATCATCATCATTTTGGGCCGATTGATGATAAAGGGAAATAACAAGTCACGCCACCAAGCTTCACAAGTAGCTCTGATAATCGCCCTTGATAGCCAAAACAAAAACAAAAAAAAAACGGTGGGGGCAAAAGAGACGCAGTGAAACACTTTGACAACAGTTAAATGTATGGTTAGTGAAGACTAAGTAAGGTAAGGTAAGGTAAGGTAAGGTAAGGTAAGGTAATATTGCTTGTTGCCCAGCCGACCGCAAGGCCATATCAGGGCTGCCTGGCTAGTGAGTGGTTCTTCTTCCTCGTTCGCCATCCCGTTAGATGAGCAGCCCGGTGTCCTCGATGAAGGCTGCCGTCCGTCGCAGCTCCTCCAGGGTGCCGTACAGCTTGGCTTCCACTGCTGTCGGTGTTGGCCAGTACTTTCTCCTGGATGCTGCATACGTCGTACAGACTTGAAGGATGTGGTCAGTTGTCATTGGTCCCTCACCACAAGGGCACTCTCCACTCTGTCCAATGCCAAATTTTGTGTGCATGTGGTGGAGCAGGCGATTGTGTCCAGTCCTCAGGCGGAAGATCTTGACCTGTTCCCGTCGTCCCAGCAAATGGTATGTGTCTTCTGGGTTGTATTTGGGATGCAGGAGGCACCATTTTATTCCTTGTTGTGCCTTGATGATTGTCCTAATTTCATCGTATGACACCAGGTTGTTGGCCTGCTCCTTCTGTGCACCGTCTTTTGCCAGAATGTCCGCTTTTTCATTGCCTCTGATGCCACAGTGTGCTGGTACCCATTGTATCACCATTTTCTCCACTCTGGCACTCAGGGCAACAAGGGCTGAAGTGAGATGGTTACTGTTCTTTGCAGCGGGAGTTCTTGAGGGCTTGGAGCACGGAGAGAGCGTCAGAGAAGACCACCACCTGCCCCGTTGTTCTTTTGGAGTTCTGCAAGACTGTTGTGGCTGCCTCACAGAGGGCTTCTCGCTCAGCTCGGAAGTTGGTGGAGTATTTTCTGTTGGAATTGCAATTTCTTCATCTCCGTCTTGTATCGGAGGAGATTCCAGCTCCACCATCCTCGTTGCCTCTGTGGCGGAGCCATCTGTGAAGACATGGGTCCAGTCTTCCTGGGGATACTGGTTGCAGATGTACTCCATGGCCAGAGCCTTCCTTTGGGTGTCTGACTGTATCACTCTCTTCTCCACTCCGGGAATGCTGGTGACGGACTGTTGGGAACACCTGCCTCTTCCAAGATGGGTGGGTGACATTTGCCGGGATAGGCTTTGCTTCATGTTCCATCAAGACTGGAGTTTGTCTTTCAAGGCGTCTTGACTGGTGGATGAAGCTGCCTCTTTTCAACCGGCTCTTGGTGGGTCTGCTCCTTCTGTTGTTCATTGGAGGAGTGGTTTAAAAGAAGTTTAATAAGAACAACAGAAACACAAAAAGAAGAGAAAGAGAGAGAGAGAGAGAGAGAGAGAGAGAAGAGAGGAGAGAGAGAGAGAGAGAGAGAGAAATCACAGTAAAACAAAACAAAACAAAGAAAACAAACAAACAAACAAAAGGTGAGACTGGAAGGGCTTGTTTGTTGTGATGTCTGTCGGGTCAGTTGAAGCAGGGGTGGTTTTTTTTTCCCCAGTCGTTGTAAGTGTGTAAGGGCTGAATGCCTTCGATCGTAGCTGAGAGCTTCTCTCCTCGCATTCTGGCCAGTATGGATGGTGTGTGTGACTGCTAACACACTGTCCTGTAAGCCGGCGAGCAGGTAGGCACACTTGCAGACAGATTCTCTCTCTCTCTCTCTCTCTCTCTCTCTCTCTCTCCATGGGCCCCATCACTCACTCATCACCTACAAACACACCCTCTTTGTCTTCTCTCTCTCTCTCTCTCGAAAAGTTCAAAGCAAGATGGCGGACGATAAGCAGTGAGTGGTTGGCGCTCCAGTGCAAATTGAATTAACGAAGCGGTTTGTGCTGTGACAGAGTGTTTACAGAGTTACAGAAAGCAGTGTGTGGTGGTCAGAAAGGTGTAGGCAATCAGCTATGATAGATTTGTGTGTCTGGAGAGCCAGAATCGGACTTTTCCGCGGGTCGAGGGGGAAAGGAAGGAAATGCAAGAAAAAGAAAAATGGCGGAGGGTCGACGTGGCGGAGGTGAAGGATATATTAATCTGTTTGTGCTGTTGTGTGGATTTGCAATAACGCTTGTGAGTGCCTGCGAGATGAACAAAAACAGCCTTCGGCCCTGGAGTCTGCAGCAAATCGGCGGAATTGCGGAAAAATCGTGATTCAGGCACGCTCACGTTACTGACATCACTGGCAACGACGGAAATAAATGTGACCGTAAAGATCAATGGAGGTGAACACACATACGCATCCTGGTGGCCCAGTAGTGGTATAGTGTGTTGTTCCCACTCCGGTTTTGTTTTCGCAGGGAGCATGGCGGCCCCCGGCCCCAGACTAGCTGAACTAGGAGGGGCACGATGAGTGGAGGGTGCTGTTGGACTGACAAAGTCAAGATGTGTTCGGACATTCAGTACGGCAACAAGCGCGTGACTCCCATGGCGATGTTGCTCCTGACGCTCAACCTAGCCTACGTACGTAGAGGCTGCTACTAAGCAACGACGTCGAGGCCAACCCGGGCCCAGATACAAACGCAGGTCAGAACGTGAATATAAATGAGAAAATTGAACAAGAAAACAGAAAGCTAGAACGGAAACTAGAAACGAAATTCGATAGTTTAGATACAAAGATAGACACGAAGATGACACAGTTATTCACTGCCATAACAACACTCACAGATTCATTCACAGCACAGACAGACACTATAAATAAGATTGAACGGAAGCAGACAGACATGGCAGACACACTGAACAAACTAAGCAGGGATGTAGCAGACACAAAACACGACATACAAGCAAACAAAACGGCGGTTAGACACATAGGGGCAACACAAGACCATATGTCACGAGGCTGATCAAATGGAAGAAGAGCTGGACAGGATGGAAAGCTATTCACGGAGGAATAATGTGAAGTTCTTCGGAATAAAAGAGGATACCACGGACAGCAGAAAAGAGAACTGCGAGGAGGTGATCAAGGAAGTACTCGACAAACACATGACGGACGGACCGTGGCGGACGACGCGATTGAACGTGCACATCGGTTGGGGAAAACCCGATCCATCCTCACAGAGACCCAGACCCTTGATTGTGCGCTTTCTCAGGTGGGGGGATGCGATGAGGGTAATAAGGAACCACGAGGCGCGAGAGAAGTTGAAGAGAGAAGGAATAAGACTTACACAGGACAGAACGAAAAGGCAAGCAGAACAGTTAAGAGACTTAAGATCTCAAGGCAAGTCCGGTTATTTTGTGGGGAAAAACTATATGTGAAGGAAGAATACAGGCCACGAACGGATTGAAGGACAGCCAACAAGAACAATATGGACAGTACAGAAGACAAGAGCATTACGGATATGAAAATATCTACAACAAACGGATGTATATGAACAGCAAGGGACACAGAGAGAAGAAGGAAGTGAAAGTGACTATGGTGCAACTGGATTCAGTGTTATGGTGATAGGATGACGAGAGACGTGAGGAATGGGAGGAAAGAGAGAGAGAGAACCAACGGTGTGAACAATCAAGGAAAGTAAGCAAAAACATAAGCAAGAAGGGGAAGAATGGAGGAAAGAGAGAGAGAGAGACAGAAGAAGAGTGACGAATCAGGTATGGATGATGATAAATGGAAAAAAGGAGAGGAAGGAGAGAACGAAGACGGGGGAGATGAAAGTGCGGAAGAAAAATGAAAGTGAAAGTGATTTCGATGCATTGTTAAGCAAATAGACGTATCAGATGAAGAGAGAGAAAGAGGATTGGAGGAGGAACAAGAGTATGACAGAGAAACAGTATGAAAGAGGAGTGAGAGAGGAAGAGGAGGGGAGAAAGAGAAACTAACCAGTGCAAAAGGAAGTGAAAATGTAAAAATAATGAAGAGAGAAAGAGGTGTATCCGGCAAAAGCGAGGCAGGGAAGACACACACAAAAAACACTACCGAGCAAATGCAGGTCAAAGTTCGGACATAGATCACGAAAATACCATTAGCATGTGCATACAAGCAATGGAACACGCATCGGGGGTGAGCATGATAAAAGCTCGAACCAACCAGACAGCATTTGGGACATACGAGGTCAGGGTCACACACGGACACGGCGAGTGCGGCAGACATAGAGGTCGAGGCACAGAAAATGACAACACCACGCACGCGACATGAAGGACACACTAACACGGGGAAAGAACAGGATGCTAGTTCAAAACACAAAAGCACATCGAAGGGAATGGAAGATATGCATAAGAAAGACGATAAAACACCCACATTAGGCAACAAATCAACAAACACAAGACAATTCACAATAGAAGAAACCATGCAAGCACAAAGCATATAGGCTCCGACAACGAAGAAGGCAACAAAACGAATGGTGGAGGTAAAACAAAAACAAAACAACACACTACAGGAAAACAATCCAGACCTCAAACAGGAAATACAAACAAACAAACAAACAACAAGGTTACACACGTCTATCAGCGAACACACGTTCCCAAACAACAAGAAAAGACAAGAGAGAAGGGTCCGATAAAGAGGATAGCTGAGGGGCAGGCCAGGGTCACACACAACAGAAAGGAAGGATAATGATACAGGACAGTCTGTGGAGAATGTGAGAAGAGTGAAAGGAAATAGTAATGAAAACGAAAACAAGAGTGAGAATGAGAGCACGAGGAAACAAGAAAGCTATATTTTGGTTGCTGGAATGTCGAAGGTCTACTTGGAAAGCTAACAGATCCAGACTTCTTAGAATATATCACGTCGTTCGACGTGTGTAGTCTAAGTGAAACATTTACATTAGAATCATCGACTTTGAGATAAAATTTCAAGAATTTTTACACTTACACTGTCCAGCGGTAAAATTTACTAAATGGGCAGACCTTCAGGGGGGATTATCATGTTAGTTAAAAAGGAATTGTCTGAATATGTCCAGCTGATAAACACTGATGTAAAAAATGTATTATGCATAAAAATAACAAATGATTGTTAAAGTGTGAAAAAGATATACTGTTTTTTGGCATTTATGTACATCCAGTGGACAGTCGTTTTTACTCTGATAAAGATTATTCATGTACTCTAGAACTAATAGAACAGTATATACTTATGCAAATAGAACAAGGAAATGATTTTTACTATATCATTGGAGGAGATTTCAATGCTCGCATAGGAGAATGGGGCTTGAATATCAATGATAACAATGACATTGCAAATGAATAACCAAGACGTATATTCACGAAAATCAAAGGACTCATACATAAACGGTTTTGGCAAAAAATTAATGGAACTTTGCATAACATTCAATTTAACACCTTTAAACGGACTTTGTACCGAGAACTTTGATTGTGCATATACGTTTTATTCGGATAGGGGGAACATACAATGACTATTATGTGTGTTCTATTCAGTTGATTGAAAATGTAAGAAATTGTACTATTGATGAAAGAATGAATCTCACCACATGCCAATCACTATGGAACTTCAGAGTACATTGCCAGACCCACAAGTGGATAAACCCAAGAAAATCAGCAAAGAAAATTAGATGGGACCCAACAAAACAACAGGAATATATCCAGGCTATTGAAACAGAAAGATCCAAGCAATTACTTGAACAGATCACAGAAGAGATAAACAACTGACGTAGATACAAGCATAGAGAAATTTAATACACTACTTAAGGAGGCGGGAGAAATATGTATACAACTACAGGCACAGGAAGAAACAATAAACATCAAAGGGTTGGTACGACAAGGAATGTAAAGACAAAAAGAAAGAAGCTAGACATGCACTCTGCAGACTGACACATACAAACAAGAGGAAAAACCTAACTCTATATGAAAAAAGAAAGGAGGCATATAATAACAAAAGAACAATATACCAAGAGACAATTAGAGAAAAGAAAAACAGTATAGAAACAGACATATGACACACTCATACAAACCAAAAGGATAGTCAGAAATTTTGGAACATCATAAGAAATACTAAAAGAAGGAAGACTACACTACCATCAATAACCATCACACAATGGAAGAACATTTTGAAAGTGTCCTAAATCCTCAAACACCCGAAATACAAAACCATACAGAGAGACTACAACAAATGTAGAGGAAGATGAAGATGAAATCCAAATACAAGAACTAGATGAAGAAATAACCAACAACGAAGTAAGCCTAGCAATAAAAAAATTGAAAAAAGGCAAATCACCTGGTATAGATGAAATACCACCTGAATTTTTAAAGACAATAGAGCAAAATATAACTCCATTCCTGACAAAATTATTTAATAAGTTATACCAAGATAGTTATTTCCCCAGGGAATGGACAAAAGCTGTCATAGTACCTTTGTTCAAGAAAGGTAACAAACAAAACCAGGAAATTACAGAGGAATTTCCCTCACATGCATTATAAGAAAATATTACAGCCATAATAAACAGAAGACTATACAACTGGGCAGAGGAAGAAAATAAAATAAGTAGAGAACAAGCAGGATTCAGAAAAAACTACTCAACCATAGACCACATTTTCACACTTGTATCAATGATTAGTAACTGCCTATATGGTAGAAGAAGAAGTAAACTATATGTTGCATTTATCGATTATCAAAAAGCGTTTTGATACAGTAAATAGACATGAATTATGGAAAATATTACAGAAATACAAAAATTTCTACTAAAATGCTAAATATGTTGAAAGGTATATATAGAACAGTACAAGCATGTGTGAGACATGGGACAGAATTAACAGAATTTTTTGACTGCCCACTCGGAGTGAAACAGGGATGTCTATTATCTCCCTGATTTTCTCCTTACTAATAGCAGAAGTAGCTGAGAAGGTAACAATGAGAGGAAGACACGGTTATTCAATTTTTACCAGGAACCGATGAATTATTTTATTGCTATTTGCGGATGATATAGCACTAATATCACGGGACACCAGTTGGACTACAGAACAATATTAAAACCTGCAAGAAACTTCTGATCACATTAGGGGTTAACAGTGAATCTGCAAAAAACTAAAATCATGGTATTCAGAAAGGAGGTATATTTAGGCAACTGGAAAAATGGTATTATAAGGAAAAGAAATTGAAGTGTTAATAGCTATAAATATCTAGGTTTATACATTGACAACTAAACTTTCTGTCGATATCTCACTCTCAGAATATGCAGCAGAGCGAAAGAAAGATGATAGAGATAATGAAAACTATGTATAGCTAGGGCATATAGACATGAAAATTTATTCAAACTTTTGATTCACAGGTTAAACATATTCTTATGCAGCAGAAGTATGGGACTAATTAACTATTCAGCAGTAGAAAATGTACATTTACTCGCAAGCAAAAATTACTAGGGGTAGGAATGAAAACACCGAACTTACTTAGTATATGGAGAGTTAGGTAGATACCCGATATACATAGATAGTACAATAAGACAATTAGATATTGGCTAAGACTGGTAAAAATGACACCGGACAGATACCGAAGCAAGCATATGAGAGGGAAAAAAACAGAAGTAAACAAACCACAAAACTGGGCTCTAGGAATAAAAAGAATGTTTTAGACAGTTATGGGTTTTCAGAAGTATGGAACAATGAGGGGGCAAGAAATGAATACAGATTCATTAACGAGTTAAAGCAAAGAATGATAGATTGTTTTAAACAGACATGGCATGACAAAATTACAAACAGCGAACGATTTACAACATATTATTCGTTTAAAACCATGCACCAAACAGAAGAATACTTACATGAAGTCACTATAGCAAAGTTCAGGAAAGCATTGACAAGAATGAGGCTAGGAATAAATGAATTGCATACTAACAGAAGTACATAGACAATTTTAGTGATTACAACATGCCCCTTCTGTCCAGTGGAAGAAACAGAAATACATTTCCTAACAATTTGTCCAAACTACAGACAATTAAGAGAGAATACATATTTAAACATTTTAGAAACTTGAACACAATTAGACTAGAAATTTATTACAAAATGATAACATAGATATCACACGCGATATCGCAATGTATGTCTTTTATGCACTCAAAGCCAGAGAAAATCTATTATAAGAAAATAAAATACTAAGAGGGTTGGCAATGTTACCTAAACATATAAGATTAGAAATATGAAATATAATCATGATACAGACGAGAATGGAAGATG
>CM031628.1:35690407-35697907 GCA_018398815.1 Conus ventricosus
TGCATGCGTGTGTGTGTGTGTGTGTGTGTGTGTGTGTGTGTGTGTGTGTGTGTGGGGTGTGTGTAGGCCTTTTTGTGTGTGTGTGTGTGTGTGTGTGTGTGTGTGTGTGTGTGTGTGTGTGTGTGTGATATCTTTACAAGTGGTACAGTCGCGAGAGAGAACGAGTACAGTCTGTCAGGGAGATATCAAGCGAGGGAATGTCACGGAGCACTATCCGGCCACTATCAAGCAGTAGTGCTGGTGGGTGGGGAAACATCGAACAGGGCGGACCGGGTGAAGGCATGGGGGGGGGGGGGGGGGGGGGTTACGTCATCAGGGGTAGCATCGGGAAGAGTGGAGTAAGGTCTGTCTTCTTCAGACTTGATTCCAAACCAGCCACCGACTGCCAGCGGCACACCGTCAGATCGGCGCCAGAAGGACAGGTCGCGTGTTTATCACAGCGAAAACCTGCTTCTATGTCCCCGTGGTTTTTGTACTCCCAGTTCTTATAGAACAGGGAGTACTTTACAATGGGAACGAAGAAATGCTCTCTCTCTGTGTGTGTGTGTGTGTGTGTGTGTGTGTGTGTGTGTGTGTGTGTGTGTGTGTGTGTGTCCGTCCGTGGTCAAAATGTGTTCCACTCGCTCCAGACAAAACGTCTGGACCGATCTTTCTGAAAATTTGTAGAAATGTTCATTATGGGTCACGGATGATGCCCGACGTTTTATTTTACCAGAATAGCCGTTACTAACGGCTATAAATGATAATTTTGTGATGTACAGTGTAAGCAATAACGGTTTATAAACGTAAGTGTGACCAAATTCTGTAAGGTCCTCGGTAGTGTAGTGGTAAGTATCCACCACCTGTCAGGCGGGCGACCCCGGTTGATTTCCCCGCCGGGGAGAGTAGCTTTTTTTTTTTTTCTTTTCTCTTACATACAAAATTTCTATCACTAAAAGGGGAGAAAGTGCTATAGTGACTGATTTATATATAGATATGTATCTAGTTTCTTTTTCTTTTTTTTGTGCTACTTACCGGGAGTACGTTTGTATGCTTTGCATCTTGTGTTTTTTGTGTGTGTGTGTGTGTTTTTTAACACCACGACAAGCCCACCATATCGCAGGTGTACGTAGTAGGCCTACTGATGTGGGCCTAGCAAGGGAAGTAAGCCTGTTGAGCAGACCAGGTGAGGGGGTGGGGAGTGCCGACACGGGAAGATATGGGTGGGGGAGGGGGGGGGGGGAGGGGAGTGCAGGGGAGAGGTATCGAACAGGATGAATATCGACCGTGGGAGTAAATATCGTATCAGAGCAGCAGTCGGTTGAGTCAAGCAGCAACAATAGCCTGCTCGTGCCGCCAGATCGAAGTTGAGCACGGGGAGGTGTGTGTGTGTGTGTGTGTGTGTGTGTGTGTGTGTGTGTGTGTGTGTGTGTGTGTGTGTGCGTGTGTGTGTGCGTGTGTGCTGTTTCTTTTTTTGGGGTGGTGGTGGTGGTGGTGGTGGTCTGTGTGTGTGTAAGAGAGAGAGAGGGGGGGGGGGGTAATTTTCAGTATAGTTAAGATGAAATTTGTTTTATAATTACAATTTCTGATTTTATTATTTCACTTATAAATGTCAAATGTTTCCCTGTTAAGTTTCCTTTATGATTTTTTTTATATCATTCAGATGTTACTTGTATCATTTTGGTTTTTCATTAATTTACTATGTTTCTAGATGTCAGTACAGCAATTTGTTAATCTGACAGTAAATAGTTTCAGTCAGTCAGTGTGTGTGTGAGTGGGGGTGGGGGTATTGAGCAGGGGTATACCGAGCAGGGAGAATATCGTTGAGTGGGAGTGGGGGGTGGGAGGGGAAGGGGTACTGACAGGCTTATGTTCCCGAATTGTTTGGGAGTAGGCTACTCGATCGAAATGGGTCCGAACATGTCTGCTTTGACAGTTTCAAGACATGGCCGTTCTTCCCTATTATATTCCAAATGTCCGATGTGTGCAAAAAGGAAGTAGGCCTAGACAAACCGTAATAATGGTATTCCCAATATAAATGATGATGTGGTCTAGCTTGAGTTTCGGATAAGCCTACTAATGCCACTCTCAACTTGGCGTACATGGGGCCACGATTTTCCGTGTTAAAATTGAATCGATTTTATTCAATAAGAAACTAGAAACATAATTATCTTAAAAACTGCGTGAATTACACTTCATTATAGTGTGTACGACTATCTGACATCGTTTGTTTTGTTTTCTGACCATTACGTAGTCATCTGGCCGAGGAAAAAAACAACAACAACAACAAACATTGATGAAACGGAGAATGGATCTTCCCTTAGGCCTACCGGCCAAGGTAATTTCTGAGGAGGGCGACAAGGTTTTCTGTGTTCGGTTTTGTGTTGTTTTCCAGATATAACGTACTGACTATTGACCTGACTTATTTATTGGCTTGTTGGCAAACAGTTATCGCTGCATGTGGGAAGTTTTGACCTGGAACCGAAGAAAGAGCTTAGTAATCTCAGTTGCGTCAAACCTGTGGCAGTTTTGCGGTCAAAGCAAGGCGGTTGTCTCCCTTCCACCATCTCCATCCTGAGAGAAGTCGGAAGTCAAAATCCCGAGAGCAACATCAAACATCTGTCTGCAAAAGTTCTAACAAGTCACTTTGAAATCAGATAGCAATGCGCACGTGAGTGCAAAAAATTTCAACGATTTATATCGCCGCTTTACGGGATTAATTATCTCAATAGCGAACAACGTGAGCAGTGCAGTAGTAATTCAGGCACAACGATTCGCAGCACACGGACTCACAGGCCAACGAACAAGGTACGTGTAGTAGACTATTCAGGCTATGATTTGTTGATCTCATTTTCTGACTAATTCATTTCGGGGTTTGTAAATGATGAGCTCCTAGACTGAGCACGTTTTACAGAAATAACGACAGGTTTTTGCCGAGTTGGTGATCTCGATTCTCAACAATTCGACAGCGGTTAGGGCCTATCTGTTGCCAGTGAGCTTGAGTTTCGCAATTCCTGGACTGTGGCCAAACTCGACTAAAAAAAAAAGCTGTCGACAAAGGAGCTACAGCCAGCTACCAACAAAGACTGTTATTTCAGGACACGACAGAGTGGAATTATGATCCTCTCCTTCGATGGACGCCTGCCAGACATTTTTTTATCACAAAGCGTTTTCAGTGGCGGTTGCCAGGGTTGGTGGAAGGGGGAGGGGCAGTACGGGTGAGTGGGGCGGTGGTCGTGTGGTGTCATGACACTACGAGCACATGCCACAACTTGCTCGCCACAAAAGCAGACGATTGGACGAGCCGCTGTATGGCAGGATCGTTTTTAGGGCCCACACTCGGAGGCACACCACCATTCCGTCACCACACCGTACAGCCCCTCCCCAAAGATGTTCTGCCCGGACCTCAAGATTCACGGACCTGGTGGAAGGGCAGACAATCGGTTGGGCAGACCACCAGGGACCTGCAGCAATGAATGACCAACACCAAGCAGAAGATCCAAAGGTGTGGAACCCGGGCCCGGACAGCAGGTCTTGGACACAGAGAGTGACCCAGCTGTCTGAACTCCGAAGTACAGGTGAGTAGCCTACATTATGTTAACTGACCAAATTATTGTCTTATTTATTTTTGCATCCCTACGCAAACACAGGTAGGCCACTGGCATAAGTTTCTACGCATTGAACATTGTGACTAGCCTAAATTCAGTGAAAGTCTTTCCAGGTCTTGAATTTACAGCATTAATTTTTGTTATCAAGTTGAATCCAGTTACACAGGGGTGAGGGAATGATTCCGCATTGAACTTTGATACTGCAACTTGAATTCAGAAAATTACATGTGACTGAATATTGAACTTTGTGACCAACCTTAGGTCAATAGAAGTGAACTTTGTAACCAGTTCAAATTCAGTAAAGTGACTCAGAACTTCAAGATCAACCTAAGTTCTGTTGTTAGTGAACTGTGCGACCAAACTTTTCGACCAGCTTGAATAAAGTAAAAGTGAATTAAATGTATTATTATTCGAGTACTAGGAAGACTGATGAAGGATGAATAGCCAGCAACGAAACGGCGAAACAGCAGCTTACAAGTGTCGCAATATGTTAATTTTTTTATACAGTTCATTGAAAATAGGACCTAGGTAATACGCTCTGTGTGTGTGTATGTGTGTTGTGTGTGTGTTGTTGTTTTCTCTCTGTGTGTGGTAAATAAGAAGGCTTTGATTTCTCAAAGACACATTTTGAGAGTGTTTTCTTAGTTGATAATTGCTTGGAGTTTAAATGTGGCCACAGATGTTCAAATTTTCTCTTAGTCAATAATCGCTTGGTGTTTAATGTGGTTTTCATACTAACAGCTCCTGTTCACATGCAGCCAAGTAGCAAGTATTTAAGAATATAGAATTGCTTGCCAGTGATTACTAAATATAAAACATGATAATCTTAAATCAAGAGTGATTTTATCACCTCAGAGAACAAATTAATGGTGAAGTTGCCCCCCTCCTCTCTCTCCTCTCTCCTCTCTCTTCTCTCTCTCTCTCTCTCTCCTCTCTCTCTCTCTCTCTGTGACTGTGCATATGCATACATTAATGTATATTTTCGCGTTTGTGATGGGAAGGGAACAGAAGGCCTATATAGTATATGGGACAGACAGGAGGGGAGGCTGGTGGAGAGGGAGGGAGAGTGGAGGGGGGAAAGGGGTAGGATAATATTGAATACTTGTAATGTGACAGGGAATGACTTTTTTCTCTCCTTTGTTTATTATATTCTTTCTGATACTTCTTTGCTCTATAGGTAAGTTATGCCAGTCCTGTTTTAAGGAGAAATTTATATATGTGTGATGTGCAAACTATAAAGATTTGACCTCTGTCTCCCTCCCTCCCCCTCCTCTCTCTCTCTCTCTCTCTCTCTCTCTCTCTCTCTCTCTCTCTCTCTCTCCTCTCTCTCTCTCTCTCTCTCTCTCTCTCTCTCTCTCTCTCTTCTTCTTCTTCTTCATCTTGTCTCTTCTTCTTCTCTTCCTCTTCATCTTCTATCCTCCTTGGTCTTCCATTCTACCCCCCTCCCTCCCCCCCCCCCCCCCCCCAACCCTTTCTAAAAGTCACTGCATGGAACTGGTTACTGCACGGAACTGGATGTTTTATTTTTAAAGTGAAGCACAGAAAAGCACATGGCCCTTTGGAGGGTGACCATGGGAATGAAAGCTTTATGTTAATATTGTCCACTTAGGAAAGAGTTGGAAGCTGCATTTGTAGAGGGTGTACTGGAATATAAACAAACAAACAATAAAGAGTGAGATGGTGCAGGTTATCCACTGAAGAAAGGGATGTGTGTTGAGATTTGGGTAGATTTGGATCATGTGTTGAGATTTGGGGTAGATTTGGATCGCTCAATTACACTTACAGCTCTTGGTGCTGCAGTACTGACGGCATCGTAAAGAACTTCGAACTCTCAGACTCTCACATAGCATTGCCAACACATCCTTTACAGTGCTTTATATTGCTTGGGTGTGTTTGTCCAGAGTTCTGCTAAAGGCCTGCAAAGTTTTTTGTTTTTTGTTTGTTTTTTAACTGATTCTTGTAGAGTATTGCAAGTTTATGTGGGGTAGGGGCGGGAACCCTTGTTGTATTTCATGTTTCTACATAGTTGATAAATCCTATTGAATGATGATGATAATGAGGATTATGTTAATGATAACGATAATGGTATTAATGATGATGATGATGATAGTCATAATAATAATGGTTGGACTTTTTTTTATAGCACTTTCCAAAATCACAAGGCGGCTTACAGTCACAAAAGTACACATACAGCACACTAGTATATCACACATGCACTTCCCCTTGCACACCATACACACACACACCTAACCTGTGCAATCACAAACACACACACACACACACACACACACACACACACACACACACACACACACACACACACACACACATACATACACTTGTGTATGCATGTGCATGCTTTCTTCCTTCACCTGCACACATATGCACTCACACATACAAGTATTCAAAGTCGAACGCATGCACATGCACGCACGCAGTCACACACACGCAGTCACGCACACGCACGCATGCACGCACGCACACACACACACACACACACACACACACACACACACACACACACACACACACACACACACACACACACACACCCTAACCACTACTACAACAAGACACACAGATGAGGAGGGTGTGAGTGAAAAAAAACCAAAATGCCATGCAAACTGCCTTTGTGGAGACCTCAACATTTATTGCATCATGCTTTGTTTTCTGTAAACAGTCGTGAGTAAAAAGGACAAATGTGTTCATTTGTTTGTTTTGTTTTTTAACCATGGAGTGTTTCTCAGCACTTTCTGACAGATTTGAAAGCAGTGCACTTACTTTGTAATGTTGAGAAGGCAGTGAAAGGTAAAGGAAGTATGAATATGATATAAAAAGTTATGCATTAAACGTTTTGACCTACGCTGTGTAGAAATAGAAAGGAAGATAGACAGATTGATAGATAGGTGGATGCATAAAGACAGATTGATAGATAGGTGGATGGATAAAGACAGATTGATAGATAGGTGGATGGATAAAGACAGATTGATAGATAGGTGGATGGATAAGCTGTGCGGAAAAACAAACGCAGGTGAAACAATTCAAGTGGAGCTGGGGGTGAGGTTAGGGACAGGCGTGGATGTACAGGGATTTAAAGAAGATGCGTTTAAGTGTCAGTTTTGAATTCTTCAGTGACAGCGTGGATGGGAATAACTGAATTATGCCTTGTGGTCTGAACCACTGGCACTGGGCAGTGTTGTGTGTGTGTGTGTGTGTGTGTGTGTGTGTGTGTGTGTGTGTGTGTGAGGGGGAGTGATTGTGCACATGTGTGTGTGTGTGTGTGTGTGTGTGTGTGTGTGTGTGTGTGTGTGAGGGGGAATGATTGTGCACATGTGTGTGTGTGTGTGTGTGTGTGTGTGTGTGTGTGTGTCTCTAAGAAAATTAAGGAAAGAAGACTGTGACCATGCAAGTACATTTTTTTTTCCTGGAAGAAACCCAGCTGCTTTCTGTATATTTGCGTTACGTTGTGTTGTTTTGCCTGCAATACTTGCTGAATGATAGGGGGTTCTGTGCTGTGTAGGCGACATCAGCTTGCGAAACAACAGACATACTCTACACATGCACCTGCTTGCATGTGTGTGCGAACGTGCGTGCATGTACGCATTGCACACAAGCACACGCACATACGCACACACGTACACACACTCACTCACTCAAACACACATACATGAATATTAGGAGGTGGAATAGCTCAGTTGATAAAGTGTCGCACCCATGATTCTGTTGGTATTTGTGTCAGAGGTTTGAGTTCTCTTGGAAGTGTTCAACGTGGTGACAGCCCTGATATGGCCCTTTGTGATCAGCTGGGCTGTAAGCAACATAACCTCACCTTCTTGGCAGTGTATAATTGTAGAGAGGGCACGATGGGGGGTGGGGGGAGGGGTGCTGGGATTGGGGAGGGAGGGTGGGGGGT
>CM031628.1:35725407-35727907 GCA_018398815.1 Conus ventricosus
ACACTAAAATACATACGTGCACACACACACACACACACACAACACACACACACACACACACACATGTACACCTTCACTTGCACAAGCTGTGATGGCCCTATGTCACAGCTGGGTGTGAGATAAGAGCGGAGTGCAGTATCTCCAGGGAAAGGGTATGAAATGATCAGTCTCTTCTCCCCCCCCACCCCCACCCCAGCCTGTGTGTGTGTGTGTGTGTGTGTGTGTGTGTGTGTGTGTGTGTGTGTGTGTGTGTGTGTGTGTGCTATTGCGCTCCACAGTGAACTAGATCTAGTTGTTCCTGTACCTACACGTCAGCACTATTGGGGACAGCAATCTTGACACATCACACAACACGGGCCATTGAAGTACTGTTTACGTGTAAAGCACCCACATCTCTCTCTCTCTCTCTCTCTCTCTCTCTCTCTCTCTCTCTCTCTCTCTCTCTCTCTCTCTCTCTCCTCACCACCCTGTCTCACGCTGTTCACTCCCCTGTCTCCTCTCTCTCTCTCTCTCTCTCTCTCTCTCTCTCTCTCTCTCTCTCTCTCTCTCTCTCTCTCTCTCTCTCTTCCCTCTCCCTCTTTCTCTCCTTTTCTGTTTCTGACACATGATTTCATTTTATAAAGTATGACCCCTTATACAAAGGATCGAGAACGATCAAACAATTTTCCAAGTAAGTTATTAAGGTGGCAAATAATGTATGGACATGTGTGTCAGTGAGCTGTTTCACGAGCTGAAACTGAAGAAAGATCCGCGTAGGCAAAAAGACATAAAACTGGAGTGGTTCAGACTGAGTGAGGAGGGGAGATAGATGCGAGTATGGGTCTATATATATATATATATATATAGATCCATTAGAAGCCAACTGGCAGACATGTCAGATAGTATAGTTCCATTCACAGGTAGTCTTCCAACTGGAATAAAGAGAAAGGTAAAGAGAAAAGAAACTGAAAGTAACATTACAAGTCTTCTCACTGTGTCGGGTGTCGTCATAATTGTGAAAATGACTCATGGGTAGACCTTCAGCTGGAATAAAGAGAAAGATAAAGACAAAAGAAACTGAAACTGACAAGTCTTCCCTGTGGTGTGTGTCATCATAATTGTTAAATGATCTTTTTTTTGGGGGGGGGGGGGGAGGGGGGGAGGGAGGGGGGGGGGGGAGGAGGTAGGATGATAAGGCAGGATGTCAGAGGAAGGGGAGGTGAGGGACGTGGGGGGAGGGGGGGGGAGGAGGAGGAATCGATCTAGTTGTGCTGACATTTTTTGTCCTGTTTACCAGCTATTATTTTGCATGACGTAGATTCCATTTCTCTGCCCACCTGTTGTTGTTGTTGTTGTTTGCATAATAAAAGAAGGGCGTCAGGGGAGGGGGAGGTGGGGGGGGGGAGGTAAGATCAAACAAGGAGGACAACACACACTGTAATCACACTGACAGACTGTTAACTGCCACCAGCAGATGGTTACAGCTGCTTTGCCAGGTTGAGCTTAACCACACCCCCCCCCCCCCCCTCCCCCCCCCCCCCCCCCCCCCCCCCCACTCCCCAGTCCTCCTCTTCCTACTATGTACACTGGCTGCCATGCAGTTCATGCGGAAGGAGAGAGGCGGGGCCAGCTATTGACGAAAACTGTGGATGATTTCAAAAGGTCAAGGACAGTGTACAGTGCGTCTGTGTTAAGGTTGCGACATGGAGATGAGTTGCATGTTGATTGCAGCGTTGGGGCAGAAGAGCATGTTAATGTAGCGGGTGGGCCGACATGCTTGTTGATATGTGAAACATTAGAGTGAAATATGTGTCGACCCGGTGTAGGTCTGAACATTGTTGTGGCATTGAGCTGTGTATAGAGTTTTTGGGTGCTGATGATCATGTTTGTGTGTTTAGCCAGGGTAGGGTTGGGAAGGTGTGGGTCAATAATGTAATAAGCTGAAAGGTGGGTCAATAAGCTGAAAGATGAGTCAATAATGTAATAAGCTGAAATCTGTGTCTGTACAGCATGGGGCTAGATGTGCGTTAACCCGGCATTGGGCTGATATGTGTGGTAATATAGCATCAGGCTGAAATACCTTTTAATGCAGCATTTGGTTGAAGTGATGTTCATACAGAAGTGCAACCTGTAAGCTATTGATCCTTCCATATTAACAGGTCTGTCCATCATGTTATGGTAATTCCCATGTTGCCCGTGTGCGCCCGTTGAGGGTTCACTTGTTTTATTTCCATTCAGGACTTGTGGGAAGGGCTAAGGACACTGTTTTGCATTGTGGTTCATAACAAGCCAACAACATTTTTTGTTTTGGTATCAGTCATGGCTGAAAGAAGGGATAAATGACAGAGAGTGCGGGTCATCCACTTAACATGACTGTGAAGGATTTCAGCGGCCAGACGTTGCACAATGGGCAGTATAGACCATGGAAGTGTGTTTGAAGTCACTTTTTAAACTTCAGTGGCAGTGTGGCCTTGGTGAGTGACCGGTATGGGTGTTGGTTGACAATGTTTGGGTCCATGTT
>CM031628.1:35730407-35765407 GCA_018398815.1 Conus ventricosus
ATCCGGATCAGAAGGAAGGTGAGAAGCACCAGCTCGCACAGGGCAGAGGAAATGGCCCAGTGTCACTCGGCTGTTTGCTTTAGATTCCCCAGCTATGGCTTTTTTAAGACACCTCCTGACTGATCTTTTGAATCAACTGGTCTATGAGAATTGTACCAAATTAATGTGTTTTTATTTCGTAGGTGGAGTGTCGGAGAGAAGGAGGCAGACAGGTTGAAGATGCTCTGTGTGTGTGTGTGTGTGTGTGTGTGTGTGTGTGTGTGTGTGTGTCTGCGTGTGTGCCTGTGTGTGTGTGTGTGTGTGTGTGTGTGTGTGTGTGTCTGTGTGTGTCTGTGTGTGTGTGTGTGTGTGTGTGAGTGTGTGTGTCTGTGTGTGTGTCTGTGTGTGTGTGTGTGTTGTGTGTGTGTGTGTGTGTGTGTGTCTGTGTGTGTGTGTCTGTGTTGTGTGTTGTGTGTGTGTCTGTGTGTCTGTGTGTGTGGAGTGTGTGTGTGTGTGTGTGTCTGTGTGTGTGTGTGTGTGTGTGTGTGTGTGTGTGTGTGTTTGAACATTCACTTTTGAGTTGTATGGTGCATGTCTGCTTTTTATCTGATTCATAAATGAGTTATCAGAACAGACAGTGAGAATAGATTGTCAGTAGTCATGAAAAAAGAAAATCATTACACACACACACACACACACACACACACACACACACACACACACACACTCACATCACACACACACACACACACACACACACACACACACACACACACACACACACACACACACACACACACACACACACACACACAGAGCTCTGTAACGAAACAATGCAGCTGATAACCCAGTTGTTTTTGCTTTACTTCTCGAGAGGTGACAGAATTAGCAAGCTTGAACCTCATGGTCACAAAGCTGATTCAAAACAAATGGAACTACCCCCCCCCCTCTCTCTCTCTCTCTCTCTCTCTCTCTCTCTCTTGCTGTGTGTCTCATTGAAAATCTGATTTTCAGAATATTGTACAGATATGGGTTAGCTGACAAAGATCAAAAGTCTGTCTGCCTGTAATTTATTCATTGCAAGATTTTTTATGCTAACATAGAATTTTGTGTTTCACACCAGTAAACAAAACGGTCACACTTCTTGCGCACTTTTTGTCACGTATGGACTTAACATACCTTTTTCTTTGTCCCATTACAGGATTGTCAGGTAAATTATAAAAAAAAACTTACATGTTCCTACCCACTGTTACTCCCCCTCAAAATAGTGTATGTTATAGATATACAGGAGAGAAAGACATCGTTCGAACAAGTTGTTGGTCCCTTACGTACAACGAAAAGATACAAGACTATAGAGTAAAGGTAAATATCATAGCTGTTGTGTTCTCCTAACTGAGGAAAAGGAGAAAGAAAAATGCGTCACAGTCGGTTCAAAATACGATGGAGGATTTCATTCGAAACAGTATTGTAAATCCTTGGAGTCACAAAGAAGCAAGGGGAGGGGGGGGGGGGGGGACAGGAATGATCATTGTATTTTTTTCTTTTTTTCTCTCTCTTTGTTTTGGTGGTGTTGTTTTTTTCTTTTTTCTAATCACAATAAAGGAAACTACTTAAGAGGTCGTGGAATGGGGAGGAAGTCCAAATCAGAAGAAACCCACCGAACACACAAAGACATTTTTTTTGGGGGGGAAGGGGGGTGGGGGTGGGAGGAGACCTAGAAAACCACGTTACACCTGACGACTCAACATTAAATCTGTTTGCTTTAGGTATTCCGAACTTTTCTCCAGCCAGCAGGTGGTGATCTCCCTTTGTTGACAGCATTCCTGAAGGATGAGTAGTGGACAAGGGGAGGCACGTGTCATCATCCCTGTCCAGGAAAGATCAGCCGCCCGGACGTGTTTCCCCACGGGAGCTGCTGATTGTCCTGTGACCATCTGCGGTTGCCTCCCTGGGGGGAGATGTCGGGGGAAGTCAACACAAGGCGGTTGGTTACCAGGAGGCCCGCAGGGAGGAGGGAGGGGGAGGAGGGGGGGGGGAGGTGAGATGAGCAAACAAGGTGAGCCATAACTTGGGGCAGCTCGCCTGCCTCGCTGTCATTTGGACGGAGGTTAGCGGAGGGGTTGGAGGAGTGGGGACCGGTCTTCTTCCGCTTGACTCGTCCTCTCTAGAGTGATGATGGACTGTGACGAACAGCTCTGTTGCTCTTTGGGTCTGCTCCACGGTGTCTGTTGAGGAGAACTCTTGTTCACAGGACTCTGCCTGTGGCTTGATGTGGTTGTATTTCTTCTTCAGATTTGGAGCATGCCGTGGAGTCTGGGTCCTTGTCTCGTGGGAGTGACTTACAACAGAAAGGTATGGTTGTCTAATGATGTGATGCGGATTGTAGGGCAAAAATGAAGCGACTGTCTTTCGGTAAGAGCATGGACCGTTGGGACAAAAAAAAAATGATGTGATGGTCTTTTAGTAGCTTGTTGTGGTCTGCTTAACAACTGCAACAAGATTTGGGTGTCTTCTTTTCATGTTTTGTGCTGTTGAAAAGTACGAGAAACAAAAAAAAAAAAGAAGATGGGACTCCATCTGTTGTCACTGTGGAGTTTTTGGCCAGGAAAAAATGTTGGTCTGTGTACTTGGGCATTCTGTTCAAGGTTCTTGTAGGGTTCTTCAGCACATGAAAGGAAGCTAGTTGTTCAGCTTGCATTTAAGAAAGGAAAGAGGGGGCAAAAAAAAAAAAAGCGATTGTTCGGTGGTAGCATTGTCAAGGCATACATGTATGTATCTGTTGCCTGAGTGCATCTGAAGTGATCTTAAGGACGCAGATGTCATGGAGGATGCATTATTTTCCAGTAAGTGTTGAGGTAGGAAGACACAGTATTGTGCGTTTGGTGGTGGTGGTGTACGTGTGTGTGTCTAATATCATCTGACGATGAAAAGACATTAAACAAACCTCTGAACTGAACTGAACTGTAGTGTGTGTGTGTGTGTGTGTGTGTGTGTGTGTGTGTGTGTGTGTGTGTGTGTGTGTGTACGCACACTGAATTTAGGGGATCAAATTCTCATTCTGAGAACCAATGCCTTGCATATTTGACTGCCTGGAAGAAGTTCTTGACTAATCACTTAGGTTTAATAAAACGTAAACAACGTCACAAAATAACAATAGATTTGACCCATTGTTTATATTTGTTTTCAAGAATCTGAGAAAAAAACTACATCATCTCTGTTCATTTGTCAGGTAAACGTAGAGAACAGAACAGTGTTCTAATCAGTGCTTCCTTTGTGTACAGATGTGTGGACCTGGCTGTGCAGAAACTGGTGACCGTGCCATGGTCTGCTTGAGCTGTCCACGCACGTGTCTACACACTATGGCTGTGAGGACACCCTGGTGTTATACACTCTGGTAAGAGCACTGAGGTCATTAGAAGTGATGGTGCACACTCACACGCACATGCACTCTCACTCTCTCTCTCTCTCTCTCTCTCTCTCTCTCTCAGCCCTGATATGGCCCTTTGCGGTCGGCTGGGCTATAAGCAACATTATCTTATCTTATCCTCTCTCTCACACACACACACACACACACACACACACACACACACACACACACACACACACACACCACACACACACACACACATGCATACATACAGACAAATGTGTGTTTAGAAGCACGTAGAGCCAAAAACTATATCCCTTCTCACAACATCATAGCATCATGATATACACTGCGTAGCATAAGATATCTTTACACTACATGAACAGATAGCATGAAGTATGTTTTTAAACCCTGAAGTAACATGAGCCATTGTTATTTGCAAAGTTCACATACACATAGATGCACTGCTGTTGGCAAGACACACACACAAACATGTAAAACAAAAAAACACCCCATTTCCCTGTGATGACACAACTGAGAACCTGTAACAAGAATACACACAGCAGTCTCCTATCACTGAACATTCTGTTCATCATAGTGGGATTCAAAACTTACTTATGAAGTGAGTGGGATTCAAAACTTACTTATAAAGTTTTGTGTCTGTGAATTAATCTTTGAGTATTACGCTGTGTTAGATTAGCAACACCACACATATGCAGTTACAGTTTAGGATCGTACAGCATAAATCTACAATCACACAACACTTAACCTTCAAAGCTATGATTGAACAGTCTCAGAATGCACCACATCAAATTGTATCGCACCCTGACAACAACTCTTGGCAGCCGTACATGGAACAGTTCTGCCCTTGTGGCCATTCAGTGTTCACAGCCGAACCCTCTCAATCCAGAGAGCGGGTCGGTGAGAAGCGAGACCTCGGAGACTGGGTTCACATTGGAAAGGGTACCATTGCTTGTTCACAGTGGTCTTGACATGTGAACACAGCTGGTGGTATCTTTTTGGGTGTGGACATGAACAGCAAACGGACGTCGCTGCCAGCAAAGAAGAAAGAGCAAAGACTTTGCAGCCAGTGAGCGGATATCTGATCCTGTGTTGTTAGCTGTGTTTCAGGCAGAGAGAGAGAGAGAGAGCAGCTGAGAGGGTATGATGCCAGTGTGAAGGATGCCTGTAGCAGCGAGAGGTCAGAGTCATGCCGCTACAATTGGTTCCCAAGGGGAACACTATGAGGCGTTGATGGCAAGTATACACAGCATGTTCCAGGTGTACAGTATTCATGAATAGGACTCATCCTTTGTAGTCGTCAACAACGTGAGCTGGTTGTGATGGTGGTGGTGGTGGTGGTGGTGTTTTTAGGTTTCCATCTTTTCACTTGGTGCGTAAGTAGTTTTTCTTTTTTTAATCGTGAGAAGGAAAGAGGTGAGGGAGGTGGGTGCGGAGGGTGGGGGAGCAAAATGTCGAAGTTTTGAAAGGGAAGGAGGAGGAAATCACATTGACTTATTGAGGTGAAGAGGGTGAAGATTGATGTCTAGCCGTAAGGTAGAAAGAAGGAAATTGGTAGCAGCTTGTAAAGTCAGGAAGTTTCTTCTTGCGCAGCATTTCAGAAATACCCCAACTGGTTCTGACAACACCTTAGCCGGATCCAGATCCATATGGCACAAGCCGACTCGGGGAAAACGGATGCAGGACATCACTGCAGATGTTGACCTGTTGATTCGGTTCATCTGCGCGTCTCACCAAGTCGACATATCAAATGGTTGGCTTCTGAATGTGGAACACTGTCAGTTTCAGGGGAATTACACGAACTGACAGAAAAAGGATAACAAAAGTTGAAAGGGTCCCAGCACAATCACTTTCTGCTCTATTTGGGAAGCCACAAAAGGATGGTGCAGACATGGGACTGGTTGCATATACATTCTTAAAAGTTGACTTAAGCAAAGTTTGCTTAGAGCCAAAGCAAACTTTGTAAAGATTTCCTTTGCGCATTTTTGTCAATCAGTTGCACATACCGTCTTTGTCGCGGACTTAACTAAGTTGTCGGTCAGGATGGTTATTTTTAGCATGGCTCCGTCATCGTACACAGTTTGTGCATACGTCACCAAAACGAACCAATGGAAAGTAACTCCGCAGATGAGAATCAACAAGACAGCATGGCGGACAACGACGGGAAGAAACGTGTGGAGAACAGCAAATTTCACTGTTGGCCGTTCTGTTGGCCGTCTCCACCGTTGGCATGCGAACATACTCATCCAGCCTGTTTGCGAATGCTCGAGAAACTCTATTACTCGACACACTGTGCTTTTGTCGACACCAAACAAATCCCCAATCACTTCCTGAAAACACCCACTGGCATAAAAACGCAGTGCGATCAGTAGCTGCAAGAGCGGAGTCAACGAGCCTCGCCGTTGAAACGGGTGATCAGTGTCATCCTCAATCACATCACACAGGTCTAAAATGTCTGCCCGTCGAAATCTGAATCTCGAGTACAATTCTACGTCGTCATACACATCAAACGGGTTCGTCCGATCCCTGAAAATTCTCTCTCGCCTCAAATTTCGGCGCAACAGAAGCCCATACACAACGCGGTTCGCCATTTTTATTTACTGCGGTACGCTCTGTCCTAGCTAAGTTCGCACTTACGCGTGGGGGGGGGGGCGGGGTGGGGGGTGGGGGGGGCTGTCCTAACTTTAAGCAAGATGTTCAGCATCCTTTGCTGCTAAGCAAGCCCATGCAACAGGATTCCTTCACGCTAAGCAAATCCCTAACTTTAAGCAAACTTAGAGTCCGCTAAGTCTGTACATGCAACCGACCCATGGACTAATTCTGAATGTAAAACAGGAGGAAAGTGGTGACAAAGGAAAAAATGCCTTCACTCTCATGGGAAAGGACAAGGCTTTCCTTGCCCCAGCTTTGATGTAGTGGCAAAGGGAGACGACTGCAGGCGGAAATCTAAACAAATCTTAAATAAATGTTAGCGAACCGCCCAGAGAAACGTGGACAAACGAGTCACAAGACAAAACACAACGCGTTTCGACCTCTTAGGTCTTCTTCAGGCAAGACACAAACAAATAGGACAGCGAAAATTCATTTAGCTTTGATCGCTTCAGAGTTCAGCGCAAGGAAGGCGTTGGAATGAGAACGAGGCAACGGCAAAGAGGTCGAAACGCGTCATGTGTCGTCTTGTGACTCGTTTGTCCATGTTTCTCTGGGCGGTTCGCTAACATTTATTTAAGATTTCCCTGCTTTGATATCAGAGAGGTCTGTTTCCCAGTACCTGCTGTTAACTGTTGTAACAACTTTCTTTTTTTTTCTTTTTTTTTGCTTCAGGTTAATGGCACACTATGGTAACACCTAGCCCTACCATGAGTTTTTTTTTCCCCCAAGATGCATCTAGGAAGTTCACACAACTGCGAAAACCCTGATAGCTTGGCTAAGAGGACAAGGGTATATACCTGATGAAGATGTATTTGGATGATTCTCTATCAGTACAAACAGACACTGTGGAATTGAGTAGGGCCACAGCTGAGAGAGATCAGGCTTTTGTATTCTTTTTTTTGCTTAATTAACAGCCTGAGTTTTTTTTTTTAGTACTTTTGCCATTCACATTCAAAAACCCCAGTTCAGGGCACTGCATTTCTGGTGTTTGTACCTGATTCAAAGAGCATGATGTAAACTCCTCTGATGGACATGAAGAGTGGAAAATTTCAGGATTTGTTTCAGGATACATTCGAAAAGGCTGTGTAGAGTATTCAGAAGCTTGCAGAACAAAAAGAGGGGAGGGGGTGGCTTGGAGGTGGAAGGGAGGGGGGGGGGGGGGGGTTGCAACGGTACCAGAACAACAGGACATTATCCATTTTGTATTTTAGAGAAAACAGTTTTCCATTTTGATGAAAACTGCTTTTTAATGTGTTGATTTTGAAATGATTTGATCTTTATTAAATCTTTTAAGGGAGCTTTTAAACTCCTTTCTGCCTATTTTTTTTTTCGATTAAAGTGTAACGTTCTTTGCAAGGACAGGGGAAAATTTGAATAAACAGACCCTGTGAAGTGCTTTGCACCATGTCAAACTGCTGTTTCACCTTTGTTGTGTTAATTGGTGGCAGATATGTACAGTGTATTCAAGGTCATCAGTATATACTAACTTCTTCTTCTTCTGCGTACGCAGGCTGATACTCCTGCAGACACTCCCTGTATAGACAGGCAAGGATTAATCCCATCTGCCCAACAAAGGGAGTGGAGTTTTGTGTGCATGACCGTTTTTTATCCCGCCATTAAGGCAGCCATACTCCATCTTCGGGGAAGTATATACTAACATACCACTAAGAATTCTCTACAGATATTTGTTACAGCTACTCCTGCAAGAAATGTGTGTGATATATTGCAGCGATAATAGTTTCAAATTATGTGCTCGTGACACATGAATTTCCCATGTGACACGCTGGAGTTTCAAGCTACTGGGTCACTCGAATATACTAAAATTTGCTCTGACACTAATCATTTTCACCTGTGCGCACTACACATTTGAGCAGCGTGTCAAGCAAAAGCACTTTCATCAGATCCGCCACAATTATCATTAAGTCAGTGAAGACTCGATCTTTCCTCATACTTTTACAACTTTATGAATCAGCGAACAAGTTCCTCTGGAGAACTCTTCTCCGGTGAGAAACCAACAAGAGTCTTCAGAAATAGCCCGCCCAGTCTGTGACTGGACCCACAAGATCATGTGACTTGGCCGGAGGTGATAACCTTACGAAAATCAGCTTTAGGGAAGTTTCAACAGTTGGGGGGGGGGGGGGGGGGGGGGGGGGGGGTAGACACATTGCTACCTGAAGTTGGACCTAGTCTCCCAACGAAAGAAAATGCACTACTCACTCGTAGCTTTCGACAGCCACCCGGCCATCTTCCTCAGCAGTGAGCAGTGCATTTTCTTGTGTTGGGAGACTGGGTCTAACTTCAGGTGGCGGTATGAAATTCAGCTTTATAACCTAAACCGACAGCGTGCTGCGGCATGTTGGTGATATTCCGGAGAACGGAACCAAATTTCCAGTAAATTTTCCAACACAGCTGGCTTGGATAATTCAAGTGGCTGCAAATGCGTGAACAGTGAACACCTTCCAGAGAAGTAGGAAAGCTTATCACGTCCACGATATTTGTCGTCTTTGATATATACTCAGAGGCATAAAAAACGCGAAAACAAACTGTATAGAAATTTTGATGTAATTTGGCTACCGATTCCTTTGAACTGGTAATAGAAAGTGAGAAAAAGCAATCGAACACCGCAAAGTGTCCTTTCAAAGTTCATTCTGGTAGAAAATAAGGTCACATGAACTTGACCTTGACCCTGTGTTAACAGCAGAATGTCAGTATCTGGTGTGACCACCTCGAGCATTGATCACAGCTGTGCACCTACGGTACATCGAGCGCACCAGAGTGTTGGTCTGCCTCTGGGGGACTTGCCACCACACCTGGCCCACAGCAACAGCAAGCTGAGCTGCTGTCTGGGGTCTGGGGTTGAGCTGGTTCAACTGCCTCTGAAGGGCATCCCAGAAATGCTCTATTGGGTTAAGGTCGGGAGAACGGGCTGGGTGAGGCAGCAGATTGATGTTGTTCTGCCTCAGGAAGTTCTGCGTAGCACGGGCAGTGTGCGGCCTTGCGTTGTCCTGCTGAAACAGGTTCTGTGGATGCCGCTGGAAATGCGGCAGGATGTGGGGCCTCAGAACTTGGTCGATGTAATGAACAGCAGTGACCCCGTTACCACGTCCTGGACCCACATTCTGGAAGATGACTGGCCCAATACGGCGATTTATGCCGATAGC
The DNA here is from genome assembly GCA_018398815.1 of Conus ventricosus. NCBI lineage: Eukaryota > Metazoa > Mollusca > Gastropoda > Neogastropoda > Conidae > Conus > Conus ventricosus. Next base: position 35,739,588 of record CM031628.1, read on the forward strand.
CCCCAGATCATGATGCTTTCACCACCCCATGGGTCCCTTTCGGTGATGTTGGCATCCGTGAAGCGTTCCCCGCTCTTCTCCAGATCCGGATGCGGCCATCGCCTGGGTCGACGCAGAACCGGCTTTCATCACTGAAGAGGACTCGGCCCCAGTCCTGATGGCGCCAATGCACGTGGATCTGTGCCCACTGCAGACGGTTCTGGCGATGCTGGAGTGTCAGGATAGGTCGCCGGGCTGGACGCCTGCATTGGAGACCAACTGTGTTCAGTCGGCGACGCACGGTCCTGTTGCTGATTGGCCTGCCATGGTTGCCGACGGTGTTCCTGGCTGTGTTGGCAGCGGTTTGGTAAGGCTCCCGTCGATGCTGACGAAGAAGATGGCGGTCTTGGGCTGCTGTGGTGACCCTCGGTCTGCCGCTCCTCGGTCTGTCATCAGTGGTGTTTCTTGCTTGAAAGCGGTCCAGAAGGCGATAGACGGTGGAAATGTGGACTCCGAATGCGATAGCGACCTGCCTCATTGGAACCCCGGCCTGCAGTTGCCCCATTGCTATGCAACGATCTTGACGAGAAAGTCTCGGCATTATGTTGGCGCCTCTGGAAGGGATGATTTGAACTTTTTGGGGTTTGGAAATTTATAGCCCACAATGGGGGCCACATTGAGTTGCAATTCACATTGATGCACGTGGCGTAGGTAGTCCACATGGCAAATGCACTCCTCGTGCCAAAAACGCTGACCCGGCAACATTCACCCACTGTTACGAGGTTACAACCGGCCAAGACACCACGTACTGCTAATGTTGCACGTGCCAACGACATTGCTTACGTCCTGTTCACAATGTGAACAATCGTGCACTGTCTCTATTTTTTCGCGTTTTTTATGCCTCTGAGTATACAAGCTTCGACTGAATTTGTGGAAAAACCTTAGTTTTCGCAAAATGTAGCATGTGATTGTTCAAATCTTCTGTCAATGGACCATATTCTTTTTCATAGTTCAACATTAGCTTCATTGTATAAAGAATCGAACGTGGATGTGACTTGTACACGATTCAATCAAAACAATAACCCACAAACCAGAAATTGTGCAAATAGCAAAAGTGTTTTCCATGCTTCAAATTAATAGAATTGTTTATAAATGCTCCCCTTCCTCTTGCTCCCTTTTTTTTTATTTTTTTTTTTTTTTTAGTCTACTATCACCAAGTTAAAACAGATCAAATTAAAAATCCTCACTCACTCAAACGATGCACTGGGTACGACAATTTTTTGCCCACATAGCATGCCTCTACAGTTTTGAAAGGGTTACCCTTTTCAATCTCCCTCTTATTCATCACCAGGCTTCATCCCCGGGGGGTTGCGCCCTTTGTGTGGTCGGGGTTTGCTGGCCCAGGACCCTTGGGCTTTGTGGCGGGGGCATAAATATTTTAAAGAAGGCTTTTTTTTTTTTAAACTGCTTCGGTCCAAAAACCCAAGATCTGTCTGGCCTAACATAACGGGTAAGGGTTGATCCCCCCTGGTAGGGTTTCCCCGTCGATAGGTTTTGGGGTGGGATCCTGACTAAGGTAACCCGCCTTTCTCCTTTTCTTTTTTTCTCCCTTTTTTTTGGCCCCTTTTCTTTCTTCGTCTCCCTTAAAGCTTTTTTCCACACTCCTTTTCTCTCTGTGGTCCCTAAGATCCGCCGTGTTTTCCCGGGGGTCGACCTTATCGGAGGGGAATAAATCCTGGTGATTGAGAGGGCCAGGCTCCAAACATCATTGGTGGGACCTCTCAACAGGGAGAAATTTTTTTGGGCCCGGGTGTAAATCGCTCCCTTTTTGGGGGGGGGGGTCAAGAAGACCCCCCCTATGGCCAATAAAACCCCCCCATGTCACTCTCTTTTCCCCGGGGATTGACAGATCGGGGGGGAGGGGTTGGGGGGTTCTTTTTGTGTATGTCTCCCCCAAAAGCCGGGAAAGGGGTAAAGACTTTGGGTTTTTGGGCCCCTGGCCCCTTATTTGGACTCCAAGGGGGGGGGTAAGGGGGAGATGAAGCATAACAAAAACTATGGCTTTTTAAAAAAATATCCCCCCAAAACGGAAAGGGAAACAGCCCCCTTTTTCAGGATTTTCCCAAAACAGATAGTGTTTTCTGACAGGAGGTAAGAAAAGGGAATTTTTTCGGGGCTTCCTGGCTCGTGGTTGGAAGGGAAGAGCAAAAGCCCCCTTTTGCTTGACCCCTTTTGCTACCCAAAAGGGGGCTTTCATGTATAGCGGGTAAACCTGGTCCATAAAAGGTTGAGGAAGGTTCTTCTTATTCAATTCGATCCAAAAACAATCTAAACATGTTAAAGCAAAAAACCTAGGGGATAGGGATCAGGGTGACTCCCCATAAAAATTAAAAATTTATCGAAAGGTGTGATTTGCTTCGAAGTTTGCAGGGGTCTCAAGCGAGATCAAAAAAAACTGGCGTCCCCGGGGGTACGGGGTCGCAGGGGGCGGTAAAGAAAGGGTTTAGAGGAATGGCCCCAACCCCTCTTTCTGACATTTTGCAACCCCGGTTGCCCCGGTCATCAAGGTCGGTTCTGAAAGTTCGTTTCAGTTTGTGCCCTCCCCGTTTAGGTGTTTCAGATGCCAGAGGTTTGGCCCTGTCAGAGACCCCTTTCTGGGCGGGGTGTGCGGGGTTTGCTGCAAAGGGACCCCGGGGCCGTGCAAAGATCCGGGCCCTTGTGCTAACTGCGGTTGGGGACCACCCTCCTCTTCCAGACACTGCCCTTTGGATTCAAGATCCACAAACAAGCTTAAAACGGGAAAAGAAGTCTCCTTTTTTGAAGCCCGCAAGCAGGTTGGGGGAGTCGACTCCCAAAACTTCATATGCTTCGGTGTAAAGGGGTTCCCGCAGTTTCCACTCATCGTCTGCTGTCGTATGATTTCATTTTCCAAAACTTGCAAAATAGAATTGTCAACTCTGGTGGGAGGTCCATCACCTTTCCCCCCCCCCAAAGTGATGCCCCTGGGGGGCAAAAACCCCCCCCCCTAGACGCCCACATTTACAAAAATCCTTGGGCAGATTAAAAAACCAGCTTTTTCCGCTCGAACTCTCCTTCCAGGGCCCCCGGGGGCAAAGGGTTCCCACCCCTGTGGAGACGGTGGGATGAGAAAAAAAATCCCCCATCTCCCAAATCCAGAAATCCACCATCCCAAAATCCAGGGGCCCTTTTTCACCTGCGGGCAAGTCTGCCAGCGGGGCCCAAAAACCCCCCAAAAGTCGTGAAATAACTAATAAATTTTTCTCCATTAGAAGCGGATTAAGAGGATGACCTGTTTTTTCTCCTTTTCGCCTCTCCCATGGATTCAATTTCCTTTTGGTATCCGGGATTTAAATTCCCAATTTTTGGGGCTGCAGCTTCGGTCGTCTATAAAACCTTCTGCATGGGTCTTCAGGGGAAATCAAATTCAAAGCCAGAAATTTTTCTCTTTTTGGTTTAAATTCTTTCAATCTGCACAACCCTCCACGTTGGGCGGGCGGGCGGTGTTTTCCCCTTCTCATCAAAAACTCTGCTGTATGTCCTGTCGCTCTGTTACCCCCCTTTCAAACTGTTGCTTTTCGAGAGTCACTCTCCCCAAGCTTTTACAATTGTTCCTTTTTCCCACCCTTTTCCTTTTTCGTCAGGGCTTTTCATCTGAAAGGGAAATTCCCCCACCTTTTTTGCTGGGGTGACTTTAACGTCACATCTCTTTGGGGTAGGCCGGTACGTCATCCGAGGTTTCCTTTAAATTTAGGAGTCCTTTTGACTTGGGTTTGTGTGTCCCGGCGACGGGTAACAACTTACCTTCCCCTCTTCCCCCAGGTTCGGTTTAATTTGTCGGTTTGTGACCCCCCGCTGGGCCTGGGCATAGTGGTCTGTCCTGACGATCTCACGGGAATCCATTTTCCCCCCCTTCTCAAACCCTTTTTAACTGAAATGCCTGTCTCTCAGCATCTCACTTTAAGAAAGCAAATGGGATCTATTTGCAGCCCCTTTTCCAAGGATTCCAGGACATTTTTTCTTCAGTGCCCGCCCCCGCAGAATCACTGATAACACTAATCAAATTGCTAAACCTGTATTCCTGTTTCCGATAAATTCAAATGCCAAAAACCCCGGGTTTCGATTAGAATGCCAACAATTTCAAAAGTTAAAAAAGGGGCTAGCTCGGGTTTTCCAACACCTTCGGGCCCAACCTCGGCCTCAAAAAACCCTCTAAATCAAGACACACTTTTAAAATCAGAAAAACCGGCCCGGGAAAGCTTCTGCTCCGGGCTGACAAAAAAAATTCAAAGAAAAAAGTGTGGAACTCATTAAAAAATCAAAGGGAAAACACCTGTCCCCGGAAACCCCCATCTCAAGTTTTCGGATTTTTAAATAACAGAGAAAAAAAGCGTTGCAAAAGCTTGCTTCAACCATTGAAAAAAATTTCCTCCTTTTTAAATAAATCACCACTTTTGTCAAAAAAAGCCCTAAAAAAAAAAATCACCCGAACTTTTCGTCGACAAAGGAAAGCTACAATTTCCCTTTCACGTTAAAAGTAAAATCTGCCTTCCCCTTTCTTGCACGTTCCTCCCCAGGTTAAGATGAAATCCATTATCGTTTGTTGAAACATTTGTAGAAGGTTGCTTTTTTCTGTACAGGTCACAACCTTGTGTGGCTACAGGTTTTTTTATTTTGGCAAAAGTTTTTTCCCCTAAATGGGTCTTTTACTTAAATTAGAAGGACCAGTTTGTTTGTAAAGTTAAAAAAGGGCATTTTCCCATGGGGAAAATTAAAACCGATGGCCTTTTGGCGGAAAAAATGGGGGGGTGGCTTTTGGAAATTTGGGGGGAAAATTATTGGAAGCCTTTTAAAAAACGCATGCGGGCAATTTTTTTTGACTTGGAGAGGCCTACGTACACGGGAAAGTCGGGGAAACTTTGATCCCACGATCGGGGGTTTTCGAGTCATCTTCCCCTTTTTTTTCCAAATTTTTTTGGAGAACGACTTTTTCGGTCCGGGTTGCACCACTTTTTCTGATTTCACGAGCGGATTTGTTCCACAGGGGGCTACTGTCTCCTGCCCTCTTTAGCATAAAGATAAAAAACATTGTGAAATCAGTTTTTGCGGTTCAGATGTCATTGTTTTTGGATGATTTGTGTCTACGCAAATGGAAGCCCGACCCCCGTGCCCCGCAGGCTCCCGCTTTGGTAAATAAAAAACCACGGGGGCGGGTGAAAACTTTTTACCCTTTTTTCCCAAAAAAGCGCATGGAAATTTACTTCCATAATTTCCGTCATTTTTTTCCCGTCCAACTTCAAGTAGGAAATCTCCCCTCCCGCGTTAAAAAGGCCCCAAAATTTTGGGAGTCATTTTTTACCAAAAAAATTAACTTCTCACCTATTAAAAACTCAAAATGTTGCAGAAAACACTGAATATTCGCGGGTCGTAGGCACACTGATGGGGGGGCTGATAAAAAACTTTCTGCACCTTCAGAGCCTTTGGGCCTTCCAAACGGACTACGGTTGTGCGGCTACCTCCCAAGATCGTCTTACCCAACCTTGGGCCCTATCCAACACAAGGCTTGTCTCTGTCTTGGAGCTCCGCACCCCCCCTTGTCGCCGTACCAGGGCGGGTGAACCCTTTCCCTTCCAACCGAGGGTGAAACTGCTTTGAATTTTTACATCAACTGTTCTCGGAACCAAAAAACCCCGCCATGATGGTCTTTGATCCTCCGTTCCAAAGTAAGTTGAAAAACAAACCCAATGTTTCCCCCGTTTTGGTCTTCGAGCAGCCTCACTGCGGAATAGGGCTTTGACCTAGGTGTAGTTTGATTTTTCCCAAATTTCCGGATCACCACCCTGGGGCCTTCTTCACCCAAAATTCGTTTTTATCTTGCAGCTTTTCGCAAAAGTTTACCGCCTCTGGGTCAAAGGGATTGTATGCTGACCCGTTTTAAAATTCCCATCCCGTCAAAAAAATTTTTATGACGGTCCAATCTGAAGTGAGTGGGCTGTTCCCACTGCCCCGGGGCTCCTTCTCTTTTCTGTTGGAACTTTTTATTCAGAGCTTCTGTCTATTTTCTGTGAACTTTTTGCTTGGGTTTTGGGGTTTGAAAATAATTCACATTCTTCAAAGGGGCTTTCGGTTTTGTCGATTTTGCTGTGCTTTGGAGGCCAAGCTGGCCCCAACCTTTAGCATCCAGAAAACTTTTTCTTTTTTTTTTAAATTTTGTAAGTTTAAGGGGACCGGGTTAAAAAATTATCTTGTTGGGGTTTCCGGTCTGTTGGCATCGGCGGGAAAAATGGTTGATCGTTTAGCCCAAAAAGCCACAAGAGAAACTGCGAACACTTTACCCCCCCTAGATGTGAAACCCAAATTAACGTTTGTGAGAGACCCCTGGCAGGAGATTGGGAAAACCAGACGAATACAAACTCTTTCAGATCCGTCCAAAGCTTAAGGACTTCCTCCCATCTACGTCGGGTGGTCGTAAAGAGGAAACGGTTCTGTGCCGGCTGCACACCGGCCATTCGTATTTTACCCATTCTTACCTTTTAAAGAGTGAAGAAGCTCCGTGGTGCATTCCATGTCATGCGCCACTCACAATGAAACATGTTCTTTTAGAGTGTTGGGACTTGCACGATGTGAGACACAAACATTTTACAGCGGAGTCCATGAAGATCCTGTTCAGGGATGTCCCGCCTGACATGATCCTTGAGTTTTTGAGAGAAATTAACATTTTTCATCTGATTTAAGATTTTACGGAAGAAAGATTTTTAACAAAGTTTCTGGTGCGTTTGTAGACGATGTCATTTAACGAGATGTGTGACAGTTTTTTTTGGTTTTTTTTTTTTTTTTTTTAAATGACTGGTGAGTTGATTTTAACGTGGTGACAGCCCTGATGTGGCCCTCTGCGGTCGGCTGGGCTATAAGCAACATTATCTTATCTTATCTTACAGGCTTCATACTCGCTGCTGCTATGATCACAGCTTGGCAGATGCAATACTGTCGGGCCATAGAATATTTTAAACACTGTTGGAAATGGCTTCTGTCATGGAAATTCTGATGGACACAGCTGTGGTGATGAGCGAAGAAGGCATCTCGGATATCAAGTTTCAGCGTTAAAGTGCTGACAGAGTGCAGATGCTGACATGTATCCGCTGTCGTTGATGACACGCCATTACTTGGCAGCGGAGCGTGAGAGGGATTCAGTGAATAAATGAGATGTTTTGCATGGTCTTCAGTGTCTTGTGAACAGCTGTTGTCATTTTGCTCTTCCTGTCTTATCCATGTCTGTCGCCTGTCTCTTTCTCTGAGTGTCTGTGTGTTTGAGCCAGTCAGAGAGAGAGAGAGAGAGAAAAGAAAGAAAACGGAGAGAGAGAGAGATTGTGTGTGCGTGTGTGTGTGTGTGTGTGTGTGTGTGTGTGTGTGTGTGTGCACATACGTGTGTGTGTGTGTGTGTGTGTGTGCGCATCACATTTTCTAACGGCTACAAAGTGTAACCCCCCTAAATACCTGCTGACCCACTGAAAATTCGCAAGCAAGCTTTGCATGCCGAGTCCTGCCCCCTATTTCCTAGCAAATAATTATCACTGCATTTGTTCGCACATTATGAATCGATCAAACCAGAAAAAGGGTCGTTGCACACATTTCTGTCACAGAAGCACACAGTGTTGAACTGAAGAATGGGATGCGACATGAGTTTGCCTGTTAATACACCTCCCCCCACCCACCCCGATGATTCGATCCATACTTAATAAATTTTAAGAGGGAATGGGCAGTTGGGACCAATGATATCCTTTCAGGCGTGTGTACATACGGAATTGGTTGTTTACACATAAATTTTGCATTGGTACCGTGCCTTTAACATGTAACTACCATTGTTAACATTTTTGAGAGATAGAGAGGGGGAGCGGGGGAGGGAAGGAGAGAGAGAGAGAGAGAGTGTGTGTGTTGTGTGTGTGTAACACAAAATGAACAACTGAAAATAATTAATTTTTGTTTCGTTTCATATATGTTGTTTTCTTTGTATAAGCAACACAATATCAGAGTGAGTGTGCCAGTTCACCACACATCAGAACATCAACCAATGTACACCGACGTGTAAATCTGCCCCTTCTGAATCGTCTTCCTGATTGTCAACATTATATTCTCCCTGTATGTCCAGTGCCTCACAAAACTGAGAAACAGTGTTTCGTGAATGAGACGTCCATATTTCTGACACCTGAACTGAATTTGCCCTATCACTTTTGTTAGCTCAAATAGCTTTCATACTGTTCAATCTTGAAGGGAAATAACCGCAGTTTTGAAAAAAAAAAAAAAAAAATGTTTGGGTTACACTAGAACAGGTTTCTTCCTTTTGACCATACCACAGATTGAACTGCACATTTTCTGACATCACCGTATCCATAGTGCACGACATGGTGATCACTATGATGACAGAAATCTCGCCAGTTATCACATGGTTTTCACTTGTGCACGACCCAGGCTCTGGAAGTGAAGGGGTCGATGAACGAGTCGCCCACTGAAGCTGTCAATGTTGTGTGTCAGGAGTGCTGAACATGTACTGCCTGTTCTATGTCTTCAGTGTACATGAATACGCAGAGCTGCCTCGTGCTACATTTCTGGCGCGGCATGCTACGACTTTGTTGACAATGTTATGCTGCTAGACCCTGCGACCAAATGCTACGCCCAAAACAAATATTTGTAATTGAAAAAAAGTGACGCTTCTGAGACTTGACAGCAGCTTAAACAGAACGGTGAAAACGAAGATCTTTAGACTATTGATGTATTTCGTTAAAGAAGAAGAAAAAACGGCCAAGTTTAGTGGAGAGAGAATGAACATGTAGAAGGAAAGGCTGCTAAGGATAATCATGATTTTGCTGCCTGGTTGAGAGACTGGTTTTGTTGTTGGCTGTTTTGATTTTTTATAGTTCAAGTCAAAACCATGTGAAAACTGGCGAGATTTCTGTAAGTCAAAACCATGTGATAACTGGCGAGATTTCTGTCATCATAGTGATCACCATGTCGTGCACAAGTCAAAACCATGTGATAACTGGCGAGATTTCTGTCATCATAGTGATCACCATGTCGTGCACAAGTCAAAACCATGCGATAACTAGCAAGATTTCTGTCTTCATCAAGATGTCATGTGCAAAGCGAAGTGCTTCTGAAAGTGCAAATGAGTCTGACTTGAGATACCGCCTACAAGTGCAACAGTTAAATTTGGAATGCTACACTTTAAATGTCGCAATGCGGCACTTTGTGCTTCTGAGGTCATGGCAGGTCGGAGCTTGTGAAGGGTCTTCAATATGCATGAATATGTATGAATTATCCACGCAGGTGTCAATAATGAGAGGCACTGGTGGTGAATATGCAGAGTGTGTTCCAGGTGTAAAGTAGGCATGGACAGGTATGGAATGTCCTCCATATTTGTTTTAAATCATCATTGGTTTTATCGTCTAACTCAGGGTACGTACTGTCAGGAAAAGGTTTTGAAAAGTGGTTTTTTTAGTTTTTTTTTTTTAGAGTAAATAGGGTAATCTTTTAAGGCCTAAATGTCAGTTAAAAAAAACAACTGACTTGGGTTTATAAAAGTTGGATGTTGGTCCCATCTGAAAATTTCTTTTTTATGGCTGTTGCAAGTGAATTCAGTTTCTGACATGGATTCAAAGACTAGCTGCTACAACTTACTATTTAGGAAATTGGAACCAACCGATAGTAGCACTGCTGAATTCTGCTTTTATTGATCAAAACAAGATTGCCCAAGTCTTCTGCCATACAGAAGAAAAGATGTTTTTAGTGTGATCTAGAAGCAGTCTGCAGTACATCATGATTTTTGAAATTATAGTCCAACTGGGTCTGAAAAGTTTGTTAAAAAGAATTAGAAAAGAAAATGAAATAAAGGTACGTAAGTTGTTCTTTGGGGGTATGAACCCTGTAGCAGTACAGTTATGTCCCTTTATGTAGGTGAACTGGTCTGTGTTACAAGTACTCTTTCTTCCTTTTTCACTCTCTCCATACTGAGGGGAGCAGTCACAGTGCCACTGTGCATAGCATTTGCTCACTGCAAATGCAGTTTTAGAATTAGAAAGGTCATAAGTCATCCCCAACCTCTTGCCATGTCAAACTGAACAATATCAAACTTGCTGCGCTTGTCTTGAGTAGCAAAGAGTGGAACTTTCACCCCCAAGAGATGTTTTGATCAGTATGTTGGTGTGTCAGGTTGGTGTGTTTGAAACAACCCTGGACTTTTGCTGCTTGCGTGGGAAAAATGGCAGTGTCAGCTTTGATTAGCAAATGATAAGGAATTGTCCAAATGCCTTAACGAAGCAGTTGAGCAACTTCACACTTCAGGCTTACGTGCAATCATTTCAGTCATTTCGGTGACTTGGGTGGACAGTAAAATGCACTAGAGGGCATTTTTGCGATTTTTTTTTTTAATCTTCTTTTTTTGCGTACATAAGCTGATACTCCTGTGGACACTCCCTGTGCAGACAGGGAAGTATTAATCCCATCTACACAACAAAGGGAGTGGAGTTTTGTGTGTATAACCGTTTTTTATCCAGCCATTAAGGCAGCCATACTCCAACTTTGGGCAAGGTGCATGCTATGTGTAACATGTCATCCATACCAACGGCTAAACTGGCCTTCTCTTCCGAAAGTTGGTGATGGGATTTTACATGTGTGCAAGATGTTATGCGTGCGTTCACACACGGAACCTCAGTTTATAGTCTCATTCGAAGGACTATATGGGAAATGGAGTCAGAACCAATGTAAACTCCGAGGGAAAAATCCACTGTACCGAAACAACCTGGCAGAGATTCGAACCTGCAACCCCAAGATTACGAGACCGGCGCTCTGCCACTAGGCTATTCTGGCCCCCATTTTTTTTTTTGTGATGATGAGGAAGAGGGGCATGGCTTGAATGACAGCATGGAGCATAGTGAACAAGAATGAGCAAGAGGTGATCTTGAAGAAAATGAAAATGCCTCTTTTTTGTAATTCATAATGGAAGTGTGACCCCAAACTTTTTCCCATTTTATCCCTACAGTGCTGCCATACACTGAAACATCTTCAGTTAGAACAGACAGTTTCCCCTTACTTACTCCCTTTTTATCCCTACAGTGCTGCCATACACTGAAACATCTTCAGTTAGAACAGATAGTTTCCCCTTACTTACTCCCTTTTTATCCCTACAGTGCTGCCATACACTGAAACATCTTCAGTTAGAACAGATAGTTTCCCCTTACTTACTCAGTCACACACGCACCTATTTCTTTATCTCCTCACTCTTTCCTTTTGATTTCTTTGGTCTGAATTTCAATAATCAAATTTTGATTTTGATTTCATTTGGATCTTCTGTATAATTTCATTTACCTCAGGCTCTCTGTTAACATGGCCACTATGTTACATCAGGGACCGTACAGCAAACGGTCCCTGGTTACATCAATAAGCGTATTTGTATAGATGATTTTATGAATTGCTCAGACATGTATATCTGTAGGATTTTTCCATATTTGGCTCAGAAGAGTCACCAAGTTCAGAAGTGCGACATTGCTGAATGAAATATGAAAAAGAACCTGTAAAAAAATATGATAGAAAATCAAAGGCCCTTTTGTCATTCAGGATCACAGAGATTCATAACATAGTTGCTTATTTATTGCGAAAAACAACTGAAGACATTTACTGACATTCAATCCATTTGTGTATTGAACTCTATTTGGGGACTTTTTTGCAATTTATCATGCAATTCAGTCATGTTTTTCACCCCAAAAAATGTTTACATTTGTGAGATTAAATAAAATAATTCTGAACAATTAAGTAGTGGGGGAAAACAAGTGCCGGCTAACAATTCTTCCGTCATTATAGTAATGACTTGGCAAAGATTTGAACTTTCAGAAAAAAAATATTGAAGATGAAGAACATGGGGGAATATATATATTATTATAAATATGAGAAACCCTTCACTAGCTGCTTGAGGGAACCGTCATAATCCCTCTCGAAGACACATCAATTTGTATTGCCTGCTCCTAGGCCTTTTGTCCACTGGATTGGACTCATCAGGGAGACATGGCTGGTTGTGTCTGTGCTCTTGGTGTCAAACAGAGACACACCACAGTCTATAATTCTGTAGTGTTCTCACCACCAAGGGTTCAAAAAAGAATCCAACAGCACCCAATCTGATTTGATAACCAGGATAATCAGTTGAACAATGTCACCACCTTCAGTGTTTTCAAAGAAATCACTGGTCTGCAATTTCATGACTGTATTGATGACGCTTTCTCACAAAGCTTGAAAGTCAGGAAATCCCCCAAATGGCAAGTTATTTTTTATGTCAATCTTTGTTGTGTCGATGGTGATCTCCAAATGCTTTTTTTTTTTGGCAAAAATAAGATTCATTTTTGTGTGAAAGTCACAAAGAAACACATCTGTGTCTTCCTCACTGTTTACATTTTATTACAAACTACTATTTACAATGAATTCATGCAAATAATGCTGATATCGCTTTCAACAAAAGTTCAGCGTTTACCCTGGTACTGATCAATCAACATATTTTGTGTTGATTTCAATGATGTAAATGGCTAGCACTTGACGTATTCATTACCTGTATTTGTGATTTGAATAAAAAGTACTGGTGTGGTACGCATTTATTGTTGAAGCAAAACACTTGACGTATTCATTACCTGTATTTGTGATTTGAATAAAAAGTACTGGTGTGGTACGCATTTATTGTTGAAGCAAAATCATTGATTGACCCTGCTCCCAACATTTGTCTGCTTATGTTCCACAAACTAGTGGCCACTACATGGCGCATATCACATTGGGTTTTTTTTTTATATGATATATTCCTTTGATTATTCTTTTTTTTATACATATTCTGTCTTCAGCATCTTGCTCCTCCATCACCCTCATTCTCCCAGCATCCCTCTTTATTGCAACTTTGATTTGGACCAATTTGTGAAGGAAAATCTGCAACTCTTGTTAGCATATTCAGGAAGAAACAGAAAAGGGATCCCACTCTCATCAATGTAATTTCATGAACTGTGGCATGCATCAAAATTCTTTTGTCAGGAAAGCTGTTTGAAATTTTGCGAAACAAAGATTGCAATGACACCCCCCCTGTGCACTTCATCATTGTGTCTTTGTTCATTGAATTGAAGATGGTGCATAATCTGGTAGCATTTTCAATGCTCTGGAGTAAATTTCAGCTAACTTGGTGATAACTTTGTTCAAGTGAAGATGATGCATAATGTCGGTTAGATTGTGTTGTTTTGATGAAGAGCAATCGAGACTATGAACTGCAGTCACATAGAACTGGTCACATCACACCATTCTCTGTACAGCTCTGTTCTCTTTTCCTCTTGTTTTAGTCGGTAACATCTTCAGTGTAGCGCGTCCATTATAAAATTTGTCATGAAACTCCGTTGATTTTTTCACATTACTTTCAGGGAGTTGTTGGTTCAACTCTCTGATTTGCAATTTTTTTTTCCTTACAAGAGCAGACTGAAAGGGATGGGGTTAGAAAGGGGTACAATGGTTTGACTGAAAGGGGTGGGGTTGGAAAGGGGTTACAATGGTTCGACTGAAAGGGGTGGGGCTGGAAAGGGGGTACAATGGTTTGACTGAAAGGGGTGGGGTTGGAAAGGAGGTACAATGGTTCGACTGAAAGGGGTGGGGCTGGAAAGGGGTTACAATGGTTCCAGAACCAATCCACCCACTTTCAGCCACAACTCGCTGCCCGGTTCCAAAAACTGAAGAATAAAAGAGTGCCATAGAATGAGGACTACAAGGATGGTGTTGGGGGGGGGGGGGGGGGGGGTTCCATTCTCTGAGTGTGATCGTGTGTGTGTGTGTGTGTGTGTGTATGTGTGTGTGTCTGTGCGTCTGTGTGCATGCATGTGTGTGTGTGTGTGTGGATATAAGATGGATTGTGATTTGTAAATAAGTAAGTCATGAGTGTTTATGTTTGATTTTAAGCTTATTAATCTAATTTTATTCTATTGCATTTTACATTGTATTTTATGATGTGATAGCGCAATGTGTGACCACAAAATGATTTTCCTTCATGGACAAAATAAACAACTTGTGACCTTGGTTTGAAGCTTCATGACAGGCTCGTAACATACGCTTCCTTTTATGAAACATCTCGGCGTTAAGCATGCCTGGGAGATACAGACGCTTGGAGTCTTGAACAAAACGTTGACAAATCAGTACATCCTTTAAGTTTGTAGCTCAACTGTGTGGTTCCAGTCTTTCCATTTGAGCCTTTAGCAGACTCAGCTCAGGACAGGAGCTGGCCAGGGCCAAAAAGTCCAACAATAAATGTCTCTTTTGAGATTTGAACCCACATCCTGCAGTCGTGATTGACACTGACCTCTATTCCACAATATGTGGTCCACTCAGAACCTAGGTCTAGGTCTGTGTACAAGAAGACATGGATTGAATATACACTTCTCAGAGTACCAGATTTTCAGATTCCAAAATATTTCCATAAATCTGGAATATGTGGCTTGAAAAATATCTGCCAATTCTAAGAGAAAACAAGGCTGATCAGGAGAGTGTAGGTCTCTGCCACAGTCAATCTTCTCAGCTTTAATCAAATCGTATCTGACCCTACTGTATATCTCTTGATATATCTCCAAAAGTTTCACAGATACATTGAAACTGTATTCTGTTTTAGTTACAAGTGTAAGAAAGAAAACTGCTTTCATTTGTTACATAAATGTTAGCGAACCACCAAAACTAACACTCATTTAAGTTTTGTTTAGATTTCCGCCTGCAGTCGTCTCACTTTGCAACTAGATCTGCTTTCATTTCTTTTGTTATCTGACTGGGATATTTGTAACCAAGGTGTTAAACAGAGAAGTATACTGCATAGATGGACAGACAGACAGAGATAGTTGTGAATGTCAGAAGTTTGAAAATATTTTACAGGAGAATGTGAATGGAGAGAGGAAATTAAAAAAAAAAAAGAAAAAAAAAAATACTAGAGTGAAGGAGTATTTGAAAAAAAAGCTAAAGTTCAGTACTACTATGCATATACAGCATGCACTGCACAGGTTTCCATTTACATATGTCCATGTCTGAATGTCTTCAAACTTACCATGCATGAGTGTTTTGTACACACAACACTGATAAGAACTGTTGTTTTTATAAAATACAGGCACTGAACAACTGCATTCTTTCAGGTGGATGGTTTTTCTGGTAGGTCACACGTAGCAACTGTTTCAGCGCGGTGTTATGAACCATACCAATATAGTTCTGTTTTTGTATGCACATGTGTGCCTCTGTGTGTGTGTGTGTGTGTGTGTGTGTGTGTGTGTGTGTGTGTGTGTGTGTTGTGTGTGTGTGTGCATTCTTTTTTTTTTTTGCCTTTTTCTGTTTTTTGTTTTGCAGCCATTCGTCAAAATAATGGCAGTCATTAGTATCTTGGTTTCCTTTCATCAGTGCTGCTTGATACATTTTTTTTGTATGTGTGTGTGTGTGTGTGGTGGGGGTGTTTGCAATCACTGCAATGGTATTACTTTGATTTATTGTTTTTACCTAGTATGATAGCTTTAGTAGTCAAGTGGTTAGGACATCAGATTCTCAATCTGAGGGGTATGGGTTGAACCTCTTGTGTACCATACTGTAAATACTTTTCAACTAAAAAAACTACCAAGGGAAGTTACCTAAATGTTTTTTCAACACCTGGCCCTTATTCAAAACTCCACTAGATAACTTCCCTTTGACGTCTCTACGAAAGACAGTTCCTTTTAGTCAAACAGTAGGGTTTGATCTTTTTAAACAATAAATGGATCCGTTTAAACCATAAATGTACCAATTTGTGTGTTTATTCGGCGTCAGTATAGAACATTAGATGGGTTTTTTTTTTCCCTAATTATTCACTTTGATCCTTGATGCAAAGAGAACACAACGAAGAGAAATTAAGTTTGACGGCAAGCGAGTGGTTCTGCGTCTTGTATAGAGTGTAACACATCTGTTCTCGTGTATATGGAAAAGCAGAAAATCAGTTACACATCTCATGATACGATACCGTAAACCATGTGTCAGTTTTCAGTAGTTTATGGAAACACAGAAATACCAGCATGCAAAGAGGTACTTGGAGAGGAGATGGGCTGTGCCAAGTATTCATCATTGTCCACAGAAATGTGGTGATGGACTTTGACTTCATGTGTGTGTGTGTGTGTGTGTGTGTGTGTGTGTGTTGGCACCACAAAATCTTGTCAAAGGTTGTTAAGATGATGTCATGAACGTGACATCTCTTGTGTGTGGGTGTGTATCGTCGCCTCGCGCGCGCGCGCTGTAGGTGTGTGTGTGTGTGTGTGTGTGTGTGTGTGTGAATTTATTTGAAGGGATTCAGTTTCAAAGAGTGTGTGTGTGGGATGGGGGGGGGGGGTGTGGTTGTCTGTGTCAACATTGAGTTAACTGACAAATAAATTGGTTTTCAGTCAGTCAGTGTAAGTGTGTGTGTGTGTGTGTGGTGTGTGTGATGAATATAAAATTGATGGGATCTATTCAAAGTGTGTGTGTGTGTGTGTGGGGGGTGGGGGGGGGGGGGGGGGGGTCAGTACACCTTGAGTTAATCTGAACAATAAATTGGTGTCGTGCAGTGTGTGTTGTGTGATATTAAATTGAAAGGGTCAGTTCAAAGTGTGTGTGTTGTGTGTGTGGGGGGGGGGGGGGGGGGGGGGGGGGGTCAGTACAACCTTGAGTTAATCTGACAATAAAATTGGTTTTCAGTCTGTCAGTGTGTGGTGTCTGTGTGAATATAGAGTGAAGGATCTGTTCGAAAGTGTGTGTGGACGTGAATATGATTGAAGGATCGTTCAACGTTGTGTGTGTGTGTCCTGGAGATGTTGGGGCTCTTCCAATATATTAACTGGCATCTCTGTTCCAAAATTCTAAACTGGTTATTTACTGTCATTCCGTCACTCTCTTTGACGGCGGGTTTTCGCTTGTTTGTATATTTGTTGTCCGCTGTTGGTTTCCTTGGTGGGTATCATTCATATGTCTTTTGTTTTCTTGGTGGGTTCATTCATATGTATTTTGTTTCCTTGGTGGGGTCTCATTCTAATGTCTTTTGTTTCCTTGTTGGGTTCATTCATATGTCTTTTGTTTCCTTGGTGGGTCTATTTCGATGTCTTTTTGTTTCCTTGGTGGGTCTCATTGCATATGTCTTTTGTTTCCTTGTTGGGTCACATTCTTATGTTATTTTGTTTCCTTGTTGGGTTCTCAATCATATGTCTTTGTTTCTTGGTGGGTCTCACTTCATATGTCTTTTGTTTCTTGTTGGGGGTATCATTCATATGTCTTTTGTTTCCTTGGGTGGGTCTCATACGTATGTCTTTTGTTTCCTCCTGTTGGTCTCATTCATTGTCTTTTGTTTCCTTGGTGGGTCTCCTTCTTATGTCTTTTGTTTCCTTGTTGGGTTCTCATTCTATGTCTTTGTTTCCTTGGTGGGTCTCATTTCATATGTCTTTTGTTTCCTTGGCTGGTGGGTCTCATTCATATGTCTTTGTTTCCTTGTTGGGTTTCATTCATATGTCTTTTGTTTCCTTTTTGGGTCTCATCATAGGTCTGTTGTTTCCTTGTTGGGTCTCATTCATATGTCTTTTGTTTCCTTGGTGGGTCTCATTCATTATGTCTTTTGTTTCTTGTTGGGGGTCTATTCATATGTCTTTGTTTCCTTGGTGGGTCTCATTTCATAATGTCTTTTGTTGTTTCCTTGTTGGGTCTCATTCATATGTCTTTTGTTTCCTTGGTGGGTCTCATTATATGTCTTTTGTTTCCTTGGTGGGTCTCATTCTTATTGTCTTTTGTTCCTTTTGGGTCTCTTTCATATGTCTTTGTTTCCTTTTTGGGTCTCATTCATATGTCTGGTGTTTCCTTGTTGGGTCTCATTCATATGTCTTTTGTTTCCTTGGGGGTCTCATTCATATGTCTTTTGTTTTCCTTGGTGGGTCTCATTCATATGTCTATTGTTTCCTTGGGTGGGTCTCATTCATATGTCTTTTGTTTCCTTGTGGGTTCTTCATTCATATGCTTTGTTTCCTTGGTGGGTATCATTCATATGTCTTTTGTTTCCGTGGTGGGTCTCATTCATATGTCTTTTCGTTTCCTTGGTGGGTCTCATTCATATGTCTTTTGTTTCCTTGGAGGGTCCCATTCATATGTCTTTTGTTTCCTTGTTGGGTCTCATTCATTATGTCTTTTGTTTTCTTGTTGGGTCTCATTCATATGTCTTTTGTTTCCTTGGTGGGTCTCATTCATATTGGTCTTTGTTCCTTGGTGGGGTCTCATTCATATGTCATTTGTTTCCTTGTTGGGTCTCATTCATATGTCTTTTGTTTCCTTGGGTTGGGTCTCATTCATATGTCTTTTGTTTCCTTGTTGGGGTCTCTTTCATATGTCTTTTGTTTCCTTGTTGGGTCACATTTCTTTGTCTTTTGTTTCCTTGTTGGTGGGTCTCATTCATATGACTTTTGTTTCCTTGGTGGGGTCTCATTCATATGCTCTTTTGTTTCCTTGGTGCCGGTCTCATTCATATGTCCTTTTGTTTTTCCTTGTTGGGTCTCATTCTTATGTCTTTTTCTGTCATGCTCCATTTCATTGTTGGGTCTCTTTATATGTCTTTTTCTGTCATTGCTCCATTTCCTTGTTGGGGTCTCCATTCATATGTCTTTTTCTGTCATCGCTCTCATTTCCTTGGTTGGGTCTCATTCATATGTCTTTGTTTCCTTGTTGGGTCTCATTCATATGTCTTTTTTCTGTAATGCTCCATTTTCCTTGTTTGGGTCTCATTCATATGTCTTTTTCTGTCATGCTCATTTTCCTTGGTGGGTCACATTCATATGTCTTTTTCTGTCATGCTCATTTCCTTGTTATGGGTTGATTCATATGTCTTTTTCTGGCATGCTCCTTTTCCTTGGTGGTCTCATTCATATGTCTTTGTCTGGTCATGCTCCATTTCCTGGTGGGTCTCATTCATTTGTATTTTCTGTCATGCTCCATTTCCTTGGTGGGTCTCATTCATATGTTTTTTCTTGTTCATGCTCCATTTCCTTGTTGGGTCTCATTCATATGTCTTTTTTCTGTCATGCTCCATTTGCTTGGTGGGTCCATTCATATGTCTTTTCTGTCTTGCTCCATTTCCTGTTGTTGGGTCTCATTCATATGTCTTTTCTGTCATGCCTCCATTGCCTGTTGGGTCTATCATATGTCTTTGTCTGTTCATGCTCCATTTTCCTTGTTGGTCTCATTCAATTATGTCTTTTTTTCTGCTCATGCCTCCATTTCCTTGTTGGGTCTCCATTCATATGTCTTTGTTTCCTTGTTGGGTCTCATTCATTGTCTTTCTTTGTCTGTCATTGTCCCCATTTCCTTGTTGGGGTCTCATTCATATGTCTTTTTTCTGTCATGCTCATTTCCTTGTGGCGGTCTTTCATATTTCTTTTTCTGTCATGCTCCATTTTCCTTGTTGCTGGTCTCATTAATACTGTCTTTTTTGTCATGCTCCTTTCTTGTGGGTCTAATTCATTATGTCTTATTCTGTCATGCTCATTTCCTTGGTGGGTCTAATTCATATGTCTTTTTCTGTCATGCTCCATTTCCTTGTGGGTCTCATTCAAATGTCTTTTTCTGTCATTGCTCCCCATTTCCTTGTTGGGTCTCATTCATATGTCTTTTTCTTGCATGCTCATTTCCTTGTGGGTCTCATTTCATATGTCTTTTTCTGTCTTGCTCCATTTCCTTGGTGGGTCTCCATCATAGGTTCTTTTTCTGTCATGCTCCATTTTCTTGTGGGTCTCATTCATATGTCTTTTTCTGTCAGGCTCCTTTAATTGGTGGGCTCATTCCATATGTCTTTTTCTGTCATGCTAGTTTCATTTTTGGGTCTCATTCATATGTCTTTGGCTGTCTTGCTCCATTTCCATGGTTGGGTCTCATTCATAGGCTTTTTCTGTCATGCTCCATTTCCTTGGTGGGGTCTCATTCATATGTCTTTTTCCTGTCTGCTCCATTTCCTTTGGTGGGTCTCATTCATATGTCTTTTTCTGTCATGCCCCATTTCCTTCGGTGGCGTCTAATGCATATGTCTTTTTCTGTCATGCCCTCCATTTCCTTGGTGGGTCTAATTCATTGTCTTTTTCTGTCATGCTCCATTCCTTGGGTGGGTTCAATTCATATGTCTTTTGCTGTCATGCTCCATTTTCCTTGTTGGTGTCTCATTCATATGTTTTTTCTTGTCATGCTCCCATTTCCTTGTTGGTGTCTTCATTCATATGTCTTTTTCCTGTAATGCTCCTTTTCCTTGTTGGGCTCATTCATATGTTCTTGTTCTGTTCATGCTCCATTTCCTTGGTGGGTCTCATTTATATATTCTTTTTCTGTCATGTCATTTCTTGTTGGGTCTCATTCCATATGTCTTTTTCTGTCATGCTCCATTTCCTTGTTGGGTCACATTCATATGTCTTTTTCTGTCTTTGATCCATTTCCTTGTTGGGTCGCATTCATATGTCTTTTTCTGTCATGCTCCATTTCCTTGGTGGGTCTCATTCATATGGTCTCTTTTGTTTCCTTGTTGGGTCTCATTCATATGTCTTTTTCGTCATGATCCATTTCCTTGTTGGGGTCTCATTCTTATGGTCTTTTTCTGTCTTGCTCCATTTCCTTGTTGGGTATCATTCATATGTCTTTTTCTGTCATTGCTCCATTCCTTGTTGGGTCTCATTCATATGTCTTTTTCTGTCTTGCTCATTTCCTTGTTGGGTCTCATATATGTCTTTTTTCTGTCATGCTCCATTTCCTTTGGTGAGGGTCTCATTCATATTGTCTTTTTCTGTCATTGCTACCATTTCTTGGTTGGGGCTCATTCATATGTCTTTTTCTGTCATGCTCCTTTCCTTGTTGGGTCTCATTCAATGTCTTTTCGTGTCATGCTCCATTTCTTGGTGGAGGTTCTCTTCATATGTCGTTTTCTGTCATGCTCCAATTTCCTTGGTGGGTCCTAATTCATATGTCTTTTTCTGTCATGCTCCATTTCCTTGGTGGGTCTCATTCATATGTCTTTTTCTGTATGCTCCATTCCTTGTTGGGTCTATTCATATGTCTTTTTGCTGTCATGCTCACATTCTCCTTGTTGGGTCTCATTCATATATCTTTTTCTGTCATGCTCCATTTTCTTGGCTGGGTCTCATTCATATGGCTTTTTCTGTCATGCTCCATTCCTTGGTGGGTCTCATTATTATGTCTTTTTCTGTCATGCTCCATTTCTTTTTGCGGTCTCATTCATATGTTTTTTCGTTTTGCTGGTCCCATTTCCTTGTTGGTCTCATTCATATGTCTTTTTCGTGTCATGCTCCTTTCCTTGGTGGGTTCTCATTCATATGTCTTTTTCTGTTCATGCTACATTTCCTTTTTGGGTCCTCTTTCATAGGTTTTTTCTGTCATGCTCCATTTCCTTGTTGGGTCTCATTCATAGGTCTTTTTTCTGTAATGCTCCTTTCCTTGGTGGTCTCATTCATATGTCTTTTTCTGTCAGCTTCCAATTTCCATGTTGGGTCTCATTCATATGTCTTTTTCTGTCAGTGCTCCATTTCCTTGGTGGGTCTCATTCATATGTCTTTTTTCTTGTCATGCTCCATTTCCTTGTTGGGTCTCATTCATATGACTTTTCTGTCATGCTCCATTTCCTTTGGGTGGGTCTCATTCATATGTCTTTTTTCTGTCATGCTCCATTTCTTGTTGGGTCTCATTCATATGTCTTTTTTGTCATGCTCCATTTCCTTGTTGGGTCTCATTCATATGTTCTTTTTATGTCATGCTCCATTTCCTTGGTGGGGTCTCTATTTCTATGTCTTTTTCTGTCATGCTCCATTTCTTGTTGGGTCTCTTTCATATGTCTTTTTCTGTCATGCTCCATTCCTTGTTGGGTTCATTAACATTATTTGCGGTCGGCCTGGGCTATAAGCAACATTATCTTATCTTATCTACTATTCATATGTCTTTTTCTGTCATTGCCACCTTTTCCTTGTTTGGGGCTCATTCATATGTCTATTTCTGTATGCTCATTTCATGGTGGGTTCTCATTCATATGTCTTTATCTGTCATCGCTCTTTCCTTGGTTGGGTCTAATTCTTATGTCTTGTTCTGTCATGCTCATTTCTGTTCGGGTCTCATTTCATATTCTTTTTTTCTGTCATGCTCCATTTCCTTGGTGGGTCTCTTTCATATGTCTTTTTCTGTCATGCTCCATTTCCTTGGTGGGGTCTCATTTCATATGTCTTTTT
The DNA here is from genome assembly GCA_018398815.1 of Conus ventricosus. Lineage (NCBI taxonomy): Eukaryota > Metazoa > Mollusca > Gastropoda > Neogastropoda > Conidae > Conus > Conus ventricosus. The sequence continues at coordinate 35,761,859 of CM031628.1, forward strand.
CTGTTTGCTCCCACTTCCTTGTTGGGTCTCATTCATATGTCTTTTTCTGTCATGATCCATTTTCCTTGTTGGGTCTCATTCTATTTGCGGTCGGCTGGGCTATAAGCAACATTATCTTATCTTATCTCTCATTCTTTGTCTTTTTCTGTCATGCTCCATTTCCTTGTTGGGTTCTCATCTCATATGTCTTTTTCTGTCATGCTCCATTTCCTTTGCGACGGGTCACTTTCATATGTCTCTTTTCTGTTCATGATCCATTCCTTGTTGGGTTCATTCATATGTCTTTTTCTGTCATTGCTCCATTTCATTGTTGGGTTCCTCATTCTATGTCTTTTTCTGTCATGCCTCCATTACCTGGTGGGGTCTCATTCATATGTCTTTTTCTGTCATGCTCCTTTCCTTAGGTGGGTCTCATTTCATATGTCTTTTTCTGTCATGCTCCATTTCCTTGGTGGGTCTCATTCATATGTCTTTTTCTGTTCATGCTACATTTACCTTGGTGGGCTTCTCATTCATATGTCTTTTTTGTCATGCTCCAATTCCTTGGTGGGTCATCATTCATATGTCCTTTTTCGTCATGCTCCATTTCCTTGTTGGGTCTATTCAGGTGTTTTTTCTGTCTTGCTTCCATTGTCCTTGTTGGGTCTCATTCATATGTCTTTTTCTATGTCATGCTCCATTTCCTTGTCGGGTTCATTCATATGTCTTTTTCTGTTCTGCCTCCATTTTTTTTCCTTGTTTGTGGTCTCATTCATGGTGTCTGTCTTTTTCTGTCATGCTCCCATTTCCTAGTTGGGTCTCATTCATATGTCTTTTCTGTCATGCCTCCATTCCATGTTGGGTCTCATTCTTATGTCTTTTTCTGTCATGCTCCATTTCCTTGTTGGGTCTCTTCATTGTCTTTTTCTTGTCATGCTCCATTTCCTTGTTCGGGTCTCATTCCTTATGTCTTACTTTCTGTATGCTCCATTTCCTTGGTGGTCCTTCATTCATATGTCTTTTTATGTCATGCTCCATTTCTTGGTGGGTCTCATTCATATGTCTTTTTTGTCATGCTCCATTTCCTTGTTGGGTCTCATTCATAATGTCTTTTTCTGTCATGCTCCCATTTCCCTTGGTGGGTCTCCATTATGTGTCTTTTTCTGTCCATGCTCACATTTCCTTGTTGGGTCTACATTCATGTGTCTTTTTCTGTTCATGCCTCCATTTCTTGTTGGGTCTCATTCATGTGTCTTTTTCTGTCATGCTCCATTTCCTTGTTGGGTCTCATTCATATGTCTTTTTCTGTCATGCTCCATTTCCTTGTTGGGTCTCATTCATATGTCTTTTTCTGTCATGCTCCATTTCCTTGTTGGGTCTCATTCATATGTCTTTTTCTGTCATGCTCCATTTCCTTGTTGGGTCTCATTCATATGTCTTTTTCTGTCATGCTCCATTTCCTTGTTGGGTCTCATTCATATGTCTTTTTCTGTCATGCTCCATTTCCTTGTTGGGTCTCATTCATATGTCTTTTTCTGTCATGCTCCATTTCCTTGTTGGGTCTCATTCATATGTCTTTTTCTGTCATGCTCCATTTCCTTGTTGGGTCTCATTCATATGTCTTTTTCTGTCATGCTCCATTTCCTTGTTGGGTCTCATTCATATGTCTTTTTCTGTCATGCTCCATTTCCTTGTTGGTCTCATTCATATGTCTTTTTCTGTCATGCTTCATTCCTTTTGTCATCATATGTCTTTTTCTGTCAGCTCCTTTTTTTTCAGTTCTTGTGGACCATTCTCTCTCACTTATGTTCCAGAAAGTACACCTTTTTTTTTTTCTTTTGTAACAATGAACAATGTACCAGCTTCTGTTGTTGTTATTGTTGTTGTTGCTGCTGTCGCTATTTTTGTTGTTTTAATTGTTGTTGGTGGTGTTTGACAACTATGTAGTAAAACTGAGAACACTGTCCAGGATGGATATGAATTCTATATTCTGCAGTGTCTATCTGGGTCGCCCAGCTTTTTGTTGTGGGTTTGGTCGTGTTGCTGTTGTTTAGCTGTGTTTTTGACAGCTTTGGCTTACCATTTCTCTTTCATTTAAAGTGGGGGATGGAGGAATTGATGTGGAATGGTTGGTGCCCTCAGCATGACCCAGTTATACGCTGTCAGAGGATGTGGTGACGGTTAGTCATTATGTGATAACCTGCTGCACATATCTTGTTGGTTATGTTGAACGAAGGAGTGGGAAGGGGGGGGGGGGGGGGGAGCGGGGGCTGGGCTTTTTCTTGTCAGGAATTTCCCTCTTAGGTGACAGATTTGAAAGGGCGCTGTGTGTGTGCGCCTGGACTATGATAAAACCGAGATTGGGATGTGTGTGTGTGTGTGTGTGTGTGTGTGTGTGTGTGTGTGTGTGTGTGAGTGAGGAAAAAAGAGAGAGAGATGTGTGTGCGTGCGTGCGTGCGTGCGTGTGTGCATGTATGAGTGGTGTGTGTGTGTGTGTGTGTGTGTGTGTGTGTGTGTGTGTGTGTGTGTGTGTTTTAGATGTCATTCTTTAACAAAATAAACAGACTACTGGTATTGCTAGGCATCGTGGTAACAGTGAAGTTTGAACAACACAGGTACAACACACACACGCACACACATATGCATGTAACCACACACACACACACACACACACACACACACACACACACACACACACACACACCACTCACACATGCACACACGCACGCATGCACGTACGCACGCGCACGTGCGCGAGCAATGAGGGATCTCATGTCCTGAAAACTTCATTCTGGGAACAACTTGCCCACAGATTTTTTGACTAATTGGACGTTAGTCTCACCATTCATCATGAGAAAATCTCAGCAGATGCATGGAATAAATACGAATTTACCCTTCCTCGTGGAAATGTACGTGACCAGCAGCCATCGAGATCATGTACTACGACCACTGCTTGCCTGGTACTTATGACCTCTATGGTGCGACAACTGGAACAGTTTAACCACAGCACAGTAATATCGCAGTTGCTTCCCCTATGCCATGTGGACACGGCAACAGGTTTGCCACAGACCAGCTGGGTTTCGACCGCTGTTCCAAATAATACTCGAAAGAAAGTGTACAGAATTAGGTGAATCACACACACACACACACACACACACACACACACACACACACACACACACACACACATATCAAAACCATTTGTAATTTTCTAGGTTTTACATGAGGGTTTTTTTGGTTGGTTGGTTTATTTATTTATCGTTTTGATGATGAGGGGGTTTTTTTTCTCCGTCTAATATCACCTAGAGTGGATAGACGTAAAATTTGAAACACACACACACACACACACACACACACACACACACACACACACACGCGCGCGCACGCACGCACGCGCGCGCGCACACGTACGCGCACGCACGCACGCACGGACACACACAGGTGGATGGATGGGTCGGTCGGTCGTGGGACACTAGCTGTTTATTCTGAGGCTGTGGAATTTTGTTTTCGATGGCCTGACATGCTTGTGATGCTGCTTTTGTTTGTTTGTTTTGTTTCTGTTTTGTTTGT
>CM031628.1:35770407-35772907 GCA_018398815.1 Conus ventricosus
GTCACGGAGGTCGTGACGTCAGATAAGTTGCTGAATTGAACGCATACATACAAACAAGTACGCACATGCGTGCGCGCGCGCGCGCACACACACACGCACACACACACACACACACACACACACACACACACACACACACACACACACACAACACACACACACTCAGACTGTACTCGCACGCACACATGAATATACTTGTATGCACACAAGCACAGACAATGCGCGGAAATGGACACTTGCAGAACACGTACACCATGGAACTCACACATATAGATATGCATGTACGCGTGTGCGGGCACATACACACACACACACACACGCACGCACGCACGCACGCATGCACGCACGCACGCACACACACACACACACACACACGCACGCACGCACGCACGCACGCACACGCATCTCTCTCTCTCTCTCTCTCTCTCTCTCTCTCTCTCTCTCTCTGTCTCTCTGTCTATATGTAGATGCGTGCACGCGCACACATAGCTCTCGCACGAACCCACACAGGCACACAGGCACACACGCACGCACGCACGCACGCACGCACACATACACACACGCGCGCGCGCACAGAGACACACACACACACGCGCGCGCAACTTTCCCCCACACCCCTTTCCACCCCCACCCCCCCCCACCCCCACTCTCTCTCTCTCACCCTTTCCACCCTACAGCCCCCTCCCCCCGCCACACACACACACACACACACCGCGCACATACACACACACACACACACACACACACACACACACACACACACACACACACACACACCAGGCTGGCAAGGGCGACGCGACACAAGTTGCAGATGACAACAAAGACTACAATGAAGATTGCACAGCAAACGTATCCTTAGAATGTCACGTGTCATTTCCTTATAGGTTTAATAGTTTATTGTATTTTTTTGTTGTTTGGGGCCGTGCCCCTTTGCCTATCCCCTCCTCCCCCCCTCCCCGCCCCCCCTTTTCTCTCCTGCCATATCCTACTTGACGGTCTCTCCATAGAGCGTGGTCTCACACCCACACCCGATTGAATTCCCCAAATTGGTTGGTTGTCTCCCTCCCTCCCTCCCTCCACCCCCTACCCCTCCCCATCAGTTTCCCCCATCCCTTTCATTCACACAATACCCCACCCCACACCTTACCTCCCCTCTCTCGTGGATGTGGGGGTGGAAAGGGCGTTGTGTGTGTGTGTGGTGTGTGTGTGTGTATTGTGTGTGTGTGTGTAGTTGCGTGCGTGTGTGTGTGTAGTTGTGTGTGTGTGTGTGTGGTGTGGTGTTGTTGTTGTTGTTGTGTGTGTGTGTGTGTGTGTGTGTGTGGTGTGTGTGTGTGTAGTTGTGCGTGTGTGTAGTTGCGTGCGTGTGTGTGTGTAGCTGTGTGTGTGTGTGTGTGTGTAGTTGTGTGTGTGTGTGTGTGTGTGTGTGTGTGTGTGTGTGTGTGTGTATGTGTGTGTGTGTGTGTGTGTGGTGTGTGTGTGTGTGTTAGTTGTGTGTGTGTGTAGTTGCGTGCGTGTGTGTGTGTAGCTGTGTGTGTGTGTGTGTGTGTGTGTGTGTGTGTGTGTGTGTGTGTGTGTGTAGTTGTGTGTGTGTGTAGGTTGCGTGCGTGTGTGTGTAGTTGTGTGTGTGTGTGTGTGTGTGTGTGTGTGTGTGTGTGTGTGTGTGTGTGTGTGTGTGTAGATGTGTGTGTGTGTGTGTGTGTGTGTGTGTGTGTGTGTGTAGTTGTGTGTGTGTGTGTGTAGTTGCGTGCGTGTGTGTGTGTGTGTGTGTGTGTGTGTGTGTGTGTAGATGTGTGTGTGTGTGTGTGTGTGTGTGTGTGTGTGTGTGTGTGGTGTGTGTGTGTAGTTGTGTGTGTGTGTAATTGCGTGCGTGTGTGTGTGTAGATGTGTGTGTGTGTGTGTGTGTGTGTGTGTGTGTGTGTGTAGTTGTGTGTGTGTGTGTATGTGTGTGTGTGTGTAGATGTGTGTGTGTGTGTGTGTGTGTGTGTGTGTGTGTGTGTGTGTGTGTGTGTGCGTGCGTGTGTGTTAAGATATGGTGAAATTTTGTTGTTGTTAGTCTGTTTAACGTCTGTTCACTAAAAGTGATATTAGACGGTGGGAAAGGATGGGGAAAAGCGAAGGGAAAGGGAAATGGAAGGAGATGACTGCATGAAAAAGTTTGATATGAACGTACGTGTGTTTGTGGGTGCTTGCGTGAGTGTGTACAAGTGTTTCACATCTAATTATTCCATAGGGAAAACGGATAATCATCAAACAATGAGTAAAACTATGAACATATGAATATCAATGAGAATCTATGTGTGTGTGTGTGTGTGTGTGTGTGTGTGTGTGTGTGTGTGTGGTGTGTGTGTGTGTTGTGTGTTTGCGTGCGTGCGTGCGTGCGCGCGCGCGTGCGTGTGTGCATGCGTGCGCGCGCGCGTGTTTGTGTTTGAGTGTGTTTGTGTGTGAGAGAGTACAACCTTGAGTTAATCTGACAATAAATTGGTTTCAGTCAGTCAGTGTG
>CM031628.1:35777907-35780407 GCA_018398815.1 Conus ventricosus
TAACACAGAGTAACTTTTATTCAAGACTGGCACAGCCTTTTAAACTTGAATCAAGTCAGACAAATACAAAGACGAACACACTTGTTTTCCCCCACTTTTAGATTGTTGGTCTTGGTATTTGTCTGACTTTATTCAAGTTTAAAAGGCTGTGGCAGTCTTGAATAAAAGTTACTCTGTGTTAGGTTTTCTTATGGGAGCAAGAGTGACCCTACTTGTTTACTGTTTATTGTTTGCTGTTCCCTGCCTCATTTCATGTTCAATTTAACTTAAGTAGTTCATATCAAGATGTATCCTACTTTTTAATTATGTCTTTCGTGTACATAGTTCATTTCAAGATGTATCCTACTTTTTAATTATGTCTTTCGTGTACATTATTTTCCTGTGTATGCTAAGCCTTTTTTGTTGATTTTCTTGTGGTATAGTTCGTCCTGGTATTATCTTGATTTAAGTTTACTTCTGTAATACTCATTTTCACTTTGCACTGCTTTTTGTTTTGTTTTGTTTTGTTTTGTTTTGTTGTTGTTTTTGTGTTTTTTTTAAACTTTAGTTTCATTTTAATTCAGTCTAGTTTCAAATTACATGTGTCTAATGTAGATCTAGTTGTACTTTTGTTTAACTTTAGTTTACACGATTTTACTTTCGTTTTACGTCGTTTTAATATTACCCCTCTTTCGGTTTTTTTTTTTTTTTTAACTTTAATTTTGCCTTACTTTTACTTTAGATGATTATGTCTCCCTTTATATTATGTTGCCTCACGTCCCGTGAATGTTTACCTTCTGGTCTTACGTAAATATTACTGTACTTTGCTTAACTCTTATCTTATTTTACTAAAGTTAGTTCCCTTTGAATTTGGTTATTTTACCTTCTTTTTCATGGTCTAAGTTTTTACTGTGGTTCAGGAGGTTTGACTTTTTTGTCACTTTTCTTTTATTTTAGTTGTACTTTACAATCCTCTCTTTTATTCTTTTTTTTTCTTTGATTTACTTTTTGATTGCATTAGTTTTACATTACTTCACCTTTACATTGCCTATTCTTGACTTCACTTGTGTTTTATAATAATCAGACTTTAGAAAGGTGTTTAGTAAAGACTACCATGAATGAAAGACATGTCCCTAAAAGCTTTCGCTATGAGGACGTAAAACTCAACTATTTTCAGGTGTTTAGTTTCGAAGTTTGCGTAGTAAAGAAGAAGGTGTTTAGTTTTTCGTTGGTCCTTCGCTTGAGGTTTACCTTATTTTCATAATAGTGTAACATGACTTTTTCACTTTTTCTTCACTTAAGTTTCACTTTACTTTTTCTTCACTTAAGTTTCACTTTACTTTTTCTTCACTTAAGTTTCACTTTCACTTTTTCTTCACTTAAGTTTCACTTTCACTTTTTCTTTACATCAGCTTTATTTATTAAAAAAAAAAAAAAAATCCAGGAACGTGATTAATTGCTTTCATGGGGAAGCAGTTACAGGCTGATAACGCCAAAGTGATGGCCCTTGTGGCACCCGTTTACCTAACACATATAAAGACTCAAGGCATATATAACCAGAGAGAGAGAGAGAAGGAAGCTCCAAGCTGGCCCATATACGCTGACCTGTAAGGCCTAAACAACAACAACAACAGTCACAACAGCAACGACAACACAGCAGCAGCAGCAGCAGCAACAACAACCATGACAATAACAGCAACTCGAGATATACACAAACACTAGATGGATACTTTATATTCTTTTGGTGTCATGGTGAAACAAAACCGGACATAGCCCTGACTTTACCTGCATCCGGCACAAATTCGATCGGATGTAAGTACATAATTATACACGCTTTCTCTCTCTCTCTCTCTCTCTCTCTGTCACACACACATGGGAGAGAGAGAGAGACTTTGACACTTTGATATTTTATTGTCATTATCAAAGAGGTCTTTTAACAGAACAATAACATTTCCCTCTTCCTTTCCTGCAAACAAATAGTACACATTCATTCTTAGTGTGTATCAAATCAAAGGTTAACAAAAACAAATAAATTCGTAACATTTCCTTATGTCCTCACGCACAGGAGTAATGCAGAAAGGTTAAAAGAAAAAAAATCTTAAGACTGACTCGACCATCCACTCAATCAAATGATGAAATTGATTGAGTTGAGTGAGGAGAGAGAGAGAGAGGAGAGGGGGGGGGAGGGGGGGGGGGGGGGGGAGAGAGAGAGTTCAAAAGTACTGTTATTGCACGGTTGTCGGCCTGTATACCAAGGAGGACACCTGCTTGTATGTATGTATATAAGACGCACAAAATTTCTGACAAAAACGACAAAACAAAAGAAAAATATTTTTAACAAAAATACAAAGAGGAAGCGAAACAGCGCAGAGAACATTACGTCATAGTTGTAAAATGGTAAACAAACGATCATGTGGATTTGTAGTCTTCTTCTTCTTCTTCTTCTTTTTCTTCACGAGTGAGAGAGAGAGGGTGGGGTGGGGATGAATGGAGAGAGGGAGGGAGAGACGGTGGACGGGAG
>CM031628.1:35787907-35790407 GCA_018398815.1 Conus ventricosus
TATTTGATCGGGCAGTTCAGTAGTAAATACACCAATCAATTTACATTCCACATTCTCACCGCAGTCACGTCAAATTTATGCAACTTTCTGATCTGATTGTACAATGGGCACTTGAACATAAAATGAATTTCGTCTTCTTGTAGATTTAAACATACAGGGCATGTCGTGTTTTCAGCTGTAGGTGAAAAGCAAAATCTGTGTACTTTTAATTGGGGGACACCCCCATTCTAAATTGTGCCAAAATTCCTGAATTTTCTACATACAGAATACTATATATTTTTCTCGAGAAAAATGTGTTTCAATTTACCTCAGGCAACCGTGGACTGTTTCCCAAATGGTTTCGCCTTGGGGCAAAAATTACAAAATAATCTGAATTTTAATTCTTTTATGAAACCTATTTCATTCCCCAAAAAAAAAAATTCCATATTTCTTAAATCCTTTTCAAAAGGGAAATTCTTGCATGTGTGGCCCTTTACATGCCTTTCTCTGCATAGACTGACATGTTTACGCTTTCTTTGAAAATCTGGTATCCGTTGTTTTAAAATCTAAACCATATTGATACCCGGGGGTAAATTTTATACCCATAAGGAAACGTCCAAGTTCCCCATTACTACGTGTTTCCCCCTTGATTTGTTTCTTAATGTAAAAATTTTTTGGGGCATGCGTAAGATGGACTGTCCGTGAGGGTGCTTTGCCCCCCAATCTCGACCTAAAAAACAAGGGGACAACCGTGCATCAAAAATTTTGAAAAAAAATACCCGGGTGAATTACACCCAATTCTTTTTAGTGTGCACAGGATGTTTTTGTACATTTTTCCCTCTAAGTTTGTTCTTCCATGGCAAGTGTAAACTGTCTAGTAGAAAAATAACCAAAATTTTTTGTACGAATTAACCACTTCTACGGGGTCCCTTTCAGAAGATCTCCCTTGACTAGAAAACCCCCCCCCTGAAACAATAATTTTTTGCTTTTAAAAATTTACTGTTAACCCAGTCTTTTTTTTTCTCTTTGGGAATATTAAAGGTGCGAGCCCATCGCGTAGAACCCAAAAAGAGTGAGTCACAGCAAACAGAAAAAGGAAATTGCCAGTTTTCGTCTGATGTGGGGTTTAGCCCATGTTTACCTTTTAAATTTGTATTTGAAGTTCTTTTATTAACAAAAAAAATAAAAAATGGACTAAAAACACACCCTTTGTTTTAAAAACCTGTAAACATTCAAAAAAATTGGAAAACGTGAATATTATGCAAAAACACACGCTTTCACATTGGGGTCATTCCCTGTTTATTTTTAGCTCCTACCCCGCCCCCTGCCGTGCAGCCCCGCCCAAAAAACCTTACGGTCACAGTACATATGTTTTTTTAAAATCGGAAGGCCCGAAGTTTTACTCTTCTGCAAAATTTTTTTCCATTCTGCGTTTAAAGGAATTTGATCTTCGTTGAGGGGGCCTTTTCTAAACTCTTTCTTCACAAATGATGCCGTTTTGCTCTCCCTTTTTTTTTTTTTTTTTAAATTAAAAAACTCCCCTTGATAATATGGCAAAAACCCTAAAAAACCTCAAAGAGTACCCTCTGAATTATCGGGAATGTGGCATCCCCCTTCTTTCAGGGGAAAATTATTGCTGTCCCCCCATTTTGGGGGAAAAAGCCCCTAGGAATTACGTTAAAATTACTTCTTAAGTAAGGTAAAAACTATTTGCCTGATTTTTCAACATTTCAGGCAAAAGACCATCTAAACCGCTCCTTTTTATTTTTCTGTGTTTAATCGCTTTCTGATTTTTTTTTTCACTTATCTCTCCATCCAATACATGGTCAAAAACGTTTTGTCTGATTTCATCAATAGGCAATCTTCTCGTTAACAATCCTTTATTGAAAAAATGATTCAAAGTGCGTACCCTCGTTTTTTGTTTGTTTTATAACAAACTTTTTCTTTTTTCTTGTTTAAATTTTATTCCAAAAGCTGGGGGTTTTCCGTGAGCAAAGATTTTTCAAACAAAGTTTTTCTGTGCACGCCTTTCATGTCGGATAGTCCTTTATTCTTCCTTACTCCCATGTATTTAAAGTAGTCAATTTACTTTATTTTTTCTAGCCCTTGAAGTGTTTTTACTTCCCTTTCTTTTAAAAGCCTCCCTTTTCAAACCTCTGGCTTTTTGAGCCTTTGTTTACCCACTAACACTTTTTTCTTGGTTCAGCTGCCGCCTTTAATGATGAAGTAAAAAAAATTTACCGATCATCTAGATCCTATCAATCAGAGAAGTTGCCAATCAAGTTGGGGCTAAAATGTTTGATCTTAAGTGTTCGGAACATGGGGCTTGGGCCCGACAAATAATCTTCTCCAGTGGACAGGTTTTTTTACGTGGGTTGAAAAATGGAATTCCAAATTTACAATTACAATTAACGGCTTTTGGGCTGACCTTTTTGCTCCCATGACCATCCTTTTTAAAAACTGCGCAAAAAATCGAGCTCGTAAGGGGGAAAAAATAACCTATACCTGTTCAATAAAAAAT
>CM031628.1:35800407-35802907 GCA_018398815.1 Conus ventricosus
TAACGCTGGACTACTGAATACAATGTGAAAATATGATCGGTTGTACTATAATCCCTTCTGAAACCTGCTTGTTGTTCAATAATTTTTTCCTCCCTCTCTGCCCATTGTGTTAATCTTTTATTCAAGATGTTAGTATAAATTTTACCCAGTACACTTGATAACGATGTGTGATTTGACCCTGTGTTGTCGGGTACGATACGTGTGACTGACTTGCTGTCCGTGGGGGCAAGGATGGGGGGAGGGGTGTGGGTGTTGTGGGAGGGGAGGGAGATGGGAGGAAGGGTGCTAGTGTGTTGTGTCGCGCTTTTCACACAGTGGCTCACGTCACGGCTCATTGGTCGTTTGGCCAGGCCGTGAAGAATTGAACAGCGGTGTACAGCGTTCGTACACACACACACACACACACACACACACACACACACACACACACACACACACACACACTACACACACACACACACAACACACTACACACACACTACACACACACTACACACACACACACACACACACACACTACACACACACACACACACACACACACACACACATACACACACACACACACATACACTACACACACACACACACACACACACACACACACACACACACACACACACACACACACACACACATTGCACAACATGCTCACAATGACGGGTCTCTTTCTCCTCTCTGGCAAGTAAATCGCAGGCTGGCGATATAATCATCACCTGAAGGAACACGATTGTATCGCTCTCTTCGTGCAGACGTCCGGCCGTTCTTCTTCTATTGGGCTACCGTCAAGCCGACCGCCAGGGCAACAGCGGGGCAGAGGGCCGGCCAGTTCTAGCACGTAGTAGGCCTGAATCCATCGACTTTGGCGTGTTGTTCAAACGCGCACGCACGCACGCACGCACGCACGCACGCACGCACGCACGCACGCAACACACACACACACACACACACACACACACACACAGAGAGAGAGAGAGAGAGAGAGAGAGAGAGAGAGAGAGAGAGAGAGAGAGAGAGAGAGAGAGATGTATTAGATTGATAGATATGTATGACTACATTTTTGTGTTGTTAAAACGACTTTTTTTCTCTCTCTCTATCTCTCATACATACACACACACACACACACCACACACACACACACACACACACACACACACACACACACACACACACACACGCGCGCGCGCGCGCACACACACACACACCACACACACACACACACACACACACACACACACACACACACACACACAGAGAGAGAGAGAGAGAGAGAGAGAGAGAGAGAGAGAGAGAGAGTTAGAAAGATAGATCGATATGTATGACTGTACATTTTTGTGTTGTTTAGACTTCTCTCTCTCTCTCTCCTCTCTCTCTCTCTCTCTCTCTCTCTCTCTCTCTCTCTCTCTTCTCTCTCTCTCACACACACACACACACACACACACACACACACACACACACACACACACACATACACACACACACACACACACACACACACACACACACACACACACACACACACACACCGTGTGTAGTTTTTACCTATATGTGCCCAAGAAACGTACATTCTTATTATTTAGACCTAGGTTTCTGATGACTCACAGTTTGTGCGCAATTCAGGGGTTGGGGTTCAGTTCTCTCTTTTCGTTTTTCAAGGCAGATCCACCCCTTGAATCGGATCCACCCTTAACGGTACCGTTTTGCACTTTTGATCACCCTCTTCAAGTGCGGCACGTGCATTTAGTTTTTAAAAAAAAAAGAAGAAAAAAAGCGGGAAAAAAATTAGCAGTGAAGTTGGAGAGTCGTCTGTCCTCAGTCGGAGAGTTTCCATGGACTGGATTCTAGTGCTGGTATTCCGAGTCTTTCTTTTACCTACCTACCTACCTACCTACCTACCTACCTACCTGCCTGCCTGCCTACCTACCTACCTACGTGCCTGCCTGCCTGCCTACCTACCTACCTACCTACCTACCTGCCTACCTGCCTGCCTGCCTGCCTACCTACCTACCTACCTACCTACCTACATACATACATACACACATACATACATACCTACCTTCCAACATACATACATACAGATATACATATACATAGACATAAATACAATCATACATACAAACACATACATACATGCATATAAACATACATATACATACATACACACATACACACAAACATACATGCATATGTACATACCTATGTACACACATACATACATGCACACATACATACATACATACATACATACATACATACATACATGCATACGTAGGTATACATACATGCATAGGTATACATACACGCATATGTGCATACATACATGCATACCTATACATACATACCTACATACACACACACACACACACACACACACACACACACTAATAATAATAATAATAATAATAATAATGAATACTTATATAGCGCCTGTTCTCGGCTAGAGACCAAGCTCTAAGCGCTTTACAATCCACACTCGTTTACACAACGGGCTGCCTACCTG
>CM031628.1:35810407-35817907 GCA_018398815.1 Conus ventricosus
AAACGAGTAACATTTAGGACAGTGAAAACGAAGAACGAGAAAACACTTATCTTCTCATATTCAGCGGAATATGTCGTGCATGACACCTGTTACCTGCTGCTGTGATTGTTCGTCCTTCCTGTGTTTGTTGGACTAATGTCCAAGATTAAAAAAAAAGTCTGTGCCACTCTTGAATAAATAGTGATATGTGTTTTGTTTGTTTCTCCGGTTTTTACTGCTGTGTGTATGTAAGTGTCAGGCAGCGGGTATTTTGGGCGAGCTTGGAACGTCCTATCCCGCTTAAAATCACGCGTAGTGTGGTCTCAAAACTTAGCGGATGTGGTGCAGCGTATATGGATAGTCCGCACGCAGTGACGCCTCCTTGATGAAACTGAAACTGAAACTTCTCGGGGGGGGGGGGGGGGGGGGGGGGGGGGGGGGGGGGGGGGGGGGGCGGATGTCTCCTTGTTTGTTATTGGTGCTTTCTGTTGGCATTTCTGCTGAGCGATTTGATGTCGTAAGCGACAGTCGTTTGGAGGCACGGGTGTGAAGTATTTCATCATACAAGGAAGAGTTGCCGCACTTGTTCGTTACGTCATGGAAAGTTCGATCGTGTGCAAGATAGTCGACTAAGAGAGAGAGAGAGAGAGAGAGAGAGAGAGCTACGAAAGCTAGTTCTTAAAAAGTGACTCGGGAATCACGTTAAACACCGGTCTCCACGCTACTTGAGCACGACACGTTGCAGCGCAACTTCCGTTTGACACATCCGAAGAGTACACGAAATCGCGCGAGAACGTGGTGGTTACTGCCATTTAAGATACTTATTGCCAGACAATGAAGGGGCTGGAAGAGTGAGAGAGGGGACCGGTTGGGACAAAGGGTGAGTCTGTCTGAGAGGCGATCTAGCTTGGAAGAGAAAGGTAAGATGTAAGGGTGTGTGGAGAGAGAGTGAGGGGTTTAATAAGAAGCACATAAGTGGATTTGACCTCACCTTTTTTTTCTCCACGCACACCCACCCCTCACCCCTCCCCCCCCCCCTCCCACACACACACACACCCCACCCCGCTTTCCTCCTCTCCTCCACCACCCCCACCCCCAACCCCACCCCACCGTCACAACTTCGTGTGTTCTACCGCTTCAAACTTCAAAGCGTAACAACAATTAAGACTGATCTTCTGCCCCTGGTGCGAAGCTACTGAAGCGAGGCGGAAGTAACAGCTCAGAGGAGCACCTTCCCACTAATCCACAGAGAGAGGGAGAGAGAAAGAGAGAGAGAGAGAGAGAGGGGGGGGGGGGGGAGGATCTAATCCCCGGGCAGACCGCGGGGCGTAGCTACGGCAGACGTGGCAAGTTACCGCTGTCTCAGCACAGTGGGAGTTCACAGGGATTAATTCGGAAGGGAGCCGGGGGTTCGGATCCCGTAAGCCGTTTTATAAGTGAGCGGGCCTGGAGGTGGGACACTCACTGGGTGAAGTGTGGAGAAGAGATGAGGAGAGAGGGAGGGATGAGAAGTGTGGGGGGGCGGAGTGGACGGGAGGGGGGAGGGGAGGGGGCGGACACTCTGTGTGTGTGTGTGGACTCGGGGCAGGAAAAATGCGAGGATGATGAAACGTGTGTGTGTGTAAAAGAACTCCCTCCGTATTCATTGTATCCTCTCTCTCTCTCTCTCTCTCTCAGAGGTCTGTCTGATGAGTCAAACGACAAGAAAGAAGCGTGGGGAGTGATAGGGGGGGGGGGGGGGGGGGGGGGGGGGATGAAGATTATTGTGAGTGTGTGCGCTTTCTTTTTTTCTTCTTTTTTTTTCAAACTGCCGACGTAGATGAATCCAGGACATTACAATGAGTTCATGACCCTGTGCGAAAATAGGAAGCATGAAGAACAATGCAATGTTGTGCAAATTCTAGCTCTGTGACAATACAGGACGACAGTCCTGGAGTTAAGGGGGCCCCGTATTCAAAAACCCTTCAACAGCTTCCCTTTGAAATAGTCTATTTAGTTGTTATTATTATTATTATATTATAATGAATACTTATATAGCGCTAGTTCTCGGCTAGAGACCAAGCTCTGAGCGCTTTACAATCAACACTCGTTTACACAACGGGCTGCCTACCTGGGTAGTGCCGACTGAAGAGCTGCCAGCTGGTGCTTCATTCAGTCATTTCCCGTGTCATCCAGTCAATATCGTTCAATGTCGTTCACTCAATTTCCTTACTTCATTCTTTCCATTTCTCACGCAGGGTGCATGCTATGTGTAACGTGTCATCCATACCAACGGCCAAACTGGCCTTCTCTTCCGAAAGTTGGTGATGGGATTTGACGTGTGTGCAAGATGTTGTGCGTGCGTTCACACACCGAACCTCGGTTTATAGTCTCCTTCGAAAGACTAGTTCCTTCCCGTCAAATACTGAGTCTTTGTTACTTGAAATACTTTGTCCACTTTCACACTAAGTCAGCATTCACATATCATTTTACATACTCTTCAATCTTTGACAGACTGATGACGTGACAGTCACACAGGACTGCAAGGGAGACAACCCGGGAAGAAGACGCTACAGAAAGAAGACATGTCGAAAAAAAAAATTATCTGGCGGGAAAAGATTTTAGTCTGAAGGTAAATGCGTGTTGAAGTAGGTCTCTTAACTCCCAAGTTTAGTTTGCCGACAGTACTTCGGCCATTCCATTCGTTCTGTAGTCTTCGTGTACTGAGGGAGTTGTCGCACAGATTATGGGCATGTTTGCAAGGGAGAGTACTTTGTTTTATAGAGAGACTGGCTTGCGTGTTCGTTTTGTGCGCTTGTTTCTTTCTTCCCATTGTAGCAATTAAGACTTTAGTCAAGGGTCTGGAGCAATTCGCTATTAGATGACAGTTGTGAGCTTCAACCTCTCGAGGATTTGGATGCATGCAGCTTTACCCCCCTCTCCACCCCCCCCCCCCCCCCTCCGCTCCCCCCTCCTTCCTTTGTCCGCCCAGTAACCACTTGGTACCTGATTCACCTCAGGGAAGTTTAAGGCGGCGGAAGGAGTGGGATGGGCTACGTAGTCTATAATGCCATGTCCCAGCGGTCAATCATTAACAGTTCATTGACCCATTAATCTATAGATCGAGGTTTAAGGGTTTTTTTTCCCCCTTTGTTTTTTCCTCCGGTTACGCAGGCTGATACTCCTGCGAACAC
This sequence comes from Conus ventricosus, assembly GCA_018398815.1. Lineage (NCBI taxonomy): Eukaryota > Metazoa > Mollusca > Gastropoda > Neogastropoda > Conidae > Conus > Conus ventricosus. The sequence continues at coordinate 35,813,560 of CM031628.1, forward strand.
TCCTGTATAGACAGGCAAGGATTAATCCAATCTACCCAACAAAGGGAGTGGAGTTTTGTGTGTATGACCGTTTTTCATCACGCCATTAAGGCCTACTCCAGCTTCGCGGAAGGTGCATGCTATGTATAACGTGTCATCCATGCCAACGGCCAAACCAGCCTTTCTTCCGAAAGTGATTGGATTTGACGTGTGTGCAAGATCTTTTGCGTGCGTTCACACACAGAACATCGGTTTATAGTCTCATTCGAAGGACTGTATGGGAAATGGAGTCAAAACCAATGTTAACTCCGAGGGGGAAAAAAAACCCTGTACCGAAACAGCCCAGCGGAGATTCGAACCCGCAACCCCAGGATCACCAAGATTACGAGTCCAGCGCTCTACCACTGAGCTATTCCGACCCCCCCCCCCCCCCCCCCCCCCACACACACACACACCCCACCCTGTAGATTTAAGTTTTCACAGTTTTTGTCCTGTACTGAAAGCAAACATTGGTAGGAACAGAAATTGCACAGGCAATGCTGAGAATACTAGAACCGCCGACAGGACTTGAACAAGCAAAACGTTACTTTGTTGTATGTGTGTGTGCAGGCTGCAACTCGGTTTTCAACTGGGGCGTGAACGAGGTGGTGTAACGGCCGACAGATAATCCCCGGATTGCCCAGCTTAATCCCCCCCCCCCCCCCCCCCCCCCCCATCCCTCCCCCCCCCCCCCCCCCCCCACCCCCACCCCACCCCCAACCAACCCCGACAGTGAGCGGACTGTTGCTGCAAGTCACGTGCAACTCTAGGCCCGGCAGAGGTGTGGCGGTCGGTTGGCAAGCGGCTATCGCTAGCTCACAACCTGGGCGGCATGGTGTGAAAGTCCACGGTGGGGCGTGGGGCGGTCAACAACAAAGGTGAGTGTTGTCTGTCCTCACTCTGTGTGATGAAAGTCCTCATCAGAGCGTGAGGCGTTCAACAAAGGTGAGTGTTTCCGTCTTGACTCTGTTGGTGAAAGTAAAAATCCGCATCAGGGCGTCGGGTTCTCAGCAAAGGTGAGTGTTTCTGTCCTCACTCTGTGGTGAAAGCCCACATTAGGATGTAAGATGGTCAGCAAAAGTGAGTTTTTGTGTCTTCACTCTGTAAGAAAGTTCACATTAGAGCGTGAGGCGATCAGCAAAGGTGAGTCTTTCTCACCTCACTCTGTGGTGAAAATCCTCATCAGGGCGTGAGGCGAACAGCAAAGGTGAGTTCTTCTGTCTTCACCCTGTGGTGAAAATCCTCATCAGGGCGTGAGGCGAACAGCAAAGGTGAGTTCTTCTGTCTTCACCCTGTGGTGAAAATCCTCATCAGGGCGTGAGGCGAACAGCAAAGGTGAGTTCTTCTGTCTTCACCCTGTGGTGAAAATCCTCATCAGGGCGTGAGGCGAACAGCAAAGGTGAGTTCTTCTGTCTTCACCCTGTGGTGAAAATCCTCATCAGGGCGTGAGGCGAACAGCAAAGGTGAGTTCTTCTGTCTTTCACTCTGTGGTGAGAGCCCGTTAACGTGATTCACCAAGAGAGAGACTCGGTTTCAATTATCACGTAACGTATACGTGATCATAACGTAAGTTTCAGCTGCTGCATTAACAAAAGAGATTCATCTTGTTCATTAACATGCAATGAAAATTACACGGTTGATTTGTTTGGGGGAAAAAATCGGAGATTTAAATCAAAATTTAAGGAAAAACCACCATAGTGTATATAGCAAAGAGGTAGTCACGGCTTTGATGCAACACGTAGAGACAGTCACTACGGTTGATTCATCAGAAGAAAACTTAAGTTCGAATTCAGCGTGTAGCTTTAAGCTTCAGCACTTGATGCAACGAAAGTCAGTCAGTCTCCTTTTTAACTCAGTTTGTAGCGAAAATCTCACGGCTTCAGGGCAAAAGATTATCTCAGTTTTAATTCTGTATGAAACGAACGTCACCGGACCAGACATGAAAAGTAGGCTACGAAACAAATGTATTTAGTATCTTTAATCTGTATGTAACGAAAATCACTATAGTAAGTATGAAAAAAGGTGGTAAACAGTTTCCATTCAGTATGTATCAAAAGCCACTCAAACACATGTCATAAAAGGTAGATAGGGTTTTCGTAAGCGTATGTATAACATAAAGACAGTCATCCTTTTAATTCAACAAGTGACAAAGCCACTGTTGTAGACAAAATGAAAGAGGTAGTCGTATTTTCAACTGAGCATGCAACAAAAATCTCTATCATATTGGACACATCAAGAGATGATTACAGTTTCGATTCAGCTCGTACCAAGAAAAGGAAAAAAAAAATTGACAATAATAGACATGACGAAAGGTGAAGGTCACTGTACCAGATGTAACGCTATCTCTCTAGCGGTGGATGTTTTTTTTTAGGGGGAGGGGTACTGTTGTGATTTTGTCATAAAGTTTTGTTTTGCGCGCGCGCGTATGTGTGTGTGTGTGTGTGTGATGTGGTGTGTGTGTGTGTGTGTGTGTGTGTGTGGTGTGGTGTGGTGTGTGTGTGTGTGTGTGTGTGTGTGTGTGTGTGTTTTAATCGTTGAATGTTCCGACAAGGGACAATCGTACGATGGTTCCTGGACTGATGCAATATATTGTAGAATTTCTAGCTAGAGTATCTTACTCGTGAACCAGCTACAAAGTCGAGTTACGATACCACAGATCCCACTATAGCTGTATAAGGGCCCGTATTTCTGTTCATACTTCACCAGTTCTATGAAAACGTGCTGTTTTCTTATGAATCGAGTCACCGAGTCAGTGCCGTTGTCAACTTGACGCTTTATCTGCCAGTGTCATATGTTGACAAACTGCCTTAGGCTACGTGCATAGTGGTCCCGGACCCAGCCGTGCAAAGCACGGCCGGCCGTGTCCCACCCGGGTTGCACGACCGGCAAAATCACAGTTCTAATCACACGGGTCGGGCCGGGTGCACTCACTCACTATGCACGGCTTTGGCCGTCGCCAGTAAGTTGGAAAAGAGATATAACCGGAGCAGGTTGGGTTTTTTTCTTCTTTTTTTTTTTTTCCTCTCCCGGATGGGCGGCGCACGGCCGAGCAAAAACACGGCAAGGTCCGGGTCCACAATGCACACAGCCTTAGTCTGTTGTTTGTCTTATGTTCATCGGGTCCGGACAAGAGGAAAGGTGGGGTGGGGTGGGGGGTGGTTCTGCTTCCCCCCTCCCCCTGGCTCGCAAAAAGAAATGTTTTTTTGGCATGTTCCCCCCCCCCCCCCCCCCCCCCCCCCCCCCCCCCCCCCCCTTCACATCCAGTCTCCTCTGTGGGAGACAGACCCGCAGACTCCCCTTTGGGGTCGCCCTCCCCACCCCCTCCGTCCCCGGTCTCGGCTCTCATGAAACTGATCCTGCGTTTGTCATCGTAAGAGATGGAGATGGTCCGATTTCAGCAGTAAAATTGGGATGTCTGAACTGTTTCTTTCTGCTGTGTAGGTCTCCAGCTTTCGTGAACTTAGACTACAGAATGATTGTGACTTTTTTGTGTAAGAGCTTTGTCTTCCCTGGGAAGCTGATAGATCTCGTTTGTTTTTTGTTGAGGTTTTTTTTTTTTCCTGCTGACGTTGAGGTGTCGTCTTTGTGGACCTGGCCGGGTTAAGAGTTGTCTGGATATTGTTTGCTGAGTTGTCGTCCTTGTGGACGTGGCAAGGGTAAGAGTTGTCTGGACATTCTTTGGTGAGTTGTCCTTGCTGAGAGTGATCCCCAGGATGTTGGCAGTGGTCCACTTCTTGCGGTGCATGTCCGTTCGGCGTGAGGCTGACCGCTGAATGGTGTCCGGGACTGTGGAGCGTGGTTTTGATTTGCTCTGAGCTGATGTCTGTCGCGCATAGTTTGATTTGTTCCCCCAACGATGGTGAAGAGTATGTGTGGAGATCACACACACACACACACACACACACACACACACACACACACACACACACACAGGCGCGCGCACACGCACGTACACACACGCACGCACGCTCACACACATACACACACACATACATACACACACGCACGCACATATAATCTATATTCATTTTCTCTCTTTGTGTATTGATTTATCTCTTTTTAACAATCGTTCTGAAGATTGCCCCATATTTGTCCGTCGTTTTGGATGCTAACATCGATGCGTCGACACTGCTAGAAAACAACCAACAATCAATGAAAGGCATAACGCGTGTGTTTGTGTTCTTCTGACGTATTTGATTCATACTGATCACAGAAACTAACATTGAAATGTAACCCCATCGTATCATACTCGTTTTACATTATGCTGCTAACATATGACGATTTCTTAAATCTTCACAATGCGTTGTTTTGTTTAATACATGCTAAGCTA
>CM031628.1:35825407-35832907 GCA_018398815.1 Conus ventricosus
GCCTGCTCTGTCGGCTGACTGGTGCATGCGGCAAATGGCCCGTGTTTGGCTGACCCCTACAGCGACGGCTCCTTATTGGCTGGACCCTCTACAGCAACGGCTCCTCATTGGCTGGCCCCTCTACAGCGACGGCTCCTTATTGGCTGGCCCCTCTACAGCGACGGCTCCTTATTGGCTGGCCCCTACAGCGACGGCTCCTTATTGGCTGGCCCCTCTACAGCGACGGCTCCTTATTGGCTGGACCCTACAGCGACGGCTCCTTAGTGGCTGGCCCCTACAGCGACGGCTCCTTATTGCCTGGCCCCTACAGCGACGGCTCCGTATTAGCTGGACCCTACAGCGACGGCTCCTTAGTGGCTGGCCCCTACAGCGACGGCTCCTTATTGCCTGGCCCCTACAGCGACGGCTCCGTATTAGCTGGACCCTACAGCGACGGCTCCTTATTGGCTGGCCCCTCTACAGCGACGGCTCCTTATTGGCTGGCCCTAACAGCGACGGCTCCTTATTGGCTGGAGCCTACAGTTACGTCTTGTTATTGGCCGCCCCGTACAGATACGTCCTCGTTATTCGCTGCCCCGTACAGATGCGTCTTGTTATTGGCTGCCCCGTACAGATACGTCTTGTTATTGGCTGCCCCGTACAGTTACGTCTTGTTATTGGCTGCCCCGTACAGATATGTCTTGTTATTGGCTGCCACGTACAGATACGTCTTGTTATTGGCTGCCCCGTACAGATACGTCTTGTTATTGGCTGCCCCGTACAGTTACGTCTTGTTATTGGCTGCCCCGTACAGTTACGTCTTGTTATTGGCTGGCCGGTACAGATACGTCTTGTTATTGGCTGCCCCGTACAGTTACGTCTTGTTATTGGCTGCCCCGTACAGATACGTCTTGTTATTGGCTGGCCGGTACAGTTACATCTTGTTATTGGCTGGCCCCTACAGTTACGTCTTGTTATTGGCTGGCCTCTACAGTTACGTCTTGTTATTGGCTGCCCCGTACAGTTACGTCTTGTTATTGGCTGGCCCTCCTACAGCGACGGCTCGTTATTGGGTGGTCCGTATAGAGATGTCCTGTCTTCGCCAGGCCGGTACAAGCGACGTCTTTTTCATTGGCTGGTCCATACAGCGACGTCTTTTCATTGGCTGGTCCATACAGCGACGTCTTGCCATTGGCTGGTCCATACAGCGACGTCTGTTCATTGGCTGGCCCATACAGCGACGTCTGTTCATTGGCTGGTCCATACAGCGACGTCTTTTCATTGGCTGGTTCATACAGCGACGTCTTTTCATTGGCTGGTTCATACAGCGACGTCTTTTCATTGGCTGGTCCATACAGCAATGGTCTGTTTAGGGTTGATCCGTACGACTCCGTCTCGTCGGAAGTTCGCGCATAGAGTGGTGTCCCTTCTTTGGTTGGCCCATACAGCTACATCCCATTGTTTGGCGGAGACAAACATTTGCTGGTTTTGCCCCATTCTTTTGACAGCCCATGGTTAAATTAAGAGTCCAAAGTTATAAAAAAAAATCCCCGTTCAGTAAGACAGGCTCTTTACGATAGCCAGATACAGCAGAAAACGTACTGTTTCTGACTTGGATTAAATCGTAGGTGAATTTCAACACGTATTGAATTGTTCATTTTTCCAGTTATTAAAGTTTGTGGCTCATCGATCATCATCAGATACTAAATATTTGAACATCATCCGAAGGTTGTGGTATTGAATTACTAAGAACATATAAGTATAATGATAAAAGAACATTGCTATTGATGACCATGTGTTTCTGATAATGCTCTGTTGCATGTTTACGTGGTGATGGGGTTGTGCTTTATCTATTCGCTTATTTCATCATTTTATAAAGTCTTTGCATGGCGCTGTGGGTTTTGTGTGTGTGTGTGTGTGTCTGTGTGTGTGTTTTTATATAAATTATATATGTATTCGTCTTACATTAAACTCGACACTGGTGTTTGTGTCAAAGAACAAACAAGAAAGATAACTTTTGATTCCATAACACATCCATAGCCCCGAAACAGATGCTGCTGCGGCACCAGTTCGTCTAGCACAAGGGAAGCCAGAGGGCTCACGGAACAAACAAGGCAACATTCTTTGTGCTGGGCGGATTAGTGCCTTGGTCAGCATTGGATTGGTGGTGTTTTGCGTGTGAAAGTGTCTGACCGAAGAAAAGTTGTTTTTGCTTGTGTTTTTTTTTTATTAGTTGCATCTTTCTGTCTCATATAAGATTTCCTTTGGTGTTTATGTTGTTCTGAGACGTGTGTGTGTGTGTGTGTGTGTGTGTGTGTGTGTGTGTGTGTGTATGTGTGTGTGTGTGTGTGTGTGTGTGTGTGTGTGTGCGTGCGCGTGCGTGCGTGCATACGTACTTGCGTGTGCGTGCGTGCGTGCGTGCGTGCTTGTGTGTGTGTGTGTGTGTGGTGTGTGTGTGTGTGTGTGCGTGTGTGTGTGTGTGTGTGTGTGTGCGCGCGGCGCGCGTGCGCGCGTTGTTTGTGTGTTCCAGGTTACGTGCACGCCGACGGCATCGGTACGTATCTGTGAAGACAGGTAATGCCACACTGTATTTGTCTGGTGTCATGAACGGAAACACCGAGTCGTCTTCGTCATAGCCACAAGGTAAAGGCCCGCACTAAGTCACATATTTCTCATCTTCAAGGCTAGCCCTGTAGGGGTAAGGGTTTTCTTTCTGCGTACGCAGGCTGATGCTCCTGCGGACACTCCCTGTGTAGACAGGCAAGGATTAATCCCATCTACCCAACAAAGGGAGTGGAGTTTTGTGTGTATGACCGTGTTTTTTTTTATCCCGCCATTAAGGCAGCCATACTCCAACTTCGGGGAAGGTGCATGCTATGTGTAACGTGTCATCCATACCAACGGCCAAACTGGCCTTCTCTTCCGAAAGTTGGTGATGGGATTTGACGTGTGTGCAAGATGTTATGCGTGCGTTCACACACGGACCCTCGGTTTATAGTCTCATTCGAAGGACTGTATGGGGAATGGAGTCAGAACCAATGGTAACTCCGAGGGCAAAAATCCCCCTGTAGCGAAACAGCCCGGCGGAGATTCGAACCCGCAACCCCAGGATCACGAGTCCGGCTCTCTACCAACTGGGCTATTAGGGCCCCCGGGATAAGGGCTGTATCACACGACACTGTTACCGCGTTCAAAACCCCTTTCCAGGCAGGTCCACGCGCACTTTAGAGCACCGAGTACTTCAAAAATGCTTCTTTGAAGACATGTCATTCGATAAAACATGCACGGCAAAATAATACCACACGTCCAACTCATCGCTTAAGGCACCGCCAGACTGTTCGGCCGGTGCACACGATGACTGCTCAATGAGACCCGACTGCTGAGTTCATGATGCACGTTTCTTTCAGTTTTCGGTAGTGCACCCCCCTCCCCCCACCCCGCCACACACACACACACACACACACACACACACACAGAGTTTAAGCGGCAACGGAATAAATCCACTGTCTCAACAACGGCAACAAAAGTGTTTTGGGGTTTTCTTTATTATAACCTCGTACAGAATCTGAAGCGAGCATGCTATATTCGAATGTCTAGGGAGGCGTATAGTTACGGGATGCACAGTCAACGCTGTTCGTTGCCTTATGACGTTTCGCCATTCCCGCATTGTGACCTGGCCCTAACACGTGCCCCGAATTACCCAACGAGCAGATAGTGCGCCATGCTAGAACATTTATATCTCCACTCGTTTCCCAGCGGGGTTTCTTTTTTTTTTCTGAAGTATTTCGTTCAGTCTTCTACTTGCAGACCTCAAAATGGAACAGCTTGTGGTGATCGTCACCAGAAACGGGGGACAGTTTGGCTGAGTGGACCATGCGCTGTTATTCTGATCCAAGGGTTTGGGGTTCAGTTCTCGCGCTGGAGATAGCCAGGTTGCAGATTTCTCTTAGGAGACGTCTGGGCAGATTCCAGCCTCCTGTAAGTCGGATAAGATTTAGACCGAGGTCGTGTGTGTCCGCGTGTATCGAAAAAAATTGAAACGAAAAAATGACAATTTCATTAATCCCATTTCATCATTTAGAACAATAGGCTATAGCGAGGTAACGGGATAAATCTCTCTCACACACACACACACACATACACGCGCGCGCGCACATGCGCTCTAACACCACACCACACGCACGCACACACGCACGCACGCACGCACGCACACACACACACACTCACGCGTGCGCGCACGCGCACGCGCACGCATACACACACAAACACACACACACACACACACCACACACACACACACACACACACACACACACACACACACACACACACGAAAACATGCACTCTGCTGTAATGCTTAGACATCATTCCCGAAAACAGGAGGAGGGTACCTTGATAATAGGACACGCCTACATCAGTTAAGAGCCTAGATGAGCAAGCTAAGGAGTGAGGAGGAAGAAGAAGAAGAGGAGGAGGAGGAGAAGGAGAAGAAAAGAGAAGAAGAGGAGGAGGAGGAGGAAGAAGATGACAATGTAGTAGTAGAAGAAGAAGAAGAAGAAGAAGAAAAGGAGAAATGCTAAAGAATGAAACATAAAAGAAAAGTAAAAGAAGAAGCAAAAAAGAAGTAGAAGAAGAAGAAGAAGTAGAAGAAGAAAAAGTAGAAGAAGAAGAAGTAGAAGAAGAAGTAGAAGAAGAAGTAGAAGAAGAAGAAGAAATAGAAGAAGAAGTAGAAGAAGAAGAAGAAGTAGAAGAAGAAGAAGTAGAAGAAGAAGAAGAAGTAGAAGAAGAAGAAGAAGAAGGAGAAGAAGAAGAAGGAGAAGAAGAAGAAGGATAGCCCAACAACAATCTTGTCGACACTGAAGAGCATCCGTCCCAATGGTTTGGAGTGATTCTTGTCAACAGACAGGACCCCAAAACAATCCCCATCTGTGCAGGTCACGTGTGTACATAGGGCCCCCACCCCACCCACCACCCCCCTCCCACCTTACCCTGTCCTCTTCCCACAACCCCTCCTTCGTATTTTCCCCGTCCCTCCCTATCAAAGAAGAAAGGAAACAGAAAAAAAAAAAAAAAAAAGAAATTGACCATCACGATAGAACTTTTTCATGTCAGTTATTTCAAATTCAAATGATTGACACTAATTATTATCAACCTGATAGTTATTGCTTCTTCCTCCCCTACCCCTACTCCTACTCTCCTGTCTTTCTGTTCAGTTTGGCCATACTCTTATGGTTATTATTGTTGTTTTTTGTTGTTGTTGTTTTTTTTTCTTTGTATTAAAAGACGGTCAATAAACTTTCGAAATTTCGAATGTGTGCTTTATGTTTATTTGTTTTGTCTACCCAACCCCGCTCCCCCACATCCACAGCGCGGGAAAGAGAGAGAGAGAGAGAGGAGAGAGAGAGAGAGAGAGAGAGAGAGAGAGAGAGAGAGAGAGTGAGTGAGTGAGTGAGCGTGTGTGTGTGTGTGTGTGTGTCTCTCTCTCTCTCTCTATTTTTCTTTTTCCTTCTTTTCTTTTTTTTTAAACCAAAGACAACAAATGTATAACCAGACACACACATGTGTGAAGACTAGCTCTACAACCCTTCCCCCCCACCCCACCACTCCCACCTCCGTTCATCTTCTTCCCCGACCCCCAAACCCTCAACTCTCCCCCCCTCCCCTCCCCCCCCCCCCCCCCACCCCCCCCCTCCTTTTTCCCGTTAGACCTGGTTCGAATTCTCAGAACATTTCACCTGGCCACATCGGGGGGGTGGGGGTGGGGTGGGGGAACGCTGCTGACATCACTGTCTAGCATAAGATCGGTTCAGTTGTGATCTGTCCAGGATGATTATGGATCAGTTCACCAAACCTGGAGAAGAACAGCCGACAACTGTGGGATTTGTATGGAGAGCAAGAAAACACGCGCTTTATGTACACGGACGTATACATAAAAAAAAGGACGGATACGTGAACCCCCCTCCCCCCAAAAAAAAAAAAAAATAAAAAAAATAAAATTAAATTAAAATTAAAAAAAACAGTAAACAAGTGGGGTATGTTTTGCTCCCATAAGGAAACCTAACACAGAGTAACTTTTATTCAAGACTGGCACAGCCTTTTAAACTTGAATAAAGTCATACCCCACTTGTTTACTGTTTATCGTTTACTGTTCCCTACCTCATTTCATTTCCGATTTTTCCTAAAATAAAAAAGAAAGAAAAAAAAAAAAAAAAAATTAAATGTAATAAATAGATAAGTAAATGAATGAATGAATGAATGAATGAATCTTTAAAATGAAAAGCAAAACGAAACAATAACAACAGCATTAACACAACAACAACAAATAAAAACCAGCTTTAAAGAATCTAGTCCCTGGTTCAGTTTCTCTCTGTTTTTAAAAACCCACTTCATCATTAGTACACAAAAATGAGATAGATGGTCGTCTTCCAAGCGACAAAGATCAGACAGGAAATCTTTTCTAATAATAATAATAACTCGCACTGATCCTCTCTCTCCCCCCCCCCCCCCCCCCCCCCCCCCCCCCCCCCCCCCCCCCCCCCCCCCCCATCCCTTCCTCCTTCTTTTTCCCCCCTGCACTACAAATAGTAACATCCTCTGTTTGGTGGCGCAACTGGTCGGAATTTTCAACCATCACTGCTTAGGGGTCGCGGCATAGCTGTTCCCGGTACCCTTACCCCCACCCCCCACCCCTGCCCCCACCCCCTAGCGATGTGGTCTGTCTACATTTTGACAACTGCTGATGCTGATCGATGAGGGGAGAGGGTGACCACGATGACGACGATGCTGTGGATTTCAACTCTGCTCAGAAACGACATGGCTGGGTTTTATTTTCACAAAACTCCCACTCCCTTTGTTGGATCGATGGGATGAATCCCTGCCTGTCTGTCTATACAGGGAGTGTTCGCAGGAGTATCAGCCTGCTTACGCAAAAAAAAAAATTCAATTAAGCTTACCCCTTCCATAATAAATCCTGGAATCAACCAGGCCCGAGAGATACTAGCCACCTGCAAGGGTGGGGGTCAGGAAATTTGAAGAACACTCTCAGAGACGTAGTGATGAAATGGTGAAACCCAACAGTGTGGTTCAAATCTTCCCATTGAGCCCACGGCAAACTCAGATCTGGGCAGGAGCCAGCCTGGGGGGCCAAAAAAGTTCCCCGAGGAGAATCGAACCCACCACCCCCTGCCTTCTCAGCCTGCACACTCGCAATGCTACACACACTGCATCACGTCGGTTGGTGGGTGATAAACAAGTTAGTAAGGGGAGTGGGGAGGGGGGGGGTGGGAGGGGGGAGGATGGATGCGGGGTTGGTGTGGAGAGGGAGAGGAGTGTTTACTGGAATGTTGGACATACTGCTACGACAGTCATCATCAGAGTCCTCGCGTCGGCGGAAGGGATTCTGGGAGAGAGAGAACGTGCGATGGAAGGGGGTGGAGGGGGGTGGGACGGGAAGGAGGGTGCACAAATACGCACATTTCAACATGAATGTCAACTGCTCTAAAACTCTATACACAGTGCAAC
>CM031628.1:35837907-35840407 GCA_018398815.1 Conus ventricosus
GACCAGTCAACCCCCATCTAATGTCAGTTACGCAGTCCATGGCGTCGTTTTTATCGTCTTCATCCATCAGCATAAAACGGACAGACAAACAAACAAAACTTTCACATTCTGTGGCCTTCCATGTCCTGCTCTCACGGTGACCTCGGTTTCCATGTCTTCTTCACGTCTCTGTCCTTGGGGAGTTCATGTTGAGGTCGCCGACATCGGCAGGTTCAGTCGTTGGACGGACGTGGTGGGAGCCCTCCGGAGAAGGGATTTCACGCTAGCTCCGCGACGAAGCGGTCACTGTCATCAGTAGGGTGCTTAGTAGATAGTGTCCTGCGAATTATTCTTCTTCTCGAACGCTCTAGATGGGAACGCCAGCTTCCCTGACGAATGCTGCCGTGCGCTGTAGGTCCTCAAGGGCACCGTAGAGCTTCCTCTCCACTGACGTTTGCTCCGTCCATATCTGTTTCTCAGAGCTTCGTGCAACGGGCAATCCTGCAGTAGATTCGCTGTTGTCATACTGCCGGTCTGGCATGGGCACTGGTCTGACTGACCGATCCTGAACTTGGTAAAGAGGTGATAGTTCAGGCGGTTGTGGCCTGTCCGCAGCCTGAAGATGGCCACCTGCTCTGATCTTGTTAGCAGGTGGGTACGTTATGGGTCAAATAACACGCCGAAGACGGATGCCCTGGGCCACTGCGCGCGTAACGGCAGTGCAACGCGATTCACTCTCGTGGATGGTCCTGCGAATGATGCATCAACAGGCACCACTGCCCGTCACCGAAGCGACTCGGCAGCGGTGCAGCATCTCCTCGGGTGGGTTGCCTCGTGGCTTGGACATTGACTGCTTTGGGAGGACTGCCGGTACTCGGGGGTTCCAGCGGGATGAGGCAGAGTGTGGCTGTAGACAGGGGGAGTCGGAATGAGCGGCGTGGGGATGATGCCACTGAAGTGGTAGAGATGAGACCAGCCAGCCAACCAACCGTACCAAACAAACAAAATGATAAATAAATGAAAGATCAGCCCAGGATAACCAAACCCGTCCAGGATAACCCAACCAATCGACCCAGTCTAGTATCTGTTAACACAACCAAACAATCCAGCTTATCTCAGCCTCACATAACCCAACGACAACTAAGTCCAACCGAGCAACCACGCCACATCACACGCAAATACTGAATTTTGTTGGTTCCAACCCCCCCCCCCCCCCCCCCCCCCCCCCCTCCACTCCCGTGCGCGATTCCCTCGTCTATCTACATACACTTGTTCACACACACACACACACACACACACACACACAAACACGCAAGCGCGCGCGCACACACACACACACACACACACACGCACACACACACACACACACACACACACACACACACACACACACACACACACGCACGCACGCACGCAAGCGCGCACACATACACACGCACAGCTAGTAGACACGCAGACAATAGATACCCAAGGTGTGACCGGCTCGTTGGGCTTGAAGCGTTGGGTCAGTCATCTGCTAAGTCGTGTCCACGAGACCTTCATCCTAAATCCCTTCATCTTACTTATCGAGTTACTAATTCGTTACTACTTCGAGGTATTCTTTGAAATACCCGGAACACCTGACTGTCCTTGAGAATTCTCGAGTCATGAACTGACCCCGGCCACATCACGACACAATTCCGGATTATCATATCAGCGTCACAAAGTAACTGGATATTCAAGGAGTGATTCCCTTGTCTATCTACATACACTTGTTCATTTTCCTGGGGTGCAGCAATCCGAATATGGGTGCAGTCAATGCACCCTATGACATTAGGAAAATTTGCCGTCCGGCAAAACTGCTCCATAGTTCTGTTGGCCGTCTCCACCGTTGGCATGCGAACATACTCATCCAGCCTGTTTGCGAATGCTCGGGAAACTCTATTACTCGACACACTGTGCTTTTGTCGACACCAAACAAATCCCCAATGACTTCTTGAAAACACCCACTGGCATAAAAACGCAGTGCGATCAGTAGCTGCAAGAGCGGAGTCAGCGAGCCTCGCCGTTGAAACGGGTGATCAATGTCATCCTCAATCACATCGCACAGGTCTAAAATGTCTGCCCGTCGAAATCTGAATCTTGAGTACAATTCTACGTCGTCATACACATCAAAAGGGTTCGTCCGATCCCTGAAAATTCTCTCTCGCCTCAAATATCGGCGCAACAGAAGCCCATACACAACGCGGTTCGCCATTTTTATTTACTGCGGTACGCTCTGACCTAGCTAAGTTCGCACTTACGCGTGGGGTGGGGGGTGGGGGGGGGGGGGGGGGGGGGCTGGGGGAGCTGTCCTAACTTTAAGCAAGATGTTAGGCATCCTTTGCTGTTAAGCAAGCCCATGCAACAGGATTCCTTCACGCTAAGCAAATTCCTAACTTTAAGCAAACTTAGAGTCCGCTAAGTCTGTTCATACAACCGACCCCTCAGGGGCCGGTTGCATATACATTCTTAAAAGTTGACATAAGCAAAGTTTGCTTAG
>CM031628.1:35845407-35865407 GCA_018398815.1 Conus ventricosus
GCTTGAGAACGGAGGCCCGACTTTCACAGTCTGCTGTGACAATGTTGTTGAACAATGCATAACAATGAATGCACTTCAGTATAATAAATACACTACAGTACAATAAATATACTACACTTCATACAATAGAATACAATAAATACCCTACAATACCATAGAATACATACACTGCACACATGCAAAGCAATGCAATAGATATAAAACACATGCAAAGCAATGCAATAGATATAATACAACACATGCAAAGCAATGCAATAGATATAATACAACACATGCAAAGCAATGCAATAGATATAATACAACACATGCAAAGCAATGCAATAGATATAATACAACACATGCAAAGCAATGCAATAGATATAATACAACACATACAAAGCAATGCAATAGATATAATGCGATACAACGCAACACATCTGCTGGGAAGATGTTTTCATACCATACCATACTATACCATACTATTATACCATACCATATTATAACCCAGTACATTCTACTGGTGTACCTCGGACCTGTATTGTAGTATTTTGAGCCTGTAAGCCCGTATTTTCATTTGTAAAGTGGGAACATCGGTGTTGTTGTTGTTGTCGTCGTCGTTGTCGTTGTTGTTTGTTATTATGTGTCGTGCTTCACATGTCGCCCAAGTGTGTGAACTTTCTCCTGTTACTGTTCTGTCTGTCACACTCTCTATCAGGTGGACACCGGGGAAAAAAGAAACAAACAAAAAACCAGGTAGCCGTCATTTAAAGCATATTGGGAGTGTGGAGGGGGTGGGGAGCGGTGCGTGGGGAGGGGGAGGGGAGGGCAGGAAGGAGGGTAGGAAGGAGGGTATCTTGCGAGTGGGGGGGGGGGGGGAGGCAAGAGAGAGAGAGAGGGGGGCGGGGGGGGAAGGGGGGGGGGGGGCGGGGGCATGTGTTTGAACGATCCTCAGGCTGCTGAATGGTGCCGCTAGGGCACTAAGAACACTAACCTCTACACTTCTGCACCGACGCTGATTGTGGAAGGGTTGCCTCCCTTTGACCACTCTCTCTCTCTCTCTCTCTCTCTCTCTCTCTCTCTCTCTCTCTCTGTGTCTGTCCCTCTCTGTCTCTCTTCGTCTCTTCTGCCTCTCTCTCTGTCTCTGTCTGTCTGTCTCTCTCTCACGATGTGTGTGTGTGTGTGTGTGTGTGTGCGCGTGTGTGTGTGTGTGTGTGTGTGCGCTCGCGCGCGCGTGTGTGTGTTTCTCTGGCTGACTGTCTCTGTCTGTCTGTCTGTCTCTCTCTCTCTCTCTCTCTCTCTCTCTCTCTCTCTCTCTCTCTCTCTCTCTCTCTCTTTCTTGCAAATACAAATGAAATAGAAATTTTTGGGGGGGAAAGCTCGTCTGAACGAGAGAGGGCCAGGGGGTGAATTCTGAGGCCCGAAATCAGACATCGGACAGGGAGGGAGGAGAGAGAGATGTCTGAATTCACAGATCAAGTGTCGTCAGTCACAAGACATGCTGTAAAACGGGTTTTAAAAAAAAACGTTTGACAAGGAGATATTCTTTGGGAGCTGACACACAGTTTAACTTTTGTTTTATTTTATGAGCATGCGACACCTAAAAAGAAACTTGCAGTGTTTTGGAGCATTCTCCTTTTTCTTGATTGTTTTTTTTTTTTTTACCCCCGCCTAATTCTTGTCTTCCGTGGCGTTATTCCAATAACGCCAGATCGGAATGATTTTACCGGTAACAAACTTAACATACTTAGAATCGTCCAACAAGGGCAGACAACCGGTGCCTAACAATCAGTAGGTCGGTAAGGAGGGGGGGGGGGGGGGGGGGCGGGGGTGGTTGTGGGTAAGAGTATGCAGGTAGGTGGGTTGGATAGGTCGAGGGAAGGGGGGGGGGGAGGGGGTCGGTAGGTAGGTAGGTGGTGTTGTTGGGGTGGATGGGTGGATGGGTGGGGTGGGGTGTGGTGGATTGGTGGGTAGGCAAGTGTAGGCGGGCAGATAGGTAGGTAAGGGGGCAGGTTGGCTTAGGTAGATAGATAGGTATGGTTAGGTGAGTGGGTTGGTGGATAGGTAGGTGTTGGTTGGTGGGTATGCAAGTCCGGGTGGGTGGGTGGGTGGGTGGGTAGGTCGGCAGGTGGTCGGGAGTAGGTATGTGGGTGGGTGGGTGGGTGAGAGGGTAGGCAGGGATAGGTCAGAAGGTGAGTGGCTGAGGAAGTGGCTTAGGTAGTGGTTAGGCGGGAGAGAGATGGGTGGATAAACAGATGGGTAGGTACACCAGTGGGATCGGGTGGAGGGGTAGGTAGGGGGAGTTAAGTATAAGAAGGTAATTAAGTGGGTATAGGTATAAGAGGGTGATTAAGTTGGTATAGGTGTGAGTAGGGGAACGTGTGTGGGGAGGTAGGGCCTAGGGGTAAGTGGGTTAGGGTAGGTAGGTGGAGGAAGGTAGAGGTATAGGTAGGTAGGTACGTAGAGATAGGTTATGGTAGGTAGGTAGGCTAGGGTCAGTTTGTATGGATAGGTAGATAGGAAGGCAAGCGTGGGTAGTTCTGCAGGTTGGGAGGTTAGACCGAGCTGGGTAGAGAGACAGACAGGTGCACGTAGGGGTAGGTAGGTGGATAGGTGGGTAGATAAGTAACTTCGTAGGTATGTAGGTGTAGGCAGGTAAGTAGGTAGGTAAGTCAGTATAGGTTAGTAGGTAGTCGGGTAGGTGCGTGAGGGAAGGGAAGGTAAGGTAATGTTGCTTATAGCCTAGCAGGTAGGTAGGTAGGTAGGTTGTGAGGTAGGCAGCTGTTCAGTTAGGTAGTAGATGGGAAGGGAGCGAATAGACAGGTAGGGGTGTCTGGGTAGGCGTGCAGGCGGCTAAGGGGCGGGTGGATAGATGGGTAATTATAGGGGTGGGAAGATGGGGTGGAGAATGGTTGAGGTCGGTGGGTTGATCAGTAGGGGTGGGCACACCCTCAGAGAGTCTCCATCCAACATCGCAAGACAAGCTCTTGAATGGAACCCTCAGGGCAAAAGAAAAGTGGGAAAACCAAGACAGACATGGCGAAGGAGTACCGACGCGGAAGTGAAGGCCGCCAGAATGACGTGGGCCGAGCTGAAGAGGATCTCCCGAAACCGTGTCCGCTGGAAGTTGCGGCCCTATGTTCCCCAGGGAATTCAGAGGAGGAAGTCAAGTAAGGAGTGAGGCAGGCAGGTAGGTAGGTAGGTGGAGGGTAACCGAGTAGTGGTGGGTGGGTGGGTGGGTAGGTAGGTAGGTGGAAAATGGGCAGGTAGGTAGGTAGGTGGAGGGTAACCGAGTAGTGGTGGGTGGGTGGGTGGGTGGGTGGGTAGGTAGGTAGGTAGGTGGAAAATGGGTAGGTAGGTAAAAACGGGAGAGGAGAAACAGGAAGGTGTGGGTCATCGGACGGGTTTGGGTAGGCAGGTGGGTGGATGGGTGGCGGGTGGAAAGAGGACGTTGAGGTTTGGGTGGGTAGTGTTGTTAGGAGGGGTGTGTGGGTAGTGTTGTTAGGAGGGGTGTGTGGGTAGTGTTGTTAGGAGGGGTGTGTGGGTAGTGTTAGGAGGGGTGTGTGGGTAGTGTTAGGAGGGGTGTGTGGGTAGTGTTGTTAGGAGGGGTGCGTGGGTAGTGTTAGGAGGGGTGCGTGGGTAGTGTTGTTAGGAGGGGTGTGTGGGTAGTGTTAGGAGGAGTGTGTGGGTAGTGGTGTTAGGAGGGGTGTGTGGGTAGTGTTGTTAGGAGGGGTGTGTGGGTAGTGTTGTTAGGAGGGGTGCGTGGGTAGTGTTGTTAGGAGGGGTGTGTGGGTAGTGTTGTTAGGAGGGGTGTGTGGGTAGTGTTGTTAGGAGGGGTGTGTGGGTAGTGTTAGGAGGGGTGTGTGGGTAGTGTTAGGAGGGGTGTGTGGGTAGTGTTAGGAGGGGTGTGTGGGTAGTGTTGTTAGGAGGGGTGTGTGGGTAGTGTTAGGAGGGGTGCGTGGGTAGTGTTGTTAGGAGGGGTGCGTGGGTAGTGTTGTTAGGAGGGGTGTGTGGGTAGTGTTGTTAGGAGGGGTGTGTGGGTAGTGTTGTTAGGAGGGGTGCGTGGGTAGTGTTGTTAGGAGGGGTGTGTGGGTAGTGTTGTTAGGAGGGGTGCGTGGGTAGATAGTCAGGGTTATGTTAAGGTTAGACAGGTCGACAGGTGCAGCTAGGACTAGGCAGAGGTAGCAGGTAGGGAGGTAGGCAAGGGGTAGGTTAGCATTAGTAGGTTGGCAGATAGATAGGTAGTCTGGCAGATACTGGGGTGGTGGGGCGATGTACGCTGGTAGGTAAGTGGATGGGACGCGTGGGTAGGTAGCCAGTCAGATAGATAGGAAAAGGGGGGGGGGGGGGCAGGTAGGTAGACAGGTAGGTGGGTAACTGGCTTGTTGTAGGGAAGTAGGAAGACGCGCAGACAGAGGTAGGTAGACTGGGGTGTAGACGGTAGGTTAGGGGTGGGTAGTCTGGCAGCGAGGGAAGGTGGTGTGGTATGGGTAGGTGGGCAGACGCGGATATAGGGCGGTGTAAGAAATTGACAAGGAGTGGTTGCGTGGGTTGGGATAGGCTAATAGGTAGATACAGGAAGGTAGGAAGGTGGGTAGGAACGTAGGCGTGCAGGTGTAAGTGGGTAGGCTGGAGTAGGTATATCAGGATAGGTAGGTGGGTAGGTAGGGATGGTGGTAGGCAGTTGTGTAGGTAGGAAGGTTGGCGTAGGCGGGTAAAGCAGGAAGTTAAGCAGGTAGATGTTAGTTGGTAGGTCGGTAGATAGGTAGGTAGGTATATATCGGGAGATAACGCAGAAAAGATAGGGGTAGGTAGGAGGAGAGCAGACAGTGGTTGGGGGTCTGTAGATTGGTAGGAAGTTGTATGGTAGATGGGTGTGTCTGAAGTCATGTAGGGGTGGGCACGTTGGCAGGGGAAGGCTGGGAGATTAGGCAGAGCTGGGTAAATCGACGGACAGGTGCAGGCAGGAGTAGGCAGACAGGTAGCTAGATAAGTGACTAGGGTAGGTATGCAGGTGTTTGCAGGTCAATAGGTAGGTAACTATAGGTTGGTAGGTAGTCATCAGATAGGTGTGGGAGGAAAGGTGGGTAGGGAGGGAGGCAGGTAGGTAGGGAGGGAGGTAGGTAGGGAGGGAGGTAGGGAGGTAGGTAGGTAGGGAGAGGTGGGGAAGGGGTAGATAGGGGGGTAGGTATGCAGGTGTAGTTGGGTAGGTAAGAGGGTATGCAGGTAGGTAGAAAGAAAGGCAAGCAGAGGTAAGTAGGTAGAGGATCATTTGCTCGGTAGACAGGCAGGTAGGAGCAGGTATGTGGGGTAAAGTGAGGCTGGTAGGAACGGCACGATGGGCAGCGCACGTTACAGTACTTAGGTAGAGACAGGTAGGCAGCGCACGTTACAGTACTTAGGTAGAGACAGGTAGGCAGCGCACGTTACAGTACTTAGGTAGAGACAGACAGGCAGCGCAGGTTACAGTACTTAGGTAGGGACAGACAGGCAGCGCAGGTTACAGTTCTTAGGTAGGGACAGACAGGCAGCGCAGGTTACAGTACTTAGGTAGGGACAGACAGGCAGCGCAGGTTACAGTACTTAGGTAGGGACAGACAGGCAGTGCAGGTTACAGTACTTGGGTAGGGACAGACAGGCAGCGCAGGTTACAGTACTTAGGTAGGGACAGACAGGCAGCGCAGGTTACAGTACTTGGGTAGGGACAGACAGGCAGCGCAGGTTACAGTACTTGGGTAGGAACAGACGGGCAGCGCAGGTTACAGTACTTGGGTAGGGACAGACAGGCAGCGCAGGTTACAGTACTTGGCAGGTAGGCAGCGCAGGTTACAGTACTTGGGTAGGGACAGACAGGCAGCGCAGGTTACAGTACTTGGGTAGGGACAGACAGGCAGCGCAGGTTACAGTACTTGGGTAGGGACAGGTAGGCAGTGCAGGTTACAGTACTTGGGTAGGGACAGGTAGGCAGCGCAGGTTACAGTACTTGGGTAGGGACAGACAGGCAGCGCAGGTTACAGTACTTAGGAAGGGACAGACAGGCAGCGCAGGTTACAGTACTTAGGTAGGAACAGACAGGCAGCGCAGGTTACAGTACTTGGGTAGGGACAGACAGGCAGCGCAGGTTACAGTACTTGGCAGGTAGGCAGCGCAGGTTACAGTTCTTGGGTAGGGACAGACAGGCAGCGCAGGTTACAGTACTTAGGTAGGGACAGGTAGGCAGCGCAGGTTACAGTACTTAGGTAGGGACAGATAGGCAGATGCGAGTAGGTGGGTAAGTAGGTAGGCACGGATAGGTTAGTAGTTAGGGATAGGTAAGTAAGTAGGTATGAGGAAGTAGGAAGATAGGTAGGTAGGTAGGTAAGAAAATTGAAGGGTAAGTAGATAGGTATATCCGGGTAGGTAGGTGGATTGGTAGGTAAGATTAGATAGGTAGATGAGTAGGTATGCACGGGTAGGCAGGCAGGCAGGCAGGTATAAGCGTACGTTAGGTAGATGGGGATAAGTGGATAGTTAGAGGTAGGCGTAGGTAGGTAGGAAGGACGGAAGGATGTATGGTGAGTGATGAGAGATGATGGATGAATGTGTATGAAGTGAATGTGAGGGTAGGTATGTTGGTAGGGAGAGGCAGGCAGGTGGGTAAATAGATAGGTCTAGGCAGATAAGGGTAGGTAAACTGGTAGATGGGCCGATACCGTGTCGGCACAAAGCTCTCTGACATTACCAACAGGAGTTGGGTGTACCCCAAGGGAGCATCTTCCCTCCTGCTCTCTTCAACCTCAAAATTAATAAGACAGACAACTCTGTAGACCAAGGTTCCGAATCCTTTGTTTGTTGACGACTTTGTACTCTACGCAGTTGGAGCCACCTATGCTGGAGTACAACGTCGACACCAGTGCTGCCGTGGATAAGATCCGACAGTGGGCAGAGAAAATTGTTTAACTCTTTCAACGATCAGAACTCGGTATACCCACTTTCAGAATTCTCGACAGCGTTTTGTTGGCCCTGAAATATTGTCTGGATAAATCCACCCTTCCAGCTGTGAAAGATTTCTGGGAGCTGTCAACAACTGAACTTTGTAAAAGTCACATCCAGCGCTTAAAACCTTCTTGTCAGAAAGCGGTGAACATTCTGCGAGTTGTGATGTGTATGGACTGGGACGCTGAAGAAAAAAACTGTTCTCCATCTTTACAGGGCTCTGATCTGCTCCACACTGGACCACGCCAGTACCACGACGACACGTCTATGGTTCTGCAAGACATTCCCAGCTCAAAACTGATGTTCCTGAGCCTCGTCAAGAGCTTCATTTTGGTGGCGTACTGAAATCACTTCTCTATACAGGCTTTATGCCGAAGCAGATGAAGCATCATTTTGAAAACCCTCGGCTGAAATTTTCTTTGAATTATTGTTTGAATAAATTTTCGAAATCTTAAAAATCTTAAAACCACACTGAATACTTTAGAAAAAAAAAAAAAACGGCCAAAAAAAACAAAACAAACAAAAAAAAACCACCACGAAATTCGAAGACTACCCGAGTTCCGTTCTGCCTTTGGGAACTGTATTCTTCCATCTGAACAGTTCAGACATAGACTTCTGAGTGGTGTGCGCGATTCGTCCATAATCATGACCCACTGTGGACTTTCTAGATTCCGGAACTTCGCTTTGATCCTGGCCTCTTACCGCCAAGATTGCACCAGCTCTCTGGCGTACAACAAGAGTTTCTGTTTTCGCAGAATTTTGTTCTAAATTTCCCGTCCTTTACAGAATGATTTACTGATGGTTCCAAATCTGACGAGGGAGTTGCTTTTGTTGCGTATTGCTCAGCAGCTCCATCTCAAAGATGTTCGAAACATGTTCCTTCGCTGATGAAGACGGACGGAGGTCTGTCGAAAGCTGCAAGCAAGTGCTTATTTCCCAGCTTGAGTGACCTGTCTAAATCCAGTAGTCGTTATGTTCCTTCATACAGCTCCGTCTGTACTGCTGAGCTCACAGTGCTGGGTCCTAGCACTTCAAATGTCTCTAAATCACAACAGGAAGACGTCTTCATTCCTTCTTTTCGGCTTTGAACACCATTGCTGACTGTTACCTTGCGCACTCTGAACTTCTGCGTTTGTTTGAACTGTACACCGCTCTGAAATCTGTTGGTTACAACATAGTTTTGCTTGAGTTCTGGTCATGTTGACTGTCCAGGACGGGGGAAATCGTGATGGTGTTGCTTAAGTGCACTAAGTTGATGTATTATTAGTCGGGCTTAACACACCAAGGTTATCTTTGCACTCATACACGCATATGCACACTCATGCGCCCATCAAACATTCACCTCTCTCTGGGAATGGGATGTCACGCATTCGATTCTTTCCTAACACGACTGAGAACAAGAAATACAATTTCTATGCTACTTATAATTAATCATGAACAATCGATCACACACAATGAAATATCAAAACATAAAGATCAATACTTCCTAATCCCGGGTTATAATAAAATGACTTCTTACCTGGCCAGGTTTTCACACACACAACCACGCTTTCACACCACACCACAGTTCTTGAACAAGTTTCTTCAAGTCTTCTTCAGCACTGCTTGATGGTGACGCCCTTGGTTGACTGGCCCCAGGCTTCAGGACTGGGTCTTCGTGGTCGTCTCTGGGATCTCGACGTAGAACTCTTCTTCATCTCCTTCACCCACCTCTGGGTTCAATTTCAGTTTCTGTCTTCACCCACCTCTGGGCTTCAAACTTAGTTTTCTTCTCTTCCAGCTTGTCTTCAACCCTAAGACTTAGCTGTCTCTTCTATCTCCCAGACCACGTTTCTCTCGACCCTAATGTCCTCCTCACTCTCCTCTCTTCTCTCTCTCTCCTCTGCCTTCTCTCTCTCTCGTGGTGTTATTCTCTCTGCACGTTGTTCTCCCTCAGTTTATATAGGGATGGAAACAAAGGATCCCCTTCGGGCCATGCCTTTGTCCATGCTGCTTCTCAAACCCCTAGTTCACAAGTACCCTGAATTCTCCATTCGCAACATTCTCCCACACATCAGCATTTACACACATCCCTACCTAATTGATTAGCAAACAAACACTTAGCACCAGATGGACATCGAAAATTCCCGCCGACTTCGGTGGTCACTTAACACAGTAATTATCTTAAGGAGGGCTACTACAACCTCCACACGCATTCAACCAGCCTGACAATAGAACCAACACAGTGACCCACGGCAATACCATCCGAACGAATCCAAGACTCCTGCTCTTCCACTGACTGTTTACAAAAGAACCTCAGCTGACTGAGCATTTAGCGCTCACTTGGAGCACCGAGGTCGTAGTGGTTACATCCCTTCCCCCTTTCGCTATCGGGCAGGTCCGAACTCTCTACTACCTTAGGTGCCATCTGTCATCTGACCACTTCGTCCTCCTTGACACAGTTCGGCTGTGTGTGATGGGTAAGGTACCCTGGTTAATGGGTCTATTACCTATTTGTATACTACGTACAACGTCCCTTTGCCTCCAAGCGTTTAATGCCTTTTGTGAGAGGTTTCACGCCCCTTGACATTGACATTCGAGGCAACGACGTGGTTTGTCAACTCGCAAAACAAAAAGTTTTAAACTAAGAATCTAGCAGATCCTCTATCCTTAACACTGATGTGAAACCTAAAGCTCGTACAAAGATCAAAGAACTCTAACAAGAGGACTAGAACTCACAGCAAACTTGAATCCGTCGAAACCTTAGAGTTTTTATCATGTGCCACTGACGCCGCAAAGAACAGTAAAACTTATTTTTGACCGGTGATCTTTCTCACAAATGGAAACGATCTTTGAGGATGTATTGAAGATTACAATAAAAAGACAAACAAACAGAACAGAAATCGTCAAAGTTTCGGTCATAGACCGTCTTTGGGACTGATGACATTAACTAAAAGACAAAGAAAGACCTATAGATAATGACGTATAACAACATAAATGTGAACGGACGAATACGTGTTTAAAGGTGTGTGTGTGTGTGTGTGTGTGTGTGTGTGTGTGTGTGTGTGCGCGCGCGCGCGCATAATGGGGAGATGAAAAAAAAAGGCAGATTGAAGGAAAAGGCAAACAGAAATAGAGATAGAGGAAAAGAAAGGGACGTAAGGAATAGTTTTGTGCCGTGTGTACACCGGACACACATTTCACACTCACGCATTTCTTTCAAAGAGCGATGAAGCGCCACGGTGCATTCGTTGTGAAGAACCACTTACTATAGATAACACATATCCTTAGAGTGTGCTGGCACTGGCATGATGCCGGACATACAGCAGACTCCATGAATATCTTGGTCACAGATGTCCCGCCGGATTGTGGTTTTAGAGCTTCCGAAAATTTGTACGATTTTTCGTCTGATCTGAGATTTTATGAAAGAAATGTTTTAAACCAATTTCAATGGTTTTTATAAAATGTTTTAGAAAGATTCTGTCTCTCTCTGTCCCTCGTGTGTGTGTGTGTGTGTGTGTGTGTGTGTTTACAAATTGTGTAGGGCACTGGCTTTGACCTGATGTCTGCCCTGAGAAGGCCCCTCTCTGCCGACTGCGCTCTAAACATTAAAGGTCTACTTTAGAGATTTTCGATAATTTGTTAAAAACAGGTCTACATATCATAACTTCAGAGTGGTATTCATTTTTTTTTAAAAATCGCCGGAAGAATTTAATTGATAAAAAACGACTTTTGCACACCTGTTCAAACCCCGCGCGGTACACCGAAAACCGTGACGTCAACTGATGGACTGGCCGTCAGCCGCGACCTACACAACATGGCAACGCCAAGTGAAATCAACGTGAGTTGCGATCCCCACAGCCCAAGAAGTCACGAAAGTGTGGCAGATATTGTGCTGTAGGCGAGTGCAACAGCTCAGCAGGAGATGGATATTCTTTGCACACATTTCCATCTGATCCAGATACTCGAAAGAAGTGATTCAGTTCGTGCAAACATGCCGGGCCAACTTCGGACCTTCCTTTGGCACACCAAACAAGAACTCGGCCGTGTGTCATCTTCATTTTGAGCCTGATTGCTACCCTGCCAGCTATGCGCTGCTAGGTAGCTTTCAGATGAAAGAAAAAGAATGTATAACTCAGAAGTCCGTTTCTAAAATCTTTGTCCCGCGTGGTTGAGCCTTTACACAGGTTAAGGGAGACAACTACGGGTCGGAAAATCGTCGAGAGGGACATTGTTTCCCCTTACGTGTAGGCGAGAGTCGTAGTGATCGAACCTTCGTGGCGGTTAGGCTAGTGCGTCGCTTACCTGTTGCTTGCATCTAAAAGGAGGAAGGCGATTGAAGCTGCGCATGTGAGGGTGCTGCTTGTGTTGAATCGTGTCTCATCGTGTGGAAAAAAACGCACACAAAAAACCCAGCACCTGCCTCTATATTCACACTGTTCTGGGTATGTGACAATGCTGTTTTCAATCCTCTTAATAGTCCAAGGGCCACACCATCAAAAAAGGCCTAGAAAATGAAAGTGTCGGCTAGGACCCCGCATTGAAATTTTTTGATTGATTTGGAAAGAGGGTCAGTGTATTACTTTTTGACATACTAGAACTTTGAACTCAATCTAGTTTGTGAGAAATATGCATTTAAAAGTGATACTTTCAGTCAAAAAGACAAGTATTTTTTAAACAAGCAAAATCTGGAAAAAAGGCATATGACATACTCCAAACCAACTTTCAGACACCTCAGGTAATAAAATAATGTAAGGTCTGAGGCACTGGGTTCATAACAGGCACAAAAAATGCAAAAAAGAACATAAAAGATAGTTTTCAATTTACCTGATTCTGAGAAGAATTATGTCCCTTAGTTGAACTGATGCAGTCCTTACGTGCACATAATGTATTTCCATTGAAATCAGCCCACATTCCATACAGTTCAAGTCAAGCATAGTACAACTATTCACTGAATTATTTTTACATTCTATTTTTGTTGTCACTTTAGATGACTGTCCACTGGTGAAAATATAAATTTTGGCATATATTGCTTGATCACAAACAATAATGACTGTTTTCTGGTCTAAATGTTCAGCAAAGTCCACGCTTCTGCAGAGGATAGTGTTGACTGTTGACATGTCTGTAGCACTGCCATCAATGACTGGAAGATATGTCACAGAAGCACGGCTGGCACTTCCTTCTGAACAGCTGCATTAAATCCAGTCCAGGGTGGCAAAGGAAGGTTTTCAAGTGACTGGACACATAGCTTGAGCACAAAATACAACATGTCTTGTTTTACAGTGGTCACTGAGCACAAAATACAACATGTCTTGTTTTACAGTGGTCACTTTGGCATTTTGTTGTGCAGCATCAGTAGAACCTAGTTCTGCAAACTGAGGATCTGTCCTCTTTTTAGAGAAATATACAATGTTAGTCTCGGCACACTCCAGTTTTCTTTTCCTGGATTTGTTGATGATAGAATTATGGGTAGTGGCATTTTCCACAAATGTAGCTGGCAAAGGATGTTAACCACACTGAATTGCAATCCATTCACACAGTGTTGTGTTTTGTCCATTCATAGTTTCTTCTAGGAAGTCAATGTTGTCCCAAACCAGTGTTATATATTGAGACCTGTTGATAGAAGATGGCACTGGATTTCTCATTTCAGCTTCAGTGATAGAAGTCTCCACTCTCTGAAGTGTTGTCTGTGAGGTACAATGCCCATGTCCATTCAATATGTTAACAAGTCTTCCTGATCCTGTTATGTGTCTTACCGCCGTCCCAAGCATGATCTGCTTTGGTGTGGTGTAATTCTTGTTTGCCAAGGAAATAATGCCCTATGAGATGGATAGTATCTTTTGCTTTACATGTCATGGAACATGTACATGATCCTGTTCAAATTCACAGGTGAAACCACAGATCCAGGCAATGAAGTTGAGTAATTCAGCAAGAACAATTTTTAAATGATTGTCTTCATTTCCATCATCTGAAGAAGGCCATGAAGCTATTTCTGTCTGGAGTTGTTCTCAAAACATTCCTCACAGAAAGAGCAGACATGTAAAGTTGCTTCCATTCATTTTCCAAATCATCGCTTGCAGCTTCTGCAGTAATCTTTGACTGTTTTGTCCCAGTCACAAGTCTTTGTCTTACTCACTGTTTCACAAGTCTGCTGACATTCAGCATTAGAGTCTGTTTCAGGTGTGTCCTCTGGGCCTTAAGATCCTGAGTATAGATGACATCATTGTTAGATTCATTGCTCTCTAAGTCACTGTCTTCTGATTCATCACTGTAGTCAGTTTCAGTGTCTTCTAGTTCTGTGCTCATAACAATGCTCTGCCAGCACTGGAAAAAAAAACCCACCTGTGACTTGCTTTTGAACCTTTGACCTGCAAAAACAGTGTAAGAGTATACTACCTGAAGGCATGTTATCAAACATGTGCTTTTACAATGTTTGCTCAAAGAAATATTTTCCTTTTCTTGACATGTTTGCCTAAACAGTCTGTTGAGCTTAGTGATGGCAGTTCATCCACCCTTCTGCAGCTGTGGTTCTATAACATTCATACAGAATGAATCAAAGATTTCTGCAATGGGCGTGGTGAACACGGGGTAGAAGTTGACTCGGATGAACCATCACAATCAGTTGTTTTGGCCTTCACTGTCCCCTTGGAGCTGTATGCATCAGATTCTGTACAAGGAGTTGTGATACCTGTGAGAGCAATGAAGACTAATATTAAAACTAAGACAAGAGTCTCAGGGAGAGGAAGGGAGGGAGGGAAGAGGGCAAAAGGAGAGGGAGGTGACAGGGAGAGGGAGGTGACAGGGAGAGGGAGGTGACAGGGAGAACAGGGAGGGAGAATAATAGAAAAAGGTTTTGAAATATATATATAAAATACACTGGTGAATTCTTTTTAAAAAAAATAAAAATAAAAATTAGCAACATAACTGCAGTCACCATCATCATCCCCATTACCATCATCACTTAATAAATACAATAACAAAAACCATTACAGCAACTGATAACTCTCAAAAGGCAGTAATACTGACGCCAAAGTAAAATGGGGTAAGGAAGAAAGCGGATTGAGATTAGCATACCATGGATATGGAAAAGGAATGCACTATAGTGAAGTTCCACTGAAAAAAGGTAGCCTGAGGGTGAAGGTACAAAAGAATGTAAGACTAGGAGGAGAATGGTGACTGGATGAATGAATATGAAACAAAACTGATGAAACATTGTAACCAAAAAGGATGTTAGATGAGGGGAAAAAAAATCTCAAATGTGAAAGTAGGTCTAACTTACTTTTTTTTTTAAATTCTCAAACAAGGATCTATGAACATTTTCTTTCTGCATCTGTCAGTCTCTTGAGCACACCACCCATGTAACACAAATACAATGACACCTGTCATACACTTCTCAACAAAACAAGAACAGCAGCAACACACACACACACACACACACACACACACACACACACAGGTGGCCAGCATGCGCGAAAGAGAGAAGGTCTTCAGTGTGAAAATGGGGTGAGTATGTGAACTTATTTTGCCTCCACAGCTAGACAGTCTGGTCTGTACTGAATGTCATGGAGGACATCAGCTCTCTGAAGACTGACAACGGCATCATAGAATCCTTCTGCTGAAGGGCCTCCCTGTTGGTATCGGATAAACCGATTACATGTTAATGCATATTTTATACACGGACACACACACACACACAAACCACACACACACACGCTGCTAATGTTTTAACCAATTGGGATATACAACTATACATTCAAATACCCACGCCCTTACATATGATTAAATGTGAAATTTTAATATTCACACACCCATCAAAAGTAAAAACTTACCTATGCAACATGTAAATCATACACATGACGCTAAAATTTATGCTGATTGTCCTAATGTCCGTCGCATCTTTCATTTCTAGAAAATTAAGCTACATTACCAAATTACCAAAATTTTGCTTTTCTTGATTCTGCACACTGCATAGATTTTTAAATGCAAAATTCATGCTTTGTAACATTTGTTTTTGATGATCAGTGCTTATTATTATCATCATCATCATTAGTATTACTATTTTGACATCAATTAGTGCGCATTCAGTAAAAAGTCTTAAAACTGTATTTTGGTACAGTTGTACTGGTTTGTTTTGATTTGAATATAAAGGACTAACCTGTATTAATAAAGCAACAAGCAAAAAACAATATCTTTGTCAGTTGTCAGACTGGGACCCGTCAGACTAACACTCTCACAAAACTCAATGACCATGGTAGGAATGGGGAAGAGGGTGGGGAAGTGTAAATGAGAACGAATGACAGAGACACACTACCTCACTCCTTCAGTTTTTCACACACACGCACACATACATACACGCACAAAACAAGTGGCTTGGGATGTTTTTAGAAACAACCAGAACATCCCTTATTTGCGGGTTAATGCTCGAAATAGCCATGTTCTCAGCTTTGATCAGGTTGAAGGCATTGAACACCTGCAGGTTCGTGATATGTATCACTACAGAAACTTTGTTTCAGTATTTTATAGACTGAAACTTGACGCATTCAGAACGAAATATAGTGCAGGAACAAAATGCATATGTGGTAAGGCAAACGTGTCGAGAGCCCACGTATTATTTGATTGTGTGACTCTTAAGGCATACTTACCATGTTTATTAGGCATGACAGTGACTGATGTTTTTTCTGATATTGATTTTGCTTTCAAAGTTACCTTTTGTTTAATATGTAGTCCTGTTAGATATTTGCTATAATGTTATAAGTAGTAAATATTCCATATTTTGCGTGCACTTTGTCAGGGTTCACTGACATTGCTACTTGAGCCCGTACATGTATGTTACAGATAGATCTAGTGGAGGCGACTCATGTTTGAACTTGTGCATGTGCGGACTGATCATGTTCCATGTCGGTGTATCTTGCGTGGTTCGCATCAGAGTCAATATTTCCTCTATATGTGCTAGGGTGAGCCGGCGAACATTTCCGCTCACGTCGCATGCGTGTGTGTGCGTCGGTGGATATCTGTGTGACAGCACAGCTTGGGAGAGGGTAGGGAGGTATCTTGAATTTTTTAGTGTTTTCCGTGGAAGTGGGGAAATTGGGTCATCCTCACTGTGAGTTGCCCAATCATAGTTAACCTTACGTTGAATTATCCAATCACAGCCAAGTTGACTGTAAAGCAGGCTGGGGGTTAGGTGAACTGTCGCTCAGTGTTTTTTTGCAGCTGTTTTTTTTCAGAGTGGAAGTCTCTGACGTGTGTGTCGATTCTATGTTGGAAGTCCTGGTGAATCCTTTTAGGAACCTTGTGTTCAGGGTTCGGGCTTAAGGATTAGTGGAGCTGCCTTGAGTCTGGAGGGGACTGATTCTGTGTTTCTGTGTAATTGTATTCTTCTCGCTGTTGGAGGTACAGTAGAAGGACTCGTTACTGTAATTTGTGAAGACGTGGTTGCTGCATTTGTGTTGAACTGTAACTGGTGTTCCCGAGACCCTGATGGGGTGAAGACTTGGTTGCTGCGTTCTTGTTGAACTGTAACCGGTGTTCCCGAGACCCTGGTGGGATGAAAACTTGGTTGCTGCGTTCTTGTTGAACTGTAACCTGTGTACCTGAAACCTTGGTGGGTGAAGACTTGGTTGCTGTGGTTGGGTGCTGTAGACGTGCTGGTCTGGGGATGGCCTTGGTGGCGCTGGACAACCCATCTCGGAGTTGGGCCGGACACGTGTTGGTTCAAGATATCTCCCTGTAATCCTGCCTTAGCTGGTCCCTGTAATCCTGCCTTAGCTGGTGCCTGTAATCCTGCCTTAGCTGGTGACGGGATCCCTGTGCGAGGAGTGACAGAGCGTGGGCTACTCTTCCTGTTGCTGTGACAGTCCGAGTGGTACATGTGAATGTTGACGACAAACAGGGCTGTTTTGAGGTAACAGCATTGAACATTATTTCCAGGATCAAGGAAATGAGCCATCGTTCATCGGTCGTGGAGTGGACTACCCAGTGTGTGAAAGACACTAGCAGAAATCCTTAGTGACTTTAAATTTATTTAGTAATATTATCATTGCATAGCTGGTTTAGTTGTTGGCTAATTAGTCATTACTTGTGTGTGTCGCAGGCTGCACAGGTTTTCAAGACAAATTGTCTTTTGTGTGGTGGCAAGAAACATTTATATCAACAATTTTTACATTTTGGACAACTTGGTTGGGCCATTCTCTGCGAGTATTTTATAGCAACCCAGTTAGGCTTACTGGATTATTAATTGGTCATGCGTGATTTAAGTGCCCAGTTGTTGGAATGTGACCCGGTTTAATTAATCTTGAAAGTGTGTGAGCATTACAGAATTGTTGTAGTTTTGTGCATTCTATATCAGTGATTGGTCTGTCACTGTGTTACAAAATTGTAGTTCTGGGCATTCTATATTGGTGTTTGGTCTGTCATTGTGTCGGAATTCATTCCCTGGTTGCTGGCTTGTGTATGAGCCAGTAAGTGAATTTGTTGAGCAAGTCTCGGATTCACAGTGTCCCGTTGGGCCAATAGCCAAGGTGTTATCTGTCGTATGGGTTGTATTGCATGGTAGCGATGCATCGCACCAGGCTGGGCACATTGGGATTTGACCCGAATTAAGGTTAGTCGTTAATTAATTTCATGACCTTGTGTTAGTTTGGTTGTGCAGGGGGTGTATGTGACTAGAAATCTGTGTGTGAATTGTGTTAAGTGGTTGAATGTTTGAGCTTGAGAGAAAGTGATTGTGTGGGCATATAGTGTATATTCAGTGTTATGGACCCCGGTGTCGTGGTTTGAATGAAATTATACATGTGTGAACTGTTCATCTGTTTCTGGACTGCTTATTTGAGTTGGGGCGTTAGGTATTGTAGGTCTGTAAGTCTGTCTGTCCCTCTCTAGTTAGTTCAGGTCTTAGCGAGCCTGACACACTTCCACAAACCTATGCATCACACACATTCCCCCCCTCTCTCTCTCTCGTCTAATATCACACAATTTTGTGAAAAGACGTAAAAATGAAAGTACTACTACTACTACATACACGCACACACACACACACACACACACACACACACACACACACACACACACACACGTCATGTCATGGAGATAATAAAGTGTTCTTGACTTGAAATGAAATGGGATGCCAGAGGGGGTGGTGGTACAGAATGGTTGGGGTAGCTTAGAATTGTAAGCGGTTTGTGAAACTGGGTATCAAGGACCACCTCTCTCTCTCTCTCTCTCTCTCTCTGTGATAAATTTGTCAGTTTGCATCAGCAACACCCCCTTGTTTACTGAAGTTCTGTCTGATGTCAGGACGATATTTGTTTGC
The DNA here is from genome assembly GCA_018398815.1 of Conus ventricosus. Classification (NCBI taxonomy): domain Eukaryota; kingdom Metazoa; phylum Mollusca; class Gastropoda; order Neogastropoda; family Conidae; genus Conus; species Conus ventricosus. Next base: position 35,863,649 of record CM031628.1, read on the forward strand.
TCATGACATGTTTGTCATTCACTATGTGATGCGTGACACCACATCAAAATTTATTTACTGTCATAACAAAAATGCTTTAAATACTTACTTAGCAAAGTTTATCTGGACACCATGTTCCTGTGGCTGTGCTGCGCTTCCATTTGTTCTTCTTGCATAAAATGCAGATGGGTGGCAAAACATTGGAACTTGTTCCTCTTCCATTTTTCTGTCGTTGTGGGCTCACTTTCTTTCTTGGTGAAACTGTACCAGTAGCTTTGCCCTTTTGAAAACGCACCTGCGCTTGTTCCATTCCGCGTTTGCCATTGAACCGCATATAACACTGCCGTGCATTTTCTGGCTTCGAGTCGAAATCAGAAGCTTTTGAGCGATCACCTGTTCTTCATCTAAGACCGTCCACTGGTGACAGGATCGTATAGTTGTAATCCATTGAATGTCAGAAAATTGTTCTAAATAGGTAAAAATTTCACATTCGCAACAATGAACAAGCCAGTCGTCTGCTGTTAAGGGAAATAACTCGCGATGAAAACAGCCGGTGAAAAGACGTTTTCGGCTTCATTAATTCGCCAACTTTTTTGCATTCCACTGATTAATTTAGATAGGTTCGGTGGTTCTAGACTATAAAATTTTAATCTTATGTTATCCAAGTACCTTTTGCAAAAAAAAAAAAAATTCGATGCGGTTTTCTAGCCGACGAACTTGAACGATAGCTCGATGTGGCCCTGGACTATAAGCAGTAAAGTTGCTTTGATGGAAACTCGCTTTGAAAATGTGCTCCAATGATAATAATAATAATAACAGTAGTAATAATAATAATGATGAAAATAAACAAATAAATAAATGTGAAAAAAGTTCTTCGGAACATTAAAAGGATTATGGACATCAATAAATGAATTAAAAAAATGTTTTAAAAAAAAAGTTCTTCAGAACATTACAAAGGATTATGGATATCAGTGAAAAATTTTTAATAATGTATAGTGACCTCAAAGATACTCTTCCTTATATGAAATCTTTCACCGATTATAGAGTCACATTGACATTGTGTGGAATTCCCTTCTCTTAATTCTTTGAATCACATCCCATTGTTTCATTGTTAGCGGGTTTAGGTGGCGATAAAAGTTCTCTGGGCAGTTTGGGTGTGGGAGGTGGTCGGCCGTCTCTTTCTGTGTTTCTGTGCTAGCTAGCGTGTTCTGTCGTTACTATTCCTTGTTTTGTTTTCCGCCGTGTGTTAATTCTGTTAGGTAAGTTAAATGTGTACATGCTTGATTTAGTTTCGATGTTGTAAATTGTTTTATCTCGCCTGGAGTCTTTTTGTTGTGAATCTGTGTTTTTCTTCTCCTCAAGTATGATAACACGTTGTACCTTCGATGCCTTGGTGGCTTATTGTGACCCATTTCATGAAAAAAAAAAAAGTGAACACGCTTTGAAGATGTAACTAAGGGGCAGTGAGTAGATGTACCATAGCACATGTCTTAGTGACAGCGCTGAGGGGATATCCTTTAGAGGGAGAAACATTAAGGGCAAAAAAGTTTTATGTTTTATTATTTCTCTAATCATAAACATCCCCATCAAACCTAGCATGCCAAATCATGTTTCATTTCACAAGCTTTGTGTAAGTGACTCCCCCCCCCCCCCTACTCAAGGCAAAAAATAAATAAATAAAAAGGGGAGGGGAGGGGGGCGTTAAAAAGAAAACCTATCTGCTGCTCATGCAGATTTTTTTTTTGTTTTTTTTTAGGTAGGTATGCCTTAAGTTAGTTTG
>CM031628.1:35870407-35892907 GCA_018398815.1 Conus ventricosus
TGTGTGTGTGTGTGTGCGCGCGTGCGTGCGTGTGCCACATCGGTCGTGTTGTTTCCCACAAACCCCTTGAGGTAGCTAACGACATCGATACTAACAATCCTTAAACTTGCTCACACCAACAAGCTTCACTTTTCGGGAAGGAAAAAAAAATCAAAACAAAACGCTAGCTGCTATTATCGATAACAACAATATCCTGTTGCGGTATTTCTTTTCTTCTTTTTTTTTCTTCATGTCAACACGCCTGCTTGGTAGCCGTTCCCAAACGTGTCTTGAACTGAACAGAACACAATAGAATTATGGCATATGTAAAGAACAGATTTAGAATCGGCAAACATGCACACACAGACAAAAAATCGTCCACAAGAATTATATGCTGCTGCCGAATGAACACAACGGGGACTTGAATAGTTTACGTTGGTTTTCCACGAGTCCATTGATGTCTACAATCGTTCAGCGATGCCGAGGGGGAGGGGGGGGGGGGGAACTTTATATTATTTCTTTACGTCAGTGATATAGTTGTGTCCGTAGAACCAATATGTCCATGAACTGCGAAATCCTAGCGGGCACGTCGTCAAAACGAATGTAAACTGTCAACATTTTGCCGACTCGTGCTAGGGGCATTTTTCACAGCGGTACAGTTATCATCGGTGCACTTCGCGGTATGATTGGACTCGTACAGGTTGGCAGAGTTTCTGTAACCGTTGTAGAAATTGATGATCGCGGACTGTTCCAAACGAAATTCGGCGATATTTTTGCACATTGAATCCACGCTTTTTCGGAGAACAGGTGATATGGATTTGCCGAACTGTTCCGACATGTCGGTGTTGGAAACCATTAGTGTGTGTGTGTGTGCTTTTCGCGCGATGCTTTACTTTCTCGTTCAATTCCGATACATTTTGTGTGTTGTGGGGGGGGGGGGGGGGGGGGGGGTGAGGGGTGTGTGTGTGTGTGTGGTGGTGGGGGGGGGGGGGGGGTAGGGTAGATGTATGTGTGTGTGCGACAACCGATTCTCTCCTTCCCTGTAATGTTTTTGTCAAAGAAATCGCTAAACTTTCCACCGTCTGATTTTGTAATCCATGAATACCCCACAATTATCAAAACGGTAAGAAAGAAATCCGAATTATGCATTACGCTGAAAAACCGAGTTCGTTGTGTACAAACTACACTCAGAAAAAAAAAGCAGTTATGGTGAAGTATAATAATAATAAAAAAATTTCCGCAATTACTCTGTAAGCCGTTTGCAAGCTTTACTTTAACAAAACATAGTAAACTACGTGTTGCTCTGTTTCAGTTCCAATAAATGTTCTTGTAAAAACATGGTGCTTATAAAGGAAACTGAGAGTAATTTTTTTTTTGTGGTTCAGTAAACGACGTTGTTTGGCTCAAATTGCAAAAACACGTGACTAAAATTGTATACTGAATATCAAAAACGTAATGATCAAATGTTCTCGTAAAATTACAGCTTGTGTAAAATCTTGGAAGACGTTCAGGGAACAAATATAAAGGGACATCATTTCTTTGATTTTTTTTCAACACCCTTGTTTTCCTCAAGTCAAGTGAAATCGTTCAACATACAGCCAAAAATTTACTACACTGCAAAAACCCATGTATGGCAATACTTCAAAGAAAAATCATCGATAATTGCTATTGTTTAATCAACCACACTGATTACGTATGTACATGTATAGCCAGCACACGCCCACACGTGAACATAATCTCTCTCACACACGCATAGACACACACAGTCTTTCTCAATTTCCGTATTTCTTGATCACCTATCGAGTATAAATCGCCCCCACAGTCAGAGACGTGAATAGTCTCCCGGCTCATTCCTGCGTACGTTAACAGCAGTCTCCAGGTAGGCTGCTCAGTCTGAGGATGGTGTACACGGTGTTGTCCTAACAATGACACTCCAGTCTCCTCAGGACCCGGACAATAACTCAACGGGCAGCAAACGTGTACACTGTATTTCCCCCTCTCCTACCCCCCCCCCCCCCCCCACCTGAATCCAGGAATAATATTCCCATGGACACACACTCGCCCAACAAAAATCATCGCATCGAACTTGGCCAGATTGTTACCAAGACATTCACGCAACAAACTCATCCGCGTACATAGATTTATGCAAAACAACACCCCCCCCCCCCCCCCCCCCCCAAAAAAAAAAAAAAAAAAAAGCTACGACTACCCACCGATAAAAATGTGTGCCAGCACATACGCACGTAACGAATTCACACACGCAGACACACGAACATACCCGAGCATCCAACCCAAACACGGTCTGTTCTGCTTCATTGGTACAAGCTGACGACCGGATCCAATCCCCTAAATCCCTCCCCGCATTTCCGCCCGGCGAGTTTTTGTTCCGGGTCCCATTCTTTCCACTGGGCATCTCGACTGAAAAGCGACACCGCACCCACGCCGGTATCGCACCTGCTCCGCACGAAGTACTTGCTAATACTGGCGTGAGGGACACGCTTCACATGGCGTGTCACTATATAGGTAGACATACACTCCATACTTCATAAGTTAAATCCTTTACATTGTTTCATTCTCGTTTTGTGCCGACAGTGACGCGAACATGGCCGACCAGTTTACTGGGTCAACAGCGTGAAAAAAAAAAAGGACTTCCATGTCTCTTCTTTTTACAGTTCGGCGGATTGCGGAATTAACGATGGCGACTATGACGATGAGTCCACGTACAGACCCAACAGTGACTATGACAATGAATCTGCACATAACTGATAGTGACGATGAATCCACACGCAGACCAGATGGGATATTTACATAACAGGGACCACTTGCACACACACCTTTTATCTTTCTTTTCTTGAGCAAATGAGAAAAAGGGTTGTCGCACTCTTCCTGGCACTCTCATTCCCACCTTACTTTCTTCCTGAAAAAAAAAAAAGGGGGGGGGGGGGGGGGGGGGGGGAGGCAGGCAAACTGTACAAAGCATTTTTGACGGCATCTGGTCACGCAGCCAACATACCCTGGCAATTTTCTTCACGGTCCTCTAAACACATGAAGACGAAAAACGATTTAGTTGTATGGCCTCACCATGAATTTTGAATTCTATAGCGTGAACTTTGTAAAGCGTCACACAGATATAGGCAAGTATCTATGGCTTCTACCAGCCGCCGTGGCGAAGTGGTTAGCGTCGCGGACTCCCGGCTGGGAGGTCGTGGGTTCGAATCCCATCAGTCATGTGGGTTTTCTCTGCCCCACCCAGAGTTGAGTTTGCTGCGGACTCAGTTGGGAAGACTGGGACCACAGTCGAGTTTCATCCACTTAATGGATGCGTTTCTGAGAGTGTTGCTCAAATTTCCTGACCAACACTGCAGGTGCCTGTATCTCTCGGGCCTGGTTGACGCCAGGATATATTATGAAAGGAAGCGTAGAGTACAGCCCTGTCATGTAGTCTCAGACCGAAATGAAAATCCGTAGCATCATCTTAATCATCCTCATTCCCATTGATCAGCATTAAAAAAAAAAGTCTCAAATTCTGTGGCCCTTCATGCCCTGCTCTCATGGTGACCTCAGTTTCGATGTCCTCTCCACGTCTGTGGTCTTGGTTTGGTTCCGTCGGGGTCACCGGTATCGGCGAGTCCATGGGGCTGTCGTTGGACGGACGTGGTGGCGCCCTCCGGAGGGAGAGCTCACTCACGCCGGCTCCGCGACTAAGCAATTATTGTCGTCAGTAGGGGGCTTAGTAGGTGGTGTCCTGCGTATGTTAGATCAGAACAGGCGCCACTGAACACCACCGAAGTGACTCGGCAGCAGTGCAGTGTCTCCTCCGGTGGGTTGCCTCATGACTTGACATTGACTGCTCCCTGTGGATTGCCGGGGCTGCGGCGGGGCCGACCGGGCTGTGGCTGTGGACGGGGTATCGGAATGAGCGGCGTGGGTGCACTGCCTCTGAGGTAGCGCAGAGGTTGGGACAGCAAAAAAAAAAAAAAAAAAAAAAAAAATTCTATGGCTTCCTCCGTTAGTATGACAAGATTAAGATGTTTATCGATAGCTTCCAGTTTTTTTTTCCTGCTGGTTTCCCATGGATATAGATGTGTATGGATTTTGTAATGCTTATGTGAAATAGCGAGACGCATGGTCCATGACTTTAGCCGCTGTCACGTAGACAAAGACATGAGATTCCGTGAAACCTATACAAATCGCGTGTTGTGACTTTTGGATTCCTTTAGGCCTACGCCACAAGGAAATAAATGTGTGAACCGTGACTTTTGGGGTTCAGTGGAGTCTCTTGTGTTGCTTAAAGACGTGTATCATGAATTTTGGATTTCTCTCGGCCAAGGTCGCATGATTAAAATTATATTTGATAATTCCCTTAAATCTGCGTTGAATACATTGACGTATGTCCACTATGAATTTCGGAATCGGCCAAACCAAAGTCACACGGAGAAAGACTACTTATTTTCACCTGTAAGGTTAGTGGGTGTTTGTTTTTTTCCTTGTAATCGTACGCTTCACTTTACCACGCTATCCGATACCCCTTCTGACAATGAGTACTAAACTACAAATCTGCGAACACGCGCTCCGTGACAAAATCTTCCCCAGATTTATACATCCCCCCATCCCTCAAAGCGCATCCGTTCCAAAAGAGCTGGCACTTAAAAAAATAATAAGCTGGAAACATTTGACACGAAACGCCGTGACAGTATCTCGCAAGTTCACATCGACAACCCTACTTTCCCGAAATCTTCACTTTCATACAAGCTGGTAATTTTCGTTTCAACATCTTACCACCTCGACCCAGGCCTTTCTGTAGCAAAATTTTACAACCTCACCCTGACCCAACCGATCCGCAAACTTCAACGTAGCCACAGTACATCATTCCGTCTTTCTGACTATTAATCTTTTACCGCACGCACGCACACACCCCCACACCCTGAGTCTGCAATGTTCCCACCTGCTCGCGTACCTATATTTCTACTGAACCCTATGAAGTACCCTGCGTTCCCTCCTCTGGCCCGACGTATCCTCCATCCTTCTACATGCATTTTTGTCGTCTACAAACCACACTATTATTATCACATTTTTCCTTTTTTCTCAAAACCGCCTTCCACTCGTATGAGAAAAATCCTGTACAGCTTCTGGTTTTGACCAAAACGACATGTCCCCTCATTACACTCACTCACCACACACACAACACATACACACTCACATACACACTCGATTGGTTATCAACGATCACAGACTTTCAATGTACTCGTTAAACGTTCTACTTCATGCACGCACACACTGGTCAATCTTATCATACACATTATCTTCCTCTCTACATTGATCAATTATCTTCCTCTCTACACACTGATCAATCTTATACGTTTCCCCCTCTCTAAACGTTTATTCCCGATGACTCCTACATCGATTTCCTCGACAGCATTCTTTTCCACACTGACCTGACCTATCGGGGTGCACCCGCAGACCTGTCACCGACAGACCCACAACAACAAAAAAAAAGCGCCTACACTAATTTAAGACGACGTTCTCCAGAATAAGCTGCCTAATTCTCACCAGTTTTCAACTTCATCTCGGAGTCCTAACCCCCCTGGCACTCCACGCGAAGAACTTTCTCACGCCTCGCCATGTTGTGGTGGTCACCCCAGTAGAGTTCGTAGGAAAGCAGAACGCGCATCGATTGGTCACGAGACCCGGAAGTCGTTCCTCACTTCGGCGGTTAACTTCATGTTCAATGTGCGTCGTGGCGTTCCGACTTGGATCATTTCAGAAAATAGCTCGAAGTTGCAGGAAAAAATCGCGCCGAGCTTGAAAACGCCGACGAATACTCTTTGGAACCAGGTCGACCGCATGGGATGGACTACAGAGCACGCGACCTTCACCTTTGCTGCGATTGATCACCTTCGCCGAGGGAGTGTCTCGCCTGAAAGCCTGATCATGTTCAACTTCCTGAACTTGGAGAGTATGTCAGTCTGGCGTTCCGTTTACCAAAGCGGTCACACTTGTCTAGTGTCGAAAAGGGAGCGCTAAACCAAACTTGCAGGATTGGTAACATGCTTTAGCCGTTAACTCCTGTCAAAGGAGTCGAATTTTCACAGAGAAATCGCATTTGATTTTAACTTTTAAAAAAACTTACGGCGCTCGATGAATTTTCCACCTGGGAAGTGCAGGTGTGCGACAGCATTTGACCACGCGACGGTCGTTTTTGTCCTGGAACGATTCTCCAGGTTTGCTATCTGCAACTTGCGCAGACCGCTAAGATGGAAGGAATTGACGGCTCTAGAGGAGTACCGAGCTGAGACTGCAGAACATTTTTTTTCTTTTTTTTAAACTGCAATGCCAGAGTCCTAAAGAAGCTACATCTGGTAGATCTACATCCATATTCATCGTAAGAGACGATAATATGACACTGAGGGAAAGAAGCTCCACGAGTACTAAAGGCTTTCCGTCAATATATATATATATCTTCTTCTGTTACCTTACGGGAGGTTAAGTGTAGGCGCAGCCATGAAACACATTTCTTAAGATGATCCGACAAGCCCCCTCTTAATGCCATCACCACCCCTTCCACGCGCAAACTTCTTCAGCAATATGGATGTCTTCTTCAGCAATATCATGTATGGATGTCCCCTTCACACATTCCTCCAGTCAAACGCTCGGCCCCGCACCTTTCAATCTACTCGCACACTTTCAACCTTTGTTACAGTTTGATAGGGTCTACCCTTCAACGCCAATTCTCATTTTGCTGCATCCGATTTTCACTTCACCAGCCATTTCATCTGAAACGGTGACCCCACTTCAACCGTGCAAACGTCTACAGTTCATCCACCGTTTACCCATACGAACACTGACTTTGCCCTCAGTGTATCCATAATATAAGAACCGAATTTACGCATGGATATGAACAGACTTTGCCCTCAATTTACCCTGACAAGTCCTGAACTTACCCATGGATACCAGCAGCGACTTCACACTCACTTTACCCATACAAACGATGACTTCACTCCCAATTTACCCTTACAGACATTGATTTCATCTACAGGTGCCCATGCAAAAACTTTTCATCAAGTTAACCATGATGGCTCTTAATTTTCTTACACAGGATTGTGGTCGTCACTCGATTCTCCCTCCTTAACCCCAGCGACACAATTTTCCAAAACCCTGTCCACTTTATCTCGCTCCCTTTCAGAGTGCCACTCAAAACAGCTCACTTTTTGCCACCCGTTCCTTTCATCGACAGTCACAAACGAGTCACGCTTTCATCCCCCACAAATGGCACACAGTTCATACAGACCACAACAAAATAATGGCGATGAAGAAAACAAACGGGTTTCGTCAGCACCAGCATTTGGATATTGCCCGTTCTCGTACAGGGGGGAGTTCAACAGTAAGAAATGACCCTTGGTTCATAGCACTTGAGAAAGTACAACAAAACACGGTTTGTATCCCTGTTTTATGAAGATGTCCACTGAACGCAGCACGAAACATCACGCTGAGTATTCAACACTACAGGACTGTCACACACAGACTGCAGTGAATCACCAGAGTGCTCCCCCCCCAAAAAAAAAAAAAAAAAAAAAAAAAAAAATCCAAATCCGGCCCCACCACCTCCATGGCACATCCTTCCACCCCGAAACACGAGTGGACAGTGGTCACAGCCGCCCTGCTTGCTGCCCAAGGTCCCTGACCATCCAGAAGATGGGCAGCGGCGCAGGGAACTCGTGGGGGGGGGGGGGGGGGTGCAAGTTGAACACAGCATCTGAAGAGGTCGGCAGGCCAGCAAGTCCAGGTTCCAGTGTGAAAGGAAAGAGGTAGATCAGCTGAGTGGTTTCACCGTCTCTGGACCGACAACAGTTTCTCCGTAGCTGGCGGGGCGGGCCACAAGGCGCAGTCCCCATCGTCTGTACAACTGAGGCACAAGGTCGCATCACCTGGCGCGCAAGTCCCATACCCACGAACCCACCCCGAACGGGGGGGGGTTCGTAATCTCTCATGGTGCGTATCTAGTTCATCGCGGATATTGACAATTTCCCACTTATGGCAGTTTTCACATATAAGCGCACAAATATATCGATAAAATAATGAAACGATGATCGTATATTATGATAGTTTGGAGGTGGGGTTTTGTTTTTGTTATGTTTGCGGTTGTTTTTTTTTAAACCACAATGTTAAAACTCCGTCTCCCCCAAAATAAAAGGATGTATATTTTGATGCCTCCCATTTGTGATAAACGACCGAGTGAAACAGAGAGGGAAAGATTACTGTCGGTGTTACCACTGAAATGATTCAGCCTTTGACAGGAACAATACGAAATCAGTCGATGCCATTTTTTTGAAGGTAACTGACGTAAGTCCTGGGGAAGAAGTGGGTCTCCTTGTCAACAGACACAGGCTACTGGTCACTTATTTTTGCTTATAATAATAGACCCTCATCTGCATGCAAATAAATATCTACGTATACAACACGGGCCGCCGTAACAGCCACCCTCGGACCTGCCTTTAAAACCAACATCCCTGATGGCAGACGCACGAAAATGATGGCACCACACTGCCAGCCAGTTGTCTGCTCGTGGCGAGAGCACCTGCTACCTCATCGGCAACTCGTCACCGTGAATCTCCTAACCATCGGCAGCAACACGCCGCTAATGCTTGAAGAGAGTGCCTCCAGTTCATCACCGATTCGCCACGATGCTGACGAAGAGATTTCCGACCAACACCGCTGGGCCGATGGCAACACGTCAGAGCGAGCACCTTGACGGGACAGGTGCGAGGTCTGTCACACGGGGGACACGGCCACTGAGGCCAGCAGCCTGTCCGAGGCTGTCCTGCCTGTCACTGTCACCGAGGGGACGTCGGCGCTGGCCGCGCTGTCGCTATGAGCACTGTTGTCGGACCCGTTGGACAGCGACCCCGCCGGCGACTTGCCGCCCGTGTTGGCCTCCACCGTGCCCTCTGAAACAGTAAGGCAACTGTCAGGGAATCTCGTTGCCTCTGAAACAACAAGGCAATCGCCAGAGGGAAAAATCCTGTAATCTCTAAAACAACAAGGCAATCGTCGAGGGGAAAAAATCATGTAATCTCTGAAACAACAATGCAATCGTCAAGGGGAAAAAATCATGTAATCTCTGAAACAACAAGGCAATCGTCAAGGGGAAAAAATCATGTAATCTCTGAAACAACAAAGCAAAAAATGTTGTGTCCTCTGAAACAAGGCAATCTTAAGAAAAAATCTTGTGTCCTCTGCAACAACAAGGCAAATTGTCAACAAAATTCGTGTCCTCTGAAGCAATCGGCAACAAAAATCTTGTGTCCTCTGCAACAAGGCAATCATTAAAAAAAATTCTGAAACAAGATAATTCTTTTAAAAAAATCGTGTGACCTCTAAAACAACAAGGCAATCGTCAACAAAAATATTGTGCCCTCTGAAACCACAATGAAAGCATACAAAATGTCGAGGGCCTTCTGAAACGAAGCAACAATCAAAAAACAAATCCTGTGCCGTCTAAAACAACAAGGTGATCCTCGAGTTCACTTGGTACCATCAGAAGCGACAAGGCAAACACTGAATTCACTTGCTGCCCTCTAAAACAACTGGGCAATCTCCATGTAGGCCTTTTTGTGTCGGAGGGCAACAAATAATAAGCTCAGTGTTTTATCATGTGCCCCCTGACAAAAAAAAAAAAAAAAAATAGTGAAACAAAAAGGCCATCATTTTCATTTGGTGCCCCATCAAACAAGCCAATCACCGCACGTCTCTGATGCCCTCTGAAACAACAAAGCTAGAACCGAGTTCATATGATGTCCTCTGGAGCAACATGGCCATCTCGTAACACATTTGGTGCCTCTGAAATAACGAAACAAAATAATCTGTTCCATCTGTAACTCGGGAAGCGGAGGGATTCATGGAGTTCACTGGGTGGCCCAGCTGAAAACAACAGCAATTTGGTTACCTCTGATACAAGGCAATCATCGAGTTCACTTGGTGCCCAGCTGAAAACAGCAATTTGGTTACCTCCGATACAAGACAGTCATTGAGTTCATTTGGTGCCCAGCTTAAAACATAGCAATTTGGTTACCTCTGATACAAGGCAATCATTGAGTTCATTTGGTGCCCAGCTGAAAACATAGCAATTTGGTTACCTCTGATACAAGACAGTCATTTTCATTTGGTGCCCAGCTGAAAACATAGCAATTTGGTTACCTCTGATACAAGACAGTCATTGAGTTCATTTGGTGCCCAGCTGAAAACATAGCAATTAGGTTACCTCTGATACAAGACAGTCATTGAGTTCATTTGGTGCCCAGCTGAAAACATAGCAATTTGGTTACCTCTGATACAAGACAGTCATTGAGTTCATTTGGTGCCCAGCTGAAAACGACAGCAATTTGGTTACCTCTGATACAAGGCAATCATTGAGTTCATTTGGTGCCCAGTAATACAGCAATCTCGCCGAAGCGCTATGAAACAAAACTACCGCTGTCTTTCTACGTGATATTGAAAACGATGCAATCGTATTCCTTGGTGTCCTAAAACGAAGCGAATGTTGTGTTCTCGATGCCCGCTGAAACACAAAAGGCAATCGGAACAAAATATAAGGTCAGTCTGAACTCGGCTGTTAACACTGTATTGTATGACTGTACTGCTCTGTGCAGCTCAATGGACCGTCGTGGAATTACCGTCTTCTTTCACTGCATCGTATTGTTACATTGCGCTGTGCTTTTGTACCGTGTTGTGCAGCTCCGCTAGAACAGGCAGACTTTTTGACGCACTCATAAAACAACGACAAACAAAACGCAAAAACACCACAAACAAACAAAAAGTTTGGAACAGAAGAGCTATAATGGTGATTAGGGCCGCACAGACCTCAACCAAGGTCACGTTGGGTCATTAACCCTTACACAACCATGGAACGTAGCAGCAGGGATGGACAGGAGAGTTATTTCCCCACGCACGCACGTTTTCGTGACAGGATTTGGAAATTAAGAAAAAAAATGCCAACGTTGATCAATATTCCATGAAAATCTATCTCCATACAGACGTTTCCCAGTTCGTAAACATTAACTTCAAAGAGTTCATATTGTGTGGAAGTTTTGTAGAAATCTTACGGAATATATTCTGAATCTTCCACGTCCCCGTTTAATTCTGATTGGCACTAAAATGTTAAGGGTTTGTCGATGGGACACATTTGATCAAGTTTTGTAAAATAAAATAATTTTTTTTTTTTTAAATCGGCTAAGCAGATTCTGCCTTATTTTGGTTAAAGACAAACCAACCACCCGCAATGCCATCTCCTTAGCAGAGAGCCAAGACCACCATTCCCATCTCAAAACCACGGGTCATGGTGAATGAAGGAGAGAAGAAAAGACAGGATGAAGCGGCCCACGCACCTTCCCCGTTACTGCTCAGGTCCGTGTTGGTGGCCTGGTCTCTCACAGTGTGCTCCCGCTCTCCCTGCGCTCTCCTCCGCCGTCGCTTGTGTCTACCCGTGTGCCCCCCTGACCCCTGCGACCCGGGGCCGACCACGGGGGTAGCAACTCCGCCTCCTCCTCCCCGTGCCACGCAGGCCGCGACCCCTGGGGGCAGCTTCCACCGTACCCGTAACCCCCCTGGGGATAACTGTCCCGACTGTCCTGACCCAGGGGCGCTGAAGTTCTGCCCGACACACAGAAGTACGAAGGGGGCTCCCTGGCGCGAGGGTCGTGGGCGCCGCCTGGGGTCAGGGGCTCCAGCTCCTCCAGAGAGTCCGCCTCTTCCGCGGGCGACGCCCGCCGCCGGCGCCGTTGCGAGGAGGAGGAGGCGGAGGAGAGAAGGACGAGGCGGCGGGAGGCGGGTAGAGGTGGGGATGGTAGCCCCCTTCTCCTCCTCCCCCTCCTGTCTGGTGGTGGGGTGGACCCCCGTGACGGGGCTGGGACCCCGCACTGTGCAGGCCGTTGGGCAGATGTCCTGTAGGAAACAACACCACCACACACACACACACACACACACACACAACTGTGTTAGGGAGCGTCATGTCATGCAAAGTAGCTTGGCAAGTACTTCCCGTTTCATATGATTTACAACTGTGTGGGGGTTGCGGTGGGGTTGGTAAGACAGAAACAGTTAACTCGGTCATTGTTAAATGGCACCTGTGCACAGGTGAGCTTAATCATATTCATCTTCCTTTTAGGAAGGGGTGGGGGGGAGGAGAAGGTAAGGGAAAGGAGGAGGTTCGTGGTGGTAGGTTGAAATAAATCGATAGTCGAAGCCATACAGACCGTCTTTCCGGCTCGGCGCTGAAACAAACTTCAGTACAGACATAAATACAAGACATCTGCAAAAGTTGAGTCATCGAGTTCGGCAAAGTGCAGTGCTCTGACCCCCCCCCCCCCCCCCCCCCCTTTGCCAGCATCCTGAAACTATAATCTCTTGTGACTCGGTGCACTCCTCTGGCACTCCTGTGACTCAACATGTCCTACATCTATCCACAGACACAAATACAGAAAAAAAAGTTATGATAATTCCAATTTTTAAAAAATTCTTGAAGCAGGAGATATAAACTGAAAACAAGGAAGGTGACTTTAGCTGGTATGGCGAAACAAAATGAGTTCAAGACTCCTAGTAACGCTTCATAACATTTTGCTTTACAACTAACACATTACTAACGAAACCAAACATGAAGGCTAGTAGTGGAACAAAAACAAGTCTTTCAAATTTCAAAAGTGTGTTTGAAATAACTCCCCATGGTAACATGGACAAACGAATCTTGTGATTCGTTTGTCCACGTCGACTGGCGGAGTTGGTTCAAAATGCCTTTTACGATTTGTTGACATTTTCCCCCGCAGGCACCTCACTTTGCGAGTACCAAGGTCTTTCAGATGTCTTTCTAAAGCATCGACAGCTCGCTTAGAAGTATTGTAGACACCTACAGGATGGAAATGGAGGTGGCGGGGGGGGGGGGGGGGGGGGGGGGGGGGGGGGGGGGGGGGGACAGAGAAGGGGGGGGGGGGGCGCAGTGCGGGGGCGACAGGCGGAGGGGGGAGAGTGGTCGGTGGCTGTGGGTGCGACGGATTGGTGGAAGTTGTTGTCGCTGTTCGCGTGCCGTACCCTGGGCAGCGTGCGCGTTCATCGAACGCGTCCCGTGCCTGAACAGTTTCAGGTGTGTAGGGGACGGCGGGGGGGTGGAAGGGGTGACGGACAGAGGGAGGAAGCAAGACGAATATGGATAAAGAGGGACACAGGGCAGAAGAGAAGGGCCGGACAAAGAAGCGAGGGAGGAATTAGAGGGGCGGGAGAGGTTGGAGACAGAGAGGAGTAATGGTATGAAAGAAGGGAAACGTGGAGATACAGGGTTGAGAGAGAGAGAGAGAGAAAGGGACAAGACAGACAGGAGGAGAGACAGAAAAAGACAGCGACAGACAAGAGAGAGGAGAGAGAGAGACGCAGAGGAAACATACCCCAAAAGCGCACCACAGCCTGAAAAACCACACGAGGACCCGCATTCGGACAACGTCCATCTGGCACACACTTGCCCTTCCCAGCTAAAAGTCTTACAGCTCATCTGACTATCCGCCTCAAGCACCCCCGCCACCCCTTCACCACCCTCCCACCCCAATCCTCTCATCCACCCATCCGTGCACACACTCACGTGATAGTAGGGCTTCCCCCGGTACATCTCCGTCTGACTGGAAGCCACAAACGTCTGCTGCTGATGATGATGTCGCTCCTCCAGACCGCCCTGACTCCCTCCTCCACCTCCACCCCCGCTGTAGGCCATCCTGGGCTGGTCCGACAGGGGTTGGGGCCGTGACCGTTGGCCAGCGCCACCACCCCGTTGAGGCCGTTGAGGGGGTAGGGCCCGCCGTTTGGGGCTTGGCCCGGAGGCTGTCGCTGTAGAGGGTGCTCCGGGGGTGTGGTGGATCCCCGGGGCACTTGACGTGGTGATGACCGTCCAGGCTCTGGTCTGCTTGGGGCACACACAACAACGAACACGGGTGAGAGGTGCGAGAGGGGGGGGGGGGGGGGAGGGATGGAGTGAGTGGAGGGAAGCGGAGGAGAGGAGGACTGGTGTTCGTGGGAATTGAAATGGTTGAGAGAGGGGGGGGGGGAGGCTAAGAGGTCTTTTAGAACAGATTTAAAATAAAAAAAAAGAGCCAGCAATCGCCATTCCCCAACCCATCCAACTATAACCCACCCCCCCACACACTACACTCCCCCCCCCCCCCCCCCCTACACACACATATAGACACACAACTTCACACACACATATGCACATATATACATACGCCCCCAACACACACACACACAGCACTCCACTCACTCCGACGTTTCTGCTGCCTCTGTTTCCACCAGCACATGGCCAGGAAGACGGCCAGCAGCAGCAGCAGACCCCCCAGCACGATGCCCAGGATCACCGGCTGCTCCAGACCCTCGCTGGCCCGCCGGCTGCCAGGGGAGCCTCCGTCTCGTGGCTCTCGCTAGGGGGCAGGGCGGGCGTCGGGGGCTCCGCCGGAGCTTGGCCTTTCAGCGCTGTGGGGATATGTTGTAGTGTGTGTGTGAGAGAGAGAGAGAATTCGTTAAGATTCAAATTAAATGTATGCTAGGTGAACTGAATTTGAAAAGTTACGCATCAATTCAGAAGAGCTAATCGAATGACTGAAAACACCTCCTACACACACTCCGTCCCCCCCCCCCCCCCCCCCCCCCCCCCCACACACACACACACACACAAAACTCGGTGAATATTAGAAGATTCTTCCCTTTCTACCAATCTCTCAAGGCAAATCATACGTGTATTGAAGAAGTCTCCTATTCCCCCCCCCCCGGTCCCCCTCCGGACCGCACTCAACCCTATCATCATCCCCATCCTACTCTACTATCCCTATCCCAGCACTCCCGACCCCCCTCAACTCCCTCCTCCCTCCACTTGGCCCATACATGCAACCCCCCCCCCCCCGCCTCTTTCCCTCTACTATTCGCCCCCCCCCCCCCCCCCCCCCCCCCCCAAACTCTCGCCGCCCAGACGGGCATACCCAAGATGCACGACTTTATGTTCACGTGACGTGTCAAATTCACTGCGTTTATTTCAACATGCGTTGTTGTTTTTTTTTCTCGTTTAAGTCGGACCGAGATACAAAATCAGCAGACGATTCTCAAAATGAGTAGATCGATGTTACTGCATGCTTGTTGCCAAGGGTTCAAGGTGATCATTTCATGTCAACAGTACCCCCTCTCCCCATCCCACAAACGCGCTTACAAACGCCCCCCACAAAGGGTACAAACTGCACATAAAATATGTCCAGGTAACAAAAAAACCGAACAAACACACACACACGCACGCACAAACCAGACGCGCACACCAGAAAACACGACTGTCATTCTACCGCGATTCATTTCCATGAAACGCCCTCTGTCATGGGAAAATCACTCCGCCCACTATCCTCCCCCCCCCCCCCCCCCCAAACTCTCTTCCCCACCCTTCCCCGACACTCACGCAGCGTCCGTTTGACGACCATGTTGCTGAAGTCGGAGGCGCCGGCGGTGTTGAAGCACTGCATCTTAATGCTGTACTCCGTGTCGGCCTTCAGGTCCGTCAGCAGGTGGTTGCGGATGCCGGCGCCCACCAGCGTCTCCATCTTGAAGTCCTCCTGGGACCCGTAAGGTTTGTGGTAGATGTAGAAGCCCGTGATGGCCGACCCGTCCACCGGATGTACTGCAGGACAGCGGGACACAAAACGGGAGGGTGTAGAGATCATGGAATGAAAGATTCTTTTTTTCTTGCCGTCCTGTCCTGAGCCAACTCAGTGACAGCGCACCCACGCCGCTCATTCCCACGCCCCGTCCACACAGCCACAGCCCGGCCCGGCCCGGCCCAGCACCGGCAATCCACAGGGAACAGTCAATGTCAAGTCGCCAAGAGGCAACCCACCGGAGGAGACGCTGCACCGCTGCCGAGTCACTTCCGGTCATTGGCGCCTGTACTGATTCAACATACGCAGGACACCACCTACTAAGTGTCCCCCCCCCCCCCCCCCCCCTTTACAGACGACAATAATTGACTTAGTCGCGGAGCCGGCGCGAGTGAGAGCTCTCCCTCCGGAGGGCGCCACCTACCACGTCCGTCCAACGACAGCCCCCATGGACTCGCCGATACCGGTGACCCCGACCGAAACCAAGGCCACAGACGTGGGGAGGACATCGAAACTGAGAGGTCACCATGAGGGCAGGGCAGGAAGGGCCACAGAATTTGAGGCTTTCTTTTATGCTGATCGACGAATATGCGGATGATGAAGGTGCTGCTCCTACGGATTTTCTTTCTGGTCTGAGACTGCATGACAGGGCTGTACTCTACGCTTCCTTTCATAATATACCCTGGCGTCAACCAGGCCTGAGAGACAACGAAATATTAATTCTCGTTCATTCACGCTGCTCACAGTCCTGATGACCTCCGTGATGTACTGCACAACAGGCCACAACACAGGGGTTTAGAGCCAAAGACTTGAACTTGACTCGATCCTTTGTGTCCCCTGGGGAACATAAGGTTTCTGCATAGGCAGATTACTTCGTTCATTTATGTTCTTCAAAGCCCGGCCGATCGCCAGAAGGGGGGTAGGTGAAGGAGTGGGGGGAGAGCGGTGGCGGGGGGGGGGGGGGGGGGGGGGGGGGGGGGGGGGGGGGGGGGGGGAAGGTGGTCACAGCGTTAAAATCGTGTTTGTTAAAACAAATATGCAACAGGCATTAACGTTAAGATCAGTTTTTGTTTTTTTTAAAGCATTCTTTCGTTTCCGCCACTCAAACCCTCTTCTCAATTTCCCCCCCTTTAAAGATGAGAAGAAAAAAAACACACCAGCCACTTCCCACCCACCGCCCCGACTCTCTCCACCCCCAAAACACTCACAAAACACACACACACACACACACACACACACACACACACACAGAGACCTATCCACCAGAACCTCACCTGCCATTTGATGCCGATGGCGTAGATGTTCTGGTAGATGAAGGACTTGGCCTCCACCACCCGCGGGCCAGGGTCGGCGGACGGCTTTCGCCGTACGGGTTGATGGCCAGGTGAAAACGGCGAGAGTTGGGACTGTTCCTGTTGTCGTTGTTGGAGTAGACGGCGGCGATGCGGAACTTGTAGGTCCCTCCTGGCATGGAGAGAAAAAAAAGGGGGTGCACCATGTCATTTAGGTAGTGGACTCGTCCGTCTCACACACTCTGGAACCGTTGATAAAGTGGTTTAAAAACGGGGGGCACCGTGTCATTTAGGTAGTGGACTCGTCCGTCTCACATACTCTGGAACTGTTGATAAAGTGGTTTAAAAACAGGGGGTACCGTGTCACTTAGGTAGTGGACTCGTCCGTCTCACATACTCTGGAACTGTTGATAAAGTGGTTTAAAAAAAAAGGGGGGGGGGGGGGGGGGGGGACACCGTGTCATTTAGGTAGTGAACTCGTCCGTCTCACACACTCTGGAACCGTTGATAAAGTAAGTAAAAAAAAATTATTAAAAAAAAAAGCAAAAATTAAACGTACCATGCCAACCTATTCATTGATTCTTGTCATTCTTGGGTGTATTCGCTATCTGAAAGTAGTTATTACAGTGCTCCGATCACACTCTTGGGCTCTGGGACCAGCAAAAAAAGTTTTTTTTTTTAAATGAAAATGTTAAAGAGGAAGATGAAGAAAACAACACGCTTCCATTAAGAAAAACAAACAAAACAAAAAAACAGACACCCAGATTCTATGCAGAGGATATGCTCACGCGCAAGCGTTTACACAAGCATACACACATGCACGCGCGCGCACGCACACATACACACACACACGCGTACGTACACACGCACACACAACGTACGCATCACGCTTGTTCCACATTCACTTTTATTCCTGTCTAACGTCAAACACGGTGCAAAGACGCAAAAACTGAGAAACTCGCATCGCAAAAACCCATACATCTTCGCCGTAAAACTGACACGCCCTCGTCGTAAAAACTAGCATAAACTCGTCTAACATCACGAAAAAAAGGGGGGGCAAGAACAGCAGCAACACACACATATCCATACATACACTCGTATATGCCCACACATCCCACACACACACATGTCCACCACACACACAATCCATTGACGAACCTTCAAACGGGTCTCACACACACACGCACGCATAGCATACTGATGAGTCCGCACGCACACACTGATCAGCCTTCAAACGGGAGACTTTATCTCTCTCACACACACATATACACACCACTGACCAGCCTCAAACGGGGCGACTTTTTAACATCACCACCACCAATGCACACACACACACTAACACACACACACCACTGACCAGTCTTCAACCGGGTGACTTTTTAACACCACCACCACCAATACAGACACACACACCACCACCACAACCAACCATCCTTCAAACAGGTGACTTTTTAACACTTCCACCACAACCACCACCACAACAAAACACACACACACACACGCCCCCCCCCCACCCCCACCCCCCCACCCGCCCCACACACACACACACACACACGCAGCGAGCACCGACCAGCCTTCAGGCGGGTGACTTTATAGCGGCGGGCCTTGGGGTTGATGTCGTCGTCCACCGTCTGCCACTGGCCGTTGTTGGGGCGCACCTCGCGGTACTGCACGCGGAACAGCGAGATGAGCAGCCCGTCGTTGTCCGGCACCGTCCAGTGCACCAGCACCGACGTCTCCGACAGCCGCGACACGGTGGGGGCGGACGGGGGCACCAGCTTGACTGCAACATCGCCACCAACAACTACTACAACACACTGTTGTCCATTATCGCGACAAACGCGCGCGGGATCCACTGGCAACACCGTCCAGTCCACGACATGCGTTCATTATTTCTCATCGACGTGGTTGGGGAACGAGCCTGACTACAACATCGCCATCACTTACTTGGGGGCTGAGTGGGGTGATGGGTGTGGTTTTGGGGAGGAGGGGGGGGGGGAGGGAGTGCAACGTGAGGCAAAGAAGCTCAACGTAGCCAGAAAAATGCTTCCCTTGTCGGTGCATTACTGTCTTCTCTTACGAGGCTAAAGGTTTATTGAAGAAAACAAACAAAAAGCAAAAGTACAAAACACACACACACTCAACACACACACACACACACACTCAACACACACACACACACACACTCAACACTCGCACACACACACACACTCAACACACACAAACAGAGAGAGAAAAAAAGAGCAGGGTGCGGGGAGTAAGTTTGGTAAAGCTGAGCACGAAATGAACGGAACGAACACGTAGAGACGGAGATGCGAAGCGTTTTGATGCTTACTGGCCAGCACGGACAAACACGGCTGTGATTGCGAGAGCATCTTGATCGGCAGTTATGCAAGAGGTGTTTCCTTCTCATCATGAAAGTGTTCTACTTATCTGACTAAACTTGAATCCATTCATTCGTTACACTGGTCAAAGTGTTCATTCATCAACTGTTAGACACAAACACGAACGCACGCACGCGCGCACACACACACAAAATCCATTCATTTGTTACATTAGTCAAAGTGTTCATTCATCAACTGTTAAACAGAAGCACGCATGCACTCGCATACACACACACACACCCAAGCGCGCGCTCGCATACACACAGACTAACACATACACCTAACACACACAAACAGAACCGTGCGTGCTTTTGCATGCACACATACATACATATAGGGTTGACTGCCAGAACCCTGTATCTCATCTACATATATTAAATAATAATATTATCAATAATAATTTTATAGTCTGATTTATTTATCATGTGCAGCGGCCCATCACACAAAAACTCCCCTCCTACCTTTCGCTTTCCCTTTCTTCTTGTTCTTCCTCCTCTTGTTCTTCTTCCGTCCGTTCTTCTTCCTGGCGCGGCCGTGGCGCTGCTGGTTGTTGTTGGCCACCTCCAGGTGGAAGTTCCGCTTGTGGCCGACCCCCTCCTCGCTGTTCTCCGGCCTGACCTCCCCTGCCGCACTCTCCTCCACTGAGGTGTCCGAAGGGTTGTCTGGACACGTGAACAGGGGACAAGTTGAGATCTTGGTCAGTGCTGAACGACGGGAAAAGTTGGGGAGACAATTCGGCACAGCGCGTTCTCTCCCAAGAGGGAGGGGGAAGGATGGAGAGGGGAGGAAGAGAGAGAGAGAGAGAGAGAGAGAGAGAGAGGGGAGATTAAAAACGTACACCAAAATGGAGAGAGAGAGAGACTGAGAGAGAGGCAGACAGAGACAGACAGACACGGAGATTAAAAACCTACACCAAAGCTAAAAGGACCTCGTCTCCGTTTCTTCACATGTGAAGTCCATTTCATTTTCCGTGATCCGGCGAAAAGCGTTGTCCGACACACACACACACACACACACACACACACACACACACACACACACACACACACACACAAGCGCGCGCGCGCGCGCGCATAAAACAAGAAACGAAAAAGAAGAACGACGCTTGACATCTTTCTTAAATCCTGAATCCCCCCATTTCCGTTTAAAATCACCCCCATTTTTCAACACAAACAAGATGAAAGTGTTGTCAGTGTATGTTAGAGGTCGAAATGGAACTCGAATCTTCTCCTGCACAAGTGGAACCTGCGTCCTTCTGGCGGACTACTGTTTTTTTCCACTCGTTCCTTACCTAGAGTTCCGAGATTATCTGCTGGCGAGAACCCCCCCCCCCCCCCCCCCCCCCCCCCCCCCCCCCTTACCCACCCCCCCTTCACCCCTTAAATGTGACCTTTTCGGTCTCACGATTACGCGATGGTGTCTAAACGCAATGCCATGTGCTTGTGTGGTCATTATTTTCTCTGATGTCTTTTCACTAAAAGGGATATATCGATACCACTTGACAGACGTAAGGAGGGGGAAAGTGTGCGTGTTGAAGTGGAGGATGGATGAATTAGGGGACTGGTTGGTGCTGAACGAGTGTGTGTGTGTGTGAGAGAGAGAGAGAGGGAGAGGGAGAGAGAGAAAGAGAGAGAGAGAGAATGTGTTTCTGTGTGGCGTGCGAGTGCGATCAATCCTACATGCGCACGATCATCTATTCCACTACGAAGGATTGAAAGGATTTCACCGTGCGTGCAAGTGTACTTATTTGTGGTGGTGGTGGTTGTTGATGTTTGCGTGAACACACACGGCTTCGGCTTAACATTCGAGGGACTTGCAGAGTCAACACAGATGGACGTTGATTCCAAGGAGAAAATCTCCTCTCAAGTCACCTGCTCGTTTTCGTCTTCCCGTCCACTTCTGTGACATCCTGGCTTGTCCCGCCGCAGCCCCGGCACCGGCAATCCATTGGAGCCAGCCCCCCCACCCCCCCCCCCCCTCCCAATTCCAACTCACTGTCCAACGGATTCTCCTTCTGTAGTAGGTCTGTTCCGACATTTCCAGACTTCCCAATGTAAACATCAGGTTGACATCGCCACTCCTTTCGAATTCTTCATGTAACTTTTTAACAAAGATGGGACCCCGAAAACTGTGAAAAGGTTAGTCAAAGGCCGGTTACCTAGTGATCGCAGTCGAAGACCAGTTACGTAATGATGGCATGGGTGGTGAAATTGTAAGACGCATCGTGTCTGGATGTATTAACAAAGATGGGACCCCTGGGCAACCATAAACGGTTAAAGTCAAAAACCAGTTACCTAATCACCGCATGCGCATGGGTGGTGAAACGTTAAGAGATGCACCATGTCTAGATGTATTAACAAAGATGGGACCCCCCGGCAACCATTAAAGGTTAAAAAAGTCAAAGTGCAGTTGCCTAGTGATCGCATGGGTGGTGAAACGTTAAGAGATGCATCGTGTCTAGATGTATTAACAAAGATGGGACCCCCCGGCAACCATTAAAGGTTAAAGTCAAAGTGCAGCTACCTAATGATCGCATTGGGGGGGGGGGGGGGGGGTGAAACGTCAAGAGATGCACCGTGTCCAGGGCATGCGCAATGCATTACGGAAGGTTTGGACTCGCCCTCTACTTCCGCCACCTTAAAACCCACTGAGTCAGGCTCCAATCTACAGCTGGGTGGACAGAGAGAGGGGTTTTCAAGACGTGAAAACCAACCCTTAAGAGTGGCTCGAATTGAAGACCGTCCGCTCAGCCGCCGAACGCTCTCTAATCATCTCCCTGCAGACCCTGAAAGACGTCAGGCCCCGTGTCAAGTTCGGTTCCCATCATCTGATCTCACGTGCACAGCGTGGCTGCCTCCCCTCATCCATCTTTCTCGGGTATCAGCGAGTCCTCGGCAGATGACCGTTACGACCTGACCGATACTGGGTGGCACTGGTATCGGAGGGGCAGTCGTCACGACCTCAACGATACTGGGCCTACGTCTGTACCGGGGGGTGCAGTCGGTCGGCAGTTTGTAACACGTGTCACTGGACTCATTCGATGGATGGCTGGGGATGCGGCTGACAAGATAACTCATAATTGATAGCCCTCGTCGGGGTGACTTACCCTCTCCACATTAACACACACACACACACACACACACACACACACAGAGAGAGAGAGAGAGAGAATCAGCTGATCATAAT
>CM031628.1:35895407-35920407 GCA_018398815.1 Conus ventricosus
AGGGAGAGAGAGAGAGACACAGACACACAGACAGTACGAGACACAAACGGACAAATCTGACAGACAAAGTGGACCATATACCGAAACTGAGAAGGTCAGCAAGCCTGGCGGACTAAGTACACACACACAACACACACACACAACACAGCGCGCGCACACACACCGAGCACACACACACTCACAAACGCAACACACAACAAACACACACACGCACACGCAACAGAGGAAGTCCCATCTTCTTCACAAGCAACCGAGGAGGGAGGCCCACGCACCTTTCTGGGCGTGCCAGTGCTGGTCAGCGGCTCCGGGCGGATGACCACCAGCTGTAGTACGGCGCTGTCCTGGCCCACGCTGTTGTACAGCTCGCACACGTACAGCCCCGCGTCCTGCCCCGCACCTCCTCCAGCTGCAGCGCGTGCACCTCCCTGAAACCACCAGCAAGACAGAGCGTGGAAACTCCCTGCACGTGAAACACGGGGCTCATGAAGAACGGAGCGCGAGGCGAGTGTTCAGATAGCTGGCGAATCACGTGTTGTATGTAATCCGGTACTTACGTCTAATGTACATTATGAATAATTGAAACAGAGCTGAAAAACAAAGTTTTAAGTTTATACAATCTAGTCTGTGATTCAGGTTTGTTGTTGTTGTTGCTTTCTTTTTTCCGTTTATAATCAACTTCATCTGCGATTCAAACAAAATAATGTCTTAAATCCAGTTTATCTGCAAAACATTTTAAGGTGAAAAACCTAACCTTTCAATTAAAGTTCTCTCTCTGTCTGTCTCTCTCTCTCTCTCTGTTCGTCACTCTGTTTCTCTCTACAAACTTGCGTATGCTTTAGTCTGTCATTTTCTTTTAAAATCTCCATACCTTCAACTGAAAGATCAGTTTTCATTTTTCACAGGATATTCAGCAGACAAAACGTCACCTATATGTTAAAGGGCTAGAGGTCAACAAGATTTTCTCTTTTTTTTTCCATTTCTTTTTTGTTTTTGATTGATTGTTTGCTTCATCCTCCGTACACAGTCATTCAAAGTATGAGTGGAATCACGTCGGTCCTGAGCGGCTTTTTTTTTTTTTTACAGACAGCTGGTCCGACTTGTTTTCAGCAGTGCGAAACCTGCGTGTTCTTCTCTCTCTCTCTCTCTCTCCCTGGTCCACAACTTTCTCTGTTGATCTTCCTTAAGATCCTGCTGCTCATACATTCTCCCTACCATTTTTTCCCTTCTTTTTACAACTTTGCAAAACCCTATCTCTCAATTGAAACAAAAACTTTTACCTCTGATTCAGATGCTTGTGTTTTCTGTTCTTGTGACCGGAGATTGAAAAAGTGTATATGCACACACACACACACACACACACACAGAGAGAAACAAATCAAACGCGCAGACAGCTTAAACAATACTCCTGAAGACATATGACTGAATGACACTGCCCACGGAGAGAGCAAAACACGGTTTGCAAAGATGATGTCGAATTAAAAGGACCACTAAGGCAGAAATGACAAAACTAGATTTAACAAAAGCACATTTTAAAGGCAAAAAAGAGCTCCCTTTTTAAAGGCATTAAGAGAATAATACAATAGTGGAACGTTTCATACGGACGGAATGCCCAGGTGGGAAAACGACAGAAAATAGTGAGATCCCCATCATCCACAAGGCGAAGTTGTCTTCATCCATCTACGTGTTCGGTCGGATTTTCTTCCAGTGACAAGGGACATTACCATTACCACTGTGTTACCACTATCATCACGACAATCACCATCATACCATTATTATTTTTACTTTTATTGTTATTTTTTATTACAATTATTATCATTACTTACAGAAAATAATTATTTTCCCCTTTTTTTTATCGGAGCCACACGAGGTCATTGATAAACTTGATTTTAGATTCGTCTTTTAAATTCAAAACTTGTCCCGGTCAAGTCTCATAATGTTAAATCATATATAGCTTTGCTTTCACTGTAAGCTTTCCAGTCACTGCCTTCATGATCGGCTGAACCATAAACATTGACTTATCATGTTTACCATTATTATCATCAAAATCAATACCTCATCATCCTCGTCACCACCACACTTTCACCATTCCCTCCCCTTTCCGATCACCCCCCCCCCCCAAATCCATCCAACCAACCCCAACTAACCACAGAAAATAGTAAGGACCTCCCTCCCATACACGTGTCTCTGCAACCAACTCACCGACGTTATGGAGGCTAGCCTGCGCCGGCACCTCCCCGCCGTTGTGGAACCAACGGACGGAGGGCGGAGGGAGGGCGCCCCCTCGGCACACCAGCCGGACGCTGTCCCCTCCCGCGCCCGGACCAGGCCGTCCGGGGGGTCCCTCCTGACCTGGGGGCCCATGTGCACCTCCAGCACCACTGCCGCCTCTGGCCGCCCGGGGTCTGGCAGATGTAGGTGCCCACGTCCCGCAGCTTCACCGCTTGGATGTGCAGGTTGCCTGTGTGGTCACACACAGACACACCACACACAGACACACACACCAAGGGCACACCTTTAGTAATGAAAGGTCAGGGAGTGTGACAACTCAGGACATGTACCGCGTCATGAAGCATTCTAAACAAAGGACAAGCTGGGGTCAGGGAACAGGACAAACAAAAGACGGTCTGGGTCAGGGAGTGGGACAATAAAGGACAGACCGAGTCAGGATGCGTAGCAATAAAGGACAGACTGGGTCAGGATGCGTAGCAATAAAGGACAGACTGGGGTCAGGAGGCGTAGCAATAAAGGACAGACCGAGTCAGGATGCGTAGCGATAAAGGACAGACTGGGTCAGGATGCGTAGCGATAAAGGACAGACTGGGTCAGGATTGCGTAGCGATAAAGGACAGACCGAGTCAGGATGCGTAGCGATAAAGGACAGACTGGGTCAGGATGCGTAGCGATAAAGGACAGACTGGGTCAGGATGCGTAGCGATAAGGACAGAATGAGTCAGGATGCGTAGCAATAAAGGACAGACTGGGTCAGGATGCGTAGCGATAAAGGACAGACTGGGTCAGGATGCGTAGCGATAAAGGACAGACTGAGTCAGAAGGCCGTAGCGATAAAGGACAGACTGAGTAAGGATGCGTAGCAATAAAGGACAGACTGGGTCAAGATGCGTAGCGATAAAGGACAGACTGAGTTAGGATGCGTAGCAATAAAGGGCAGACTGAGTCAGGATGCGTAGCAATAAAGGACAGAGTGAGTCAGGATGCGTAGCAATAAAGGACAGACCGAGTCAGGATGCGTAGCAATAAAGGACAGACTGAGTCAGGATGCGTAGCAATAAAGGACAGACTGGGTCAAGATGCGTAGCGATAAAGGACAGACTGAGTTAGGATGCGTAGCAATAAAGGACAGACTGAGTCAGGATGCGTAGCAATAAAGGGCAGACTGAGTCAGGATGCGTAGCAATAAAGGACAGACTGAGTCAGGATGCGTAGCGGCAGACTGAGTCAGGATGCGTAGCAATAAAGGACAGAGTGAGTCAGGATGCGTAGCAATAAAGGACAGACTGGGTCAAGATGCGTAGCGATAAAGGACAGACTGGGTCAAGATGCGTAACGATAAAGGACAGACTGAGTTAGGATGCGTAGCAATAAAGGGCAGACTGAGTCAGGATGCGTAGCAATAAAGGACAGAGTGAGTTAGGATGCGTAGCAATAAAGGACAGACTGGGTCAGGATGCGTTAGCGATAAAGGACAGACTGGGTCAGGATGCGTAGCGATAAAGGACAGACTGAGTCAGAGAGTGAGACAACAAAGGATAAACCGAGGAAGGGAGTGTACAAAACAAGGAACAGATGCGTCAGGGAGTTGGATGGAGAACACACCCAAATCTGGATTTAGAACGAAGGACAACGTCATATGATGACTATGCATTAGCGAAATAACATTTATTTTTATTTTCAATTCAATCAACAGAATATACGAAAATGTGTAAGGTTTGCAGGCGTGTGGAGAGGGAGAAAGAGAGGGGGGGAGAGAGAGAGAGAGAGAGGGGGGGGGGGGGAGGGAGGGAGAAGGAAAGGGTAGTCGGGTATGGAGGAAAGAAGGGAAGAGGAAAGGAGAGGAGGGGAGGGAGGAGAGAGAGAGAGAGAGAGAGAGAGAGGTGGAAAGAGAAGAGGAGAGAGAGAGAGAGAGAGAGATCGAAAGAAAAGATAGATAAGCGGGACAAAACAGAGGGTGAGGAAGGTTGGAGGACTAAGGAAACGAAAAGATGAAGAAAGAGAGAGAGAGAGAAAAAAAAAAAAGACACAAAACAAAAATAAATTCACAATTACACATAACATACAGATACAGACATGTGCGCTCTCTCTCTCTCTCTCTCTCACCGAAGGGGCCCAGCGTGTGTCCGTGGGGCAGGGTGCCATAGCCCCGGGTCCAGCTGACGGAGGGGGTGCCCACCCCAGTCACCGGGCACTCCAGCACCACCGGCTCCCCCTCCCTCACCTGCAGGGTGGGGGGTGCTCCGGTCCACGATCTGCGTCTGGGCCTCCGCCACCCTGTCCGCACAGACAGACCACACTTCTTCACCTGTCACTCTTTTTTAAATTTCCAGGGTTGACTGCCAGAACCCATTTTATATTATATAATATATTATATTTTTATAATATTATATATATATATATATATATATATTTTTATATATATATATAATGCTGAACAATAAGTAGTGGGGGAAAACAAGTGCAGGCTAACCATTCTCCAGTCATTATAAAATGGACTTGGCAAAGATTTGAACTTGTAGGGGGGGGGGGGGGGGGGGATTAGATGAGGAAAATAGGGGGGAATATATTATGAATATGAGAAACCCTTCACTAGCTACCTGAGGGAACCATTGTAATTCCCTTTTTGAAGGCAGATCTACTTGTATTGCCTGCTCCCAGGCCTTTCGTCCCCTGGATCGGACTCTCAGGGGGGACCGGCTGATTGAGTCTGTGCTCTTGGGTTTAATTAGACACCCCACAGTCCGTAATTCTGTGGTGTTTTTTACCGCCAAGGGTTCAAAAAAGAATTCAACAGCATATATATATATATATATTATTATATTATATTTATATATATATAATATATA
The DNA here is from genome assembly GCA_018398815.1 of Conus ventricosus. NCBI lineage: Eukaryota > Metazoa > Mollusca > Gastropoda > Neogastropoda > Conidae > Conus > Conus ventricosus. Next base: position 35,900,486 of record CM031628.1, read on the forward strand.
TATATAGATAGATAGATAGATAGATAGATAGATAGATAGATTGATGAGATGCTGGGTTCTGGAAGTCAAAATTTTTCACCCGTCACCACACTTCAATGTCACCATGTATCACGTTTCATCCATCACCATGTACACATTTCACTGTACACATGTCGCCATGTACCTACCACTGCAGTGATACCATGGACCACAATTGACGTGCCACATGGACCTCACATTGCAGTGCCACCTGGGACCACACATTGCACGTGCCACATGGACCACACCTTAAAGCCCCACCATGCATCACACACTTCCCTCCGTCGCCTGTCGCTATGTATCTGCTAACCACATACATGTATGCATTTCACTATGATGGGAGGACACGAGAGAAAGGACAGAAGAACAGTGGGGAGAGAGAGAGAGAGAGAGAGAGGAGGGAGAGAATAGGCAAACCCCACACACACACCCCACACACACCAAAAACCACCATCAAACCCCACTTTCCTTTTTTTTTTCTCTCTCTCTCTCTCTCTCCTTCAGTCTTTTTTGTTGCTGTTCTTTAGTCGGCTGACTTGGAGGAAGGGAAGTCATTATATACCTATTTCACTGATTCCTTTGCCCCCCTTCTTGCTTACAATCCACAAAGAAAAAAAACTGTGATCTCAGAGAGAGAGAGGAGAGAGAGAAGGAGAGAGAGAGAAAAGGGGGAGAGAGAGGGGAGAGAGAGAGAGAGAAGACAGACAGAGATGCGCGTGCCCGGAACACCCACTTATATAATACACAAGCACACTCACGCCCCGCGCACGCACTCACACCCCAAAACACAGGGGAAAAAGGAGAGAGAGAGAGAGAGAGAGAGAGAGAGAGAGAGAGCAAGAGAGAGAGAGAGAGAGCGAAAAGAGTGAGCGAGAGGGGGAGGAGCGAGGGGAGAGAGAGGGGAGAGAGAGAGAGAGAGGGGAGAGAAAAGAGTGAGAGAGACAGAGACAGACAGACCGAGAGACAGACGGGGCGCTGTGCTATCTATGGCACGCTGCACGTGCAGACGAGGGGTCGGGGGAAAGTGGTGGGCAGGGAGTGGGGACGGGCATGACAGCGATGTTCACCGTGACCTGTTCCTCATCAGTCACGACCCCTGGAGGGTGGTCCGTCCCCGCCAACCCGTACCACACTGACGTCTTGGGGGATTGGGAGGAGGGGGGGGGGGGGGAGGGGGGGGGGGGGGGGGGGGGGGGGAAGGGGGGGGGGAGAGGGGGGGGGGAAAAAGAGGGGGGGAAGAAGGGGGGGTGGGGGGGGGAGGCAAGAGACAGACATGGGCCAGGGGAAAGGAGGAGGGAAAGGGTAGACCCGAGAGGAAACAGAAGAACACACACGGTGGGAAAACGAACATGTTGACGCGAATTACCCGTGCTCATCCCACATACAAAAACATACTCATTAAAACACACACCCCCACACCTCTCTCTCTCTCTCTCTCTCTCTTTTCCCCTCTCTCTCTCTCTCTCTCTCCCCCGACACACACAAAACACGCACGCAAATATTAAGCCTCTTTCTTACTTATCCAATAGTCGTAGAAACTTCAAATTTGGGGAAATTGATTCCTCTTGGATCTCGATCCCCCCCCCCCCCCCCCCCCCCCCTCTCTCTCTTCCCTCCCACAACAAATACACACGCACGGAAGCGCTTGCACACACACACACCACACATCACACGCACACACACGCACGCACGCACACACACACACAGACACACGGGGCACGCACGCACACACACACACGCACACACACACACACACACACCACACACGCACACACACACACACACACGCACACACGCACACAACACACACACACACCCTGCCGTCTCTCACCGGGCAGCACGGTCAGCCGGACGCGGTGGGTAGCTGAGCGGTTTGTGCCGCTCACGGGGTTGTGGGCCACGCAGGTGTAGTCGTCCTCGTCCTCCTCCTTTTCACCGCCGCCAGCACCACACTGCCCGACGGCAACCTCTGCACGGGGCCGCCCTGCACACAAAACACACACCCCGCATTGAAAAACATCACAAAAACCCTTTAACAAACAAGCACACAAGCAAAGCAGACAAACCCCAAAACCCAAAAATCAATACTGTGTCCACACACACGCTCAGAGCCCCCCCCCCCCCCCCCCCCCCCACAAAATGATTTATGCTCTAAACACTCGACGTCAAAGACATACACCAAAATTTAAATATCGAAGACATACACCAAATTATATCAAACACACAAGGAAACGCGCACCCTGTCGTGTAGGAAAAAAAAAAACTATGAAAAAGAAACAGTAAGTGTGCCCAGACAAAATTGCAAACTCCCAAAATTATCTCAATTTGGGAAAAGAAAAAAAAGAAAGAAAAAAGTTACGAACAAACAAACGGGTTTTTCTAAAAACACTATACAAAATAACTACCAAGTTTCCAACAAAAAAAAAACCTCCCACAAAAAAACCTGCCATGTTTTCCAAACAAAAAATGACCCCCCTATATACAACAAAAAAATAACCGCCAAAAATTAAAACAAAGGGAACCGCCATATATACAAAAACAAAATGCCCCCGCCATATATACCAAAAAAATGACCCCCCCTATATAAACACAAAATAACCGCCATATATACAACAAAATGCCCTGCCCGTCACCCCAACACAAAAAAACGGGCGTATCCCCCCAACAAAAAATTTAACTGGCATCCTCCGACGCCCCAAATCCCCAATGCAGCAAAGAAAAGGCCCCCCAAAATATCTGTTTTTTTTAACATGGTGGGGGCGGGGGAAAGGGGGGGGGGGGGGGGGGGGGGGGGGGGGGGGGGGGGGGGGGGGGGGGGGGGGGGGGGGGGCAAGGGGGAATGGGGCCGAAGGGGAAAACCCTCCATCGGGCAGAACCCATAAAGGGAAGTGGCCCGATAAATGCCCACCCTCCTCGTCCCCTTTCCCCCATCTTTCCTTTGCTCCCTTGGGCCACCACTTTTTCCCTGCACAACTACCATCTTTTTCAGTCCCCTACTACTTTTACCCGGGAAAAACTTTACTACCACCCTTTTCAGTCATTTACATTTATCCCCTTTCACTTTACTACCATCTTTCCCCTCACTACTATTTATCCCCGGGCACTTTACTACCATCGTTCAGTCACTATTTAACTTTTTTCCCCTGACTTTATTTACCATCGTTCCGGGGTCAAAACTACTTTTCCCTACCGATATAAATCGGGAAAAAACTTTATTTCCAAGGGTTAAAAAAACCTTTCCCCAACCAGAAAATTTAGGGGAACTATGGGTAATCCTTCCTGAAAAACGGTCAATTTATAATTTTTTTGGCCTCTCCAGGGCCTTTTGGGTCAGCTGGATGGGACTCATCAGGGAGAAAAACGGGCTGATTGTGTCTGTCCCCTTTGGCATAAAAGGGAGATACACCACAGTCTATAAAATTTCTGTGGTTTTTCTCACCCCCAAAGGGGTTTCAAACAAAAAAAAAAAAAAAAAAACCCAAACAGAAAAAACCAAAGAAAAGGCCAGCGAAGGGGGGGAAAATTAAAACAAAAAAAAAAGCTTTGGTAAAAAAACCAATTGCGGGAAAAAAACCTAATTTAACGGCGAGGGGATCTCCCGTTTTCCCCAGGACATTTTTTTTTTTTTTAATTTTTTGGTCTCAAATTCTTTTCCACCCAATGGAAATTTCCCACCCACGCCCTTTCTTTTTCGAAACCCCGCACACAGTCAAAAACCCGGGTTTTTGTTTTCCCCACGCCCTTTGGGCCCAAAAGGCCAATCCAAAGACCACTGCCGGGGTCCATGGCTGAGGAAAGGCACCCTTCACATAAGACATTTGAAACTGCTGCCGACCCACTTGGCGGTGTTAAAGGGGGTCCCTTTGCCCCGGGAAGCAACACCATTTTCAGGAAAACCCAAATCCCTAGTAACTCTAATTGGCGAAGGGGGCCGGGGGGGGGGGGGGGGGGGGGGGGGGGGGGGGGGAGGGGGAGAGCGAGAAAAGGGGGAGGAGGGGGGGCGGGGGAAATGGGGAAAGAAGGGAGAGGGGGATAAAACAAGAGAAATGAGAGAGAGAGAATGAAAAAACAGAGATAGCCCCACAAAACAAAACGAAAAAACCAGAGAGGGGAGAAAAGAGAGAGAGAGAGAGAGAGAAAAGGGGGGGGAAGGGAGGGAGAGGCGGGATTGAAAGGAAAATAAAAAAACGAATGAAGAAAATGGAGGGGGAAAAGGGAAAAAGGGAGGGGAAAAAGGAAAGAAGAGAAAGAAAAAAATGGGGGGGGGGGGGGGGGGGGGGCTAAATTTTTCCCCTCCCCCCCTCCCTTTCCCCCCCCCCTTTTTTCCCATTTACCCCCCCCCCCCACCCCCTTCCTTCCCCCCCCCCCCCCCCCCTCCCCCCAATTCTTTCCCAAACCCCTCCCCTCCCCCCCCAAAAAAAAAGGGGGGGAAACCCCCCCCCCCCCCAAACCCAATTAAGGGGGGGGGGGGATTAAAGGGGGGGGGCCCAAAAAAAAAAAAAAAAAAAGCACCAAACAAACGGGGGCCTTTCAACTCCCCCCCCCCCCTCCCCCCCCCCCACCCCCTCCCCCACCGTCCCCTTCCCCTCCCCAAATCCCCTGAAACAACACCCCGGGCCCAAAGGGAAAACCCTTTCATCCAAACCCCCCCCCCCTCCCCCCCCCACCTTTTCCCCCCCAAAAAAAAAAAAAAAAACCCCTTCAATTTTTCCGGGACAGCCGAGGATCCAGCCAAAGGGAGGGTAAGGCGGACTCCCCCAAAAACAAGAAAAAACGATTGCCCCCGCCCCCGGGCAAGGGGGCTCTCGGGTTGGGGAGACCCAAAAAAGGGGCCCCCGGGGGGGGACGCCGCCCGGACAGCCATGCTGAGAAGGGAGGAGGGAAAGGGGGGGCGGGGGTCCGCAGTGGGGGTGGAAGGTTGGGGGTAACTGACGAAAGGGGGAAAGGGGTTTTTTTTTTTTTCCCCCTCCCTCCCCTTTTACAAAAGGGGTGGTGTTGGGAAGGGGGTTGAGGGGGGGAAAAACTTTTTGGGGGGGGGGGGGGGTGGGGGGGGGGGGGGGGGTTTGGGCCCAAAAGCGATGCAAACGTCCCCAACGGGGAACATAAACCAGTCAAGATGGGTCGACCCCAAATACTGCGTTGTCCCCTCCCCCCCCCCCCCCCCCCCCCCCCCCCCCCCCCTAACATTCCACGCGGGGACGCTCCGCAGTTGTGGGCGTTCTGGGAGTCAAAACACACACACTTTTTCCAAAATCTGCGTGCACACACAAACACAAACATTTTTAAAGCCCCGTACGTAAGGCCCCACACACACACACAAAAACCCCACAACACAAAAACGCGCGCGCGCGCGCGCGCACGCAAAAACCCCCAAAACCCAAAGCTTTGGGCACGTGTTCAAAACTCGGACAAACGCGGGGCTTGAGAAAAAAAAACAACGAAGGAAATAAAAAAAAAACAAACCCAAAACCCCTTTAAAGAAAACCTCTCCCCCTTTCTCTAAAAACACGCCTATAAAAACCCCCCCCACCCCCGCCCCCCCCCCCCCTCTCCTTCCCCCCCGGCCCCCCCAAACCAAATTTTTCTTTTTTTCCCAAGGGAAGTTTCCCAAAAAATAATTCCCCAAATTTTTTGGGGGGATATGCAAAGAGAATGAAATACACCCCGCGCGCACACAAAACAAACAACAACAACCCCCCCAAAAAACCCCTTTTTCCATGCTTTCCCAACCCCCTTGGGGCACCCAAAGGCAACAAAGAGAGAGAGAGAGAGAGAGAAAAGAGAGAGAAGAAAAAAGAATGGGGTGGGGGTGCGTTCCCTTTTGTGTGGGGTTTCGAGAGAGAAGGAGGAGAAAAGAAGAGAGACTGTAAAGAAAATTGTTTTAATATTTTTTTTTTAGGTTTTTTTTTTAATTGTGTTTAGTATAGGAAAAAGAGGTGCATTTAATTTTTTTGCAGTGTATAACGCAAACCCCCAAAATTTTTATAAAAGTTTGATAGGCCCCATGCAGACAATTTGGGGGTAACCCCGGGGCAAAAGGTTTTTGAGGGGAGATCATGGAATTTTCGTGCATTTTTTTTTTAAAGGGTGAGCTTTTAAAAAATTTTGTGTGGCCCCCGGGCGATGTTAACCCGTTTTTTCTGTGACGACCGAGAGAGAGAGCGTGCGCTGTCTGCTGTGACAGACCGAGAGAGCGTAAGACGCTAGTAAGTCCTGGGAGAGAGAGGCCCGGGTAAGTTGAAGACTTAGTGTTGTTAAGTTATAATATTTCATTTTCTTTACAGCTTGGTTTTGTTTATGGTTTATGAATAGTATTACGATGAATATGTTTGACAAGTATATGAAAAATTATTCTTTCCATTGTTTTATAGATTCGAGATGGTTCGAGGCCGTGTGAGGAGACAAGCTGTTGTTTATATAATAAAATTGTCTTGGTTGTTGAAATGAATTGGAAAAAATATTATTTATTTCTATTTATCTCAGAATTGCCGAGGTGGAGACGGAAGGGAATGGTGGTTAGTTTTTCAGGTGGAGACGAAGCTGATAAATTTATTATTGACGTGTTAGGAACTGGGATAGTAATGGTGGTGTTCCCAGACTTTGTTTGTAGAGGTGGCATGCTCCGCTACGGGGTGAGAAGCTGGAGGAGCTCCCTGCCGTAGACGTTTGAGGCTGCACCGGGTGTGAAGATGTACAGATGGCATGCTCCGCTACGGGAGTGAGAAGCTGGAGGAGCTCCCTGCCGTAGGCGTTTGAGGCTGCACCGGTCGTGAAGACTTACAGAAGGAAGGTTCCGGCTACGTTTGGCTAGTCGTGGAGCCAGACCCAGGTTGGGGTCGGTTGACGTCGTCCCTGGTGAACTTCAGGGGAGAGAGGCGACGAGGAAGGACTTTGGAGAATCTTTCAGTGGTGCTAAGCTAAGTGAAAAACCTTTAAAACTTTCCCCATTTCTTTCTGCTCTACAACCCGGAGTTCTGAGTGTAGACATTTTCTAATAATTAATAAAGAAGGGGTGGTATTTTTACAAAGTCTAAGTGTTATATCCCTGGTAAAACGCGTATGGAGTAAGATTGTGTGTGATGTGAGATATATTATTTCTGTCGTCTGTGCTTTACAGAGAAGAGAGAGAGAGGGAGAGAGAGACACACACAGACAGAGAGAGACAGACAGACAGACACACACACACACACACACAAGATTCTGTTCATCGCCTGCCTATAATCTTAATCACTCTACCCATCATCTTTATCGTCGGGCTCTCGCTTTTATCGCCCTTTTATCGGCTTCAAGCTTCCAGGTCCCGCGGGGCCTAATGGCGGCACACGCGGGGATAAGGGCGTTAGGGGGGGGGGGGTAGGGTAGGGCGGGGTCCGCCGTCCCCCCCCCCCCCCTCCCTCCCAGACCTGACTCAGCAGGTATCGTGCATCTCACCCCACCCTTCGTTTGATGAATTGAACCATTTTCCAAACGCTGTGCCTCGTTATGGAAAACTCGTTTGTTACTTTTTATTGGTCCATATAGGGAGGAAGACGGCCCGCGTAGGGAGGGAGGGAGGGATGGGGGCAGGGAAGGAGAGAAGAGAGAGAGAGAGAGAGAGAGAGAGGGGGGTAATCTCATTAGAACATGAGAAATATAAGGCAAAGGATCTCTCTCTCTCTCTCTCTCAGAGACGGTGCTTAGGGTGAGGAGGTGGAAGGAGTGGAGAGGAGCACTTCGATGGAAAACATCTGAAGATAGAAGAGCCGCGAAGGAGAGAGAGAGAGAGAGAGAGAGAGAGAGAGAGAGAGAGAGGAGAGAGAGAGGGAGACTCTCAAAGGAACGGGAAAAATGTTAAAGACAGAGTCAGTAAGAAAGAAAAGGCAATTTGAGAGAACGAGCGCGTGAGAGAGAGAGAGAGAGAGAGAGAGAGAGAGAGAGAGAGATGGAGACAAACCTGCATATATGAACCACAGTGTCAGCAGACAGATGGACAGACCGACAGAGAATCTTAACAAAAACAGACATATATGCCGATTAAAAAAAAAAAAAAAAAAAAAAAGAAAAGAAAAGAAAAGCATAAGATGGCATGTTAAGACCCACCACAGCGCACAAACACACAAAAATCACATCCACCAATTTCATCCTGTTTCTGGTCAAGTTGCACGCCCATGTGCCGGAAACCCTCGCCGCATCCCTTCCCTGACTGCCACTGGGAGGGGGGGGGGGGGGGGGGGGGGGGGGTCGAATCCTAATTTTAACACATCATAACAGTCCTCAACGGAAAATCGACAAAACGACGGTCAGTTGCTTCAAATTCCTGCCAACACCCGGGGCTCGATACCACAGCCGACATCCACGTCAAGACATGCCACAAATCGGACAGTTCTAATCGTCAGGGGGAAAAAAAGTGAAAAGAGAAAAGAACGGAAAGAAAACTGCTATTTTACTGCCAATAAAATACAGAATTCGTCATGTTGGGAGTTTTAAGTTGCATACTGACAAACAAAAAACTACGTCAGGCTGACAGACCCCAGAGAAACAGAAGAAAGTTTAGAAATGAAGCAGTTAAAAAAAAAGAGTACTGCTTTACAAACCTATCAAAAAATGGCTCAACTGGCAAAGCAAAAACACTAACAACAACAGAAAGCCAGCCAGCGCTCTTTTCATAGTTTCCAGTCTCACTGAACTCGAGGTTACTTCCCGGCGGACTCAAGATTAACAAATTCTCTCCCTTGCCGACGCGCGGATCTTCCCTCCCCACCCCCCCCCCCCCCCCCCCCCCACCCCCTCCCCCACAAAAATTTAATTTTCATGCCTCTTATTACAAACCTCTTGTTACTTATCAACGCAAAGGGTAAAACAGGAACTTTCCAACCAGTACACTTGTCAAATATCTTTTAGCTCATAGTCTATTAAAACTAAGTAATGACGAACTGAAAATGTAATGTGACTGCCCAACACAAGCTCTTTCAGTAAACAAAATGTAATCTCTCTTAAAACAGTATCCCATGTAGCTAAGACCTGAAATTAAGTACGTTAACGTGACTGTATTCGTCAAATGGCAGCAGGACATTCGTGAGAACCCTTTTTACAACGGCTGTCTGTATGGCAAAAGCTTGGCTGTGTCTGGAGTGGCACTGTCTTCATCTGTCCGTGGGCAGGGGTGGTTGGTCTGTGGGGTGTGCTCGGCAGCTGGGGGTGTGTTTTTCGCCGGTGGGCTCTGCAGTCATGAAATACGGGCTGGTACAACCCATGGGGATGCTACTTTAAGGCTGTTATGAGCTGCATCCTGTAGTCTAATTTACCTCTGTTCAGGAGCAGTTATGTCCCTTGATATCTTAATGGAGTGTCCTGCGCGTGCCTGTACCCATCGTCAACACAGCGCAGGCCTCCAAGGGTGGTACAGGACTGCTCTAAAGGCAGGTGAAGACAGTGCTTCTCTGGGTCCTCCCCAGCACCTTCGGGTGTTTCTTTTTCTTCTTTGCCTTAACTAGGCTGACCCTGGAGAAAGGTCCAGTGACGGTGAGGAAAGACCCACTGACCACAGGGAAAGTCCTGTTGACAGTGGGAAAGACTGCAACTTTGGATTCTCTCTTGAGGGCACATAAGACCGTATAGTGAAAGCTTGGCTGTGTCTGGAGTGGCACTGTCTTCATCTGTCCGTGGGGAGGGGTGGTTGGGTCTGTGGGTGTGCTCGGCAGCTGGAGGGTGGTGTTTTTCGCCGGTGGGCTCTGCAGTCATGAAATACGGGCTGGTACACCCATGGGGATGCTACTTTAAGGCTGTTATGAGCTGCATCCTGTAGTCTAATTACCTCTGTTCAGGAGCAGTTATGTCCCTTGATATCTTAATGGAGTGTCCTGCGCGTGCCTGTACCCATCGTCAACACAGCGCAGGCCTCTCTAAAGGCAGGTGAAGACAGTGCTTCTCTGGGTCCTCCCCAGCACCTTCGGGTGTTTCTTTTTCTTCTTTGCCTTAACTAGGCTGACCCTGGAGAAAGGTCCAGTGACGGTGAGGAAAGACCCACTGACCACAGGGAAAGTCTGTTGACAGTGGGAAAGACTACAACTTTGGATTCTCTCTTGAGGGCACATAAGACCGTATGACGAAAGCTTGGCTGTGTCTGGAGTGGCACTGTCTTCATCTGTCCGTGGGCAGGGGTGGTTGGGTCTGTGGGGTGTGCTCGGCAGCTGGAGGGTGGTGTTTTTCGCCGGTGGGCTCTGCAGTCATGAAATACGGGCTGGTACACCCATGGGGATGCTACTTTAAGGCTGTTATGAGCTGCATCCTGTAGTCTAATTTACCTCTGTTCAGGAGCAGTTATGTCCCTTGATATCTTAATGGAGTGTCCTGCGCGTGCCTGTACCCATCGTCAACACAGCGCAGGCCTCCAAGGGTGGTACAGGACTGCTCTAAAGGCAGGTGAAGACAGTGCTTCTCTGGGTCCTCCCCAGCACCTTCGGGTGTTTCTTTTTCTTCTCTTCCCATGTAGCTTAAGACTTTGTAATTTAAGTACAGTTTTATGTGCTGTATTCGTCAAATGGCAGCAGGGACATTCGTGTGGAAGAAACCCGTTTTACACGGCTTGTCTCCACGTTTCAGGGCACAGCCATGTGGAATCACCTGCATTGACTTCCCCTTCAGCATTGCATGTCTTGAAGGGTTTAAATACGTCTTGAAAGGGTTAAAATACGTTTGAAAGGGTTTTAAATTACTGTTTTGAAAGGGTTAAAATTAACTTGCATCAGTACAGCTTCTAGTTTGTGTATACTGGGGAAAACATACACATGAGCTGAAAACAAGTCACAGCGCAGACCCTCCCCCCGCACGGACCCTGGTTCGTGACCCCCACCAAACTTGGCATATGACGGGGATAATTAACTGTTAGTAAATAAAAAATACTGGAGTGGACAGGAGAAGTTACTTCCCACTTTGTACAGACAATCTTGCAGAAACGACGACTCCGGATCTGCCGCTTTGAGCCCACACCCCGGATCCGCCCCCGAAACAGGTTGGTATAATGGCAACTTCCGTTTCTCACCGCCTTTGTTAAAATCGTTGATTTCGTACATAGATAAATACAAAATAAACAACCATGGTTAAAATGAACAATGTCCTACTACCTTCCTGGCAGTGATTTAAAAAGTAACGACGCCATTTCCAGAACAATAGGTAACACAACCTACGAAGGAAAAAAAAACAAACAAAAAACTGCAGAGGTCAGGAGAAGGGAGATCAAAAGAACTAAAGTGTGGAGTTAAGGCACTTGCCTACCCAGCATGCCTCAGTTCCACTCTGTGTCCTGCTGCGACAGGATTGCGCCCTCTATGAACCCTCCCCTCTGCTGTTTTCTCATCTCAAACGTCGCCCAGATTAGGTTCACTTTTATTGCGTTCTGAAACTGTCAGCAATTTGGCCGTTGAGCTGAATGGATGTCAATCGGTGCCGATAACAAACCCGTGGTAATCGGTTGCGCTTTCCTGTGTTTTTTTTTCCGGGGGGGGGGGGGGGGGGGGGGGTGGGAAGGAGGGGGTCCACGGTGGAGGGAGAGAGAGAATTCATTCAAGTTATAGTAATTACTTGCCCCCCCCCCCCCTCTCTCTTCTCTATCTCCTATTTTTTTTTCTAAAGAGGAGTGTACCTGCGGCCCATCGAATTCGCGGCTAAAAGCTTTTTTTTCCGTGGTTGCAATGAACACATTCAGCCACTTGTTTCAGCAGTCTTAGAGAGTACAGACGGAAACAATAACGAACCTCAACTGAACCGACAACACGTCAGCCACACGGGCCGATAACGAAGCGAATAAAAGAAACTGGTTGGGAAGACGCCTTTGTGTTTCACGGGGGGGACCAGCTAGCGCGCTCCCTTTCGGACGAGGATCATGGGCTGAAAAAGTCGTTTGGGCACAGAGAGGCCCCCCCCCCCCCCTCCCCCATCCTCACAACCACACCCCCATCCCCGTTTATCGGCGCTGTTCTCTGTGGATGACGTTTAGGGGTGGCTGGGCTGGGTTTTATTTTTGTTATTTATTTGTTTTTTTATTGAGTGAGGCGATTGCAGGGGGCCGTGCTGGCGCCGATAATACCCAACAGCCGCGTATTTTGATGTCGTCTTCAAATCTCAGCCCCGGTGAGGAAAAGAGAAGAAGAAGGGGAGGGGGTGGGTGGTGGCGGTGGCCGCGTGGGGGTGGGGGGGGGGGGGTAGTACGTACGGAAGAGGGAGTGGGGCGTGGGTTCTGACGGGTCGTTCCCCATTCCAGCCCTTCAGAATCAGACGGGCGTGGAGCTGACAGCTGCTCGGACGTGGCTGCTCTTATCAGAACGCCTATAGAGGCCCATTTTGTTCAATCGGGCCCCTATCTCACTATTGCATGCCTGGTAGTCTGGATTTTAGGGCGTTTGGTGTGGGTGGGTGGGGGGGGGGGGGGGTGGGGCGGGGGACCTGCTTTGCTGTGGTGTCCTGGTCGGTTTTGGTTTGGGGGCCCTGCTGGAAGCCATTCCGCTCACGTCCCCCCCCCCCCCCCCCCCCCCCCCCCCCCCCCCCCTCCCCCCACCCCACCCCCCCCCCCCCCCCCCCCCCCCCCCCCCCCCCCCGCCCCCCCCCCCCCCCCCCCCCCCCCCCCCCCGCGGCTTCGTGTCAGTCGGCGTCCCCTCCAATCGCCAAATGAGTTTTAAATTTGCGAGGTGAAAATGTCGAACGTCGCCGAGATGATTGTCTGTTGTCCGCCTCTTATTCCTACTTCCACAACCCCCTCTCCAATCAACGCTTGGAGGGTTGTGGTTGTTACACACCAGGTCCCGAGGGTGGAATCACCAGGGATCACAGACACCGGGGTTCTGTTTGTTACGAGTTTTGTTTTTATTTTCAACCCGAAGAGCCATTAAAGGCGAAAAAGAAAAAAAAGGAAGTCAGTGACGCGCAGCGATTGTACTCATACACGTCGAAAACGCAACGATCTATGAAGAGGCACGATCTCGATCAGTTCTTTAGGTGTCCTCACACAAAGCCGCTGATAGGGCGGCTTCTTTTTTGACCGTGGTCGATCAGTCACTGGACATTCAGTCACGTTTGCCATCATCTCCTTTCCTGGTTTCCGTCGAGGGTGAAATTAAGTAACCAACGAGTAAAACTGACGCATTACTGCAGAGCTGTTCTCATCGGCTTGAGAGCAATGGAAGCATGTCACACCAATACATACACGCTGACCGACAACAAACAACAACAAATACAACCCACCGTGATCTTCCATCCTTACTTATCTCCGTCTCTATAAAAGGCGCTTCAAAGACAAGAGTGCAAATGTGGGCACTGCAGGGGCGGAGGGGGGGGGGGGGGGGAAGAGTGATGTGACGGCAGCTGTGTTGAAACTGAGAGTTCTTCAACAGGCATCCTTAGCTGGCGTTTATGGCTTCGTTCCCTAGCCGGCGCAGTGAGATCGTAAACGATACCTCCCGTGACCGTGTATCGGTCGGAAGGGGGAGGGGTGGGGTTAGTAGAGAGCGACTGTCGGCTGCCACAACATGAGCATATCCATCAGGACCGTGTCACGGAGTACAGCGGCATTCTTTCAGCTGGTTTGGACCAGGTACACAATCAAGCACCTGCTGCATTCGTTCCCCCCCCCCCCCCCCAATCCACATCCTCCCACACACCTCTTCTTCGGTTACCCCCCCCCCCTCTAATCCCCCAATTCTTGTCTGATCTGGCACCGCCTGTTCTGCAGAGGGCTTCCTTTGCTTTGTTTAAAACTAGCAAAAACAACATTTTTTTTTTTCTTTAACGTGAGCCCACACCCTTCATATCAATGCTCTGAACAAACATTGACTGCCTTGTTTGTCACCCTCCCTGTTCCCCCACACCCTCTCTTTTTCGCTCCACAGAGCACAATCTTTTGATCATCGCTTGTTTCTGGGCCGGCTGTTCACATTCTGGCCAGAACATCAACTCTCGTTTGGCATGCATTCTTCCTTTCTTCCTGTGCTCTCTCGCGTCACGTCAGCGTGATCTGTAGTCCACGCTACCCACAGAGGCTACTTTAGGGTGCCATCTATCAGAACACACCAACCACACACTACACACACACGCGCGCGCGCGCGCGCACAATACGAAACACACCTGAAAGACTAGGAACTAAAACTTCGAAACAGGTCATTTAAGATCGGTCTGGACAGAAAGGTCTACACCCACCACCATTAAAGTCGCGTTGGTAAACAAAAGTGCACGTCAGGTGGAACACTCTGTTTACGAGATAATCTTGGACTCTCTGTTAAATACTCGTGCCTTTGTGTTATAACCCAAGCACTATCTCAGAAGCAGTTATATACGTGGTTGCACCACGAAGTCTCCTTTACATCTTTCGTAAGACACTAATTAAAAAAAAAAAAAAAGTTCATTTTTCCACTAAAATACTCTTTCTTCTGTACTTATCAAATACATACAGAAAACAAAAGATCTGGACCAGGTGGTAAGGTTTGATCAGAAACAAAACAGTACACATCAATATGAAAATACGGTTTGCATCTTATGCCAAATTATTAAATCCAAAATGCAATGTCGGTGTATACTGTGTGAGCAGATGGGGGGATAAAATACGCCACGGGTCCCCTTCAAATGATGAGAGAGAGAGTGAGAGTGAGAGACTGAGAGGAGAGAGAGAGAGTGACGAGAGAGTAGAGACAGGACAGAGAGAGAGAGAGAGGAGAGAGAGAGATGAGAGTGATAGAGAGGAGAGAGAGAGAGATGAATGAGAAGAGAGAGAGAGAGGAGCAGGCAGGCAGACTGTGAGAGAGATAGACAGAACAGGGACCAGATGGACAGATGGCAACACAAAGGCCATGTTGAGACTATAACAAAAACAGCACACTGAGGAGGAAGTGGAGGGGATGGGGGGGGGGGGAGGAGAGATAGACGGAGGGATCTTCATAGATGAAGGGAGGGGAAAAGGTGGGTGCCAGGGGGAAGGTGTGGTGGAGGTGGGAGTGGGATTGGGATGAGGGTTTTGCGGAAGCAGGACAGGTGTCAAGTATTCAAAGCAAGAACACACCTGTGCCGCCCGTCTCAGACGGCTAGCACGCTGGTGCGCGCACACAGCAGAGTGAGAGAGAGATGAGAGAGAGAGAGAGAGAGTGTGAGAGAGAGGTGAGAGAGAGAGGTGAGCGATGAGAAACAGTGATGAAGACAGAGAGAGGATGAGAGAGGAGGAAGGGCACGCCGGATGCAGAGAGAGAGGAGAGATGGAGGGTGAGGGAGAGAGAGGGTGGGGGGATGAAGAATGAGAAGAGGAGAGATGGGGGAGGAGAGTGGAGGGTTGGGGATGAAGAAAAGAGAGAGGGAGAGAGAGAGAGAGTGATGATGAGTGAGAGAGAGGATGAAGGACAGTGAGAGGAGAGAGGGAGGAAGGGGTGGGAGAGAGATGGAGGGAGAGAGTAGCGATGGGGAGAGAGAGGAGCGACGGAGAGAGAGAGAGAGAGAGAGAGAGAGAGATGAGAGAGAGAGAGAGAGGAGAGAGAAATGAAGCACAGAGAGAGGGTGGAAGGAGGGTTGGAAGAGAGCCAGAGAGGAGGGAGATTGTGAGCGAAGAGATAGAGAGTGAGAGAGAGAGAGGAGAGAGACGTAGATGGAGGAGAGAGAGATGGAGAGAGGACGGAGGGAGGAGGGACGGTGGGCAGAGTGGATGAGGAATGGGAGGAGGAATGTTCTCGGCGGCAAGCGAATAAACGATAGTGTGCGAAGGAAGAACTTAAAAAATAAAAAAATCCTACGAAATATATCATGCCCTTAAAAATATAAATAAATAGAGGGGGGGGGGGGGGGAATTGCATCCACTCCAGGCATGCGAAAAACAAAATTAAATATCATAACATATCTGACGGCCCCCGCCTACCAAAGTCTATCCCTCCGCCGGCTCTCCCCTCTTCACCCATCCAAACCACCCCCTCCTCTCTCTCTCATCTCTCTCTCTCTGACCCCACCTTCCTTTTCATACCCCTTTCCTCTATTATATCTATGATTTTGATGATCATAAGCTACGTTTATGATCCGTTCGTCTGCAAAATCATCACTGTGTTTGTGTGTGTGTGTGTGGGTGTGTGGGTGAGTGTGTGTGTGTGTTTGTGTGTGTGTGTGTCGTGTGTGAGAGTGGAGTGTGAGAGAGAGAGATGAGAGAGAGAGAGAGAGAGGAAGAGAGAATAAACTTTTGGGTCCCCTTCTCTCTCCTCACCCCCCTCCCCACCCCCTAGAAGGAAAAAAAAACCACAGAGACATACCTCTCTCTTTCTTCCACCTTATGACTTCTTCTCTCTCTCTCTCTGTCATCTCCCCCAACCAGCCCCACTCCTGTATCGCTGGATATCTCGGCGGACATCTCCCCACTCCGGCGATATCTCCAAACCGGGTTGTAGTTTTGGGAGGGCACACCTGGGCTGTAGAACCAGCGTTCCAATCTCTCGGAAGGGGTTTTCTGGGGACACCCCTCAGATTGATCACACACTTGTTCCTCTCTCGTCACCTCATTAGTCTCCACCACCCCCCCCCCCACCGGAGCCCCCGCCTCCGCCCCATTCACTCAACACACACACACACTCACACACACGCACTCAACACACACACCTACCGCCCTCATTCTTTCTCCAACTCCAAAGCAGCCATGAGGGAACAAATCAAAAAATGGACAAAAAATATCAAAGCGTCTTCTGTGATAACCTTGAACCTGTTTCTTTCCCCTTCTATCTCTCTCTCTCTCTCTCACTCTCTCTCCCTCCCAGCGGTTTCTCCTGTTTTGGGCGGGGGGGGGGGGGGGGGGGGGGTGTGCCAAGGCAAAAAAGTATATCTGTACATAATTAGATTAGTCGTTTCGTTTTTTGCTTTTAGTTTTACAAAGTATTTCTTTTGTTTCTACCGAAGATGAAAGCAAGTTATTATAGGAGAAAAGAAAAAATCAAGGTAGTAAGAGACCGCTTACACTTGGTTTTCAGCCTGACTGAATTTCCTCCTTCCTTTCATTTCACGAATATCATGCGCGTGCGTGCGTGCGTGCGTGCGTGTGTGTGTGTGTGTGTAGGGTGTGTGCAGTGCGTGCGTGCTGCGTGCGTGTCGGGCTTCGTGATTCGCGAATTTGCAAACTCGCTTCCCATTGTTGGAGATGCCATTCGGGGTTCACCTGCCGAGATGTTTCTCGGCTCCTCGTGCCGATCACTTCCGTGAGGGGAAGGCGAGGGAGTGGTCTTGGAGGGGTGGAGGAGAGGTCGTGTGTGTGTGTGTGTGTGGGTGTGTGTGGGTGTGGGTGTGTGTGTGTGTTGTGTGCGCGCGCCGCTCTAACATATCGTTAGGCCTCAGTCCGCGAAAACAGGCTAAATACACCAGCAGACTGGCCCCCAGTTCCCAAGTTTCGACAGTTTTATACTCTCCTTTAGCCTAACAGGGAGTATATACTGCAAAAAAACCCTCTGCCTAAGCAGGAGTACTTTACTGAAAAAACTCCAGAGCCTAAAGGGGGTTTATACTGCAAAAACTCCTCTGCCTAACAGGGTGTATATACTGTAAAAACTCCCTTAGCCTACAGGGAGTATTTACTGTTAACAAAATAATCCTTAGCCTACATGGGTGGTTAACTGTAATAACTATCAGCCTAGGCAGGGTGGTATATACTGGTAAAAACTCATAAGCCTTAGCACGGAGTATAGACTGTAAAAACTCCTTAGCATAGCCACGGAGTATATACTGTAAAAACTCCTTAGATAGCACGGAGTGTTATACTGTTAAAAACTCCATAGCTAGCACGGAGTATTATACTGTTATAAATTCTCCTTAGCCTAACTGGTGTACATACGGTATATAAAAACTCCTCAGCCTAAACATGGTGTATATACTGTAAAAATCCGTAGCCTAGCTGGAAGTAGTATATCTGTTACACTCTCCTTTGCCTATCAGGGTGCATATACTGTAAATAACTCCTTAGGCCTAACTGGAGACTACAACTGTTTCTAATACTCCCCTATTTCTCCTCTTTCAAACTCTGCCAACTTTAACGAGGCTTCTTTTTTTGGTGATGGCAGACCTAGGTATGATGCGTACTAGCTGTCTTCTGGCAAATGAGCAGCGTCGCTTGGGACTGTGCGTACAAACAGACCGTCGATTGTGTGTTGTGTGTGTGTGTGTGTGTGTGTGTGTGTTGGTAGTGCGCGCGTCGTGCGTGCGTGCGTCGCGCGCCCCGCGAGCGTGGCGCGCGCGCGTCTCGTGTGTGTCGTGTGTGTGATGTGTGTGGGTGGGTGTGTTGTTCGCTCATGCATTTATATATTCGACTCATTTATTTTGGCTATTCATTTGTTCTTGTGTCTGTCGCGATGGTCGCTAAATCTGTGTTGAATTGCCTTATGAAAGCTCTCTCTGGTGTTTCCCCACACCTTGCAGCCGGTCACCGATGTCTTCCGCGGCGCTCGAACTAGCCCTTCTCTCTCCCCTAGCACAGTCACGGATGCTGTTGTTCTGTGTATGCTCCACCCCGCGTGGTCGTCTGCAAGTCCTTCCAACAGCCTATATATATATTATATATATTTATTTTATATTATTTTATATATATACAACAAACTAATCAATTTCTAGGATAAGTACCGAGGCACCGTTCCAGAAACTTACAGAGCAGCCTTGGTGTTGCAATGGACTGCCAAGAAATATTGATCTTATAAACAAAGCTTGCTCTTATGTCTTAGTATTGATGATATAGGGGGAGATACGCTATGTTGTTGGTGTTGTTGTAGTTACCTGGCTTAAACGAATCCAGGGTTCTCCAAACAGCGAAAGTACTTGAACCTATATGGTACAATTGCATACAGCGTGGGGTTGAGAACCTTACGTGTGTGACAGTTTTTGATTACCCCGCACACATGGGCAGCCTACCCTCGACTTCGGGGGATTTTAGAGATGATATTGTTATGCTTGGTGATGTACACACTGAAGACAATCCAGCATAACTATGCAGAGCATAAACAACTTTTTGATGTAGCCTTGGTGATTCTTGCCATTGTCAATTTTGCTGACACTGCATTAAGCATAGGCAGGGAGATACGCATTCATCCCTGCACTGGCAGTTGTTTCTGCACTTAACCAACAGTATGTGCTTTGAGTGGGTGGATGGGGATAAATTAAATTAAATGCTTCTCAAATGAGGGCCTTCAGCAAGTCTTATATATTTATATATATATTTATATATTTTTTTTATATATATATAGTTATTTTTTATTTATATTTATATATATATAATTAATAGACGATTCAGGTGTCATGAATCAGCTCGCCTCCTCTCTTTCTCTCTCTCTATCCTCTCTTTCTCTCTCTCTCTCTCTATACTCTACTCTTCTCTCTCTCTCTCTCTTCTCGCACACCTCTAGTCTACGTTTTGTGCCTGTATGGGGAGGACGGACGGCAGTGGGTTCGTGTCCCGGCTGAGCTTCGCAATTTCTCTGGTTTCAGCTCTTCCACTTTCTGCCTGCCTAGTCTTAACCTGGATGTGCTTTTGAACATATAACCCCCCCCCACCCCAACCAACCCCAACCCCCCAGCGGTCCAGTCGGGTGCCTGCAGTTTTATCATCCCTTCCTTGCCCTGCAGATTCCATGCATCGCGTAACGTTGAGCTGTCGGACATTTGACGTCACATCCAATCGTTTCGGGCCGAGCCTGCAACCAACGTGACCCCTCTGACGTCACGAGCCAACCTTTCTCGACTGGCGGGGGGATGGATAGTGGACAGGCGTGGAGGAGATGGTGGGGGGTGGGGGGGAGGGGTGGGGTGGAGGGGGGTCATAGGTATGCCTTGTCATCACCGCCACTTGCCTGCATGACTGCCCTCCTTCTCCACCGTGCCCCCTCTACTCCCTCAATCATCATACCTCTTCTTGGACTTCATCTGCCTTGTGTCGTTCGGGGTTT
>CM031628.1:35927907-35939181 GCA_018398815.1 Conus ventricosus
TTTTCCCAAAGATTATAAGTTTTCTACATTCAAAATCTGGAAAAAAAAAACAGCCCCTTTCCCCTTTCGTAAAAAATTTGACCATCATGAAAATCTTATGTGATTTCTGAAATTTTTCATCGAAAGAATTTTGGGACAAATTTTTAAAATATAGGGGGGATCTCTTTTTTTGATATTTCTTTGGGAAAACGGGAATAAAAAGGGGTTTTTTTTCTGCACCCCCCGGGAATTGGTAAAAAGGGGAGGGTTTAAAAGCAATTTTGTAATTTTTGGAGTCTTTTTTTTTTATTGGAAATATAAGACTTAATATTTTTTAATGTTTGGGAATTTCTCGTCCCTTTTTTTTAGCAAATCTATTTTCAATTTTAAAGAAACTTTTTTAAAACCAAAAATTTTAATTAAAGGTTAAATCTTTAAAGAAAATTTTTGGGGGCAAGCTTTTTTTTAAACTCTTCAAGGGTAGTATTCCATTTCAGGGTTCAAATTCAACTAAAAAAAATTTTCGGGGTAAATCGCCCCCACCCTTTTTTGGTTTAAAGTCTAACGAAAATTTTTCCCGGGGGGGTCACGGAGGGCCCCAGGGTTGGGTTTTCACCCAATTGGGGCAGGGGGGGAGGCTAACCCCTCATCCTTAAAGGGGAGACAGTCCGACCCTTCCAAGGACTAAAAGCTGACCAAACGCTTTCCCACCTTCGCCTCACCCAATTTAAAATTGGTATTTTAGCTCTCGTAACAGCACGCTGCTGTACGGACTAACTTTTCTGGCAAATGTCCGAGGGTTTTCCCCGCCCCCCGTTTTGGGCCGCCTACCAACCCCATCTACCAAATTTTAACAACTCGCCGGAACGAAGAGGGGGGAAAGGGTTGTGGTGGGGGGGGGTAAATTTCTAGCTAATCAATTAATACCAACTGAAAACCAACGGATTTAAGGGTTTTTGTAGCAGGGACGGGCATAAATTTGAACATCCAATGTTTTAAAGGGGGAGCTAACTTCGGGGTTCGGGGGTTTAAAAATACGCCCAAAGGGTACTCGCCCTTTGGGGGAAGGGGGGAACCCCTTTAAAAAGGTTGGAGAGTGAGAAAAAGGGGGAGAACGGGGGGAAAACGAACAAGAGAAAGGGAAGAAGGGGTTCTGAGTGGGCTTGCGGGAAAAAGGGGCAGAGAGAAGGAGATGAGGGGGGGGTAAAAAGAAACCAATTGGGGAGTTTAGCTTGAGATATCTGCAGGGGAAGGACTGAGGGAGAATGGGAAAGGGGAGAGAAAGAGTTCTAATTTAGAAGAAGAAAAGAAAAAAAAAAAAGAAAAAGGAAAAGAAACCCAATGTCCTTTTTGAAAAAGGGGACTAAAGAGAGAGAGAAGAGAGGGGTGCAATGCTTTAAATGCGGAAAAAAAAAAAGGGAAAAAAAGTTCGATGTTGATATCACTGTTCTCCCCAAAACCGGGGGTTTTCGACCTCAACCGGGCAGCGCCCACTTCCCCCAAAAGAACCACAGCCAACGCCAACATTCTACCCTACCGGGCCGGGCATAAACCAAAAACCAGTCCCGGCATTTTGGTCGTGTTGGGGAAAGTGACAGTGAAAAAAAAAAAGAAAAAAAAAGAAAAGACAGTGATTCGTGAAATTAAGATCACCTGGCCAGGTAAAGTAGAAATCTTTTTATTCCCCGGGTTTTTAAATTGTTTGTTTTAGAAAAAGGGATTTTTGAAGCTCAAGGAAAGAGAGAATTTTTTTTTTTGTTTAAATTCCTTTATGCATTGTTTTCTTTCTATGATATGTTTTAGAAAAAAGTTATAGACTTTACAAAGGGGTTTGAAAAAACGAATGCATAATTTTTGAATGAGATTTTTAAGCAAGCTGTGGGGGGTTTTTTGGGCTTGGTTTGCCTTCCCCCTGACTTTAAAACCCCGAGGTTGCCCAATTTTATTGGCGACCTCCCGGGAAATTTTCCGGGCCCCATTATTAAAATTTGTTAACTTCTCAAGGGGGAACCCGGGGTGGGATTAAATTTTTGAATCCAAAGAGGGGGGTTGTTCTTACTGTATTTTCCCAAGAAAGTTAAAATCCCTGGGTTTTGGCATTGTTTTCCAAGATATTTTAATACTGGGTTTGGGCTTTCACCCAAAAAGGTACTCTTTTCGCCCCCAGATTACCTTTTAATTCGCTCTCTTTTTTGGGGTCAGGCGCGGGGCGTCTTATAAAAACTAAATTCGTTTTTTTCCCAACAAATTTTTACTTTTATGGATTTTTTTGGGCCTTTTACGTCCTCGTGTGGGAAACCACCATTTGGCTGTCTTTCAAAATTTAAAATCTTGTTAAAAAAAAAAAAGAAAAAGGGTAAATGGGGGAAAGAAAAAACCCCCCTATTGAACCCCCTTGTAGCGTCGCTCGTATTTGGGTTTTATCGGGTGAGTTCGGTTTTTGTTGAAAACCAACAAAAGATGGAAAGGGATAAAACGCGCGGAAAACGACGCTTGCAGTAAAAGCCCCAAAAAAATAAAAAAAACAAAGGATTCGGGTTTAAATTTGATAAAAAAAACACGGGGAAACAAAAGCAAAAGAAGGCAGGAAACAAAAAAGAATAAGGGAAGCGCGGGAAAACAGAAAAAATAACAGGAAACAAAAAAAAAGGGGAAATCGCAGGAAACAAAAGTTTAAAGGGTTTAAATTAATATAAAAGTGAAAAATAAAAGGGGGAACCGCCGGGGGGGGAGTTCAGTTTCCAGTGATTTCTTGGGGCAGCTATCCCCCCCCCCGGACCCAATTCCAAAAAATTTTCTGGGAAGGGAACCGATTCGATTGATGCTTACATCACTTTTTCGAAAACGTTGGCGACCTTCGGGGTTGGGCCTCCAAAGAGTGGGCATCATTTTTCTGCGCTAATTTTTTTGGAAAGGCCAGGCCAAAATAAGCTTTTTTGGGTTAACAGGGAAACAACAGGGTTTCATTTTGGGGTTTTTAAAAAAGGGAAAGTCCTTTTAATTTTTTTTTGAAAGGATTTGACCTCACAGGGGAAAGGGGTTCGGAAAAAAATTTTCGTTCAAAAAAAATTACAACGGGGGAAACGTACACTCATTTGGTCCCACGTCTAGATCCCAATTTTGAGAAATTTTTTGATTAGTTTAACAAAGAAGGAGTTCGCTGAGTTGAAAAGCTTTATGAAAAAAATTTTTGTCGGTTGGGGCCCCTGATTTCCCAATACATTTGAAAGAAAAGACACCCAAAGGGGACAGAGGAGTTTGTTGAATTTTCGAAGGTGTTTTAAGGGGCACTTTTGGGAACAAAGGGTCGGGGGAAGAAGGTGCTGGGCCCCAGGGAGAAAGTGAAAGGGAACTAGGGATTTTTCCCTGCAAAGTCTGAAACCCCCAGTGGGGGGGCAAAAGGGAAAGGGGAAAAGGGGAAAATTGGTTTTCATTTGTCCAAAAGGGCCCTTTGGGCCGGGGATTGTCGCATGGGGTTCCAAAACCGCAGCAGCCTTGAAAGGGGGGGGGAATGGGGTTTTCAAGAAAAAACGACCTGCAGGAAACCCAAAAGGGGTTTTCTTCTGAAGAGGGGGGGATGCAGTTTTTGGCAACACGGGACAGCAGTCAGTGAAGGGAGGGGGGCCTACTGAGGGGTTGGGTTCCCCCAGGGGAAGAAGGGGGGATTGGCCACGGGAGGGTGAAATGTTACGAACACGGGTTGGTTCATGGGGGGTATTTTAACAACAACGCTTTTCGATAAAGGGGGTTTTTGGCAGGGCAAACCCAACCTGTACTCAACCCGATGCCATTTGGGGGATTTTTCCATTTTGCTAAGATAAATACTTTCCCCTTTTTTCCTCGGGCGATTGTCTGCGGGGTAAAGGAAAAACCCCTTCATGTTTTTGATTTTGGGAAAAATTCCGGGTGAAAGGGGGCCCCGGGGACCCGGGATTTGGTTACTGTTTACGGGGGCGGCAAGTTCAAAAGGGGAGCAAAAGGGGGGAAAAAGGGGTTGTTAAACCTTTAGTTTTTCCGGGAAGGAATTTGGGGGCATGGGTTGTTCGCCTGATAAAGTTTAGGGCTGCAAAAGGAACAAGACCCTTCGCTGGGAAGTTTTGGGATTTGGGGCAAGAGGTGGGGAGAAAAACGGGAAGGTTAGAGGAGGTGAGACAGAATTTCTTGTGAAAGGGGGGCTGTTGTCCCGGGATTGTTCCCCAAAGGGGAAACGGGAAAAGGTGACCATCTTTTTAAAGGTCCCAAAGGGGTTATCGTGACACTTCATTCAGGGGTTCAGGGCCCTCAGGGCCCGGGTCCCCGGGAAACCAGAAAAAAGCGAACCGATCTTTGAGGGACTTTCTTTGGGCCCCAGGACAATGGCAGCCCAAAAGGGGGTTCTGCTTTGCCCTGTACGTTTAAAAGGTCACCACAAGGGGGGGAAGGGAAGGCGCCTCTTAAACCCCCCCCTTTTAAAGGGACAAAACCCGTTCAGGGGGGTGGCTATGGTCTGTTTGGCCCCAAACCCGCGCCCTTTTCCCCAAGGTGGGCACGGGTATTTGTTGCCCTTTTTGGGGACTACGGCCAGATACCCAGAAGGGGTTCTTAAAAGGGCGTAGAAAAACCCCCGGGGCCCTAAAAGGGTGGTAGAATTTTTCTCGGTGGGTGTCCCCGACAAATTTAAAAGTGACAGGGGCACAGTTACCTCGGGCGTGATGAGGGAGGTAAAACAGGCTGCTGGGGATACACAGTGCCCACTCCCCAAAATACCATCCCCCAATGCAAGGGTTTTGGTGGAGAGTTTCAAGGGGTGTCTGAAGGGCATCTTAAAAAGCTCTGTGAAAAGGCCGAAATTTGGGGGCCCGCTACTTTTCCAGCGGCACTGTTCCCCCTTCCCGGGGGCCCCCCCGGGAAACCCCACGGGTTTTTCGCCTTTTGACTCTGTATGGGGGCATTTTCGGGCCCGGGGGTCATTCCCCAAAAGCTTGGTGGGGGAGAAAAAATCCAAAAAGAATCAAAAACCACATACCTATTGGTAAAACTTACGAAATTGGGCTCGAGGAGACTTTAAGGGCCCGCAAGGGAGATTTTGCGGGGGTGGGGTCGTCCAGAAGAAGCAGAAAGACAAATGAGGAACAATTCCTCAAGGTGGGAGTTTCAAGCCCTGTTAGGTTTTCCCACGGATCACAAAACGCAAAAGCTTTGGAAGGGACATTCCCATCATAAAAAGGTAGATCGGGGACAACGAATCGATTGAAGGGAAACCCCCAAAATCTTTTCCTTCAAATCTACCCCCAAATAATTCGCGTGGACCAGCAATGGGCCAGAAAGAAATTCATTGTTTGGAGGGAAAAGGGAGACCCAGGAAGAAAGGGGGGTTTTTGTTCCCATTTCCCAGGAAGATTCATACAGGGATTTCCTGTATAAGGGCAAGGCAGTGGAGACGGGGGGAATTTAGGGGGCCCCTTTAAAAACGGGTTAGGGGTCCCGACTGAAAAAACCGGGCAGGAAAATTTCTGGGAACAGGGAAGGGGGATTGACACACAAAAAACCCAAACTGTGAAAGCCAACCCATCCCATATGCCACCAAAAAAGGGTTTGAGGGGGAGGTAAAAAAGATGTTGGACCTTGGGATTTGAAACCGCCCAAATCTCATATAGTGCACCCCTCGTCTTAGGGGAGGAAGAAGCAGGTGAGCATGGGTTTTCTGTTGCCATAACTTTGAACGGGTGTCACCAAGGGGAAATTCCAGGGGATACCCAAAAAGGAAAGACCTTTTCGCTCAGATCCCCCAACAAAAAGACCGGGTTTTTCCCCCCCAGGAGGGCCTGAGAAAAGGGGTTTGGCAAATAGCCTTGAGGGGGGGATAAAAGGAAGTCACAGCTTTTTTCCACCCCTTTGGGGGGCATACCAGTGGGCGATACCCCCCTTTTTATGGTCAAGCACCGGGGTTTTTTTCGAATGATGGGGAAAAGCTATTGGGGGGTTTGGGAAAGGTGTTGTAAATTTCAGGGAGGGACATTTAAACCATCCCGAACATGGGGGGACTTATAAGGCATTTGGGCATCTTGGAGGGGTTGGGGACAACCAATCTCCACCAAACCCCAAAAAAGTGCCGGGTTGGGTTTTCCAACCCTGGGGGGTTCCTGGGGTTTTTTGGGTCGGAGGCCCAACAAAGCAGGGGGAAAGAAAAGGGGAAGGTGGGGGAAAAAATTTTTTCAAAAAACCCAAAAACCAAAACAAAAGCCCGGAGTTTGCAGGTTTTTTTGGGTTCTATAGAATTTGTTCCCAATTCGCAGAAAATACAGTTCTAAAGTAAAAATTTTTTTGGTCAAGGCGGGGAAACCCGGGCCGGGGGCGAAAGGCCCAACGCTGCGGGCAAGCACTCCCGACGGTTTTGGGAAAGACTGGTTCCCGCCCCAAATTTTTGAAGCTACCGATTTTCCCAAAACCCTTTTTGTTGCGGACGGGAATCAGGGGTGGGATGGGGCCAGAAATTGTTACGGGAGCTAAAGGGGGTTCGAGTTTCCTGTGAATGCTACGGGAATTGAAAAATTTAAAGGGGGTTACGCAACGGGGAAAGGGAGTTTTACGTTGTGGGGGCCGGGGCAGAAATTCCAAAATACTTTAGGGGAAAAGACCCGGTGATGGGAGACGGATCATCAACCACCCCCAAATTTCCTGCAGGAGGCGCATTTTGAAAAAAAACCAGATTTTTCGGCTTTGGGAAATTTGGCACGGGCAGCCTACGGGTATCAGGGGAGTACATTCCATTCAAACAAAATTGTCGGAGTGACTTTTTAAAGGCTTTTTCCCTGGGCAAAAGCGCAACTCAAGGAATCAGTCATACCGCTTCCCTTTGTTGTAATATGTGTTTTTCCCCATTTAGTTGTTTGGGAAAAGGGTTAAACCCCCCCTTTGGGCTAGGTTTCATTTTTTTTTTTTGTGTGTGGGAAAAAATTTATTTTTTCTTTGTGAACTTGTTCTTTTGGGGATTGATTATTTTTTGGAGAAAACACCCGTTTGGTAGTGAGGGCATTATTTGCAATAAGTGAGGATGGGTTTTTCCTCATAAAGGGTTCATGGACGGACTTTTTATATTGTCTTTTTAAGAATTGGGGAAAAGGGGAATGGAAAATTTCCGCGGGTGGGGGAAATTAAAGGGCGCCCCAGGGGTTCGTTATAAAATGATTGAAAAAAACCCCAATAGCGCCGTCAAAAAACTCTTATTTGGTATCCCCAATGATATATTTTGAAATTTAAAAACCTTTGGGTTGTAAAGTTTTTTTTCAAATTTGCACGTGTAGCTGGGGTTTTCAGCAAACGTTTTTTGTTTTTTTTGTACCGTTTTTTTGAGCCCCAAAGGGGTTTGCAATTTTTTTTGAAAGGGGGGAAATTGTCCCTTTAAAAATTTAAACCTCCCCCAAATTCCCGGGGTAAAACGCCCCCCACCCAATTGGAAAGCTCAAAAACGCAAAAATTGGGGGTCAGGGGGAGGGCCCCCATGGTTCGGATTCACCCCAATTGGGGGGCCCGGGGGGGAGGCAAATCCTCACCTTTCCCCAAAAGGGAGACTTTTCCGCCCCTTTCCCCAGAGGGGGGGCCAAATAGCTGCCCGGGCCCGCTTCACCGCGCCTAAAGGCCAAAATTAATTTGGCTATTTTTGCATTTTCGTGGAGACAGCACGGTTGCTGACTCTAAGCGTCTGGAAAGAATTTTCTCGATGTTTTTTCCAAACCAAAGTCTTGGAGAAACCCCCCCCAACTCATCTACCCAATTTTACAGGGGCCGGCCGGGAAAACGAAGGGGGGGGGAAGGGTTAGTGGTGGTGGGGGGTTGAAATCAACCCAAAATCAATTAGATGCCCCAACTGACCACCAAAGGGGTAAGGCGTGTCCAAAATGACTGGCATAATTAAAACACCCTTTTTTTGGGGAAAAAATTAAGGACAAATTCGGGGGCCCGGGGGTAAAAAATGCCCAATGGTATCCCCCCTTTTTTTGGAGAGTTTGGGAAAAAAACCATAAAAGGAGGGTAAGAGTGAGAGAACGGGAGAACGAGGGGAAGAACGAAAAAGGGGAGAGAGAGGGGGAGAGGATTTGAGTGGAGCTCTCCCAAGAAAAAGGGCGGGAAAAAAAGGGGATAGGGGGGGAAGAAAAACCAATTTGGGGTTTTAGCATGGATAGCCCTAAAGGGGAAAGGGCCCTGAGGAGAAAGGGGGAAAAAAGGAAAAGGTTTTAATTTAAATGAAGAAAAAAGAAAGAAAAGAAAAAAGAAAAGAAAAGAAAACCAAGCCATTTGAAAAGGGCGGGACAAGAAAAGAGAGAGAAGAGAAGAGTGCAATGCTTTAAAATGCGGAAAAGAAAGAAAGGAAAACAATCGATGTTGATAGTCACTGTTTTTTAACCCCCAAAACCCCGGGGGGGTTGACCTATACGGGCCCAGCGTCACTTCCCAAGCAGAACCACAGCCCAAAACCCAACAGTCTCCCCTGCCCCAGGGGGCCCATCGCCAAAACCCAACCCAGTGCCCCAGTTGTTCGTGTTGTAAAGGACATTTGAAAAGAAAAAAAAAAGAAAAAAAGACGGGGAAACGTGAATAGTTAAGAAAAATTTCCCCGGGAAAAGGGTAGAAATCTTTTTTTTCCCCCCGGGTTTTAAGTTAATGATTTTTTGGGAAAAATTTGATTTTTTTAACCAAAGGAAAGGAGAAATGTTTTTTTTTTGTTTGGTTTCTAAAAGCATTGTTTGTTCTTTCAAAAGATCATGTTTAGTAAAGTTAGGGGACTTTACAAGGGGTTTAAATGTACGAAGAATGAATATGAATGAAAATTGTGCAAGTGTGAGTGTGTTTGGGCTGTGCGCTGTCCTTCCCCCAACTTAAAAATTACACCGAGGTTGACATCCACTTCACTATAATTTTCCCAAGGGTTGACGCATGTTGGGGAAAACCCCTTTGAGAAAATTTTATAAGCCTTCCTCAATACTTTTTTAATTTATTAAAAGGGGTTTTTGGGGCGCCTAAAAAAAAAATTCTTGGGCATAAGAAAGCCGTAAAAACCCCCGAGAGCCTTTTGCCAAAAATTTTTAAAAGGTTGTTGTATCTTGTAAAAATTTTGGCTTGTTACGTTCTTCAAAATTTTTAAAAAACTTTTTTTGCTTTTTTTTGTAAAAAAAAGCCCAATGTGATAAACCAAGAAATTTTGAATTTTTTTTTTTACACCAAAAAATTTGGGCAGATTTCACATACTTAAGATAGAACCTTTTATAGTAAAAACGGGAATTTTCCCTTTTGGGTCGTCCCCGGGAATTTAATAGTAAAATATTTTTTTTTTTAAACAAAAGAATAGTTCTTTTTATTTAAAAATGTTTTTTTTAAATTTTTTTTAATGTTGATATTTGATGCGTAAATAAAAAGTGTTTGGTGGTGTTTTTCGCTTCATGGAAATTAAACCAAAAAAAATTTCCCGTCTGCAATTGCCCCAATAAAACACCCTTTAGAAAAATTTTTTGGGAAAATCCCATTAGAATATTAAAAAAGATTGGCAAACACAGATCCTTGGGGTAACCCCATTTCTAATACCCTTTTTGGGGGGAATTGTTGTTAAATTCCCTTTTTTTGAATTGATTTTTTTTTCTAAAAAATTTTGGGGGGAAAAATAATTATACATGTTACCTTTTTAAAAACCAAATTTATTTTTTTCAGTTTATAAAAAAACATTCTTTTATTCTCACTGTTCCCCTTTTTTTTTTAAATCAAAAAAGGTTTCTAGGACCAATTTTTTGGGCTTTGCAATTGTTGTTTGACTTGATTGTTATTTTTCATTTAATTTTTTTTGGTATTTTCTATCTGTTTGAAACCCAGTTTTTGGTTTTTTGGAATGATTTGGTCTTTTACAAAAATTTTTAAAGTCGTTAGGGGTGGGTGGGGTGTGTGTGTGGGTTTGTGTGTTTTGTGTGGGGGTTGTGTTGGGTGTGTTGTGTGTGTTGTTTGTTGTGTGTGTTGGGGGGTGGTGGTGGTGTGTGCTGCGGCGCGCGCGCGCAAAGTGAGTGATGGTAGGGGAGTGATTGAGGTGAGTGAGTGTGGTGTGTGTTGTGTTGTGTGGTGTGTGTGTGTGGGTGTGTGGGGTTGTGGGTGGGTGTGTGTGTGTGGGGTTGTGGTGGGGGGTTTTGTGTGCCGCGTGTGTGTGTGGGGTTTTGGGGGGGGGGGGGGGGGGGGGGGGAAGAAAAAAGAGAAAGGGAAAGGGGGAGGGAGAGTTAGGGACAAAAAAGGAGACGAGAAAACCCCACACAGAGGGGGGGGGGGGGGGGGGGAAGCAAGAGAGAAGAGAGGGGAGAAAGGAGAAAAGGAAGAGAGGGGGAGAAAAAAAGGGGGAAAAGGAGAGAAAGAGACAGAGAGAGAGAAGAGGGGACAGACGGGAAGAGAAAAAGCGAGCAGGGAGGGGGGAAGGGGCGGGCAGATTAAAAAAAAAAAAAAGGGACCGACTGCCCAAAAACAGAAAAAGGTGTTGAATTTTGACCCGTTCCCTTCCTAAACCCAAACTTTTTGGTAAACCCAGGCCTCGGTTTTAAATTTTCTTTTTTAAAATAGCTGAAAAATTTAAGTTGTGGGGGAAAAAAGTGTTTGCCCAACAGTGACTTGGCAGCCAGCCCTTTTTTAAACAAAAAATAACTTCAAAAGGGAATTTTCTATCTATACATCATTTAAAATTATTCTCAATTTTCTTTTTGTAGTTTGCTTTTGGGTCATGCGTAGGTCCCATGCGCGCAGCGCGCGGTGGGTGTTTTTTTGGTTTGTGTGTGGTGTGTGTGTGTGTGGTGTTGTGTGTTTTGGGTGGGGAGAGAGAGAGAGAGAGAGAGAAAAGAGAGAGAAGAAGAGAGGGGGAGAGAGAGAGAAGAGAACAGGACAACTACAGCGAAAGCTGAGGAAAAAAATTTTAAATTTTTAAAAAGCCAAATTTCTGAGTCGGGTTCTTTCCGTGTAAAATCCCCCCTCATCTCCATTTCATGTAAACCAGATAAATCTTCCCTGCCTTTAGGGGTTGTTAAGGACGAAAGATTTTTTCTTCTTCTTCTTCTTCTTTAACAATTGTGTACAGCAATCATCCTTTTCACGTCCAGTGTCATGAATAATCACATAAAACCCTCGGACAGATCGTTTTCAGTTGGCACGCGGTTCATGCTTCCAATCCCGCACACGCAACACACACACACACACACACACACACACACACACACACAGCTTCCCTTCCTTACTCCATCGACATTCTTGACCACTCGGGCCGGCGGCTATAGTCTCTAAAGGCAGTCGCACACGATC
>CM031628.1:35939281-35954281 GCA_018398815.1 Conus ventricosus
GATCCAGAACGGCAAAGGTCTTGGGCAAAAAAAGACTTTTGAGACAATATAGACCTGGGGCAACATAGGTTTGGGACGCATAGTTTCTGAGGAAAAAGTTTTTGAAGAGCATAGATTCTTGGGGGCCCGCTTGGGCCGGGGGAAACCCATGATTTGGAAACAAAATTTCGGGACAACCCAGGCTTGGGAAACGGGAGCTTTGCCGGTTTCCCCGGGTTTATTTTCCCCAGTACGCTTTTTCCCGTGTCTCTTTTCCCCCAAAGTGCATTTTCCCCGACCAAAAAAAAGCGTGCCGCTTTCCCGTCCCGGTTTTCCCCAAGGTTTTTTTCCCTCATTACGCTTTTCCCAAAAAACCCGATTTCAATCAGGGGTTGGGCCCAGTAGGGGCCCAAATGTAAAAAGGAGAGGTTGCCCCCGGGCACACCCAAAAGGAAAAACAAAATAATGGGAAAAAAAAAAAAGGCCATGCCCCCCCCCCTCCCCCCCCCCCCCCCGAGAGAGGGAGAAAAAAGGGAGAGAGAGGGGAGAGAGAGGAAAAGATGCACGTAAAGAAAACGGGCTTTTTCCCAAAATTCAAACTCACGCTTCCCCAAACCAATTTTTTGGGAAAAAGTGGCCAAAAGGCCCCCTTTTTCCTGTGGGGGAAAAGGGGAAAAAGAGAAAAATAGAGAAATCCCCCGGAAAACCGAAAAAACCCCGTTAAGGTCAATTTCCCCTCAGAACGGACAGACAGACAGACAGACAGAAAAGGGGAGAGAGACAGAGAGAGACAGACAGACAGACAGAGGGGGGCACACACACCAAAAACCCCACAACACAAAAACACGCACAACACACACACACAACACCTTTCTTTTCTTTCTCCCCCTCAATTAAATCCCCAAAAAACCCGCAACTTTTCTTGATAATTTCTCCTCCCAAACTTTGTCCCACAGAAGGCGGGCCCACGGGGTTTAAAACCCGATCACAAAAATTTTCGGCCGGGGGGTTTTTGAAACCAGAGCGCCAAGCCTCCCTTTTGTGTAAACAAAGCAAACCCCGGCGGGGTTTGCACCACTTTGAAATCAAAAAATTTGATTGGAAAAAATTCAAGATTGCCAGTGGACAAAACCTTTTATCGAGGCTGTAAAGTGACACCCCGGGGTTTGCCATTTTTTTGCTGGCAATTAAAAAGAAGGTTGTGTTTTGATTTGGCGCCTTTTTGACCAGGTTTTTTAATTTGTTTTTTTTAAAAAAGGGCCTAAAACGTTACTAAAGGAAGGTTTTGAAAATTTTGGCCATAGTTTTACTTTAATGCATGTTAGATTTTTTTGTTAAAAAAATTTAGGCAAAGGGCATTTTTGTAAAACCGGAGAGATTTTTTTTTTCTAGAAAACAAAAAAAAATGAACTAATTTGCTTTAGAAATGAAGACTATCTTAAAGGTTTGTTGGTTAAAGGAAATGAAACAAGATGTACCCTTTTTTTAAAAATCCCCGTGTTTGATTTGGAGAGGGTTTCCCTTATCTAAAAAGGGGCGCTGCATTGTTAAAAGTGGGGGCCAAAGAAAAAACAAACCATTGCGCGTTGATTTTTTGGGAGCGGGCTTGAGACCCCTAAACCCATTTTTAAAAAAACCCGGGGTTTTCTTTTTCCTTAAGGCGGGGGAAAACCGGCTGATTCGTATGAAAAAATTTAAATTTTTGAAAAAATTTTTGCTTTTTCCCCAAGAAAAAAAAGTTCCCCTTTTGTTTTTATTTTTTTGATTGTTGTTAACTAAAGATTCGTGTTCATTGGGCAAGGATCTTTTTAAATTAAGATGGGGAAAAATTTTTTATTTTTTAATTCAAACCATTTCCCTCGCCTTAAAGTGACCCCTTATGCAACTAAATGGCGTTTTTCCCAAAATGTTCGGCAAAAAAACCTAGAAAAGGGTTAGGCGACCTTAGTACATCTACCAGTAGGGAAGGAAAGTAGTTTTGGGGGCCAGCACTTTCTTATTTTAAATGCTTAAAATATAAAAAGACGGTTTGTACTACTATGGGTTAGAGCCCCCCTAAAACTTGGCTAGGGCAGAAAATTGCTGTAACCTGCCAATTTTCAAGCCTGGTTAAGAAAAAGGGGGAGACAGAAAAATGGGCAAAGGGGACCAAAATTGGGGTTTGGGAAGTCTTTTCGTGTTCACGCGCGGAAGGGGCCCTATTTGCGGACTCCCCCCCCAAAAACCCCCCGGGACAGTTTTCAAAAAATTTAGTTTTTCCCTCCCCTGCTTTGACGTCATGCTTCGCCTTTCCCCTTGCGCGTGAACGGTGGCTATTGCTGGACTCTGCCCCAAAACCCCCCGGACAGTTTTCTAAAAATAGTTTTTCCCCTCCCCTTTGCTTTGACGTAAACCCGTTCACCGGGGGTTTTAAACGGGGGGCCTACTTTGCTCCCCCCCCCTGCCCCCCCAAACCCCCGGCATTTTTTTAAAAATAGTTTTTACCTCCCCCTGCTTTGACGTACCCCTTTCCCACGCGGTGAAGGTGGCCAACTTGGGGACTCCTGCCCCACAAAGCCCCGGACAGTTTTCTAAAAAAGTTTTACCTAAACCTTTTTTTAAACGCCCGGTTTTCCCCGTTCACGGGGGGGGTAGTAAAGGGTGGCCTATTTTGCGGACTCCTCCCCCGTGTTAGGCTGCCTTTTTAGGCGGGGGGGTTTACTTTTTACAATTGTTTGTTTTATTTAATAAGGCTTTTGTTAAATACTTGGGGGCTGCTTTGAACTTGCAACAAAAGAGTCAATGCGTCACAAAAACGCAAGCACTGTCTTGACCAAGTTGGGGGTTACACATGGGCAAATAAAAAGCTCTTGTACACCAACCCACTCCCAACCCCCCCAAATACCCAAGTTCCCTTTTTTTAAATTTTTAATTTAAAGGGACCCCCCAAGGGTTTTTAATTAAGTTTTTTAAATTTAATTTCTTCAAAATTCTTTAAAAAGTTTTTTCAAGTAACTTTTAAGTTCTTGATTAAGTCCCCCAAGTCATAACTAAAATCATCCTTTTAAATACAAAACCCAAATTCTTAATTAAATTTCTTTAATTATCAAAAAAAAAAACAAGCAAAGTTTTTATCTTAAAAAGTGATGTCAAATAGTACACACCGCCCCAAAAAAAAGGTTTTCCCTCGTTTAGGAGCTTTTCAGGGTTCTCGGGATAATTTAATGAAGTTTTTTACTCCTAAAACAACCCCATTGATTACAATTCGGTTATGGAAAAAGTTCCCTTTTTTAGACTCCATGTCTTTATTTATTGCTTTAAAATTTTATAATTCGCCGAAAATTTTTTTTTAAATTTAAAAAAAATTTTAAAAAAAAGTTTTTAAAAAATTTTCCATCTAAAAAGGGTAAAATGATCTTTTTTTTGACGGTTTTTGGGGCTGTTGCCCCCCCCTTAAATTTTGGGTTCAGATTTTTTTGGGGTTGGGGTTTGTTTCTGCTGCCAAATTTTGTATTTATTTAAAAACCGAAAAAAAATGCCCCCACCCCCCAGCAAAGGGCCAAAAATTTGGCCCAAAAGTTTTTTAAGGGTTTAATATTCCCTGAAGACTTTTTGGGGGCGGGAGGGTTTAATAAAATGGGGTTTTTATTTGCCGGATTTAATCAAAATTTTTTTCTTGGGGTTGGGGGGTGTTATGTTTTCAAATTTTGATTTTATTCTGAAAAATTAAATTTTTTTTGGGCTGTTTTCCCCTCTGTTTAAATTTTTTTTGTTTACACGCCCCGGAAAGCTTTTCACTGGCCCCCCCCCGGGTTTAGTGTTTCGTTTGTTTATTTTCTGGGTTTTGGGGTTTCTTTTCCAACCCCTTTTGGTTCTGATGGGTTTTTCCCGCTCGTTCATTTTTTTAAGGGGAAAAAAAAATCTTTTTATGATTTAAAAAATTAATTTAAACCCATGATTAAGGGGGATAACCCCTGTTCCAAAAAAGTAATCCCGATCAAAAACCCCAGAAAACCTAATGACTTTTTTAAAACGGATCTTTCGTTTTAAAACATACGTAAGATTTTTGTTCAGAAACAATTGGGGGCAGATCTACTGAATAGTTTAGTGTACAAACAAAAAAACCGTTTTCCCCCCCACTTTTCCCATTCCCAGAAAACCCCGCCGCGCTTAAAACCGTTAAAGAAAACTTTTTAATGTCTTGGGGAATCTGTTAATCTGTTCAATGCTGAATTCAGTTCCGGGGAACTGTTTTGTTTTTTTCCCCCATGCGGCCCAAAAAATACAGCCCCTTTTTTTTTGGGATAAAAAGTTTGGGGCATCAACTTTGGGCATTCTTTAAATTCAGGAAGGCTTAGGTGCCTTTTATGTTGTAGAACATTTACTGTTTTATGGTTTTTTTTTTAATTAAATTTTTTTTTTTAAAAAAAAGAGCACCGAAAAAAAATATTTTCCCAAACCCTTTTATCCATTTTGCGTTTTTGGAGGTCTAAGCTAGGTTTTCAATGTTGGGAAAAACTTGTTTTTGAATTAAGCCAGCAGATCTTGGCAAACTAGACTTTGAGGATTCAGCAAAAACTAATTTTCTATCCTTGCAAACTTCGGGTTTTCTAGAAAATTTTCCCAGTTAAAACAAGGAATAAATTCCCGGGCAATATAAAATGAAAAAAAAAAACTTTTTTAAAAAAAAAGGTTCATCGTAATGATTTGATTAAAGGGGCCCCGTGGTTTTAAAGCGCTGTTTTAGTGGGAAATAATTAGCATTTTTTGTAAAATGCGAGAAGAAGGCGGAAAAAAGAATTTAAAAAGCTGTGGGGCAACCCACTGCCGCAAAGATCGCTATGAAAGCAAAAGAATTGAGCAGGTTTTTGATTTTATTTAAAAACACACGAAAAAAAAAGGGGAAAGCAGCTTACCATTTAAAGATGTTTTATCAAGCAATAAAAACCCCTATTATCTTGTAACAGGGAAAAATCGAGACATTGCCCCCCCAAAATTCGTGGGCTTTTTTCAACCATCAGAAAAACAAAAGAAAGCAAGAAATGGGGTTTTTTGTCCTTTGGGATGGGCCCGGGGTAAATTTTTTTTGCAAATAATATTGGTGAGTAAAAAAAGAACAAAATCTATTATTCGCCAAAAGGATAATTTGGGAAAGGGAAAAACCCGCAAATTAAAAAACTAAGCCAAGCAAATGGGGTCCGTGAAAAAAACGGGAAAAAAATGGTTATTAAACAAGCGATTTGGGAAATTTAATTTTCCTGGGGCCCAAAAAATACAGGGCCCCAAATTTGTGGGTACAATACCGAAAAGACACCCCTCAAATGGAAACTTCTATATTTTTCCCCCTTTATACATTAGACGGGAAAAAAATTTAAATACGCACTCCGTCCCTTACATGGCTTCAAATACAAAGTTTCGGGGGGCCAAATTTAAACAAAAGAGTGCTTCTGCTTTTTTTTGCTGTTGCTATACAACTTTATATATCAACGAGGCCCCTTTTAAATTTTTCCCCTTGAATTTAAGTCGAAGAAGGAAAAAATTTAAAAAGGGCAATGGAAAAAAAATTTTTGCTGAAACATAGGTTTTCCCCTTACAAGAGGCATTCCCGGAGTTCATTTGAACACAGGCTTTAGTTTTTAAAATTTTTAAAAAACAGTTTTTCCGAAAAAACTTTTTTCCCCACCGAACACAGAGAGCTTATTGACAATTTTCGCAACACAGAATGGGTTTGAAAACTGCCTCAGTTTTGCGCGCAATGAATAATGAAGAATTTAAAGGGCTAAAACCAGTACAAGCAATCAAAAAAAAACAATAGATGTTGCTGAAGAGTCATCATCCGGCAAACTATTACCGTTTGGTTTAAAAGTAAGGTACCTTTATTTACCGGGAGAAGCAGAAGGGGACACTCGCATTAGGGCAACAGATCCAGTTTGGAGTGTTGATCCGTATGAAATAAAAAGAATTGTAAAAATGAATCCGCCCGTGTATTATTTACGAGAAACTGAACAAACAAAACAACCAGCTCCTCAAAGATCTTTTGCGAAGAAGAACTGCAGATAATCCCACCAGACACTGTTCCGCTTTAATTAATTTACGTAAATATATTTGAGTTTAAAATGGAAGCTCAGAAGGAAGTGCAGAACGAAACAAGAATGGTAAAGGAAGAGACCTTGAAAATGATACGGGAATCATTTCATGCGTGTAATGCTATTAAGGAAACATTTTCGGGGATTAATCAATGCATGCTAAATCATCCAGATCGCCTACAACTCAAACCCCAAATTGGGAAAAAGAATATCTTGAAATAATAAAAAAAAATCGAACGCGTCAAGCAAACATGAGAAAAGATTTAAATGAATTGGATGAAGCTATGATCGATCTTATAATAAAAGTTGATGAAAAATATAAACCCCCCTGTTTATGCGGTCCTCCAGTGCCCGATTGCATATGAAAACTCTGGATTAACAAACACACGTTTTGTGTTTGTTTCTATCTAACGACTTCTTTGTTACAACTGTTGTGTTGATCTCATGTAGATTAGATCGCAGTTTTACGTTGTCATGATGAAAAGTCTTATTGCCAAACAATGCTTCTTTGTAGTTGTCATGTGATATGTTTGACTGCACAACGCTGCGAGATATTCCCTTTGCTTTCTTAATGATTTTCTCCTGGCTCGAAATACTGTACATTTTTGACCTTAAACCAAAAACTCCTTGAATCACCTTCCAGATAATTCATCCTTCATCTTTCCTAAAACCTTCTTGTTAGTAATTGAATGTAAAGGCGAATCTTTAGGTAATCGGAGTGTCGTACCATCCGCGCTCCTTTAGCTACTTCGGTTTCCATGTCTTTATAGATGTCTTCAGTAGGGATATCTATAACAAAACTATCTGTATCTGTGTAAAGTACTCTGGACTCAGGATACGAGGGCTTAAAGTAGTCATAAAGAAATTCTAACATCAAAAGCTTTGATAATTCTAAAACAGTAAACCCAATAAAAACGGCTTGTCCAATTTGACTTTCTTTTTTTCATCATTATGCCAAAAAGCTGATCATGAAATCTTCTGAAGTCCTGATAATTTGGTTTTGAAGTCAGCTTAATTGCTTCGTTCTCTTTGGTGACTAATCTGACATCTTTGCGCTTGTGCGGATTCTCCATAGCCCTTTCCAAAACAGCTGTTGTTCATCAGCTTGAAAAAGTCTTTTTCTGAAGCATCTGTGGATTTAGTTCTGAGATCAGTGTTCTTCATGATGTATGGTTTCATGAACTGTTCTTGATCAAAAGCAATTATGCGATGAACTGCTGTCAACTTCAACCCATGTCTTAAATAAAATTGTAGAAGTCTGTAATGACAGACAAAAATTTTTTTTGCCTCGAAGATTAGGCACAAGTTTAGGCGGCTCTCTTGGATCCATCTTTAGACTTTCTGCTGCTAATGGATAGTCATTATGCAGGTCAGGGAGTTCATGAGGATATTCTAAATCAACTTCTAGAATGAAACCACGCTGCTGATCAGGCGTTAAACTGCCCAACCACTTTAATGCTTTTTGAATATTATTCGGATCGCCGCCTGTGTACATTTTAAAGTTACGTAATGGAAGTGATTGCGCCATTGCCCATCCATACAGATTGTTTGCATCTAAATACTAAGATAGTTAGACCTTTTACTGGGATCATAATCGTCCAAGTATTTGTTGTTTGCTTTACAGTAATGATGCGACGCCATACTAATTCCTCCACGCAAACCGTTTTCAATCATCTGGATCATTAGTAAATCCGACAATAAATCAATCTGTACTCCAGTAAACTTTAAGAAAGCATCCCAACTCATCCCGGGCGCAGAAATGTAATGCGCGGGATCCAAGCTATAATGTTTCATGCAGGGCTTTCTATAGTTTTCAAAAATATCCGCCAACAAACATACATCAGCCCTCAAGTATGAATCAATGATAGTCTCCATTGTTTTACACTCTAACTTCTGCCACGCATCTTGAGCATGCTGGTAATCAGAATCACTGATGTCCTTTCCTCTAAGACTAGAAAAGAACGCGCCTTTAGGAGGAATGTGTCTTCATAAAACCTTTCCCAACGGGTCTGTATCAAAAGGGTAAACGCCCTTTTAACAAATTGGTCAAAATTATTTTTGTTTTTGGGGCAGGACTTTAGGAAACATACCCAGTGCTCTATGACCCCATCATGTTTGCTAGAGTCAAAAAAAGCGTTATTTAGATTAAAGCACATGTTTTTTTTGATGAGGGGCAATGCTGACCCTGAAGGCTAGCCACTGTTTTTCATTATAAGATGAGAGTCGAAACCCTCGCGTTATAAAAATACAGGCATTTCCCATGTCTTAGGATCAAACTTTTTAAGTTTGCATTTACTGTGCGCTGTCCTCGAACTTTCCATAATGTGTTTTGTTCTTATTTTTGGTTTGTTGTTTTTCCCTGAGTTCTAAACACAAATCCAACAATGTGGGGCTGGTATATGTTTTGGGTTTCGCGTCATTTTGTTTTAGAAAAGTTTAGATTATTAGAACATCATACCACTTTCTGCATCGTTTAAGAAGATTCTGCGCATCGGGGCCTTTACTTTCTGGTGCTTTTTTGGGCGCCATCCGACTGACAACAAAAAGGGAAAATGAAAAAACTGATGTTATCTTTAAAGATGTTTTTTCGAGTTTTTGGGCGCTGGCCCTTTAAGAACAATGAGTGATTAAAAATTTTGCTAAACAACAAGGATTGTTTGACCCTTTTCCAGTTCCCTTAAAACAACTTTAACCCGGGTGGAGGTGTAATTGTTCTGTTTACAGTCTAAAAACTTTTACAATGTTTTTTATTTTCGCTGGGGGCTTAAACAGAGGGCATTCTTGTTAAACATTTTCTACAAATTCTTTTTGGCCCATCTTTGAAGTATGTTCATTAGTCTACTCACGGCGTATCATGTGAAATGCGGTACCCCCGCGGTGAAAGCATCAGTAGTAATCAACTGATTTTTGTTGTTGCCTTTTGTTGGAGTTTTGGGACATTTTAAATTGGCCCCAAAATTTTTTTCCCTCACCCCTGTGTTTACTTAAAAAGTTATGGTTTTTTTTGTTTTTAAAACTGATCAATTTGGTCTACACTAACGAAAGGACCCCCACAAAAGTTAGATCTTGATGTAAGGGTGAAGTTAACACTCTCTCTTTTTGGGGGCGGATCACCTTGCAAAAAAACCACCCAAAAAAACATTTGTTGTCTGTATTTTTATTTTTTAAAACTGCTTTTTTGCAACAATGCGGGAGGTAGTGGAATGTAAGCCTCCCAAACAATCGGCGCATACTTAGCTGTTTAATTTATCTCTAAGACTTCCCCCTCTGCCCAAACCGAGCCCTCTTTTTGGGCTTTTTTGCCGCGCGTCAAATGTGCAAGCGTTGTTGCCCCGGTTTTAAAGTCATTACGAGAAAAAATAGTCTGTTGTTTAGTCGAGACCCAGATTTCTAGATTTTCTTCTTTTATTTTTAAATAGTCGTTAAAACAGCAAAATTTACTTTAAGGGGCGGGTTATTTTTATTTTATTGGAACTTGAGAAATGCAGTACAACGCTTGCCCGCACGTTTGCTGGATCAAGACTTCTAGATCAAATCATTCAGTGTTTGAAAAAACGCCCTTCAACATTCTTCAAAACAATTCTTTGGGTCCTTATATATTTTTTGCCATTTTGGGTTTTCTTTTAACTCAAAATATTTATTTAAATTTAAAAAAAAATAATTTAAATCCAAATCTTATCAACGGTCTTTTTGGTTGGATCATAAACTAAAATAAAAAACCTTTCGTGTTGTTAAGTGATGTTTGAACAAGTTTAATGTCTCGTTTATTTTTTTAACTTTCCCTTTTTTATCTGCTGGGGTTTGGGTGTTGAGAAAAACTTGCCCCCCCTTTTTTTTTAAAGATCAAACTTTTGTTTTTTGTAGTCTTTAAAATGGGCCGTAAACGATTAAATTTTTTCACCGTGTGTTTGATAGTGTGCTTTTTTTTGTCAGTTGACAACTGTTTACCCGTTATAGTTAAACCCATAGCGTGTGCTTTTGGAGTTTAGTTTTTTTTTTTCCCACCCGCAATTACAGCTAATGAACACAGACCGAGACTAAGACAAAACCCTCCTGGGGAAAAAGCTGGGGTGCGCCTATCCCCCGTTGCTAAAGGCCAAAAAATCTTTCCCTGCTGATAGGCACTTTGTCGATCCCTTTTTAACTTTAACGCATTAAAGGCAGAAATTTTTCCTTCGTTTGGGTTTTTTGTGATTTTGAAAGGTTTTGCTTATTTTTTTGGTGCATTTTTAAAATTTTGTTAATCTGAAGGTTTTTATTTTAGGGCTTTCTTACCCCTTTTTTGGCGGCGCTGTAGGCACATTTGGAAAAACCTGAACGACATTTTTTTTAAAATAAAAAATTTTTTGAAAATTTTTTTTTAATTGTTATTTCAATTTCAGCGGCGCATAATATTTAAAAACAAATGTAATTAAGGGGTTTATCGGCTTTTTCTTCTTTCAATTTGAATGTTTATTACGTCTCTCACAGTTCTCCCGTTCATGCAATGATTATCCCTTGTTGACCTTGGGTCAATCCAAAACCGTATTTCTTTTTAAAATAAAAAAAACCTCATTGTGAAGATGAAATCTTTGACACAAGGTCAACTTTGGATTTTACACCTCCCCCCCCAAAACGGTTTTCTTTTTTTCATCAAAAGGTGAAAAGGTTTAAAAGCCTTCGAAATTTGGTTGGGATACCCCCAATCAAAATTGTCTTTTTTTTTTTTGGTTTTAAAAACTTTTCATCCTCTTTAAACGGTTTTCATCTTGCCGCAATAAAATCCCTTTTAAAGGGATCTTGCGCGACATAAAACAAAAAATTCCATATAGGTCGGGCCCTGCTTCGGGAATATTTGTATGATGAATCACTCTTCGAAATATTTTGTAATTTTGCCGTATTTTTTGCTCAATCAGTTTGCAAAAATTGGGGTTTGCTAAAAAGAAAACTTAACGAGATTCAGAAATGTGTATTTGCTTCGGGTTATGTTTTGAAAAGGGTTTTGTATTTTTAAAATTTGTTAAAATTAATCTGTTTTTTAAATGCCCCTTGAAGTACCGCATGCGTTTTTAAACACTCAAAACTGGGGGAGGAAAGCGTTTTCCCATACGCAAAATTTACAGCTGCAAATTTTTGCCGTCTTTTTTCTGCGGCCCCTTTCTTTGTTTTAGGCTTCTTCATTTTCGATTCCTTGAAAACGAAAGATCCCCCTTCTTTCCCCGGGTTAGCCATAGACAGAATGGGTTAAAAATATTCTGCATTGTGTAAAGAAAATATTTTTTGCCCCCTAAAGTTTTATGAAATTTCTTAACAATTTGCCCCCCCAAATTCGGGAAAAAACGTCCGTTTGTGTTGTTGTTGAAGGAGTACTATTTGAAATAAGACGCGCTGGGGGCACAATCATTTCTTTGCTCGGTCCAAAAATTTTTGACGAAAAAGAATTTATCGCTCAATAGTAGATGGTTATTTGAAAGTTTTTCCCGCTTTTTTCCCCTTCCCGCAAAGGGCTTTTTCAGTTTCTATGGGTTCAGATGGGCCCATATGCTTGGGGCTTTTTTTTATAAAAAAAAAAAAAAAATTTAATTATTAAAAAAAATGGAGGATTAAGAGAAGTTGATGTTTTTGATCCTGGAGACGACGAGTAAATGATCCCTTTTAATACAGCACCGCTCGGCGCCCTATTGCGGCGTGAATTAACGAAAAAAAAGGTCAGTTTTATACCAAATTTTTGGCCAAGAACCCCCCGAATTTTTGCCCCCTAATTTTTTTAGTAAAAAAACCCATTTTTTTTGTGGGGAGGACCAAGGACAACTTTTCAGCTTACACCCAAAAAACCCCAACCATCAAGTTTTTAAAAAGAGTACTTAGAAAAAGGTCAGTGAGAGATAAAAACGCCTTGGCATTACTTAAAAAAAAATTGTGGGGTGCATTGCTAAACTTCAAAACAAAATGAGGGAAATCCCAAAATAACCAAATCAAAACATG
Source organism: Conus ventricosus (assembly GCA_018398815.1). NCBI lineage: Eukaryota > Metazoa > Mollusca > Gastropoda > Neogastropoda > Conidae > Conus > Conus ventricosus. Next base: position 35,951,290 of record CM031628.1, read on the forward strand.
GGAAATTTAAAAAATTAAATCAACGGCAGAGAATTTAAATGCAAAAAGAAGCAGAAACCGTTTTTTCCCAAGAAACAGGTTAAAAACAATTAAGTTCCCCGCTACCATCGAGAATGCGGCCCTTTATCATGCTTTAAGAAGCATCAGAGGCGAAATTAAAAAACAAATTTTGCAAAACTAGGTGAAATAGATAAGATATAAAAAAGGAAAAAAAAAAAACTCGTTGAGGCTATACGCCCCTTTGGGGCCCGTTTAAAGAAAGAATAACCCAAAGACTAAAAGATCTTAAAAAGAGAATCAGCAAGCAAAGCGTGACACTAACCGAGACCCAAATTTCGAACTAAGTGAATAGAAAAAAGGAAAATATCCGGGGAAAATTTTTTTTGAAAACACAACGCTAGGAAGATACGAAAGCTGTTTAAGGGGCAAGGGTCAAAATTTGAAACGTTATAACGCCTTAGGTTTTTCAAAAAGCCCTGGTGTTGGCTATACAGGGGGCGGGGCCCAAGTTATTACCCCCGCCGCCATCGCCCCCACCCCGAAAAAAAGGGTAAAAAAACAGCTGATCTCTTGCGAGTTTATTAAAAAAATTAGCCCGGGAAAGCTATAGCTCTTTACCCGGGAATTAGGGGTTTGTTAGCTGGCTTTTGTTTCTGCAAGCAAAGTAGTTGGCTTTATGGCCGAGACTTTGGACATTAGTTCTCTTAATATTGGGTTAATTTTTGTAGAAAAGACATAAACTAGGCTGTTAATCCAAAACAGGCTGTCTTTTATACTGGTCTCGCGAACAGGTCCGCGGCTTTGCTGAGTCTTCAATGGGCCCTTTGGGCTTTGGGACGGGGATTGGATGACTTTTTCTTGGGGGGTCATCTTGTTTTTTTTACTGCTTGCAATTTACTGGCTGAATTTATGTCGTTTTGTCCGACCTTCTGTTCATTTCTGCAACGAGAATTTATTGTTGTAGTTTTATTATTGTTCCTTTCCCGGAGTCGAGGTCAGAAGGTGCTGTATAACCATGCCCAAAGCAAAGTTTCTTTTGATCTTTCGTATTGTAAAACATCTTGGTACCTTTTATACTTGAAGGTAAATCAAAAGAAGAAATTTTGGGTCCTCTAAATTTGCTAAGTATTGTTTTTTTTCATCAAAGCCAGAGAAAGGGCAGTTTTGCTCGCTTCTGTGCTTTTGAACCTACAAAAAAAAAAGTAAGTACAATAGAGTATTTTTTCGTTTTATTTTCCGCTTTATTAGGCCCCTTGAAGTGTTAAGATAAATGTTGCCCTGCTGTTTTTGCTCTTGCTTTGGACCGAGGGGAACAGCTGTCCTGAAGAAAAGAGTGTAAAGGGGGATTTCCCTTAGTTAATTTTCTGGCACGCCCCAATAATAAGGGTGCCTAAACCATGATTAAGATCCGACTTTTTGCTAAAGTCTGTCTTTTGTTAATATTAATTCATTACGATTCTTTTTAAAAGCCTCAGTCTATTCTGTTGCTGAATGGATTTTAAAAGGTTTGTCATTTGGAATGGCCTTGAGTTTGTCCAAAATACGTCGAAGGTGAATAGAAATGAAAATAACCTGACCTAACCAAAGGTTAGGAGATTTAAGTGATCCTCGACCCCACACCCATTGATGCAAAAAACAGCAAAGTTTAAAAGGGTTTTATAAAAAGCATCGGATGACTGAACCACACTTTTTCGATGAAATCTTTTTAAAGGGGGGTTAAAATATCTGTTAATGGGGTACTTACCTTTTTTGAAAGGTTCAGTCGGGTACAGAAAGTCGGGGTGCAGTTGTTATATTTTTTAAAATGTAGTGCGGCCCAAAGTATTTTTCATCAGTATATTTGAATGCGCTATTTTAATTTTTTTTAAAAATGTTGTAAAAATAACACTCAAGACCGCCCTTTGTTTTTTTAAAGCTATTAATAACGAAAGCGGAACTGAAAGGTCGCGTCCATGAATATTCTACAAAGTCGATGGTTTAATTAACAAAGCCAAAAGGGGAATAAAAGATTAAAAAAATTTAAAAATAGAGGCAATTTTTAGCCCTTAACCTATGTGGGTTTTTACGGGTTTTGTCGCTAAAAAAAACTGAGTAACTTCGACATTCTTCAAATTAACAAAGGAAAACTGAAAAAAATGTTGACTTCAAACTGAAAAAAAGAAGTAGGGGTTTTTTGAAAAGACTAGCAAAATGTTTGGTTTACAACTGCCAACGGGGGCCCTCATGTTTTAGGTTACGTCAAACAAACTATTGAGGAGAAACCGCCGGGTTTGCATTAAAATTCATTACTTTGTTCATTTGGATGAGTGGCACTGATGAAAACTTATAAGGAAGGCCCTCAAAATGTTTTAAGGCTCTTCCTCAGGGAAAGCTGCATTTGGATTATGAAAATTTTACAAATTTCCCTAAATTTTCATTTAAAAGTTATTTGTGGGGGGTGGTCATTTAATAAAAAATCAAGACAAAACAGGGGAAAGGGCGTGAAATGTTAACCCTTTTACTTTTTTTTGGAAAAAAAATAATACTTGTACTAAAAAATGTCGCGTGGGCCAGGAATCAGGAGTTTAAAAAGCGCTGGGGTATAAATTTTGAAATTAAAAGACTTGCGCGTTGCGGACTTTGAAAAGAACGGGGAAAAGGGGTTTGTTGGTTTTGAGTACCTAAAGATGGGGATTTAAACGCAAAGAGGTTTGGGGCAACAAAAAGTTTCCTAAAAATAAAACAACTGCGCAAATTTGACAAAAAAATGTTGGCCCGTATGAATATAATAGTTCGAAAAATACCCTAAATGGCATTAGAACCATATTTGAAAGGGAAATAAAATTTAAATTATAAGCCCCTTTACATTTTTAGCCGTCAAAAAAGTTTTAGAAAAGCATTTTAACTGGCCCTTTACAGTAAGTCTTAGCCCCGGGCGACAATGTCGGAAAGAAAAGAAATAACGCCCATGGGAAAAAAAAAGTACATCCTCCACAGAAAAAAAACGGGTTTT
>CM031628.1:35964281-35966781 GCA_018398815.1 Conus ventricosus
GTTTTTATAGTACAGGTAACTGTTTTTGTTTTGGTGTATATGTACATTGACCGGACTTTTTTTGTTGTTGTTGCTGGGCATCGTCTGTCAGCACAGAGTAGGGATTTTGCACGCCACGTGTTAGGCCCGGTAGAACACCACATTCTAACCGCTCTCTTTTCATAGGAATAAAGAGATTCGGTTGAATTTTTGATCGCTCTCTCTCTCTCTCTCTCTCTCTCTCTCTCTCTTTGGGGGGGGGGGGGGGGGGGGGTCGGGGAGGAGAAGTGCACAATCATGTACAAACTGTCTGAAAATACATTATAAAAAAAAAATTATTGGTAGGTCCGCTAATCAAAACAGGATAAACATACGTGTGTGTATGTATGTATGTATACATATATATATATGTATATATATATATATATATCTGAACAAATAAGTAGTGGGGGAAAACAAGTGCAGGCTAACAATTCTTCCATCATTATAATAATGACTTGGCAAAGATTTGATGAAAAAAAATTGAAGAAAATGGGGAAATATATGTTATAAATGTGAAAACCCTTCGCTGGTTGCATGAGGGAACCATCACAATTTCTCTTGAAGACAGTTTTATAGGTATTGCCTGCTCCTAGGCCTTTCGTCCGCTGGATCGGACTCATCAGGGAGACACGGCTGACGTGTGTGTGTTCTTGGTGTCAAATAGAGACACACCACAGTCCGTAATTCTGTGGTGTTCTCATCACCAAGGGTTCAACAAAGAATCCAACAGCATCCCCAAAGCAGCCAGCGAAAGGTAGAAAATAAAACAAAACGAAAGTGTGGAGAGGAAAAAAAGTTGCTGAAAAACTAAAAGCATTATGTAAACAGTGTGAAATGTAGGGGACAATCTTTGAGCCTATGCTTGAGGATCCATTTAAGGATGCAAGGGAGATCAAAAGATATGGAACAGTCTGAGTGGTCAGCTCTGCTGTTCAATAACCCAAGCATTGTCAGCGACTAAGAATTGTGCAGAACAAGCTTTACTTGGATCTCCTAAGAGATGCAATCGCCCACTGATTGACCAAATATATATATATATATATATATATATATATTTTATATATATATATATATATATATATATATATATATATATATGTGTGTGTGTGCGTGTGTGTGTGTGTGTGTGTGTGTGTAGTGCGTCTACCTGTCTGTCTGTGCGTCAGCAAGTATGCATGCAGGTATGTATGAATGTATGTATGTATATATATATATATATATATATATATATATATATATATATATATATATATATATAGACAAAAGAAAAACACAAAAACACAACAAGCTGGATTTCATTTCCAAATATTTCGAGGCCTTGCGACCTCTTCCTCAGTGGGACCTTTAATGACAATTTTCCACACTGTAACTGACAAAACGAGTGGAAATTTTAGTTTGAAATTGAACAGTTCTCGTCTGCTTTTTCTCTGTCAGGTGAGGCATACTCACGTGCCTGCTACCAACGTCATTTACTTGATTTTACATTGCCACCTACACATGAATCTCCCGTCCGCTCCCATCTTTCCTGAGCATAACGGTAAACCTTTAATTGATCACTGGTCATTGGTCATTGATCATTGGTCAATATATATGCAGAGTTCTCACCACCTTGTGTGTTATGTATGTATGCATATATATATATATATATATATATATATATATATATTATATATATATATATATATAAAATCAGAGTTAAAAGGCCACTCAGGACGTAAAAAGTGCTCAACCGTGTAGGGAGCGACATACCAGTTTTGTATACCCTGAGGAGAGCGCTTTTAGCTTGAAACAAGCTTGTAGGTTTTAACCTCTTCATTTTAAAATCCTATTTTAAACTGGTATATATATATATATATATATATATATATATATATATATATATATATATATATATATATATATATATATATTATATGCACGCACGCACGCACACACGCACACACACATAGGTACATATGTGTGTGTGTGTGTGTGGTGTGTGTGTGGTGTGTGTGTGTGTGTGTGTGGTAGTAGTAGTAGTAGTAGTAGTAGTAGTAGTAGTAGTATCATTATCATTATTATTGTTATCTTGAAGACATTTCCTTTTGTGTGATTAGGGAGGTACGTGATACTGTAATACATTTTGAAGAAATTTCTCTTTGTGTATAGTCAGGGAGGTATGTGATAATGTTGTACATTTTGAAGAAATTTCTCTTTGTGTATAGTCAGGGAGGTATGTGATATTGTTGTACATTTTGAAGAAATTTATCTCTGTGTATAGTCAGGGAGTATGTGATAATGTTGTACATTTTAAAGAAATTTCTCTTTGTGTATAGTCAGGGAGGTATGTGATATTGTTGTACATTTTGAAGAAATTTCTCTTTGTGTATAGTCAGGGAGGTATGTGATAATGTTGTACATTTTGAACGCATTTCACAAGTGGTGTGGTCAGTTAGGTATGAAATGACATTGCCAACGTTTAGCATTTCTGTTTGGTTGT
>CM031628.1:35971781-35986781 GCA_018398815.1 Conus ventricosus
TTGACAGCAAAGGAAAAAAACATCATCTTCATTATTATGGACCTGTATGTCACTGGGACGGCTGTCTATGAATGCTTGCAAGCAGGTAGAACTTACAGGCGGACGGTTTTGATTGATTGATGATGATGATGATGATGATGATGATGATGATGATGGCGGTGGTGATTATGATGATGGCGATGACGACGACGGCTTCAAGATCATTATCATTAACATCGCGGTCGTCGTCATCATCATCATCATCGTCATCATCATCATCATCATCATCATCATCATCATCATCACGGTCATCATCAGAATAATTATCATGATCATCGACATTGTGGATTGTGGAAGTTTCTGGTCAATACAGTGTGCTCTGTACCTGCCAATCAAGCAACTGTTACTTTTTTTTTTCTTTGATTCAAGTTACTGGCTCAAGCCAGCTGTCTACGATTTGTGTCATTTTTTTGGTTTGTTTCTTTTTTTTGGTAACTTTACGCTGTACATTTTGCCCGTGTGCCTTTTTTTTTAATAACAAAATCTTGAAATCTGTCAAAGGCCATTTCCATGAGTATGTCGCGGTCACGATTCTGTAAATACTCCTTGGTATGTATGATGATGGTGGTGATCTACTATGATCATTGTGTCTGCTACAGACAGCCGTAGTCGAAGGATCTGTACACAAGACTGAATGTGTTGTTTCCTGTATTATCCTACTTGTGAACAGTTTGTTTATCTTACTTCGGCGCCCCTTCTTATTCCCCCTTTCCAATGCCCTCCATCTGCCTGTTTTATTACAAATCTTATATTTGTCAAGCTATTGCCATAACGATGGAGGACTTCTTTTTTTTCGTTTAAACCAATATTTTCCAAGTTATTAATACCACAACTGAAGAATTATCTTTTTCTGTTTATGATAAAACAAATATCTGTCAAGGTATTTCCGTCGCGACAGAAGAGGTTTTTTTTTGTTGTTTTTTTTGTAATAAAACCAATATTTATTAAGTTACTACTATGATGACTGAAGAATGCTCAAGGTTTTTTTTAATGCTAATATTTACCGAGACATTGTCACAATGACGGAAGAATTCTGTCTACTTAAAAACAAGAACAACAACAACAACAACAACAACAACAACAACAACAAAACTTGATTTTTACAAACTTGTTGTCATGTTGACGAAAGAATTCTCTCTACTTTTTCTTTCTGTCCATACAATCAGTAGCCTACATGAAGGAAATATTCTCTCTACTTTTGCGAAACTAACATTCACCAAGCTATTGTCTTTATGACGGAAGAATTTTTTTTAAAATAAAAAAACCCCTAATGTTTACCAAGTTAGTTCTATGAATTTATAAGACTGCTATTCACCAAGTTATGTCGTGATGACGACAGAACACTATTTATTGCTTGTGCACTAATATGTACGTAGTTATCGTCTGAACGACAGAAGAATTTTTTTTTTCAACTAGTGTTTGCAAGCCATCTGCAGAATGACGGAAAGAGTGGTAGTTTTTTCAAACTAATATTTTCAAGCTTATTGTCATAATGACGGAAGAATACTCTCTATTGCTTGTACACTAGTATTTACATAGTTATCATCTTCATAACGACAGAGATTTTTTTAAACTATTATTCACAAGCTAACTGCCAGTATGACGAAAAGAATTTTTTTTTCCAAACTAATATTTACGAGGTTACCAGCCGCCGTGGCGAAGTGGTTAGCGTCGCGGACTCCCGGCTGGGAGGTCGTGGGTTCGAATCCCATCAGAGGCATGTGTGTTTTTTCTGCCCCGACCGGCTCCTACCCAGAGTTGAGTTTGCTGCGGACTCAGTTGGGAAGACTGGGACCACACAGTCGAGTTTCATCTACTTAATGCATGCGTTTCTGAGAGTGTTGCTCAAATTTCCTGACCAACACTGCAGGTGCCTGTATCTCTCGGGCATGGTTGACGCCAGGATATATTATGAAAGGAAGCGTAGAGTACAGCCCTGTCATGTAGTCTCAGACCGAAATGGAAATCCGTAGCATCATCTTAATCATCCTCATTCCCATTGATCAGCATTAAAAAAAAACAAAGTCTCAAATTCTGTGGCCCTTCATGCCCTGCTCTCATGGTGACCTCAATTTCGATGTCCTCTCCGGTATCGGCGAGTCCATGGGGGCTGTCGTTGGACGGACGTGGTGGCGCCCTCCGGAGGGAGAGCTCACTCACGCCGGCTCCGCGACTAAGCAATAATTGTCGTCATTAGGGGGCTTAGTAGGTGGTGTCCTGCGTATGTTTGTCACGGTCAAAAATAAACACAAGCGAAGTCGTGGTCAGTCGCCGGCCACTTCAACTGGACATAAGTCCAAACGCAGACATCTTGGCGCCAAGCAGACGGCTCCATCCGTCGCATCCAGCCAATTTGGCACAGCGAGGAGACAGCAGACAGTCTGAGTGGCTGGACCGACAGGTCTCGATAGGTCTGGTCAGACATCTGGGCGCCCACCTAGACTCATCTAGCCAATTTACACTGACCAGTGCCCACACGTTAAGCCACACGGCGCCAGTTAAGTAGGAAAGGGGGGAAGGTAGTGCGTGGTGGGGGTGAAATCCAGCTAATCAATTAAATGACCAATTGACCACCACAGAGAGTAAGGCGTGTAGGCGTGACTGTCATGATTTGAATATCCAATGGAATTAGAGGGAGATAACTTCGGGTATCAGGCGGTAAAAATACTGACCAATGGTACTGGCCCTTGGACACGGAGTTAGGGCATAAAGGAATGCGTGAGTGAGAGAGAGGGGGGACAGGAACAGACAGAGAGAGAGAGGAAGAAGTTCGGGGAGTAGGCTCTTGCCTACAGGAAGGCAGGGAGATGAGAACGAACAGAGGGAGAGAGAGATGAGGAGGTTCTGGGTATAGTCTCTGCAGGAGAGAAAAGGCAGAGAGATGAAGAGAGGAGAGGAGGAACGAACAGAGAGACAGAGAGAGAGAGAGGTTCTGGGGTGTAGTCTCTGCAGGAGAAAGGCAGAGAGATGAGAGGAGCGAAGTTTAAGCATTAGCACCAGATAGTCTGCAGAGGAGGGACTAAAGAGAGATGTGGAGAGAGAGAGTTGCTAACTAATGAAGAGAAAAAGAAAGAAAAGAAAAGGAAAAGAAAAGCAACCATGTCCATTTAATAGAGCAGACCAGGAGGGAGAGAGAGAGAGTGCAATGCGTTAATGCAGGAAGAAGGAAAGGAGAACAGATCGATGTTGATAGTCACTGTTCCATCTGAACCGGGGGTTCGACCTCATACTTGGCCAGCGCCACTTTCATCGGCAGTCCAACCTGACCAACGCCAGCAGTCTGACCTGACCAGTGCCAGCAGTCCAGCCTGACCGATGCCAGCAGTCTAACTTGACCGGTGCCAGCAGTTGTGTCGTGTTGTGAAAGTGACAGTGAAAAGAAAAAAAAAGGGAAAAGAAAAAGACAGTGATTCGTGAATAGTTAAGATCACCTGGCCAGGTAAAGTAGAAATCTATTTATACCCGGGTTAGTTAATGATGTTTTAGATAAATGATTTTGTGAAGTTCAGGAAAGAGAGAATGTTTTATTTTGTTTGATTCCATATGCATTGATGTTTCGTTCTATGATCATGTGTAGTAAAGTTATAGACTTTACTAGTGGTTTGATGTGACGAATGCATGATATATGAATGAGATTGTAAGCAAGCTGTGAGTGTGTTTGGGCTGTGCGCTAGTCCTTCCTCCATCGACATCACCCGAGGTTGACAATTTATTGGCGAGCCTGCCAGGATATTCTGGCCCATTTATTTTAATTGTTCAACTTCTCAGAGAGGAAGCTGGGTGGGATTCAAGTATGTAATCCTAAGACAAGGGGTTGTCTTACTGTATGTTCCCAAGATAGTTAAATACTAGGCTTGGCATTGCTTCCAAGATAGTTAATACTAGGCTTGGCATTTCAGCCCCAGAGTACTTATTTCGCACAGATTGCCTATAATTCGCTCTCATAGTTGGGTCAGGCGCTGGGCGTCTTATAAAAACTAACTACGTTGTCCCAAGCTAATATTATCATTCATAGGATTGTGCTATTACGTCACTCGTGTCGGAAACCACCAGTTTGGCTGTCGTAGTAATAAAATCTTGTTCAAAAAAAAAAAAGAGAAACAGAAGATATAATGGCGGAAGAAAGAACACCCCTATTGAACAACTTGTGAGCGTCGCTCGTGATTTAGGTTACTCAGGAGATGAGTTGCGTGCATTCGTTGAAAACCAACAAAAGATGGAAAGAGATGAACGCGCGGAAAGACGCCGGGTCGCAGTAGAAATAGCATTAGCAGAGCAGGAAAGGGTTAAAGCTAGTGAAACGCAGGAAACAGAAAGATTAAGGATTCAGGCTAATGATAATCAGGCTAGGGAAACGCAGGAAACAGAAAGAATAAGGGAAGCGCAGGAAACAGAAAGAATGAAGCAGGAAACGGAAAGATTAAAGGTTCAATTAGAGTTAGAGAAAGTGAGAATACAAAGGGAGACCACGAGGATGGGAGTTCAGTTTCCAGCGACTCTGTGCGCAGTTACGCCCCCGACCCAAGTTACCAAAATTCTCTGAAGGAACCGATTCGATTGATGCATACATCAGTCGTTTTGAGACGTTTGCTACCAGTCAGGGTTGGCCTCCAGAAGAGTGGGCAGTCATTTTGTCAGCGCTATTGACTGGTAAGGCATTACAGATTTTCACTGCATTACCAGCAGACACCCAATCTGATTTTGGTGCTGTGAAGGAATCATTGATGAAGGGATTTGACCTCACAGAGGAAGGATTCAGAAAGAAATTTCGTTCAGCTAGATTGCAAGCAGGGGAAACGTACACTCAGTTTGGTGCACGTCTAGATCACTATTTTGAGAAGTGGTTAGAGTTGAGTGGTACGAAAAAGGAGTTTGCTGAATTGAAAGAGCTAGTATGAAAGAACAGATTTTGTCAGGTTGCGGCCCTGAGTTAACCATACATTTGAAAGAGAGACAGCCAGAGACAGCAGGGGAGTTGTTGAAGTTCGCAGAGGTGTATAGAGAGGCACGTTTGGGCACTAAGGTGCAGGAGAAACAGGTGCTAGGCACAGGTGAGAAGAGTGCAAGGAGACTAGGAGAGTTTCCTGCAAAGTCTGCAAACCCCAGTGGTGGGGCAGAAGGAAGGGCAAAGGGACATTAGGTGTTTCATTTGTCACAAGAAGGGACATGTGGCGAGGGACTGTCGCATGGGTTCCAGAAGGCAGCAGCCTTGCAAGAGGTTGATAAGGGTCGTCAAGGGAAACGACCTGCAGTGGAACCAAAAGGGATTCAGTCTGAAGAGGGTGGAGTGCAGCCTATGGCTAGCACTGGACAGCAGTCAGTGTCAGGGATGGAGGGCACTAGGCTGAGTGGTTCGTTACCAGTGGAAGAAGGGTGGATTGGCCAGCAGAGGGTGAAAGTGTTACGAGACACTGGTTGTTCATGCGGTGTGGTGAGAACAACGCTGGTCGAGAAAGGGGATTTGACAGGGCAAATCCAGACCTGTACTCTAATCGATGGCACTGTGAGGGAGTTTCCAGTTGCTAAGATAGAAGTACGTACCCCTTACTTCTCAGGCGAGTTGTCTGCGTTGGTGATGGAGAAACCCCTTCATGATTTGATCATTGGAAATATTCCGGGGGCAAGGGATCCAGGGGGTCCTGAGTTGTTGACTGCTACAGGGGCAGCAGTTCAAACACGGAGCAAGAAGGAGGGAAAGGTTGATAAACCGTTAGTCGTTCCGGCAAGGAAGTCAGGCATAGATGTGTCGCCTGATGAGTTTAGAGCAGCGCAGGAACAAGCCCTTCGCTCGTGAAGTCTTGGGAGTTGGCAAGAGGTGGAGAGAAACAGGAGGTTAGAGGAGGTGAGACAGAATTTCTTGTGAAAGGCGGGCTGTTGTACCGAGTGTTCACCAAGGGGAAGACAGGTAAGGTGACCACTCAGTTAGAGGTACCAGCAGGTTACCGTGACACTGTCATGTCAGTGGGTCACGAGTCGCTCATGGCGGGTCATCTCGGCACCAGCAAAACGGCTGACCGAATCTTTGATGACTTTCATTGGCCAGGAGCAATGGCAGACATCAAGCGTTTCTGTATGTCATGTGACGTGTGTCAAAGGTCAGCCACAAGAGGGGTGAAGAGGAAGGCGCCTCTTAAACAGCCCCCTTTAATTGACACACCATTCAGGAGAGTGGCTATTGATCTGATTGGCCCAATCTCGCCCTGTTCCAAAGGTGGGCACAGGTATGAGACATGTAAGGTTGCAAAGGAAAGTTGCAGAAGGCTAGGGTCGGGCAGAAGAAGCAATATGACAGAAAGGTGAGGAAGCAATCCCTCAAGGCGGGAGATCAAGTCCTGGTACTGCTTCCCACGGGCCACAACAAGCTGCTGATGCATTGGAAAGGACCATTCACCATCACTGAAAAGGTCGGTCGGGATTACCGAATTGATGTGAATGGAAACTAAAACTTTTCCATGCGAATTTTATCCGCAAATATATTCAGCGTGAGACTCAGCACATAGGCGCAGCAGCAATCATTGATGAGGTGAAAGAGACCCAGCAGAAGAAGGGGAGATTTTGTTGCCTAAGTTTCCAGAAGAGTCATACAGGGATGTGTCACTGTATGAAGGGCTAGACAGTAGGAGTTCCTAGGTTTTGTTGTCGGAGGCGACACAAAGCAGCCGGAAGAGGAAAGGTGGAGAAGATGATGAATTCAGAGAGACCAAAGACCAAAACAGAAGTCAGGAGTCTGCTAGGTTTTATTGGGTTCTATAGGGAGTTTGTTCCAATTTCGCAGCAATCACGAGTCCTCTCAGTGATTTGGTCAAAGCAGGGAAACCGGCAGTGGTCGAGTGGTCAGACGCTGCAGAGCAAGCACTGCAGACAGTGCTGGAAAGACTAGGTTCCCGTCCCATCTTGAAGCTACCAGATATGTCCAAACCATTTTTGTTGCGGACAGATGCATCAGGTGGTGGGATAGGTGCGGTATTGTTGCAGGAGCACGAAGGGGTCGAGTTCCCTGTGAGGTATGCTAGCAGGAAGTTGACAAAGTGTGAAGAAGGGTACGCAACTGTAGAGAAGGAGTGTTTAGCTGTCGTGTGGGCCGTGCAGAAGTTCCACAAATACTTGTATGGGAAAGAGTTCGTGATAGAGACAGATCACCAACCACTCAAATTCCTGCAGGAGGCACAGCTGAAAAACAGCAGGGTTCTGCGTTGGGCAATGGCACTGCAGCCCTACAGGTATCGAGTGCAGTACATTCCAGGTCGACAGAATGTCGGAGCTGACTATTTAAGCCGTGTAGTCTAGCAAGCTGCAACTCAGAGGAAGTCAGTCATATCCGGGGTGCTTTGTTGATAATATGTGTTGATTACAGTTATGTTGATTGGATATGGGTTCATTCCCAGTTGGCTATGGTTCATATTTTTTTGTGTGAGACTTGTTCATATTTTCTTTGTGAGACTTGTTCATGTGAATGTAGTTATGCTTGGAGCATACAGTCGCTTGTGTAGTGATGCATTATTTGCAATAAGTGAGGATGGAGATTCCTCAGTGAAGTGTCATGGATCGTGATCATATTATATTGTGCTTTTCATAAGAATTGTGAAGAGAAGATATGGCAAATCCGCAGGTAGGGGGATTGCCTAGGTGCGCACAGAGGTCGTTATAAAATGGGTCGAAATAACGCAAGAGCGCACATCAATGATAACTCATTGGGCGGTATTCACTAATGATATATCCTATAATTTATAAACCGTTTGTTGTGAAGTGTTTTTCAAACTTTGCACGTGTAGCTGTGTGTCAGCAAATTCGGTCGTTGTTTTTTTTTGTACCGTTGTTTTGAGACAATGCGGTGCATAGTCTTTTGCAAGGGGGAAATTGTCACGGTCAAAAATAAACACAAGCGAAGTCGTGGTCAGTCGCCGGCCACTTCAACTGGACATAAGTCCAAACGCAGACATCTTGGCGCCAAGCAGACGGCTCCATCCGTCGCATCCAGCCAATTTGGCACAGCGAGGAGACAGCAGACAGTCTGAGTGGCTGGACCGACAGGTCTCGATAGGTCTGGTCAGACATCTGGGCGCCCACCTAGACTCATCTAGCCAATTTACACTGACCAGTGCCCACACGTTAAGCCACACGGCACCAGTTAAGTAGGAAAGGGGGGAAGGTAGTGCGTGGTGGGGTGAAATCCAGCTAATCAATTAAATGACCAATTGACCACCACAGAGAGTAAGGCGTGTAGGCGTGACTGTCATGATTTGAATATCCAATGGAATTAGAGGGAGATAACTTCGGGTATCAGGCGGTAAAAATACTGACCAATGGTACTGGCCCTTGGACACGGAGTTAGGGCATAAAGGAATGCGTGAGTGAGAGAGAGGGGGGACAGGAACAGACACAGAGAGAGAGGAAGAAGTTCGGGGAGTAGGCTCTCGCCTACAGGAAGGCAGGGAGATGAGAACGAACAGAGGGAGAGAGAGATGAGGAGGTTCTGGGTATAGTCTCTGCAGGAGAGAAAAGGCAGAGAGATGAAGAGAGGAGAGGAGGAACGAACAGAGAGACAGAGAGAGAGAGAGGTTCTGGGGTGTAGTCTCTGCAGGAGAAAGGCAGAGAGATGAGAGGAGCGAAGTTTAAGCATTAGCACCAGATAGTCTGCAGAGGAGGGACTAAAGAGAGATGTGGAGAGAGAGAGTTGCTAACTAATGAAGAGAAAAAGAAGAAAAGAAAAGGAAAAGAAAAGCAACCATGTCCATTTAATAGAGCAGACTAGGAGGGAGAGAGAGAGTGCAATGCGTTAATGCAGGAAGAAGGAAAGGAGAACAGATCGATGTTGATAGTCACTGTTCCATCTGAACCGGGGGTTCGACCTCATACTTGGCCAGCGCCACTTTCATCGGCAGTCCAACCTGACCAACGCCAGCGGTCTGACCTGACCAGTGCCAGCAGTCCAGCCTGACCGATGCCAGCAGTCTAACTTGACCGCTGCTGTAATGTCTACGTAAGTTAACTATGATTTGTATCAAAAGACATTAAATTAAGCCTCGTTCTGGGCATTGCCCCTGGAAAGGTAACAACGACAACGAAGCCCACGAACGATCTACGTGTTATTTTAGCTCTGTACATTTTTCAACTTAGTTTGCTTTATTAAACATTTTGAGCACACAAGCTGTGTTCGTAGATGTTGTGTGAATACTCACATACGACTCTACAGGTGCCAGCAGTTGTGTCGTGTTGTGAAAGTGACAGTGAAAAGAAAAAAAAAGGGAAAAGAAAAAGACAGTGATTCGTGAATAGTTAAGATCACCTGGCCAGGTAAAGTAGAAATCTATTTATACCCGGGTTAGTTAATGATGTTTTAGATAAATGATTTTGTGAAGTTCAGGAAAGAGAGAATGTTTTATTTTGTTTGATTCCATATGCATTGATGTTTCGTTCTATGATCATGTGTAGTAAAGTTATAGACTTTACTAGTGGTTTGATGTGACGAATGCATGATATATGAATGAGATTGTAAGCAAGCTGTGAGTGTGTTTGGGCTGTGCGCTAGTCCTTCCTCCATCGACATCACCCGAGGTTGACAATGTTAGATCAGAACAGGCGCCACTGAACACCACCGAGGTGACTCGGCAGCAGTGCAGTGTCTCCTCCGGTGGGTTGCCTCTTGACGACTTGACATTGACTGCTCCCTGTGGATTACCGGTGCCGGGGCTGCGGCGGGGCCAGCCGGGCTATGGCTGTGGACGGGGTGTCGGAATGAGCGGCGTGGGTGCACTGCCTCTGAGGTGACGCAGAGGTTGGGACAGCAAAAAAAAAAAAAAAAAAAAAAAAAAAATATTTACGAGGTTATTGTCATAATGACGGAAGAATGAATTGTCGTAACGACTGAGGAATAATTCTCTGCTGCTACACACACGCACACCCTTTCCCTCCCCTACTACTTACTTGTTTCACTTTATGTATGTACTGTGCTTGAAATAAAAACATTTTAAATTGAACCTGTTTGTGTATTGATATATCAGTTCTACTTGTCGGACTGCATGACTTGTGTACACACACACACACACACACACACACACACACACACACACACACACACACACACACACACATAAAAAATAGACAGACACACAAAGGCGCTCACTCATGTTCGCGTGCGCACATGCACACACGCATTTACACACATGCACATACACACATCCGATCACAGTCACATGTATAACACACACACACACACACTCACATTATATATATATATATATATATATATATATATATATATATATATATATATATATATATATATATATATATATATATATATATGGTGTGTGTGTGTGTGTGTGTGTGTGTGTGTGTGTGTGTGTGTATGTGTGTGTGTGTGTGTGTGTGTGGAAATGAATATATACAAACGCGCTCGCAAACACATATATCTGTATCTATCTATCCGTCCATTCATCCATCTCTCTATCTATTCATCTCTCTCTCTCTCTCTACCTATCTATCTGTCTATTTATCTGTCTATCTGTATGCACAATGTACAGTCATACACACATATTCACATACACGTATAGTGTCTGTCTGTCTATTTATCTATCTATCTATATGCACACATGCACAGTCTTACACACATATTCATATACACAAGCATTAATAAAGCCCGAATTGAACCACCCTCTCTGCTTTTGGTCACATCTTTGCTTTTCAAGGTAATCATAAAGTAACATTTTCGCCATCTTCTGATGCATTCTATATTACTCAACAATAATTTCGTGGATAAGTTGCTCTAATTAATGACATATTGGGGATGCTAAATTAGGATATATTGTAAGAAATAGTGACACACACGCACACACACGCACACGCACGCGCACGCGCGCGCGCACACACACACACACTTTCAAGATGGCGGCAATGATCAGAAGCTGAACTAAGGCCTTGCTGAAAATAAGCATATCTACAAGCAAAATGAGCAGAATAACCAGATCCAGAGGTTTAGGAGGTCGTCACACAGACTCGACTCCTAAGAAAGAACCCTCCAAAACAGGAAGAACCTACAAGCTCGAAGGACTGGAAACATGCCAACATCACACCTGTCTTCAAGAAGGGAGAAAGATATAACGCAGCCAACTACCGTCCCATCTCCCTCACCTGCATAGCCTGCAAGCTGATGGAACATATTATCACCAGCCACATCATGTCCCATTTTGAGAAAAATGAGATTCTCTGTCCAGAGCAGCACGGCTTTCGACGCGGACGGTCATGTGAGACTCAACTCCTAGGGTATGTGGACGAAGCGACCAGAGAGATCGAGAAGGGAAACCAGGAGGACACTATCGTCCTTGACTTCTCAAAGGCCTTCGACAAAGTCAGCCATACCCTACTGGTCCACAAACTACGTCGTTACGGCATCGTAGGCCGCACCAACGCCTGGATTAAGGACTTCCTTGCGGACAGACAGCAGGCTGTGGTGGTGGAGGGAACAAGATCTGACTTTCTACCTGTAGAATTCGATGCCCCTCAAGGCTCGGTCCTAGGGCCGAGTCTTTTTCTTCTCTATGTAAATGACCTTCCTGATGGCATCAAGTCGAAAGTCCGCCTATTTGCCGACAATACCATGTGCAGCAAGACCACCACGAAGAAAAAAGATGAGAGAGTGCTGCAAGAAGACCTACACTCCCTTACCACCTGGGAGGAAAAGTGGTTTATGGAGTTCCAACCACAGAAGTACTCAACGCTGCGAGTTTCTCGGAAGCGGAACAAGATTGCCCCTGTGTATGAGCTACATGTCCAGAATATCGAAAATACCTTGGTGTCAACATCCAGGACAATATGCAGTGGGAATCTCACATTGACTCCATCACGAAGAAAGCCAGCAAGACCATAGGCTTTGTCCGGCGCAACCTCAAGATCGGCAACAAGAAAACAAAGGAAATTGCATATAAAGCCCTTGTTCGCCCGCTTCTTGAGTATGCAGCCACCGTCTGGGATCCCTACACTGCAAACAAGGTTGAGGCCCTCGAGAAGATCCAACGAAGAGCAGCAAGATGGGTGTCAAATCGCCACGCCAAACACCATGCGTCGACTCCATCCTTGACTCTCTTAATTGGCCTTCCCTACAACAGCGTCGTAAGAAAGCCCGCTTGGAGATGTTTTATAAATTCCATCACGGACTCATCTCCATCAACTCCACGTACCTGCCCAAACCATCTGACAGCAGGCTGAGCTCGAGCATCAACAATGACCAGAGCTACGACATTCCAACATGCACGACGCGGTACAGGCAGATGACGTTCTTTCCAAGGACCATACCAAAATGGAACAAGTTGCCTCAGGAGGTTGTGATAGCTGAGTCACTGGACTGCTTCAAGTCCAGGCTGGCCTCCCATCTTTAGAACCTGAAACAACCCCCCCCCCCCCCCCTTCCCCACCACCCCAACCCTCCCCCCTTGAATACAGATCGGTTTGCTAGTCCCAACCTTGTCGACAGATCAACACAAACGTTGACGAGTTCCATGACGCCTTGTCGCACTTACGCTGAAGCGGCAAGATCGTCTCGATCACCCCCTAAGCTACCCCCGAATAATCAACAACAGCAAGTGCAGGGAAGATGGAAAAGAAAACAATTCAGCAAAGAAAAAAACCTGAAAGAAAGTAAAAAAATGTGAAGCAGGAACGATTACAGAGCAAAGCAAGGATCATGACGTCAAACAAGCTGACGTAAAGAACAAAAACAAAAAAAAAACGTATCCCATTCTGTTTCTACATCTGGTGGCGACTTGCCTCGTGTCCTCCTGATACATGACAGTATCATGACGAAGGTTGATGCACGGAGACTTGGCCTGTCATACGGTCTGCAGGTGGCAAAGAGAAACGCTTATCAGATGAGCATTGCACACGTGCTCTGAACGAGGCAAAAGCATCTCTGAATCCTGAACCCCAATGTGTAGTTCTGCATGTAGGAGTGAACGATTTGAAGGGAAAGATCCGGAGAAATGCAGTGCTCACTGAATTGCAGAAATGCGTCAAGGAGGCCGAAGCTCAATTTCCTACAGCCAAGATCGTGGTGAGTCAAGTGGCTCCTGTCAAAAATAAAAAACACTAGACATTAAGAGAGATCTGTTCAACGCAATGGCAAGACAGAAACTTACAGACATTACTTTCGTCTCCTTTAACGAGTTGAGGATGGAAACAGAAGAGTCCTGACAGCTGACGACGTTCACGCCCACGACCAGAGGACGAGCACCTCGCGAGGACCCTGGGCAAACACCTGCATGGAGTGTTTTGGGAAAAGCCACGGAGTAGAACCCGCAGCCTTTCGTTACAGTTGCCCAGTCTTCACCTCCCCCCTTTTCCACGTCCTCGGTTCTACTAAACTGGTCCTACCTTGACTCTCAGCTGTTTACTATCAATCGTCAAGATTTTCTTTCTTCTACAGTCATATCGAAGATAGTTAATGTCCAAATGATTATGAATTATTGTGATATATAAATGAAAGCACATAAAAAGCCAAACATTACATTTTTACAGTGGAATTGTTGTTCTATAACGAAAAATATAGCACACTTAAATCAATATTTAGTAACAAACAAGTTTCATGTTTTATTACTACAATCTTTAAATGTGAGCTGTGATAATTACCACATCTACTGGATTTTACCACCCTCCGGTTTACGAACAATGTGGAGACAGAGTGCAAACAGCCATCTATGTGCAATGAAGACCTGGACTTTTGTGAAAGAACTCCACCAGTATCCAATAATATTCCCTCTGTGTCATGCTGTGCAGCCATGGTTAAGTTTGCTTCATCCTTGATTCTTAATGTGCTTCAGTTTATCTTCCAAAGGGTCCTGATAATAAGATGCTGAATGGTTGAAAGGGTTCCAAGATCAAACAGATAAGTGGGTTAATAGGGGAGATTTTAATGCACATGCCCCTTTCTGGATAAGAGTTGTTCCTATATTTCTAATAACCTTTTGTTAGATAACCTTGCGGATTCTGTTCTTTACACACTGAATAATGGAAACATAACTCGTATTCCAGATATATCTAACCATAATCCCTCAGCCATCGATTTAACTTTGTATCCCCATCACTGGTAGTCAACGCAGTGTGGGAAACGCGAGATGACTCTTTAGATCAGATCATATTCCAGTCATAATATCTTTAAATAACATAGCAGCAGAAGAAGAAAGCACAGAAGATGCTATCCCAAAGTATAATTACAAGTGTGCAGATTGGTCACTTTTCAAAGACACCCTTAAAAACATAGATTTAGATTATTTTGCTGAAGAAAATATAGACGATCAGTATGATAAATGTTGTAAATTTATTCTAACAGCAGCAAATCAATCGATCCCAAAAATAAAAAGCACAAATCTAAAAAAACATAATGGAAATGTGTTGGTGGAACAAGGAATGTGAACGCGCAAATAACAAGAACAAGAAAAATTTAAGATATATTGTAAAACGAGATCAACAAGTAATCATGAAAAAAAATGAAAAAGACGGCTACAGAAAGTGATGATGCAATAGAATATGCAATATTGCAACACTGAATGATTTTTGTAACACTAAAGTGAAACATTGTAAGGATATGGGAAAAGTATGGAAAGAACTGAAAGCTATGAAAAATGGATTGACATCACCACAGTATCCCATAAAATAGATAACAACGATCTACGCACTGCTGAAGAGAAAGCAGATTTTTTGTAAACCTATTCGCTGATGTCAGCCGCCCCGAGGGTCTCACAAACTGACCAAACTTATAGAGAAAAAAAAAGTAATATAACATTGATGATCCACTACCAGATAATAGCATTAACATTAATGCTCCTATAACTGTACAAGAAGTAAAAGAAGCCATTAGAGCCATTCCACCAAGGAAATCATCAGTTGGTTTAGATGCAATATCTAATCAGATGCTGAAGAAGTTACCTGAAAATCTTGTAGTTTTTTCTTCATGCTTTGGTAAGTACTTAC
>CM031628.1:36006781-36014281 GCA_018398815.1 Conus ventricosus
GGATTAGGTCAGGGAGGTGGGTGGTGGTGTACATTTTGCACACATTTCTCTTGGGATTAGGTCAGGGAGGTGGGTGGTGGTGTAAACTTTGAACACCTTTCTCTTGGGATTAGGTCAGGGAGGTGGGTGGTGTTGTAAAGTTTGAACACATTTCTCTTGGGATTAGGTCAGGGAGGTGGGTGGTGTTGTAAAGTTTGAACACATTTCTCTTGGGATTAGGTCAGGGAGGTGGGTGGTGGTGTACATTTTGAACACATTTCTGTTGGGATTAGGTCAGGGAGGTGGGTGGTGTTGTAAAGTTTGAACACATTTCTCTTGGGATTAGGTCAGGGAGGTGGGTGGTGGTGTACATTTTGAACACCTTTATCTTGGGATTAGGTCAGGGACCGGGTGGTGGTGTACATTTGAACACATTTCTCTTGGGATTAGGTCAGGGAGGTGGGTGGTGGTGTACATTTTGAACACATTTCTCTTGGGATTAGGTCAGGGAGGTGGGTGGTGGTGTACATTTTGAACACATTTCTGTTGGGATTAGGTCAGGGAGGTGGGTGGTGTTGTAAACTTTGAACACCTTTCTCTTGGGATTAGGTCAGGGAGGTGGGTGGTGGTGTACATTTTGCACACATTTCTCTTGGGATTAGGTCAGGGAGGTGGGTGGTGGTGTACATTTTGAACACATTTCTCTTGGGATTAGGTCAGGGAGGTGGGTGGTGTTGTAAAGTTTGAACACATTTCTCTTGGGATTAGGTCAGGGAGGTGGGTGGTGGTGTACATTTTGAACACATTTCTCTTGGGATTAGGTCAGGGAGATGGGTGGTGGTGTACATTTTGGACACATTTTTCTTGGGATTAGGTCAGGGAGGTGGGTGGTGTTGTAAAGTGTGAACACATTTGTCTTGGGATTAGGTCAGGGAGGTGGGTGGTGGTGTACATTTTGAACACATTTCTCTTGGGATTAGGTCAGGGAGGTGGGTGGTGGTGTACATTTTGAACACATTTCTCTTGGGATTAGGTCAGGGAGGTGGGTGGTGGTGTACATTTTGCACACATTTCTCTTGGGATTAGGTTAGGGAGGTGGGTGGTGGTGTACATTTTGAACACATTTCTGTTGGGATTAGGTCAGGGAGGTGGGTGGTGTTGTAAAGTTTGAACACATTTCTCTTGGGATTAGGTCAGGGAGGTGGGTGCTGGTGTACATTTTGAACACATTTCTGTTGGGATTAGGTCAGGGAGGTGGGTGGTGTTGTAAAGTTTGAACAAATTTCTCTTGGGATTAGGTCAGGGACCGGGTGGTGGTGTACATTTTGAACACATTTCTCTTGGGATTAGGTCAGGGAGGTGGGTGGTGGTGTACATTTTGCACACATTTCTCTTGGGATTAGGTCAGGGAGGTGGGTGGTGGTGTAAACTTTGAACACATTTCTCTTGGAATTAGGTCAGGGAGGTGGGTGGTGTTGTAAAGTTTGAACACATTTCTCTTGGGATTAGGTCAGGGAGGTGGGTGGTGGTGTACATTTTGAACACATTTCTCTTGGGATTAGGTCAGGGAGGGGCAATGGTGGTCGTGTACATTTTGAACACATTTCTGTTGGGATTAGGTCAGAGAGGTGGGTAGTGGTGTTCATTTTGAATACATTTCTGTTGGGGTTAGGTCATGGAGGTACGTGGCAGCGTTGTACTTCACGAAAACATGGTTTGTGTGTGTGTGTGTGTGTGTGTGTGTGTGTGTGTGTGTGTGTGTGTGTGTGTGTGTGTGTGTGTGTGTGTGATCAGGCAGGTGTGGTAGCGTGTTCAGTTCTCTTTGGGTGTTTTCAGTGAGGAATGTGTGATAATGTTGTTCGATTTTGAACATTTTTTTTCGGTGGGTGTGTTCAGTAAGGTATGTGCCAATGTTATACATTTTGAAGACAGTTCTCATGTGGTGTGGTCGTGGAGGTACGTGGTTAGGTTGGATATTTTGAACACATTTGGTCTTTGCGTGTGGTCGTGCAATACGTGATGGCATTGTACATCTTGCCGAAAAGATCAAAGAGTGGAGAATGTGCAGACAGAAAGAATCTGACGTGGAACAGCTCAGTGGTAGAGCGCCAGACTCGTGATCATGGTGATCCTGGGGTTGCGGGTTCGAACCTTCGCCGGGGCCGTTTCGGTACAGGAGGATTTTTACCTCGGAGTTGACATTAGTTCTGACTCCTTTTACCAAGAAGTCCTTCGAATGAGACTATAAACCGAGGTTCCGTGTGTGAACGCAGGCATAACATCTTACGCACACGTAAAATCCCATCACCAACTTTCGGAAGAGAAGGCCAGTTTGGCCTTTGGTATGGATGACACGTTACACATAGCATGCACCCTGCATGAGAAATGGAAAGAATGAAGGAAGTAAGGAGATTGAGTGAACGATTTTGACTGGCTGTTCAGTCAGCACTACCCAGGTAGGCAGCCGTTGTGTGCACGCGAGTGTGGAGTGTCAGCGCCTAGAACCTTTGACAAGGTGCTTTATAAACGCTCGGTTATTATTATTATCATTAGGTGCTTTATAAACGCTCGGTTATTATTATTATCATTATTATTATTAGTAGTAGTAGTAGTAGTAGTAGCAGTGGTATCATAATCATTATTATTATTATCTTAAAGACATTTCCTTTTGTGTGATCAGCGAGGTACGTGATACTGTAATACATTTTGAAGAAATTTCTCTTTGTGTATAGTCAGGGAGGTATGTGATTGTCACGGTCAAAAATAAGACACAACCAAATTCGTGGTCAATCGCCACCAGCCCAGTCAGACTTAAGCCGAACTCAAATATTCTAGGCGTCAGGTAGACGGGCCCATGGTTCGGATCCAGCCAATTAAGCATAGGGGAGAGGCTCCACAGAAACGGTCTGTCCAGCCAGACGAACTAAATAGCTGACCGACGCCTCGATGTCTGGTCAAACGAGTCTCGACGCCCGGATCAGACTCATCCGGCCAACTTGAGCACAGCGAGAGGCTAATCCTAATCTTCCACGTAGACAGTCGGAGTGGTTGACCGACGCCTCGATGTCTGCCCAGACGGATCTTGGTGCCTGGGCCAGACTCATCTAGCCAATTTACAGTGACCAGTGCCTACAAGTTAAGCCACACGCGCCAGTTAAGTAGGAAAGGGGGGAAGGTAGTGTGTGGTGGGGGTGAAATCTAGCTAATCAATTAAATGACCAATTGACCACCACAGAGAGTAAGGCGTGTAGGCGTGACTGTCACGGTTTGAATATCCAATGGAATTAGAGGGAGATAACTTCGGGTACGAGGCGGTAAAAATACTGACCAATGGTACTCACCCTTGGACACGGAGTTAGGTGATAAAGTAATGCGTGAGTGAGAGAAGGGGGAGAACGAACAGATGGGAACGACAAAGAACGAACAGAGAGAGAGAGAGAGGTTCGGGGGTAAGCTCTGATGAGAGAAGAGCAGGGAGATGAGAGGAGAGAAGAGAACCAAGTTGAGAGATTAGCAGGAGATAGTCTGCAGGGGAAGGACTAAAGAGAGATGTGGAGAGAGAGAGTTGCTAACTAATGAAGAGAAAAAGAAAGAAAAGAAAAAGAAAAGAAAAGCAACCATGTCCATTTGAGAAGCAGACTAGGAGAGAGAGAGAGAGAGTGCAATGCGTTAATGCAGGAAGAAAGAAAGGAGAACAGATCGATGTTGATAGTCACTGTTCCATCTTAACCGGGGTTCGACCTCATACCTGACAGCGTCACTTCATCAAGCAGAACCACAGACCAACGCCAGTGCCAGCAGACCAATACCAGTGCCAGCAGTTGTGTCGTGCTTGTGAAAGTGACAGTGAAAAGAAAAAAAAAGAAAAGAAAAAGACAGTGATTCGTGAATAGTTAAGATCACCTGGCCAGGTAAAGTAGAAATCTATTCATACCCGGGTTAGTTAATGATGATTTAGATAAATGATTTTGTGAAGTTCAGGAAAGAGAGAATGTTTTATTTTGTTTGATTCCATATGCATTGATGTTTCGTTCTATGATCATGTGTAGTAAAGTTATAGACTTTACTAGTGGTTTGATGTGACGAATGCATGATATATGAATGAGATTGTAAGCAAGCTGTGAGTGTGTTTGGGCTGTGCGCTAGTCCTTCCTCCACTGACATCACCTGAGGTTGACAATTTATTGGCGAGCCTGCCAGGATATTCTGGCCCATTTATTATAATTGTTCAACTTCTCAGAGAGGAAGCTGGGTGGGATTCAAGTATTGTAATCCTAAGACAAGGTGTTGTCTTACTGTATGTTCCCAAGATAGTTAAATACTAGGCTTGGCATTGCTTCCAAGATAGTTAATACTAGGCTTGGCATTTCAGCCCCAGAGTACTTATTTCGCACAGATTGCCTATAATTCGCTCTCATAGTTGGGTCAGGCGCTAGGCGTCTTATAAAAACTAATTACGTTGTCCCAAGCTAATATTATCATTCATAGGATTGTGCTATTACGTCACTCGTGTCGGTAACCACCAGTTTTCCTGTCGTAGAAATAAAATCTTGTTCAAAAAAAAAAAGGATATAATGGCGGAAGAAAAGAACACCCCTATCGAACAACTTGTGAGTGTCGCTCGTGATTTAGGTTACTCGGGAGAAGAGCTGCGAGCATTCGTTGAAAACCAACAAAAGATGGAAAGAGATGAGCGAGCAGAAAGACGTCGTGTCGCAGTAGAGATAGCAGAGCAGGAAAGGATTAAAGCTAGCGAAATGCAGGAAACAGAAAGATTAAGGATTCAGGCTAATCAGGCTAGCGAAACGCAGGAAACAGAAAGATTAAAAGCTAGGGAAACACAGGAAACAGAAAGAATAAGGGTATCGCAGGAAACAGAAAGAATAAGGATTCAATTAGAGTTAGAGAAAGTGAGAATACAAAGGGAGACCACCGATGATGGTAGTTCGGTTTCCAGTGACTCTGTGCGCAGTTATGCCCCCCGACCAAAGCTGCCAAAGTTCTCTGAAGGAACAGATTCGATTGATGAATACATCAGTCGTTTCGAAACGTTTGCGACCAGTCAGGGTTGGCCTGCAGAAGAGTGGGCAGTCATTTTGTCAGCGCTATTGACGGGTAAGGCATTACAGATTTTCACTGCATTACCAGCAGAACAACAATCTGATTTTGGTGCTGTGAAGGAATCACTGATGAAGGGATGTGACCTCACAGAGGAGGGATTCAGAAAGAAATTTCGTTCAGCTAAATTACAAGCAGGTGAAACGTACACTCAGTTTGGTGCACGTTTAGATCACTATTTTGAGAAGTGGTTAGAGTTGAGTGGTACGAAGAAGGAGTTCGGTGAATTGAAAGAGCTGGTTATGAAGGAACAGATTTTGTCAGGTTGCGGCCCTGAGTTAACCATACATTTGAAAGAGAGACAGCCAGAGACAGCAGGGAGTTGTTGAAGTTCGCAGAGGTGTATAGAGAGGCACGTTTGGGCACTAAGGTGCAGGAGAAACAGGCGCTAGGCACAGGTGAGAAGAGTGCAAGGAGACTAGGGGAGTTTTCTGCACAGTCTGCAAACCCAGTGGTGGGGCAGAAAGGAGGACAAAGGGACAATAGGTGTTTCATTTGTCACAAGAAGGGACATGTGGCGAGGGATTGTCGCATGAGGTTCCAGAAGGCAGCAGCCTTGCAAGAGGTGGATAAGGGTCGTCAAGGGAAACGACCTGCAGTGGAACCAACAGGGATCCGATCTGAAGAGGGTGGAGTGCAGCCTATGGCTAGCACTGGACAGCAGTCAATGTCAGGGATGGAGGGCACTAGGCTGAGTGGTTCATTACCGGTGGAAGAAGGGTGGATTGGCCAGCAGAGGGTGAAAGTGTTACGAGACACTGGTTGTTCATGTGGTGTAGTTAGAACAACGCTGGTCGAGGAAGGGGATTTGACAGGGCAAATCCAGACCTGTACTCTAATCGATGGCACTGTGAGGGAGTTTCCAGTTGCCAAGATAGAAGTACGTACCCCTTACTTCTCAGGCGAGTTGTCTGCGCTGGTGATGGAGAAACCCCTTCATGATCTGATCATTGGAAATATTCCAGGGGCAAGGGATCCAGGGGATCCTGAGTTGTTGACTGCTACAGGGGCAGCAGTTCAAACACGGAGCAAGAAGGAGGAAAAGGTTGATAAACCGTTAGTCGTTCCAGCAAGGAAGTCAGGCATAGATGTGTCGCCTGATGAGTTTAGGGCAGCGCAGGAACAAGACCCTTCGCTCGTGAAGTCTTGGGAGCTGGCAAGAGGTGGAGAGAAACAGGAGGTTAGAGGAGGTGAGACAGAATTTCTTGTGAAAGGCGGGCTATTGTACCGAGTGTTCACCAAGGGGAAGACAGGTAAGGTGACCACTCAGTTAGAGGTACCAGCAGGTTATCGCGACACTGTCATGTCAGTGGGTCACGAGTCGCTCATGGCGGGTCATCTCGGCACCAGCAAAACAGCTGACCGAATCTTTGATGATTTTCATTGGCCAGGTGCAATGGCAGACATAAAGCGTTTCTGCATGTCATGTGACGTGTGTCAAAGGTCAGCCACGAGAGGGGTGAAGAGGAAGGCGCCTCTTAAACATCCCCCTTTAATTGACACACCATTCAGGAGGGTGGCTGTTGATCTGATTGGCCCAATCTCGCCCTGTTCCAAAGGTGGGCACAGGTATGAGACGTGTAAGGTTGCAAAGGAAAGTTTGCAGAAGGCTAGGGTCGTTCAGAAGAAGCAATATGGCAGGAAGGTAAGGAAGCAATCCCTCAAGGTGGGAGATCAAGTCCTGTTACTGCTTCCCACGGATCACAACAAGCTGCTGATGCATTGGAAAGGACCATTCACCATCACTGAAAAGGTCGATCGGGATTACCGAATTGATGTGAATGGGAAACCAAAACTTTTCCATGCGAATTTTCTCCGCAAATATATTCAGCGTGAGACTCAGCACATAGGCGCAGCAGCAATCATTGATGAGGTGAAAGAGACACAGCAGAAGAAGGGGAGATTTTGTTGCCTAAGTTTCCAGAAGAGTCATACAGGGATGTGTCACTGTATGAAGGGCTAGACAGTAGGAGTTCCTAGGTTTTGTTGTTGGAGGCGACACAAAGCAGCCAGAAAGGGGAAAGGTGGAGAAGATGATGAATTCAGAGAGACCAAAGACCAAAACAGAAGTCAGGAGTCTGCTAGGTTTTATTGGCTTCTACAGGGAGTTTGTTCCAAATTTTGCTGCAATCACGAGTCCTCTCAGTGATTTGGTCAAGGCAGGGAAACCGGCAGTGGTCGAGTGGTCAGACGCTGCAGAGCAAGCACTGCAGGCGGTGTTCGAAAGACTAGGTTCCCGTCCCATCTTGAAGCTACCAGATATGTCCAAACCATTTTTGTTGCGGACAGATGCATCAGGCGGTGGGATAGGTGCAGTATTGTTACAGGAGCATGAAGGGGTCGAGTTCCCTGTGAGGTATGCTAGCAGGAAGTTGACAAAGTGTGAAGAAGGGTACGCAACTG
>CM031628.1:36024281-36027749 GCA_018398815.1 Conus ventricosus
GTATGCCTTGGACTATAGTAGACTAGTCTTACTTGACAAATTGATCTTACGATGTACATTTCTTTGTGCATGGTATTTGTGTCTTGGACAATTATCAGGTCTTGCAATACATATTTTTCGTACGAGATGTTTGTGTCTTGGGCTACACCAGACTGGTCTTATAATACAGACATACTGTGCAGGACGTGTGTGTCTTGGACTAGGCTGGACTGGTCTTATAATACAGACATACTGTGCAGGCCATGTGTGTCTTGGACTAGGCTAGACTGGTCTTATAATACAGACATACTGTGCAGGACATGTGTGTCTTGGACTAGGCTAGACTGGTCTTATAATACAGACATACTGTGCAGGACATGTGTGTCTTGGAGTGCACTAGAATGGTCTTACAATACAGACTTTTTGTAGTATATTTGTTTTCGACTCCAAAGATTGGTCTTCCAATATACACTTTTTCGAGCAGGATGTTCGTGTCTGGGCCTATACTAAACTGGTCTTACATTACAGAGTGTTTGTACAGGACACTTGTGTCCCGGACTATACCAGATTGGTCTTACATTAATACTTTTTGTGTAGATTATTTGCGTCTTGAACTACAGTATACAAATCTGACAATATTGGGTTTTTTGTGCGCAGGACTTATGTGTCTTGTACTAATTACGATTGTATCACAATTCAGATTTGTCCTATCACGGACTTTTTGCAGAACATATAACATCTTGGACGATGCTTGACTGGCCTCACAATATACGCTTTTTCAGTAGGAATTTTTGTTTTGGATTCTGTTAGATTGTTCTTACTATATGACATTTTTTGTGTAGGACACTTGCGCCTTGATTGTTCTTACTATATGACATTTTTTTGTGTAGGACACTTGCGCCTTGGCTCCACTAGATTGGTCTTAGATCACAGGCTTTTTGTGCAGGATATTTGCGTATTGGACTACATTATATCAATCGTACAATACAGACCTACCTCTCATCAAATACGTACCTTTTTATGCAGGACACTTGTGCCTTGAAGTACATTAGACTAGTCTCACACTAGAGACATTTTTGGGTAAGATGTTTGTGTCTTGGACTCTACTAAATTGATTGTAAAATACAGAGTTTTTGTGCAGGATATTTGTGATTTGACCCGCGCTACTACACTGATCTAACAAACCTGGATTTCTTGTGCGGGACATTTGCGTCTTGGACTACTCTAGACTGGTCTCACAAATCAGACTGCTTCCCTTTAAGGACACATTTAGCATGACATTTGTATCTTGGAACTTACTGAACTGGCCTTGCAGTTTAGATTGTTGTGTGCAGCACACCTGTGTTCTGGACTTTAGTGAATTAGTCTCATAAGACTGACCTTTTTGTGCAACTCATGATCCATACTGAATTTGTTCTTACAATTCAGACACCCCCCCCCCCCTTCCCTTTAAACACTTGCCTTTTCGTGGAGCACAGCTGTGTCTTAATCCATACTAGACTGGTCTTAGAATACGACACCGTGTGCTTTTGAAGTCTTTTCTTGTGCAGGACCCTTTGTCTCTGAACTACCCGCCGGTGCTGATCCTGCTCTGTTCAAAGCATTCTTTCTCTTTTGTGAAAAGCTTATCTTAGTGACGAACGACCGTCCTTATACACACCCTCCTTCATCAAAAGACTTTTTTCAAACGCTTCTGTCTGAATCTGTACTCGACTGACATCCTGATATGGATCCATTCCCTTTAAAGCTTCTTTTCGTTTGTGGAACATTTACTGATTGGTCAGTACTAGGTTGATTTTCTAATGTAACCCCCGAAACATGTGTAAACTTAATGGATCAATACAAGAGCGCGCATCCTGGTAAAAATCCTTGCAACTACTACCACCACAACTGCTGCTGCTGCTGCTGCTGCTACAACAACAACGACAACAACAACAGCAGCAGTGATGACAATAACAACAGCAACATCAACGACGACAGCAACAGCAACAACAACAGCATCAACAGTGTTAAAATAACAGCATTATCAACAACAAACAACTACTACTCCTACTACCACCACTACTAATACTACTATTGCTGCTGCTACTACTACTACTACTACTACTACTACTGTTGTTTTTGCTCCTGCTGTTGCTACTACTATTGTTACTGCTGCTGCCACTGCTACTTCTACTACTGCTGCTGCTACTACCACCAGTACTACTACCACCAGCACTACTACCACCAGCACTACTACCACCCCCCTCCGGGGGGTTGCGACCTTGTCGTGGTCGGAGGGTTTGCGTGGTCCAGTGATCCCTTAGGCTTTGCTGGCGGGGGCATCAATACTTGGAGATAGGCTGTTTTTTTCACACTGCTTCTAGGCCTGAGAGGTGCAGATGTTGTTTGGCCTAAGCGTAACGTGGTAAGGAGTTGATGCCCTGGTAGGGCTTCCCATGTCAGATAGGCTAAGGGTGAGGATCCTGACTAACAGTAACCCGCCTTTCTCCTTTTCTTGTTTTCTGCCTCCCTTATTTGGCCCTTTTCTATCTTCGTCTCCCCTTCAAGTCTTCTTTTCCACACTCCTTTTCTCTCTGTGGTCTCCTTAAGATCCGCCGCGTTTGCCGTGCGGTGCGACCTGTGTCGGAGGGGAATGAGATCCTGGTGATTGAGAGGGCCAGCGCTCTCAACACATCACTTTGGCTCGGACCTCTCCTAGACAGGGAGTACACTTTGGCCCGGGTGTACTAATCGGCTCCCCTTCTTGGGGTTGGGTCAAGACGGGCAGTTCCCCAGCTGGCCAAGTAAACCCCTGCAGTGCTCAGCTCTCTGTTCCCGGGAGTTGAGCATGATCAGGGGGGATAGGGTTGGTTGCTTCTGCTTGTCGTATGTCTCTCCCGAAGCCTGGAAGGGGTCAAGACATTGGTTTCTTGGCCCTGGCCCCTTAGTTGGACTCCAAGGTGGGTGGGTAAGGGAGAGATGAAACACAAATTCACTCAATATGGCTTTTTCTAAACACATCCCCCCAAAAAAGAGGGAGGCAGCATCCCCTATTTCAGGGGATTTCGATTCTGACAGCGATTCGGATATGGAGGTACAACAAAAGACAGGTTTTTGGGCTTCCTGGCTCGTTATGGAAGGAACGGAGCAAGAAAGACCCCTTTCAGCTTTGAGCCCTTTTGCTATCCAAAAGGGCTTTCAAGGTATAGCAGGTGACCTCGGTCCATCAAGAGGTTGAGGAATGGTTCCTTTCTTATTCAATGTAAGTCACAAAAGCAATCTGAACAGCTGCTGAAAGCAACGAAACTTGTGGACAGGGAGATCAGGTAACTCCCCACAAACAATTAAATTCATCAAAAGGAGTGATTCGCTGCAGGGAATTATCAGGTGTTTCAGAGGCAGAGATCAAAACGGAGCTGGCATCCCAGGTTGACGGAGGTACGCAGGGTGACAGTCAAGGGTGAGAGAGAGTGGACACCACAACCGGCTCGGTCTCAGAGCGTTGCT
>CM031628.1:36028749-36046249 GCA_018398815.1 Conus ventricosus
AATTAATATATTTCTCTCACTGATCTATAAATAGATAATTAATTCAGGGGACGTATATATTTTTTTGCATAATTAAAGGGAGATAAATCACTTTCAGTCACCTTAAGTAAAAAAAAAAAAAATAAAAAAAAAAATTAAAAAAAAAAAAATTAAAAAAAAAAAAAAAATTAAAAAAAAAAAAAAATTAAAAAAAAAAAAAAAAAAATTTTTTAAAAGTCACCTTGAGCCACCTCAAGTTCTTAGTTAAGTTTTTAATCAAGTCACTTCTAAGTTCTTACTCAAGTTGTTCTCAAGTCATCCTCAAGTCACTTCTAAGTTCTTATCAAGTCATCACTTCAGTCTACTCAAGTTGTCCTCAAGTCATCCTCAAGTTATCCTCAAGTCACTTCTAAGTTCTTACTCAAGTTGTCCTCAAGTCATCCTCAGTTCTTACCCAAGTTAACCTAAGATCATAATTAAGTCATCCTTTAAGTACAACCAAGTTCTTCAAGTTATCTATAATTATCAAAAAATACAATCTATGTTTTATCTTAAATAGTAGATGTCTAATATAGTACCACACGCCTCAAAAAACGCGTCATCGCTAAGAATATCTTGCTCGGCGTTCTCTGCGCG
The DNA here is from genome assembly GCA_018398815.1 of Conus ventricosus. Taxonomy (NCBI): domain Eukaryota; kingdom Metazoa; phylum Mollusca; class Gastropoda; order Neogastropoda; family Conidae; genus Conus; species Conus ventricosus. The sequence continues at coordinate 36,029,365 of CM031628.1, forward strand.
AGATCGGTCAGCATAGATCTTAATGAAGTTTTTACATCCTAAGCAACCGCATTGATTACAATTCTGGTCTATGGAAATGTCTTTTATAGACTCCATGTCTTTATTTTATTGACTTAATCATTTTATAATACGCCATGATCTATTTTTATTAAAAAAATTTAAAATTAAGTTCTTAAAATATTATTCCATCTGAAATGGATCAAAATGATCTTTTGTTGTTGACGGTTTTGGCGTGCAGTTGTCTTTTTCTGTATTTAGTGGTTCAGGTTGTTTTAACTTCTTTTGTTTTGGCTGCCATTCTTTATATATTTTATAACAGTAATAACCGCCCCCAGCAGCAGCAAGGGCGCCAAAAATGGCAACAGTTTTAAGTTCAATATTCCATGAAGACTTTGGCGCTGTAGGTCTTGAATCGCATGGAGTTTTTATAGCGGGCATGAATCAACTTGTTCTGGCGTTGGCGGTGTTATGTTTTCATGATGAGTCATATTCTGTAACATTAATTTTTTTTGTTTGTTCCACTCTGCTAATTTTTTTCCTGCTTCAACACGCCCAGGATTTTAATGGTCCCACCTGATTCAGCGTTTTCTGCTGATTTTCTGGCTTGGTTACTTTCTCCACCTGATTCAGTGTTTTCTGATTCTGCTGATTTTCTGGCTCGGTCATTTTGAAGGGAAATAAAATCTATATGATTAAAAGTTATTAATCCCATGATTAATGGCGATAACAATGTTCCAAATCTATAGTATAATCACACCCAAGAGACTCTAATGACTTTGTTAAAACTGGATCTTGCGTTAAATCATACGTAAGATCTTTGTTCAGAATCAATGGAGCAAATCTACTGACTAGTTTAGTGTACAAACTAAGAACCGTTTGCCCCACACTTTCACCATTCTAGACCCCAGCTGCGCTTCATACCTGTTATGATACTTTATAATGTCTTGTGGCGACATCTGTTGAATCTGTTCAATGCTGAATTCAGTTCCGAGGAACTGTTTTGTTTTCCCACATGCTGCCAAAGAATACAGCTTTCCTTTTTGGGCATAATAGCTTGATCATCAACTTGGTCATTCATAAGTTCGGGAAGGTTTAGGCCGCCTTGTAGCTGTAGTAGATCATCACTGTTCATGTTTTTTATTAAATTATAATTATTTTATTTTATAAAAATGAGCACGAAAAACTGTTGCTAACCTTGTATACCATTCTGCTGTTATTGGAGGACTAAGTGTAGGATACTCAATGCTTGGTAAAAGCCTGTTAAGAATTAAACCAGCAGATCTTGGCAAACTAGACTTGAGGATTCAGCAAAGCTGATTGCTATCATTGCAGCTTCGGTTGCCACGAAAGATTTTCTAGTTAAGCAAGGAATAATTCCAGACAATATAAATATGTAAGAAAAAATACATTTATAAAAAATGGCTTCACTCGCAATAATGATAGGCGGCGCTGTGGTGAATGCGCTTGCTTTTAGCGGCAGTAATTTTGCATTTAGTAAACTGGGGAATGATGGCGAGGAAAAGACATAACAAAGCTATGGAGGAACTAGCAGCTGCACAAGACGCCTATGAAAGGCAGAAGACTTGAGCAGTTAGATTTTATTAATGACACACTGAAAAGACAGGGGCATGCAGCTTACATATTTAAAGATGTTGATCAAGCAATAAAACAATATTATCTAGTAACAGGCAAACCGGTCCAGACATTGCCCCCACCAAAATTCAGTGACTTTTATCAACCATCAGAAAAACAAAAGATGCAAGAAATCGGTTTATTGTCGTTGGTATGACCGTCGTGTATTTTGTTGCACATATATTGGCTGAATAAAAATGAACAAAATCTATTATTCGCCCAAGGATATTGGAAGGGCATCACAGCAATTAAAAAGCTAAGCCAAGCAGCGGAGTTAGTGAACAAACAGCAAAAGAATGGTTATCTAAACAAGCGATTTGGCAAATTTATTTACCTGCGCCTAAACGAATACAGAGACCACAACTTTGTAAACACAACTCCAAACGACACCCATCAAATGGATCTTCTATATTTACCCTCTGATAGGATTAGACGAAAAAGATTTAAGTACGCACTTACAGTCATTGACATGGCTTCAAGATACAAGATGCGGAACCATTAACCACAAAAGAGTGCTTCTGCTGTTGCTGTCGCTATACAACTGGTATACCAACGAGGCCCGCTAACTTATCCTCGCATGATTCAAGTCGATGATGGAAAAGAATTTAAAGGCCAAGTGAATCAATTATTGTTAAAACATAGAGTTACTATTAAAAGAGGCATTCCGGGAGTTCACAGATCACAGGCTTTAGTTGAAAACTTTAACAAACAGTTAGCTGAAAGACTTTTCTCCTACCAGTATCACAGAGAGCTGATTGACAATTCTCGCAACACAGAATGGGTTTAGAAGACTGCCTCAGTTTTGCGCGCATGAATAATGAAGAATTTAAAGGTTTAAAACCAGTACAAGCAATCAAAAACAAACAATAAATGTTGTTGAAGGAGAGTCTTCATCCGGCAAACTATTGCCATTTGGTTTAAAAGTAAGGTACCTTTATTTACCGGGAGAAGCAGAAGGGGACACTCGCATCAGGGCAACCGATCCAGTTTGGAGTGTTGATCCATATGAAATAAAAAGAATTGTAAAAATGATCCGCCCGTGTATTATTTACGAGAAACTGACACAACAAAACAACCAGCTCCTCAAAGATCTTTTGTGAAAGAAGAACTGCAGATAATCCCGCCAGACACAGTTCCGCTTTAATTAATTTACGGTTCTCCAGTGCCCGATTGCATATGAAAACTCTGGATTAACAAACACACGTTTTGTGTTGTTCTATCTAATGACTTCTTTGTTACAACCGTTGTGTTGATCTCATGTAGATTAGATCGCAGTTTTACGTTGTCATGATGAAAAGTCTTATTGCCAAACAATGCTTCTTTGTAGTTGTCATGTGATATGTTTGACTGCACAACGCTGCGAGATATTCCCTTGCTTTCTTAATGATTTTCTCCTGGCTCGAAATACTGTACATTTTTGACCTTAACCCCACATACTCCTTGACACCTTTCCAGATAATTCATCCTTCATCTTTCCTAAAACCTTCTTGTTAGTAATTGAATGCAAAGGCGAATCTTTAGGGTAATCGGACGTGTCGTACCATCCACTCGCTCCTTTAGCCACTTCGATTTCCATGTCTTTATAGATGTCTCAGTAGGGATATCTATAACAAAACTATCTGTATCTGTGTAAAGTACTCTGGACTCAGGATACGAGGGCTTAAAGTAGTCATAAAGAAATTCTAACATCAAAAGCTTTGATAATTCTAAAACAGTAAACCCAATAAAAACAGGTTTGTCCAATTGACTTTCTTTTTTTCATCATTATGCCAAAAAGCTGGTCATGAAATCTTCTGAAGTCCTGATAATTAGGTTTTGAAGTCAGCTAATTGCTTCATTCTCTCTGGTGACTAATCTGACATCTTGCGCTTGTGCGGATTCTCCATAGTCTTTCCAAAACAGCTGTTGTTCATCAGCTTAAAAAAGTCTTTTTCTGAGGCATCTGTGGATTTAGTTCTAAGATCAGTGTTCTTCATGATGTATGGTTTCATGAACTGTTCTTGATCAAAAGCAATTATACGATGAACAGCTGTCAACTTCAACCCATGTCTTAAATAAAATTGTAGAAGTCTGTAATGACAGACATAATTTTTTTTGCCCCGAAGATTAGCACAAGTTTAGGCGGCTCTCTTGGATCCATCTTTAGACTTTCTGCGGCTAATGGATAGTCATTATGCAGGTCATGCAGTTCCTGAGGATATTCTAAGTCAACTTCTAGAATGTATCCACGCTGTTGACCCGGCGTTAAACTGTTCAACCACTTTAATGCCTTTTGAATATTTTTTGGATCGCCGCCTGTGTACATTTTTAAAGTTGCGTAATGGAAGCGGTTGCGCCATAGCCCAACCATACAGATTGTTTGCGTCTAAATACATGAGATAGTTAGACCTTTTACTCGGATCATAATGATCCAAGTATTTGTTGTTTGCTTTACAGTAATGATGCGACGCCATACTAATTCCTCCACGCAATCCGTTTTCAATCATCTGAATCATTGGTAGGTCAGACAATAAATCAATCTGTACTCCAGTAAACTTTAAGAAAGCGTCCCAGCTCATCCCCGGCGCAGAAATGTAATGCGTGGGATCCAGGCTGTAATGTTTCATACAGGTCTTCCTATAATTTTCAAAGACGTCCGCCAACAAACATACATCTGCCATCAAGTATGAGTCATGATAGTCTCCCATCGTTTTACACTCTAACTTTTGCCACGCATCTTGAGCATGCTGGTAATCAGAATCGCTGATGTCCTTTCCTCTGAGACTAGAAAAGAACGCGCCTTTAGGTGGAAGCGTATCTTCAGCAAACCTTCCCAACTGTTCATGTACTCATAAGGATAAACGCCCTTTCTAACAAGAGTTGGGTCAAATATTCTTCCGTTATTGGCAGGACTTTAAGGACATTGCCAGTGCCTCTAATGAGCCCATCATGTGTTGCATAGAGTCATAAAAGACATGTTATTAAGTGAAACACATGTACTTTTCTGATGACTGTGCAATGCATGCTACCCTGAAGGCATCGTCCACATGCTTTCATTATAAGGTGGGAGTCGTAACCTCGCAAGTTATGAAAGAATACAGGCAGCTTCCATGTCTTAGGATCAAACTTTAGTTGAAGATTGCATTTGTTATGCGCCGCTCCTCTGAACTTTCCGCTAATGTGATCATGGTCTCTTACTTTTGGATTCTCTGCGTCTGATGAGAGGCCTAAACACAAATCCACAATGCGTGGCTGAGTCATACTGTTGTTGGTCTTCAGGCGTCATTATGATTTCAGATAAGTTTAGATTATTAGAACAGTCATTGCGCACTTGCTGCAGCGCTGTAAAATCTTCTAGCCGCATTTGGGCCTCTGTATAATTCTGGCCTTGAATGGGCGCCATCCGACCTAACAATAATGAAGGCAAATGAACAAATCTGATGATTACTCATTAAGACTGTTTTTCGAAGTTTTTGTGGCGCTGGCCCTTCATAAGGAACAATAAGCGACTCGAAGTCTGCGTAAACTACGTATGGAGAATGTTGCAGTTTTTTCCAGTTCTTAAAACTAACTTTAGATCCTGGCGGGGGCGTAAATTAGTTCTGTATTACAGTCTACAGAACTTTTACAAATGTTTTATATGTTCACTCGCGGCTTGAACAGATGGCATTCTTGTTAAAATTTTCTACAGAATTCTTGTTTGCCATGATCTTTTGAAGTATGCTGCATTAGTCTACTCATTGTTCGTATCAATGTGTAATGCGGTAGCCCCGCTGGTGAAAGCATCAGTAGTAAGTCAACATGATTTTTGTCTGGCTCGCCAATCGTTGGACTGTTCTTGGACACTTTAATTGGCACCAAATTTGTTTCCCTCATCCCATGTGTATACATTAACAGTTATTGGTTTGTTTTGTTCTTCAAACCGATCAATTTGGTCTACACTAACAGGAAAGGACACCCACTCAAAGTTAAGATCATTGATGTACGGGTGATAGTTAGACACTCTCTCTGCGTTTTTGCGGGCGTGATGCAGCCTTGCAAGAACACACCACATAAAACATTTGTTGTCTGTATTCTTTATGTTTAGAACTGCTCTTTTTGCAACTAATGCTGAGGTAGTGGAATGTAAGCCTTACCAACAATCGGCGCATACTTAGCCTGTTTTAATCTGATCTCTAAGACTTCGCCCTCTGACCAACCAGAGCCTCTCATTTTGGCTTCTTCGGCGGCAGCGTCGAACTGTGTAAGCAGTTCGTCTGCCCAACCGGGTGTTAAGGCGTTATGAGAAAGAACAGTCTGTTGTTTAGTTGAGACCCAGACTTCTAGATTTTCTTCATTTATTGTTACATAGTCGATTAAAACAGCTAACATTACTTTAACTGGCGGGTCTATTAGTAGTTTACTTGGAACTTGAGAAATAGCAATGTACAACGCTTGCCCGCACGTTTGCTGGATCAATGACTTCTAGATCAATATCATTCAGTTGCTCTTGATAACACGCTCTCTCTCAAGCATTCCTTCAAAAAATTCGTCTTGCCCTTCATATATCTTAGCCATGTTGAGCTTCTTTTCTAACTCAAAATATTTATTTAAATAAAAAAAAATAATTAATCAGAACCAATATCAACGGTCTTTTTGCGCTGGACTCATAAACAAAGTATAAACACCTTTTGGTGTTGTTAATGTGAGCTGTTTAGAACAGGAGTTTAATGTCTCGTTTACTTTTTTTAAGCATTCCTTTTTTATCTGCTCGGGGTCTGGCTGTTGAGAAAAACTTGTCACCGCCTTTCTTTGAAGATCAAACTTTTGTCTTTTGTAGTCATCAAAATCAGCCTGTAAACGATTAAATTCTTCATCCGTGATGTTTGAGTCAACTAGCGCTTTATTATTGTCAGTTTAAACGAGCTAAGTTTAGCTGTTATTAGTTGAACCATAGCTGTGTGCTTTTGGAGTTTTAGTTTTTATTTTTTGCTGGCAGCACCTACAGCTAATGAACACAGACCGAGAGCTAAAGACAAACCTCCTAGAGGTAAAGCCGCGGGTGCGCCTATGCCCGTTGCTAAGAGACCAACACTCGTTCCTGCTGATAGAGCACTTATAGTCGATGCTCCAGTATTAACATATGTAACAGCATTAAAGGCAGCAGAATACCTTCGTTTGGTTTTGCTGTATTTTGAAAGGTCTTGCCTCTAGTACTTGCTGCATTTGCGTATGTTTGTTAATCTAAAGGTTTTTATGTTAGGGGTTTCTACTATCTCTTCTTTTGGCGGCGCGTAGGCACATTTGATAACTTGAACAGACATGCTTTTTATAAATAAAAATAATTTAGTATTGTATACTTTTAATCTGTTATTTTCAATATTCAGCTGCGCATCATATATTAAAAACAAATGTACATTAAGCGGTTTATCGGCTTCTTCTTCTTTATCAATTTGAATGTTTATTACGTCTTCAACAGTTCTCCCGCTTCCATGCAACTGATTATCCTCTGTTGACCTTAGGTCAATCCATAAACCGTATTTTGTTGTTAAATAATCATCAAGCCTAACATGTGAAGATGTAAATCTTAGACACAAGGCCAACTGTTGGATTCTACACCTCCCGCCTCCAACAGTTTTCTTATTTCACAAAATGCTGATAAGGTTTAAGCCGCTAGCGTAAATTTGGTTAGGACTACCCTCAATCGAACATTGTACTTTCGTTATTTTTGGATTAAAAAACTTTCACTTCCTCTTTTGAACGGTTCTTCATCTTCACACAGCAATAAAATACCTTTAAGCGATCTTGCTGCGACACTAAAACTAAAATTCCATTATAGTGTCTGCCCTGCTTCTGGGATATGTTGTATGATGAATCACTCTTTCGTAATATATTGCTAATTTTGACTGATATTGATGCTCAATCAGCCTGCTAAATAGGGTTGCTAACAACGTCAAACTCTAACGAGATGTCAGAAATGCTGTACTTTGCTTCGGTGTCTGATGATCTGATAACGCGTTTGTATTCATTAAAAGTTAGTTCATATGACAATCTGTCTTTTAATGCTCCTTGAAAGTACGGTGCATGCGCTTTTAACAACTCAAAATCTAAGGGAATGGAAAGCGATTTCCATACGCAAAATTTACAGCTGCATGCTTTTTGTTGTCTTTAACATCTGCGGCGTCTATTCTGTGTTTTAGGTCCATCATCATTTTCAATTCCTTGAAACGCAAGATCAGCCCTTTCATTCTCGGTTAGCCCATAGATCAGAATAGGTTAAAAATATGTCTGCATTGTGTAAAGAAAATACTTCTTGCCCCTCAAGTTTTACAGAAATTTTCTTAACGATTGCCCGTCCCAAATTCTGGACAACTGTCCTGTTTGGGTCTGTTTCTGATGCGAGTTCTATTTTGAAAGTAAGTCGTGCAGAGCCTGGCACAATCACTTCATCCGCTCCTAGGTCCGGAAATTTGACAGTAAGAATTTGATCTGCATCAATAGTAGATGGATTATTTGGAACAGTAATATTCCGTTTATTTCCCTTCACGCCAAAGGGTTCTTTCAGTTCTATGCGGGTCAAGAATCAAGCCATATGCATGTAACATTTTTTTATAAAACAAAATAAAAAATTAATTATTAAAGAAACATGGCAGGCATTGAAGATGAAGATTATGATGTTTTTGATCGTGGAGACGACATGAGTGATTCCCCTTGGGAGCGGCATCGCTCAGGGCTCTCATTGCATGATGAATTAGCAGAAATCGGGAGTACATTACCAACAAGTCGGTATAAATTAACAGAAAGTAAGGTCAGATCATTATACCAAAGTTTAGGCCAAGAACCTCCCGAATTTATAGACCCTAATGATTTTGAAGTAAAAGATGACCATTTGTTTGTGAGAAGCGACCAAGGACAACTTGTTCAGCTTACAACTAAAAAAGACCCATCAAAGTTTTTAGCCGTGGGTTCAATTAGAAATAAACTCAGTGTGAAAGATCAAAATCGCCTCTGGCCTTGTTAGGCCAAAATTAAGGCGGATGGCAGTTTCTAAACTTCAAAACACACTGCAAGAACTCCCAACAAATAACAAATGCAAAACATGGAACTTAAAGAATTAAATCAATCAGCAGGTGAATTAATAAATACAATAGAAGCAGAATCCAGTTTTCAGAAGAAACAGCATTAAAGACTATACACGACTCACCGCTACCCATGCGAGAATTATTAGCCCTTGATCGTACTTTAAAAACCATCAAAGGCGAATTAACAACAATTTAGCAAAACTGGGTGAACTAGATAGAGCATATAAAAAGAGAAAAAGAAAAACTCGTTGAGGCGACGACTCCATCGTAGGGCCTGATATTAAAGAAAGAATAACCCAAAGACTAAAAGATCTTGAACAAGAAAGATCAGCAAGACTAGAAGTGCTGACTACTAACCGAGACCAATTACGAACTCAAGTGAATAGAATAAGAGAAACTATCCAAAAAATTTTATATGAAGACACAACGCTAGCAGAACGAATAAGAACATTGTTTAGAGAGCAGGAGTCACATTAGCAAGCGTTTAACTGCCTTAGGATTTGCAATAAGTACACTGGTGATGGCTATTACAGGCGGTGGTGGAGGGCAAAGTTCAGTGCCTCCGCCGCCATCGCTGATAAATCATGGGTAAAAAAAACAGCTTGATCATCTTGCAAGTTTATAAAAAATTAGCTAGTAAAGCCGGGACGCTTTACCAGGAATATTGGGGAGTATTGTTAGCTGGCTTTTGTCTACTGCAAGCAAAGTAGTTGGCTTTATGGCCGAGCACTTATGACATTAGTTCTCGTAATAGTTGGGTTACTATTAGTAAGATAAAGACCAAGTAATCCTAGGCCAGTTAATCCAAGAACAAGCGCTGTCTTTTCATATTCATGGTCATCGCGAACAGAGTCCGCGAGCTTTGCTGAGTCTTCAATAACTTTGGGGGTTTGGTCTTCGGGGATTGGATGACTTAATCTTGGGCGTTCTTTTACTGCTTGCAATATTACTGGCTCAGAATTTATGTCGTTTTTCCCAACCTTCTGTTCATTGCCTGCTATAAGAATTTCATTATTATAGTTTATTATTGTACCTATCTGGAGTCTGAGGTCAGAAGGCAGCATGTATAAACCAGTGCCAACAGCAAAGTCTACTTTCGATCTTGCGTATTGTAAAACATGTTGGTACCTTGAATACTTGAAGGCAAATCAACAGTAGAATTAATGGCGTCCTCTAAATTTGCTAAGTATTGTTTTTGCGCGTCAAAGCCAGTGAGAAGGATCAGTTATGCTCGATCTTGCCTGTGCTTGCGAACCTAGCAAACACCAAACGTAAGTACGAATAGAGTCGTTTATTCGTTCTATTCCCGCCCTAGTTAGGCCCTAGAAGTGTCTAAGATAAATGTTGTCCATGCTGTTTTATGCTCTTGCTCTATGGACCAGGCTCAACAATTTTGAAAGGAGAACGCCGGTCAAAGTTATACTTTCTGTGCGTGCCCTGAAAATAAATGACGCCTATGCCATGATTATGATCCAACTTTTGTCTAAAGTCTGTCTTGATGTTAATATTGAATTCGTTACAGATCCTTTCAAAAGCCTTCATGTCTATTCTGTTGCTGAATGGATTAAACGATTTGTCATTCGGTAATGGCGCTTGCAGTTCAGTCAAAATACGTCTGAAGGTGAAATAGAAATGAAATCGGTACACTGACCTCACCAAAGGATCATGGTGATTTAAATGATCAGCATACGCCACTCCACACCCAGTTGATGCGCAAAACACAGCAAAGTTTAACTGGTTCTGATAAAACTGCATCGGATGACTAAACCACGCTTTCTGGATGTGCTCTTTTTCAATAGGGGGGTTAAGATAGCTCTTCAATGGAGTACTCACCTTTTTATGAAAAGAGGCAGTCTGGGTCACAGCAATGTCAAGAGTATCAGTTGCTATATTTTTAAGATTGTAGTGCGGCCCAACAGAATATTTTGCATCAGTATATTTGAATGCGCTCATTTTTAATTTGTTTTAAAAATGTTTGTAACAATAACAACACAAGACCGTCCTTCGTTTTAGAACATGCTATTAATAACGAATGCGGAGACAAAATGGTTGCACTTCTGAAATATTTTACAAAGTTGTATGGTTTAATATAACTAAAGCCAAGGGGAATAATAAGATTACAAAATATGAAAGGAGAACAAACGACGTTAAACAGTTAACAATACCTGATGGTTATTACGGGTTTTGCTCACTAAAAGAAGCAATGAGTAACTTAGACATTACTCTTAAACTAACAATGCAAATCTAAAAACAATATTAACATTCAAACCTGAAGAAGCAAAATACGATTTTGATAAAAGAGCTAGCTAAAATGCTAGGCTTTACAACTAGCAATCTACCCCACTCATAGTTTTAGTGTTTCGCCAGATGAAACTACGTTTGAGGGGAAAGTCCGCTCAATCTTGCATTACATTCATTACTCTATGTTCATTTGGATGAGCTAAGCACTGATGAAAAACTATATGATGGAAGGCCCTCAACTGTTTTTAAGACCTCTGCCGTCAGGGAAAGCTGCATATTGCGATTATGAAATTATTACAATTCCCTAATTTACAGTTCAAAGATTAGTTTGTGGAGGGTCGGATCATTTATATAAAAATCAAAGACAAAACGGGGAAAGTCGTAAAATGTGATAACCTGCACATTGTTTGGAAATAAAATAATAAACTGTACTAAAAATGTCGCGTGGGCCAGAAGAATCCGGAGTTACATTAGCGCCTGTAAGGTGTATAACTTTAGAATTAAAGACCTTGCAGATGTTGCGGACTTGAACAGAACGGTGAGATAGGCGCTTTGTATGGTTTTGAGTACACTAAAGATGGTGATTATAAACGCAAAGAGGTTGGCGACACCAAAAAGTTTCCTAAACTAGAACAGCTGCGCAATCTAGAAGCAAATAATGTTGGTCAGTATGAATATAAAATAGTTCGAAAACCTGACCTCAAATGGCACTTAGAACCATATTTAGAATGGGAAATAAAATTTGAATTCATAAGCCCATTTACATTTTTTGGTCGCCAAAAAAGTTTCAGAAAAGCATACAACTCTGGCCCTTTACATGTAAGTCTTATGCCGGACGACAATAGTCGGAAAGAAATTGAAATAACGCCGTATGGGAAAAAACAGTACATCCTCCACAGAAAGAAACAGTTGTAAAAAAAGCTTCTACAAAATTACAGTTCTTTCCAAGCAGAAAATTAGGAGACACGTTCACAATGAATATTGAAATTTCTGTCTTTAAAGATGTGGAGAGGGATGGGGTTGTGGCGTTAGTGACGCCCTTATAAAAGGAATTAATATTAGCTGGCAAAACTTAGACGTTAAACGCCTTAACGTTGTTGTCGTCGTTCTTCACAACGGTGAGGATATTAAGGTTATAACAACCAGCGACAAAATTGATATTAGTCTAAATAGAAACGATCTTACAGGACTAAATTGGATTAATCTTACACATTTAGGCCTCGTAGGGTTTTATTATAACTGAACAAGTTTTGACGGAGAGTATGATAAAAATAATAACTGGATTAGATTAAACTCTGTTTATAAAACTATGGAGCAGTTTAAACTTTATGACAAAAACTCCTCATTGCTCATTGATTTGTGGGCAGACTGGTTGTGGAAAAACAATATTTATCCTCGACCTGTTACAAACAGTTTATCGTTATAATTTTAATCATATTGTGGTTTTCTGCCCAACACTTAAATGGAACAAAGCATATCATGATAGAAGGTTTATATGGACAGATGATGACATATATTTAGTTGATCCTAGCAATAAACTGAGTGAGTGTTTAGAACAGTTTTATAGACTGTTTGAAGGAACGCAGACACTATTTATTATAGATGACTGTTCGGCAGAAAGAGACATAGTTAAAAAGAGAAACACTTTGTCAAAACTAGCTTTCAGCGGAAGACATGCTGGGATAAGTGTGTGGATTTTATGTCAAAAATATAACTCAGTTTTAAAAGACTTTAGAGAACAGTTAAAGACTGTAGTTTTATTTCACATGAAAGACAGAGACTCATTTGAAGAATGTTTGCGTGAAAATGATGTTATTGAAAACGATCAGGAAAAACACAGGATTAAGCAAAAACTAAAATCTGAAAAGTTTAGTAAATTAGTATTAAAAACGGATAACCCTGCACAGTATGTTTGTTTGTAGATAATCGTTATTTTTTGGGTATTGAAGTCTTACTTGTCAGAGAACAGGAAAACCTTTATTCTGGGTCACTTTCGCCCGAAACTGGTTGAGGGCGAAAGTGAGCCAGAATGAAGGTTTTCCTGTTCTCTAAGCCCCCCAAAAAACACGTGCAGCCAACCCGCACGTGCAAACAACCGCAAACGGGAGCCCACACGCTATATAACATCGGCGGTGGGCAAACCAAAACCATCCTGATGACAGCGCAACACGCTCGAAACAAATTTGTAGAGTTTTAACATTCCTTTTTAATATCATTGACAAATGTTGCTCCCCAAGGGGTCGAGCACTTTTAAAATCATTTTAGGCTTTTTGATTATATTCATCTATATATATATATATATATATATATATATATATATATATATATCAAGAGATGGGGCATCCACCTTATTTTTTCCCACCGTCATTTTTTCTTCCCTTCTTTTCTTTTTTTTTGTAAATAAAGACTAACTCGTGCTCACCATGCATGTAATGTCTATGTGTTATTATTATTATTTTTTTTTTTTACAGATAGTCGCATGCTGACTTTAATGTTTTAACGTTTGATACAAAGCGTCAGGGTTGTTTCGTGTACTAGTATACAGTGTGTGACACTGTCATTCTCATATGCTGGAGTGGGGTCCCGTTGCAGTTGGGTTGAACGTGTCTTTCAGGTTAGAGGTTTTTAGTGGCGACGATTCAGCATTCAGCAGGTGGCGTGTCGATATACATAAAATAAAGAAAAAGGCCGACATCTCTGACAATGAATAGATTCCAGACAGGGTAGGCACAGTCTGGCGTGGCGGGTCTTTCTAGGGGCTTGGGAGGCTTGCTTCACGTTGGGGATAGATGTTGATGCTTACTGAGAACATACTACGCTTTATGCATGAACGCAAAATGAAAATGAGTTGTTTTGATTTTTTTTTTCTTCAAATACAACCCCCCCCCCCCCCCCCTCTCTTATTGATAATTCGGCTCTGTTGTGTCTGTTTGTAACAGCAACGACAGTGTTTATGTTCAAACCCGGTGCGGAGCTAGTTTTAACACTATTGTCATTATCACAATCTGTGTAACTGTTTTGACTTCCCACCCTAATTGTGCTGAAGGCAAAAGATTTTGGTTAAACTTTTCGTCTTTTCTGTACAGTCTGCCTGTTTGTTGTTATACCCCCGTGCTTATAAATCGCTCACTGTCTTGTTTTATGCTGATTTTCGTTTTGTGCCTCGTCTTTCTTTTTTGTGGAGCATCATTATGAAATTATGAATCATATCATATATATATATATATATATATATATATATATATATATATATATATATAATATATATATATATATATATTATGTGTGTGTGTGTGTGTGTGTGTGTGTGTGTGTGTGTGTGTGTGCGTGCGTGCGTGCGTGCGTGCGTGCGTGTGTGTGTGTTCATATGTGTTTAAAAAGGAAAAAAAGGCTGGTCTACGTGGAAATGAAAACATGGCCAACTGTTTACTTTTTCTTTCGATCTTATTCCTTCTCTTTCTTTTAATCTCCTGTAATGGCCGCTAAATTGTGACATGTGTCATTTCGCCACGAAACACCAATCGTTGTACAGAAGATGGTGTTGTTGTCGGGTTTGTATCCAACATACCCCTCTCCTTCCCCGCTCATCTTGTGCCCTTAAACCTGCTGTTATATGCACTCGTCACACGTGAGTCCAACAGGCAAATTGCCTTTTTCTTGCCTTTCTCTGTTGTTGAATTTATAACCCGGACTACAAGACAGATAAACAGACCAGTTGCCTTTCTTATTTTTCTCGGTTGTTGAATGTATATAACCCGGTCTACAACAGAAATAAACCTGTCCCCTCTTCCCCCCATAAAACGTGTATCTCGTGTTTGAAAGGTTCAGTTAACTTTCGGTTGGAATGTTTGGTGTAACTGAAAGCAAATCACTTGTAGATTTGTCTAGAGGTGCGTGTAATTCTCGTGCCATTACTTTGCTGTAAATATACACTATATCCAGCTGGTGCCATGTACATATGATCATTATAGCTGTCAATGTTCTGTGAAGCGTTTTCCTTTTTGAATGTGCCTTGAAGACTGTGACGAACAGTTCTTGTATGGAACTGGTACCATGTAAATATGATTTTTAATGCTATGCCCTTTACAAAAGTAGTTAATTTTCTTAATGTGCCATTTAAGATGGTAATGGATACTTCAAACAGATTTTCAACATTTCTTTTTCTTTTTACATTAAACACTACTTCTGTCTTTTCATGTGCTAGATACTTACAACAGATTTGTTGACGTTCTTGTTTTTACTCCGAACTTCATCATCATCATCACCACCACCACCATCATCATCATCATCATCATCATCATCATCATCATCATCATCATCATCATCATCATCATCACCACCACCACCACCATCATCATTATCATCACCATCATCATCATCATCATCACCATCACCATCATCATCACCATCACCTTCATCATCATCATCATCATCATCATCATCATCATCATCACCATCACCATCATCATCATCATCATTATAATCACCATCATCACCATCACCAGCATCACCATCACCAGCATCACCATCACCATCATTATCATCATCACCATCAGCATCACCACTATCACCGTCACCACCACTACCACCATCATCATCGTCATCACCACCATCATCATCATCATCATCATCATCATGATCATCATCATCATCATTATTATCATCATTTTCAACATCCTACTAAGATACCTCTCCTTTTGTATAAGAAATATTTCACTGTCATTGAGTGGCTTCACGCACAGACAGGACCAGCAAGGAGGAACTTGACAATGAATGGTAGATGATGGTGTGTGCATTCCCATAGAGCGAAAATCGGGTGATACCAACTCGTTCAGACCAGCATCACTTCTTAGCATTGAAGGAAAAATCATCTGGGTCGTAGCCGTGAGGCTGACCGAATACCTCAAAGAAAGGAGTATTTGGAACTGTTGGTCCAGAAAAGAGGTATCCCGGGAGTGTCTGACGTGTAAACATTAAACTGCATTTTATCGAGTGTCATCCAGATCTTAAAATGATAAAATGCGGTTTTAAATGTTCAGAACCACTCGACTAAATTCAGTTATGGGACTGGTTAGAAAGAGGTCTGCATCATCAGCTAAAACTGATGCAACATTGTGTCTGACTCCATTTCCTTAATAGTCCTTCGAATGAGACTATAAACCGAGGTTCCGAGTGTGAACGCACGCATAACATCTTGCACACACATGAAATCACATCACCAACTTTCGGAAGAGAAGGCCACTTTGTCCGTTCGTATGGATGACATGTTACACATAGCATGCACTGTGCGTGAAAAATCGAAAGAATGAAAGAGTTGTTAAATTGAATGAACGATGTTGACTGAATGACACGGGAAACGACTGAATGAAGCGCCAGCAGGCAGCTCTTCAGTCGGCTCTATCCAGGTAGGCAGCCCGTTGTGTAAACGAGAATTCGGACTGAAAAGCACTTAGAGCTTGGTCTCTGGCCGGGGTTAGGCGCTATATAAGTACACTTAACAATGTTAAGATAATTACATTATATCGAAAGTTCAGTGGTGGGAAATTGTCACCCATGACAGATGATGAAGATGATGTATTTCAAGGGACAACAATAAGATAAGGAAAATTGTCACTCATGGCAGATGATGAAAATGATGTATTTTAAGGGGACAACAATAAGATAATGGGAATTGTCACTCATGACAGATGATGAAAATGATGTATTTTAAGGGGACGGATTCCAATGTTTTCTCCATATCCTGTCTGGAAATGGAAGACATCTGCACCCAGGTTTTATCATCATTCCAGTTTTCACAAATACTGCATCAGTCTGTGAGCCTTTCGAGCCCTTCATTGTAGAGCAGCATCAAATGTTTTAAACTTGATATTTTCTGTAAGTAATTTTCAATCCTTGTGGATTTATATTCCTATTCATTGCCATCCCCCACTTCCTCCCAGACTGTGTCTTTTACATTCCCGTCTTTCGATCTT
>CM031628.1:36051249-36056249 GCA_018398815.1 Conus ventricosus
TCTGTAAGAGCTGTCTGTTGGCGATGCATTAGGTCGTTCCCGTGTCAATCTGTAAGAGCTGTCTGTTGGCGCTTCATTAGGTCGTTCCCGTGTCAATCTGTAAGAGCTGTTTGTTGACGCTTCATTAGGTCGTTCCCATGTCAATCTGTAAGAGCTGTCTGTTGGCGATGCATTAGGTCGTTCCCGTGTCAATCTGTAAGAGCTGTCTGTTGGCGCTTCATTAGGTCGTTCCCATGTCAATCTGTAAGAGCTGTTTGTTGACGCTTCATTAGGTCGTTCCCATGTCAATATGTAAGAGCTGTCTGTTGGCGCTTCATTAGGTCGTTCCCGTGTCAATCTGTAAGAGCTGTCTGTTGGCGATGCATTAGGTCGTTCCTGTGTCAATCTGTAAGAGCTGTCTGTTGGCGATGCATTAGGTCGTTCCCGTGTCAATCTGTAAGAGCTGTCTGTTGGCGATGCATTAGGTCGTTCCCATGTCAATCTGTAAGAGCTGTTTGTTGACGCTTCATTAGGTCGTTCCCATGTCAATCTGTAAGAGCTGTTTGTTGACGCTTCATTAGGTCGTTCCCGTGTCAATCTGTAAGAGCTGTCTGTTGGCGATGCATTAGGTCGTTCCCGTGTCAATCTGTAAGAGCTGTCTGTTGGCGCTTCATTAGGTCGTTCCCGTGTCAATCTATAAGAGCTGTCGGTTGACGCTTCATTCGGTCGTTCCCGTGTCAATCTGTAAGAGCTGTCTGTTGGCGCTTCATTAGGACGTTCCCATGTCAATCTGTCGAAAAATCAGCCGGTCACTTTTTCACTCCTTCCTTTGATTTTCAATGGAGGACGCAGGCTGTGGGTATTACCTGCGGGTCATCCATACCAACGGCCTAACTGGTGTTCCCATCCCCGAGTAGCGTTTTGCGAATGCGCAACATGCTATGCGTGTGTTTGCATACGCGACTTTGGTTTATATGATCGGTCTGAGGAGTGTTCGGAAAATTAGGTCAGAAACAAGGTTAACTCCAAGAAGAAAACTCGAAAGTACTGAAACAGCCTGACGGAGATTCAAACCCGCGACCCCATGATCATAAGGAATACGAGTCCGGGGCTCTACTGACTGAGCTATTCTGACTTCTGTCTGATGCGTGTTTTTCTGGTTTTTTTTTCCTTGGTTATACTAATTGTTCTGATTGAATTCAAGGACAGGTTGAGTTTGAGCACCAAAATCCTTCAAACTATACTTTGCACGTTATGTTTACATATTAAAAAAGAGGCAAAAAGAAGACATTTCATAAACAGAATAAAACGCATTCCTTACAGCGCTTATTTCATACAGCAATCCAGCAGACCTATGGTAGAGTGCAATACAATCTTGAAGGCAGTATTTAAACTAACTTTATATTACAGTGCTTATTTCATATAGCATTAATCCAGCGGACATACGTTAGAGTGCAATACAATCTTGAAGGCAGTATCTGGACCAGGTTTACTTTCCCGCTGTACCAATGTGACTGTACTCAGTGTTTGAACCGTTGGGCGACGTGACGGGCGGAGCTGAGTGGAAATTTAGAACATTGTATTCGTCTTGATTTGCCGTTGTCGCTTTTGCCTGCTGAAAGAACACACACACACACACACACACACACACACACACACACACATACACGTACGCACACACACAAGCACACACACAGAGCGAGTATAACATAGCATTCCCTCTTAGATGTATCCTACAAGTGCATTTGATAATGATTCAATGATGGTTTATACCTTACACCAAAACACAAATATTGGTCATCCTGGTTCTGCCTCCATCAATCCGTTCATCACTGATGTACACAATACCTTTCTATAACTTTGTCTTTTAGAAGTGTCAAAGACTCCAGTAGGTAGGTGTTTTCACATTTTGAGCACGCCTGTGTCGTTATTTTGAGTACTTCTTCTTTTGTTGTTGTTGATACTTCATGTATATAATCAAAAGCATTCTTTACAGTGTATTTTGTTATGTCTTGTGAACATGTTTGCTTGAAATTAAATTTTCTATTTAATATTTTGCATTCAGGAAGTGATTCTGCGTGACGTACCGTTTGTTGTCTCCCCTGGTCCGCACAGGTCACATCTTTGCTGGCGGAACCTGCGCAAGTCCAACAGATACTGGTTTAGCTGTGAGTGTTTATGAACAATGGTTATGGCTACGAATTCAGGTCACGTTTACACACACACACACACACACACACCTAGGACCAGCTATCGTGTAGAGATTTCCGTTAAAACCTACCAGTCAAAGCTCAGTGATTTAATATACATCCCATCTGTCTGTCTCTAAGTCTCACTCCGATCAACATAAACAAAAGAACAAACAATCCAACGTACAGGATGCCTTATGAAACAGAAGGTTGTGTGCCTTAGAGCACACACACACACACACACACACTGATGCGGACTGGCGAACATCACTAGTGTAGACATCAAAACACACACTGTTATTGACAGGCTATTCTTTCTTTCTGTGTACGCAGGCTGATACTCCTGCGGACACTGCCTGTACAGACAGTGGAGTTTTGTGTGTATGACTGCTTTTTATCCCGCCATTAAGGCTGCAATACTCCATCTTTGGGGAAGGTGCATGCTATGTGTAACGTGTCATCCATACCAACGGCCAAACTGGCCTTCTCTTCCGAAAGTTGGTGATGGGATTTGACGTGTGTGCAAGATGTTGTGCGTGCGTTCACACACGGAACGTCGGTTTATAGTCTCATTCGAAGGACTGTATGGGAAATGGAGTCAGAACCAATGTTAACTCCTAGGGAAAATTCCCCCCGTACCGAAATTCGAACCCGTAACCCCAGGATCACGAGTCCGGCGCTCTACCAACTGAGCTATCCCGGACCCCGACAGGCTATTCCTTGCATGCAGTGTACAAAGGAAACCCACTCTCGACAATCGTACGGTGCGGGGAAAGTGTAAACCATTGATTCTGATGTTCTGTTAAGGAAACAAACTAGAAATTAAGTTTGAATGTTAAAGGGTTAGACTTCTGAGCTGCAAGGATATAAAAAAGCATGATAATCTGTTTGGGGAATAGCATATCCAACAGGCAAAGAAAAAAAAAGTTTCAACGGAATGTTTCTATTTCGTCAGCTAATTCAAACAGCAAACACCAAACACACAAACAGCTCAGTTGGTAAGCCATCGGGACTCTTGATCACGGTGATCTTGGGGTTGCGGGTTCGAATCTCCGCTTGGGCGTTTCGGTGCAGGGTTTTTTCCCCTCGGGATTAACATCGCTTCTGTCACCACTCCCCAAAAGTCCTTCGAATGAGACAACAAAGTGAGGTTCCGTTGTGTGAACGTACGTAAAACGTTTTTCACACACGTAAAATCTCATTACCAACTTTCGGAAGAGAAGGCCGGTTTGGCCGTTGGTATGGATGGCACGTGCACACATAGCATGCATTGAAAGAATGAGAATGAAAAAAACCGAGTGACTGATATGATTGAGTTGCACGGGAAACGACTTAATGTAGTACCAGCAGGCAGCTCTTTAGTCGGCTCCCTCAGGTAGGCAGCTCGTTGTGTGAACGAGTGCGTGTGTTGCAAAGCTCTCAGAAATTGGTCTCTAACTGTGGATTGACTCTTCTATGTAAGTACTCTTTATAACAATAATAATAATGATAATATAATAATCATAATGATGATAACAAAAATGATAATGATGATTATAGTAATAATAATCATCATCATAAATCGTAAAAATAGAGCAAAACCCGGTTGATTTCTGATCCACGATCTACGCTCGACTAAAACGCGATTTTCGCTCCATCAACTAGAGATTGCTAACATTTCAAAACAGCTTCGTGTTGCGAACGTTCAGTAGAAGAAAAATTCTTTTCCAACCTATTATTAAGCTAGGACCTTTTCTTGAAGAACTTGAATCTGATACCGTTCAGATAACACTCACGTCACATCATAGTCTGTATCATCCAGGGGGAAAAAAGCCTGTTTTCAGCTTCTTCGCTCAGTTTCTGGTCTCAACGTCCAGCACACACACACACCTATGTCTTCATTCTGATTGGTAGTGGGACGATCACGTGACATGGAAGGCGGGGGCTCGGCGGGAGACGCAGGGGTTTCCTGGTTCATATTCCCAGGGTTCACGCGGCGCGAGGCTGACGATGCTGGCGCCGCACGCTGATTGGCTGCAGCAGAAGGGTGGGGGTGGGGGTGGGGATGGGTGGGGAGGCAGTCGTCAGAGATGCCGTACAGGTCGTTGATGTACTCCTCGAAGTCTGAAACACACAGACACAGACAGAGACAGACACACAGACAGACAGACAGACAGACAGACAGACAGACACACACACACACACACACACACACACACACACACACACACACACACACACTTTCACTCATTTTATGAACTGTCATCTGCCACGTACACCTTGTGAGATGAACACATGTTCAAACGCACTTGTTCACACAATACCATTTGTACTTCAGTACCTTTCTGGTCCAACTAAATATTTAGGCATGCAATAAGTCACGAGGAGAAGCATGCTTTCGGGTACAGTGTCAGATCTAAGCCAGTGGAAGGTATGTTTGTGTGTGTAAGTTTATACAGAAAGGAAAAAAAGAGCAAGTTCCCCCTAGACCATTTGATGAAGTGTGCCATGACCTTACTTATCAAACGTTTGCAGGCAAATAAGCATCCTTTTCAAACTCTTCAAATTCTTCGGTGTCCCAGGCTGCAGAACCAATAGAATATCAGGACGATGCAAGTATTAGAAAGCTTCAAATGATGTTGGTGATTGACACAATGAAATTTCCATAGATTTTTGAGCTGATGAAATTGAAGCTGAATACATTTTTAAAAATAAAAAACCGTTTAAGAAGGCAAAAACAAAATCCAGTAAATTCATTTTAAGTTACGTCGGGAAAGGTGTTCTAATATAATGTTAAAATACAGTTTTCGGTTGGATATAATGAAAGAAATTCCGTTTCATAGCATATCATGG
>CM031628.1:36071249-36073749 GCA_018398815.1 Conus ventricosus
AAGTAAACGCAAAATTTCGATGATCGTTAATACAAAAGAAAACAATTATCTCCCCCAAAGTTTGTATCAATATATGTGTGGAAGGGGGAAGAGAATGGTGGTGTGGTGGTGGTGGTGGTGATGGTTGGGGAGAGGGGTATATGAAAAGAGAAAAATCTGGCCTGTTTTGGGAGTATAATTATGGTAAACATCTTTTACACAGGTCGACAATTCCCTCCCCTTAAAAGGGCGGGGGGGGGGGGGGGGGGGGGATGGATTTGGAAGCCCTTCAGTTCAAAATTATCAGCGTTGACATATTTTACAACAATGTGAGCATCAACGAACCCGACGAAAACAAAACATGAAAAAAAAAGAACCTCTAGCCTTGGTTGAACCATTTCCCAGAGGGAAGGCGATCCTATGTTTAACTGTTCTCCATTTTCTTTTTTTTTTCTTCACCATTTTCTTTTATTTTGTTCACCATTTTCTTTATGTTGTTCACCATTTTCTTTTACTTTGTTCACCATTTTCTTTTACTTTGTTCACCATTTTCTTTTACTTTGTTCACCATTTTCTTTTTTTCTTTTATTAAAAGGAGTAAATGCAGCAGTACGAATGTGTCCGCACACCTCTCATTAGTACAGAAATAAGCTCAGACGCTGTACACCATACTTTAAAATATTAAAAATCAGCAAGCGAACGTTCATCGATAACAAAACATACAGACAATGCGTGGTAAGCGAGCGTGTTTTATTGAACAAAGGGAGGGCAAAAAAAAAATAAAAATAAAAAACGAAAGATAAAATTTCAAAATGGAGTGACTGAAGGCGGCGAACGAAGCAAGATCGGGAATGGATTTTTAGAACTTCCCCGCCAAGACTTTGACAAAAAAAAGCACAAGAAAGACACGAGCTTTTAAACCCATTTGGGTCTTCTCAGGCGAAAAAAAATAAATTTTAAACATGGGGGACAGTACAAACTCGAAAAACAAAAAAAGAATGAAAATGCTTACCGTTATTCCCCATGAAGGGGGAAAAATGACATGGGGGCCGGGGGGATTAGGGAGAGGAAAACGAGGGGGGGGGGGGGGGGGGGGGGGGGGGGGGGGGGGTGCGTCAGGGGATGTGTGTGTGTGATATGTAGGGTTGTTTCTAGTTTTTTGGGAGGTATGAACTTTGTGATGGTTTGGTAATGGGGGGATAGATTAAGAAAAAAAAAAAAAAAAAAGGGAAAAAGGGTGTTTGGGTGGGGGGATTTAAGGGGAAGGACAAAACAAAATTAAGATTAAAGTGGGGGGTTGCTGTAACACTTATGAAGGTGAGTGAAGGGGATGTGGGGGGGGTGTATGAAAGTGTGTGTGATTGGTGGTATGTGTTGTGTTGTAGGGGATTTTGCCAATGATGTGGAAGGGTGGGTATGGTGGGTTTTTTTGGGATATGATCCCTTGGGGGAGTGTTCCCTTTTTTTGGGGAATAAATGGGATTCTTGGTTGTGCTTCAAAGTGTCACTTGTGACCCCAGAGTGCATAATTTGACTGGTCGATTTGGTTGGGTGGGGTTTTGAAGTGTAGGGCGAGGGGTTTTTGGGTCGGTTGGCGGATACGCCAGGTGTTCACATGCGTGTTAAAGTGGCGTGACGTTTCCCCTATGTAATTTTTGACACAGCTGGAGGGAGGGCATATAAAATTTTGGGCGGCTCTGACATGAGAATGTGCGTTTGCTTTAAAGGATTTTTGGGGGGGCCTGAAATGGATTTGGGTTTGGGTGAGGGAGCAATTTTGCAGTTGGGTTTGGAGCAGGGGGAGTCCCCCCTGGTGGGTAGCTGGGGTTTGTTCAAACGGGACGCACGGGGGGTTTTGAGGTTTTTGTCACGTTTAATGTGATCAGGGGTTTTGGTAGGGAAGGCGGTTTTTGTGGTTATGTAAAATGTCCCAATTGGATTTGGGATCCTACGTGGGGGGGGGGGGGTGTCGGGGTGGTAAGGAGGTAGGCTGTGGGTCTGTCTGTTTTGGGTTGGATGGGGGGGTGCCCCAGGCAGATTTTCGGATACAGCAAAGGTGCGGCGGGTCCCTGCATTGATGAGGGAAAACGGGGGTATCCTTGGTGAAGAATTTGTGACATTTGGGTTGTGTAGTGAATTTTCCCGTGGGCAGGTTGCAAAGACGGAAAATTGTGGTTATGGGAGCTGTTTTAGTGGTGGGTTGTGGGGGGATGAGTAGTTAGGTATGAAGGCGGGGGTGGGTTGTAGAAAATGGAGGTTTTGAGTGGGCCTTCTTCTGGGGAGATGGTGATGTCGGAATTGCCCAATGCGAAAGGGTTTTTGGGAGGAATCGGATAGGGGGATGGAATTTGGGGGCAAAGTTGAGGAAGTTGAGGAGGTCTTGTTTTGGATGATGTCCCCAGTCCATATCGATATCCTTTGTAAGTTCAGGGGGGGGGCCTGTGTTGTTTTGAGTAGGGCGGTTTTTCCAAAACCCCATGAAGAGGAAAAGCATAGGTGGTCCCATTTTGGTACCCATGGC
>CM031628.1:36078749-36081249 GCA_018398815.1 Conus ventricosus
TACTCATTTCCTCAGGCTTGGTATTACTGTTTGCCCTGTGACTTACTTAGATGCTCCTCGTCTCCCTTAGACGCATGAGGCAGTCGAGCGCTCCACTGTGCACGGTCCTCAGCCAGTCTGCTGGTGTCACTCCATCCTCTGTCAACGAGTCTGAGATCTCTCTCCACTGTCTGTCAGCCAGCTCCTCCTGGGTCGTCCTCTTTTTCTCTGGCCTGCTGGGGTTCATTTAATGACCTGTTTGCAGGTCTTGATGAGGGTAATTTCCAGACATGGCCCAGCCAGCGGAGGCGCCGTCTGCAGATGATGGTTGTCACGGGAAGCTGTTTGGACCTCTCCCTGACCTCTTCATTTGGGATAAAGTCTGACCCTTTGATGCCCAAGATCTTACGTCAGCACTTGGTGTCAAGAGCGTCGAGGTTTTTTCTTGTGGCCATTCTTATTTTATTTTTCCCAAGCTTAATGGCCTCTGCGCGATTGCATATCACCATGCCTTACGATTTCTATTTCTAGTAAGCTTTAAAAAAAATGTAAACTGCATATCCATCTGTTGCAGTGATTATCTTTGCACACTTCTCAATTTTTGTTTTCAGTTCTCTCAGCTTCAGTTGGAGGTAGGTTTTTACCCGAAAGAAGATATTTAAATCTATTTAAATCAGCTTGTTCAAATCTAAAAGTTGTTCTTGCATAAATAAAAGAGAAAAGAGACTCATTGTACAACTCCTTGAAATGTTGATAGCATGAAGAGAGAGAGAGAGAGAGAGAGAGAGAGAGAGAGAGAGAGAGAGAGAGAGAGAGAGAGAGAGAGAGAGATGGAGGGAGGGAGGGAGAGAAGAGAGAGAGAGAGAGAGAGAGAGAGAGAGAGAGAGAGAGAGAGAGAGAGAGAGAGAGATGGAGGGAGGGAGGGAGAGAGAGAGAGAGAGAGAGAGAGAGAGAGAGAGAGAGAGAGAGAAGAGAGAGAGAGAGAGAGAGATGGAGGGAGGGAGGGAGGGAGAGAGAGAGAGAGAGAGAGAGAGAGAGAGAGAGAGAGAGAGAGAGAGAGAGAGAGAGAGAGAGAGAGAGTTGCAGCTAGGCGTACCGAACGTTACAAAATGAAACAAACGAGTTTGTCTGCATGAAGACATATGTACATTACCATTGTTTATTGATGACTATGACTCATCCTGACCAGTATACAAGGAACCCGTCTTCCCTCCCTCCGCTCTCGTCCTTGCTCCTCCCGGTCTCTTTGCCCCCCCCCCCCCCCCCTCTCTCTCTCTCTCTCTCTCTCTCTCTCTCTCTCTCTCTCTCACTCTTTCTCTCTCTGTCTCTGAGTTCAGAACACAGTATTTTTTAAAATAGTATTAGAAAACAAAACAAAACACCCCGGTCCCCCCCCCCCCCCTCCCCAAAAAACAAAATGGTTATCATATCCAGAGGTCTAGCGCTTCCGGCTGCTCTCTGTCTGTCTGTCTGTTTCTGTCTCTATCTGTCTCTCCCCTACCCCCCCCCCCCCCCCCTCTCTCTCTCTTCTCTCTCCCCTCTCTCTCTCTCTCTCTCTCTCCTCTCTCTCTCTCTCTCTCTCTCCTCTCTCTCTCTCTCTCTCTCTCTCTCCTGTGTGCGAGTACAAGTTCGCGCGTTTGTGCGTGTATATGTGTGTGATATATCAGGGTTCCTACAGTGTGTGAGTCAACAGCAGGGAAAAGGGAAGTGAGCTTACAGCACACTTATTGCTTCGTTGTCTAAAGGTCCGGCTGTGTGCGGGTTTTGTTGCGAGGAAATTAAGGGCTGATGTAAGTGTCACAGAGAGAGAGAGAGAGAGGAGAGAGAGAGAGAGAGAGAGAGAGAGAGAGAGATTTTGTACATAAGCATGTGTGTATGAGAGAGAGAGAGAGAGAGAGAGAGAGAGAGAGAGAGAGAGAGATTTTGTACATAAGCATGTGCGTGAGAGAGAGAGAGAGAGGAGAGAGAGAGAGAGAGAGAGAGAGAGAGAGAGCAACATCAAAATAGTCAAGGAGGTACGCAGTCGCAAACAGCCTATAATTTCATGAAACAACGCGCGATTTCTGGTAAGAAGAGGACAACCATCCTTAAGACAATGGCAGAAGCAACTTAAAGTGTTCCAACCAGATACGACAAGAAGGGACGAAAGCGGACTTCAGATGGAGGACATTTCCCCATCCAGAACAAGTGTCGAAGCTATAGTGGACTTCAGATGGAGGACATTTCCCCATCCAGAACAAGTGTCGAAGCTATCTGGGAAAGGTCATCATCTTCCAATTCATGAAGCGCCCCCAAAATTGCATACAGCTAAAATGGGCTCCAAGAGTCATGACCGAGTTCTTCTTATCTCAAGACTTTCTGCTGCCGAGCTATCTCTGGAGGTTTTGTCCTGGTAGGTCGATTTCGTGCTTGGTTTTCAAGAGATTTTGTGGACATTGATAGTTTCTGTATGGCAACAAATCTATACAAAGAATATAATTAAGCAGTACATCGTATGGTCAACTTGTGTATGGGCTGGGCT
>CM031628.1:36086249-36091249 GCA_018398815.1 Conus ventricosus
AAAGAAAAAGTAGAGAGAATTCTTTCGTCAATATGACAACAACTTTGTAAAAAATTAAATTTTGTTGTTGTTGTTGTTCTTGTTGTTTGTAAGTAGAGAGGATTCTTCAATCATTGTGACAATGTCTCAGTAAATATTAGCATTATAGAAAAAAAACTAAAGAATTTTTCGGTCATCATAGTAGTAACTTAATAATTATTGTTTTTTTTTTTTTTTTTACAAAAACAAACAAACAAAAACTCTTCCATCGCGACGGAAATACCTTGACAAATATTTTTTTGTCATACATAGAAAAAGATAATTCTTCAGTTGTTGCATTATTAACTTGGTAACTATTGGATTAAACAAAAAAGCGGAAGTCCTCCATCGTTATGGCAATAGTTTGGCAAATATTAGTTTTAATAAAATAGAAAGACGGAGGCCATTGGAAAGGGGGAATAAGAAGGGGGCGCTGAAGTAAGATAAACAAACTGTTCACAGGTAGGATAATACAGGAAACAACACATTCAGTCTTGTGTACAGATCCTTGGACTACGGCCGTCTGTAGCAGACACAATGATTAGACATACCACGGAGTATTTACAGAATCGTGACCGCGACATATTCATGGAAATGGCCTTTGAAAGATTTCAAGATTTTGTCATAAAAAAGGCACATGGGCACCATGTACAGCGTAAAGTTACACACGGGCACCATGTACAGCGTAAAGTTACACACGGGCACCATGTACAGCGTAAAGTTACACATGGGCAACATGTACAGCGTAAAGTTACACACAGGCAACATGTACAGCGTAAAGTTACACACGGAACATGTACAGCGTAAAGTTACACACGGGCACCATGTACAGCGTAAAGTTACACACGGGCAACATGTACAGCGTAAAGTTACACATGGGCAACATGTACAGCGTAAAGTTACACACGGGCAACATGCACAGCGTAAAGTTACACACGGGCACCACGTACAGCGTAAAGTTACACACGGGCAACATGTACAGCGTAAAGTTACACACGGGCAACATGTACAGCGTAAAGTTACACACAGGCACCATGTACAGCGTAAAGTTACACACGGGCACCATGTACAGCGTAAAGTTACAAAACAAACAAAAACAAACCAAACAATGACTCGAATCGTAGACAGCTGGCTTGAGCCAGTAATTTGAATCAAACAAGAAAAAAAAGTAACAGTTGCTTGATTGGCAGGTACAGAGCACACTATTGACCAGGAACTTCCACCATCCACAATCTCGATGATCATGGTATTCTGATGATGACGGTGATGGTGATGATAATGATGATGATGATGACGATGATAGTAATGATGACGACGACCGCAATGATAATGATCTTGAAGCCGTCGTCGTCATCGTCATCATCATAATCACCACCACCACCACCACCATCATCATCATCATCATCATCAATCAAAACCGTCCGCCTGTAAGTTCTGTCCGCTTCCAAGCACTCATACATAGGCCGTCCCAGTGACATACGGGTCCATAACAATGAAGATGATTTCTTTTTTTCCTTTGCTGTCAAACGAATCGGGCTCAATCATCCACACCTCTTCCCATGCCGCTTCTTCCTTCCTCCAACTGCATCCACAGCCACACCCGGGCCGTCCTGTTGCAAGTCCAGCTCCAGCAGCTGGCGAGGAGCTCTCGCTGTTAGGTCCGCATGAAACAACCCATCAGTGAAAACCAAGACATGTGATGATCGTGACGTGATTTGACACACAAGTGGGATAACTCTTGCTCCCAGGATAAATTAATAGCATGCCTATAACTCCAAACAATTGCAGCTTACAACACCAAATCGCCCAACAGAAATACTAGGACACGGCACACAGAACAAAGAGACATCCCCAAAGTCTGTGTTTTTAGGTGTGTGTGTGTGTGTGTGTGTGTGTGTGTGTGTGTGTTTCAAGCTTGGTCATCTACCCTATACTTTACACATGTACACAGCGACAGCAAGTGGAGAAATGTACAAACGCAAACTAACACATGCTCCAGACTGACACAGTCCTTGTGATCGTGGTTATAGTCAAGCAAGCACAGGGATGAAATAAGTAACCAATACAGGTAGCCTCGCTTTGACTGGTAGGAAAAGGAATCTTAAAACGAGGCAGGGAACAGTCAACAGTAACCAAAGAACAAAGTACGGTAACTCTTGCTCTAACGACAAAATAATGACTCCGAACGAATACTGCTTACGATAGGCCTACCTGATCGCCAAGCAGAAATGATAGCACACGCATACTCCTTTGCACAGCCCCAAGTCTGGTTAAAGAGTGCGCATGAATGAGATATCCGTACAATCGTCATCCTCTCCACACAATTAAACCAAACAAAAATAGCAACAACAACAACAACAGCAAAATAATGCTTTACAGTACAACATATTGCGCATACATTTTACAGAAGGAGTAAGATAGGCAGAGCTGGAACATCGATCGCTCGCCAGGTTCAAGAACCACCTCCATTTCACGCTGCATTGCAAACATCAAAATGTGTGCCCGACAAGTCTTAAGATCAAAACTTGTATGAAAGGCCAGGCAGCAAAACAACATCATCCATCGTGCTCAACGGGCGCTCATGAATGAATGAGTGCTCGACAGAGAAGCAAGATGGTTCCAGAGGGGAGTAAAGGAGGCAGTCCACATCGCCGCCAGCTGAACTTAACCCCACTCTTAACCGCGACCGGGGCCGACACAACCTGCCATCGGTGTACTCCTCACTCGTTCAGAAAGTCTGCGCGCAGTTCAGGGGCATAGTTGACACATGGATTAGGCTTTGCATGTGCTTTGATCAGATACCTATCGTTTCGCCCACAGGCATTTCGCCTAAAGTCGTTTCCCCGACATTCATTTCGCCTACAGTCGTTTCGCCTGTAATCGTTTCGCACACACACGCACACACACACACACACACACACACACGCGCGCGCGCGCGCGCGCGCGCGCGCGCGCACACACAAAACTCTCTTTTTTTAGCTCTCTCTCTCTCCATCCTTCCCTCCCTCTCTCTCTCTCTGTCAATAAACACACTATCAGAAACACACGTTCTCTCTCTCTCTCTCTCTCTCTCTCTCTCTCAACGTTTCCTCCGTTTTCGTTCCTAGTTATCGTATAGTGGAGTGTACGTGTCTTGGTTCTCCATCTGGTCACCAGCGTGTAGTGGAGTGTACGTGTCTTGGTTCTCCATCTGGTCACCAGCGTGAAGTGGAGTGTACGTGTCTTGGTTCTCCATCTGGTCACCAGCGTGTAGTGGAGTGTACGTGTCTTGGTTCTCCATCTGGTCACCAGCGTGTAGTGGAGTGTACGTGTCTTGGTTCTCCATCTGGTCACCCGCACCTGCACATCATCCATCTTTGAATCAGCATGGAGTCTATCCATCGATCAAGTGATCGAAGTGTTCGATAGGCAATCACCCCGACCAGTCAGAGAGCCGTCTCTTTCAACGGCGTTATTGGTCACCTCAACCAATCATCAAGTCACTCAGTCTTACTGATCATCAGTCTAGCCACCCGATCATCGATAAATGCAATCAACCAATCAAGTCACTCAGTCTTATTGATCATCCAATCATCGATCAAACTAATCGACCAAACTTAGCCAGCAGACCAATTAGGCCATGGACCTAAAGATCGATAGGTCAGTCATTGAACCAACTGATCCGTCCATTAACGTGTTGTTATTCCCCATCTTCAAGAATTGCATTTCTAGCTAGATCTTCTTCTCATGTACGTATTCACTCTCTCGATCACGTAATTAGGCGATCACTCCACCAATCAGTCAGCTGATCATTCAAACAGGTAGTCCATCATCTTCGTCGGTCAAATTTGATTAGCACCATTAACAACAACAACAACAACAACAACAACAACAACAACAACAACCACAATGACAAGAAGAACAAAATCATCACGCCTTCCACTTTCAGAATTCTACCCCTCCGCTACAGGAATCGATCGCCCAGCAACTCCATCGATTCATCGATATTGATAAGCGAGTCAATCAATCTGTTTATTCGTGCCAGTGTTGAACAGTTGGTCGCTTTATCCATCTATCCATCCAAAGCGCTATACAGTGAGTCAATCAGTCCTTCTCTCAGTCCAAATATCTTTCATTTAGTCCATCAATTTACCCATCCACCCGAACATCGATCATCAATTCATCTGTCCACCCGAACATCGATCATTAATTCGGTCAATTGATTCATGTGTCAGTCCACACATCGATCTTTTAGTCGATCAATTCGTCTATTTTTCCAAAACTTCGATCATTTAGTCAATCGATT
Organism: Conus ventricosus; assembly: GCA_018398815.1. Taxonomy (NCBI): domain Eukaryota; kingdom Metazoa; phylum Mollusca; class Gastropoda; order Neogastropoda; family Conidae; genus Conus; species Conus ventricosus. The sequence continues at coordinate 36,090,553 of CM031628.1, forward strand.
CATTTATCCATCAAAACTTCGATCATTTAGTCAATCGATTCATCCGTCCATGAAAACTTTGATCATTTAAATCTTAAATAAATGTTAGCGAACCGCCCAGAGAACGTGGACAAACGAGTCACAAGACAAAACACAACGCGTTTCGACCTCTTAGGTCTTCGTCGGGTGATAAATAAACGAATAAAACAACGAAAATTCACTTAGCTTTGATCGCTTCAGATCGCTTAGGGTTCAGCGCAAGGAAGAAGGCGGTTCGCTAACATTTATTTAAGATTTGTTTAGATTTCCGCCTGCAGTCGTCTCGCTTTGCAACTAGATCTATTTTGATCATTTAGTCAGATGATTTCATCTATCCATAAAAACACTTCGATCGTTTTAGTCAATCAAATGATCTTCCGGTAATTAAAGTTCGATCATTTAGTCGGTCGATTCAACTATCCATCAAAACAAAGATCGTTTTGTCAATCGATTTATGTAACCACTCTGAAATCGATCCAATAATGAACTAATAATCTACATGGTCATCCAAATGTCGATCAGTCAGTCCATTAGTCTATCCATACAAAACTTGATCAGTCAAGTCCATCAGTTCATCGATTGAACGTTGATCCACATGAGTTGATGATAATTGTCCCAGTCTTTCGTCCCCCCCCCCCCCCCCCCCCCACACACACACACACACTCACACGCGCGCGCG
>CM031628.1:36108625-36111125 GCA_018398815.1 Conus ventricosus
CAGAGAGGAGGATGCTGGTGAGACTCCCGGGTACTCCATGGTGCAGGACGCCTTCGCGCCGGGTATTCCCCGGGGTACTCGCGGGAGGGATCGAGTCCACGGTGAGTGTTATTTCTTTCTTTCTTTTTTTTTGTTTTTTGTTTTTTGTTTTGTTTTTTTTTGTTTTGTTTTGTTTGTTCTTCCCCTCCATGCAGCAAGTATGGTCCAGTTTTGGTGTCACAAGGAACAAATTAATCGCTGAATGAATGGAGGATTATGATCATCGTCACGACGAGGCGTCCCTCATCCCTCCCACCGCCATCCTTTTACCTTCTGAGTTTGATGAAATACAAAGCATCTACTCTCCCCGCGTGATTCTCCTATACTCGTGTGTTGTGTCCAGCTCAATGTGTTCGATAAATTTCTGAAAACCAGTGACGATATAGACTCCCAGCCACGAAGAAACAGAACGTCCGCCTTCATACTTGTGTCATTTATAAAGAAATAAATATAAAGTAATGCATCTAGCAGAAACAAACAAGCGAACATTCCAAAAAGGTTTACCCTCTCTATCTCTCTCTGTCTCTCTCTCTGTTCTCTCTCTCTCTCTCTCTCTCTCTCTCTCTCTCTCTCTCTGTCTCTGTCTCTCTCTCTCTGTCTTTCTCTCTCTGTCTGTCTGTCTGTCTCTCTCTCTCTCTGTCTCTCTGTCTCTCTCTCTCTCTCTCTCTCTCTCTCTCTCTCTCTCTCTCTCTCTCTCTCTGGATATCATGCACGGGCATCACCAGCAGGTGTGGCCAATATCTAGAACATCTTTACCCTGACGATCTTGCTCAAAATGACCATTCTCTTCCACCCTCCCCCTGCTCCCCTGACCCCCCGCCAACCCCCCCCCCCCCCCACTCCTACCTTCTTCTGTTTCCCCCCTGCACCCTTTCTTCCTCCCCTCCCCCCTCCCCCACCCCTACCTACCTTCGATTCTTCCACACGTTACCACCTTCTTTCTATCCATCGACTTTTAAAACTATCTGCAGATCTGTGTTCCCACCCTGCCTCATGACCTCTTCTCATTATCTCCCCCCCCGCCCCCTCCCCCCCCCCCCTCCTCGAATTACTCCCTTTTGCAACCCGACTATCCGGTGTCCTCAATTTTCCCAGCAAGTACTTCCGCCTCTGTACTTTCGACGCTGTCAAACGGGCAATGTTTCACAGGGTAGGAAAGGAAAACAATCAAACGACAGCTTTTCGCCGGAGTAAGCTGTCTGTCTGTCTGTCCGTCTGTCTGTGTGTGTCTCTGTTTATCTGTCCCTGTCTGTCTGTGTGTGTGTCTGTCTGTGTCTCTGTGTCTCTGTGTGTCTGTCTGTCTGTGTCTGTGTCTGTCTGTCTGTCTGTCTGTCTGTCTCTCTCTCTCTCTCTCTCTCTCTCTCTCTCTCTCTCTCTCTCTCTCTCTCTCTCGCTTTGTGTTCATGTGTTTGTTACATCGGCCTTCGAGACTGAAGATTATGACACCGATTGACACAGGTGGATTAAAAGCTCTTTTAGAATTGTGTATATTCACATTAAAAAAACAAAAACACACCCCTCATTATTAAATTAGATGATGATCATGTTTATTTCCCTCTGTCAGAGAGAGAGAGAGAGAGAGAGAGAGAGAGAGAGAGAGAGAGAGAGAGAGAGAGACACACATGACACTTTGACACTTTGATATTTTATTGTCATTACCAAACAGGTCTTTTGACAAGGGGGGAGAGGTAACAGAACAATAACATTTCCCTCTTCCTTTCCTGCAAACAAATAGTACACATTCATTCCTAAGGTGCACCAAATCAAAGGTTAAAAACAAATATATTCATAACATTTACTTATGTCCTCACGCACAGGAGTAATGCGATTAGGGAAAAAAAAAAAAAAAAAAAAAAAAAAAAGACTAACTCGACCATCCACTCGTTCAAATGATGACAATGTATCTTACTGATCTCTTCCACTTGCGATGAATGATAATATTCATTCAGATATCTCTTATAATGCATTATTTTAAATTTCCCTATCCTCCATCTGTCTAATTTTCAATGCTTCTGCGATGAATTTCGCAACTGATTTAATTACAAGTTCATCATCTGATGATAACACGACTGCAACATTTTGTCTTTTCGCTATATCTAACTGGAAAAGTGAACAATTTGTCCGCACTTCATTATAAGCAGTACAGTGGAACAGAAAGTGTTCTTCGTCATCAATAATGTGCCTACATGCAGGACAAGGAGATTCTGTGGATGTTTCACATTCAAACCATCTTTTGTTTGCATTAAAACCTAAAGTTCTCAACCTAAATCTTGCGTAATTTATTCTGTGCCATCTATCTGTTATGACATTGAGAAACTTTTCAGAATGAAACACATTCTTAAATGAGAAAAACCAGCAATATTTTTCTTTACTTTCCATATCTGAGTGCCAATTCTGTTTAAAAGAACAAATAAGCCTGTCTTTAAATTCCGCAATAAACTGATGCTCATTTCCTACTTCC
>CM031628.1:36121125-36128625 GCA_018398815.1 Conus ventricosus
TGTGTGCGTGTGCGTGCGTGCGTGTGTGTGTGTGTGTGTGTGTGTGTGTGTGTGTGTGTGTGTGTGTGTGTGCAATGGATTGGGTATTCAAACGCCATTTCAATCGAACATGTATCATCCAAGGCTAAAAATTGCGAATGTAAGCTTAATTTACTCGTTCAAGTCTAGAAAGAGAAAAAGATATTCACAGAAGGGAAAAGGGCAACTTAAACACACACACACACACACACACACACACACACACACACCACACACACACACACACACAAATCGGATCAATAGTGTATGGCATACACACATGCCTCTGGCATTTCCATCAGCGGTTGTCTCCCCTGCAAAAAGGGGGGCAACTTCAACTTTTCGAGATGCCGATTCTGTCCCCTGATTTTTAATTTTTTTTTTTTATTTATTCTTTTTTTCCCCATTTTTTTTTTTATAAAGCTGCGGTAAACGTGTTGTCTAAACCTTACGGCACGAAAGTTCCAGGTCCCACGAGCTCGTTCCGTCTTCAATTCAAGCGTTTGACGGTCTTGACTTAAACCCCCTTCAAAATGTCCGGGAGTGCGGAGCCCACCCCACCGACACCTGAGGCTGCGATGCCAGGACTCCAAAAGCATCGCCAGTCTTGGTGCCAGCCATGGACACGCTGAACACCACTGTGGCAGCAGTGGGATGTGATTTTGCTTAGACTGTAAGAAAGAAGTTTACCAGCCGCCGTGGCGAAGTGGTTAGCGTCGCGGACTCCCGGCTGGGAGGTCGTGGGTTCGAATCTATCAGAGTCATGTGGGGTTTTCTGCCCGACCGGCTCCTACCCAGAGTTGAGTTTGCTGCGGACTCAGTTGGGAAGACTGGGACCACACAGTCGAGTTTCATCCACTTAATGGATGCGTTTCTGAGAGTGTTGCTCAAATTTACTGACCAGCAATGCAGGTGCCTGTATCTCTCGGCCTGGTTGACTCCAGGATGTATTATGAAAGGAAGCGTTAGAGTACAGCCCTGTCATGTAGTCTCAGACCGAAATGGAAATCCGCAGCAGCATCTTAATCATCCTCATTTTCATCGATCAGCATATAAAAAAAATGTCTCAAACTCTGTGGCCCTTCATGCCCTGCTCTCATGGTGACCTCAGTTTCGATGTCCTCTCCACGTCTGTGATCTTGGTTTGGTTCCGTCGGGGTCACCGGTATCGGCGAGTCCATGGGGTCTGTCGTTGGACGGGCGTGGTGGCGCCCTCCGGAGGGAGAGCTCACTCACGCCGGCTCCGCGACTAAGCAATTATCGTCGTCAGTAGGGGGCTTAGTAGGTGGTGTCCTGCGTATGTTAGATCAGAACAGGCGCCACTGAACACCACCGAAGTGACTCGGCAGCAGTGCAGTGTCTCCTCCGGTGGGTTGCCTCTTGACGACTTGACGTTGACTGCTCCCTGTGGATTGCTGGTGCCGGGGCTGCGGCGGGGCCGACCAGGCTGTGGCTGTGGACGGGGTGTCGGAATGGCGGCGTGGGTGCACTGCCTCTGGGGTGGCGCAGAGGTTGGGACGGGAAAAAAACAACCAAACAAACAAAAACAAAAAGAAAAAAGAAAAAAAAGGAAAGAAGTTTTAGACAAGAAGAGGAAAAGGTAAAAATAGTTGTAGTTAGTAGTAGTGGTGGTGGTGGTGGTAGTGGTAACAGCAGCAGTAGTAGTAGTAGCAGCAGTATGTAGTGTAGCAGTGGCAGTAGTATAGTAGTAGTAATAGTAGTAGTAGCAGTAGCAGTAGAAAGAGAAGAAAAAAAAAAGAAAGACGGATGAAATGGTGTGCGTGCGTGCGCGTGCGTGCGTGTGTGTGTGTGTGTGTGTGGTGTGTGTGTGTGTGTGTGTGTGTGTGTGTGTGTGTGTGTGTGTTGTTCGCGCGCACGCGCGCGAGCGAAACGATTACAGGCGAAACGACTTTAGGCAAAATGCCTGTAGGCGAAACGATAGGTATCTGACCGAAGCACATGCGAAGCATAATCCATTGTCAACCAAGTCCCTGAACTGCGCGCAAACTTGTGCCTAATCCGTGGACTTGGAAAAAAAAAAAAAAAAAAAAAAAACCCCAAAAAACAACAACAAAAAAAAACACAAAACAACAACAACAACAACCAAAACAAAACAAAACAAAACAACGAAAGTTTAAGCAACAAGTGTCTAATTCAAATGTTTATCGTTCAAAATGCACTTCATCGCCCACACAAACAAGATGCATGTTGTTGACGTGGATTTTCCATGTAAAGATGCAGAATTACAGACTCGGTCTTTTACAAACTTTGCAGCAGCAGCAACCACCACCACCAGCAGCAACAACAACCACAACAATCATCACCACACCAACCACCACCACAATTAAAAAAAAGAGTAGAAAATGGTGCACACTCAGAAAAGAAACAAACAAAACCAAACTGAGTTCAGGTGATATGAAATTATGAAACAGGGGAGAGAGCATCGATATCTAAACGAACACATTCATATCTATGTATTCATTGATTTATCTATCTATATCACTCCACTGTCCTCATACCAACACATCACTGCCCAGTTCACGAACAAAACCCGATCCATGTTTACATAGTGTTTACCTTTTCAGTTAGGAACGAGAAGGGTTGTTGTTGTTGCTGTTCACGTCCATACACTCTCAGGTGCATCGCATTGATGCCACATTACTTTTCCGCCTAAATATGCGCGTGCGCAGGTGCGCGCACACCCACACATCATATCATCATCATCATCACCACCATCACCACCACCACCACCCCCACCACCGATTTAAAAAGAAGAAGAAGAAGAAAGCAACGGCTTAGAAGAAATCGGTGGAAAAACAATGTCAAAGTAAAAATTGGTGGAAGCTGATTGTCCTCTATCCCCTCGTGCTCTCCCCCCCCCTCCCCTCTTCCACGTTACACCCCCCCCTCCCCCCTCCTCCTTGCTCCTACACTCTTTCCTCCTTCCACCCCCATGGTTTTTTTTTTTTTTCTCTCGCAAACTCTGACCATCCCTACTTAAATTCCAAGCTCGAACTTGTCATCCAGTTCTTTCAAGCTGAAAAATTAATCTAAAACTAAACTGAAAAAAAAATAATCTTACTCCTTCTGGAAAATGTATGCGCAATATGTTGTGCTGTAAAACATTATTATGCTGTTGTATCTTTTTTTTTTTTTTTTTGGGGGGGGGGGGGGGGGAGTAATTGTATGAGAGGATGACGATTGTACGGATATCCCATTCATGCGTACTCTTTAACCAGACTTGGGGTTGTGTAAAGGAAAATGCGTGTGCTACCATTTCTGTAAGCAGTATTCGTTTGATGTCATTATTTTGTCGTTAGAGCAAGAGTTACCGTACTTTGTTCTTTGATTACTGTTGACTGTTCCCTGCCTCGTTTTAAGATTCCTTTTTCATACCAATCAAAGCGAGGCTACCTGTATTGGTTACTTATTTCATCCCTGTGCTTGCTTGGCTATAACCACGATCACAGGGACCGTGTCAGTCTTGAACATGTGTTAGTTTGTGTTGGTTCATTTCTCCAGTTGCTGTCGCTGTGTACATGTGTAAAGTATAGGGTATATGACCAAGCTTGAAACACACACACACACACACACACACACACACAAGCCTAAAAACACAGACTTTGGGGATGTCTCTTTGCTCTGTGTGCCGTGTCCTAGTGTTTCTGTTGGGCGATTTGGCGCTGCAAACTGCAATCGTTTGGAGCTATATAGGCGCGCTATTAGGGAGCAAGAGTTATCCCACTTGTATGTAAATACGTCACGATCATCACATGTCTTGTTTTCACTGATGGGTTGTTTCATGCGGACCTAACAGCCAGAGCTCCTCGCCAGCTGCTGGGGCTGGGCTTGCAACAGGACGGCCCGGGTGTGGCTGTGGATGCAGTTGGAGGAAGGAAGAAGCGGCAAGGGAAGAGGTGTGGAGGATTGAGCCCGATTCGTCTGACAGCAAAGGAAAAAAAGAAATCATCTTCATTGTTAGGGACCTGTGTTTCACTTGGACGGCTGTGTGTGAGTGCTTGCAAGCGGGTAGAACTTACAGGCGGACGGTTTTGATTGATGATGATGATGATGATGATGATGATGATGATGATGATAGCGGTGGTGATTATGATGATGACGATGACGACGACGGCTTCAAGATCATTATCATTAACATCGCTCTCGTCGTCATCATTATTATCATCGTCATCATCATCATCATCATCATCATCATCATCATCATCACCATCAAAATCATCATCATCATTATCATCATCATCATCACCGTCATCATCAGAATAATTATCATGATCATCGACATTGTGGATTGTGGAAGTTTCTGGTCAATACAGTGTGCTCTGTACCTGCCGATCAAGCAACTGTTTTTTTTTTGGTTTTTTTTTTGTTTTTTGGTTTGATCCAAGTTACTGGCTCAAGCCAGCTGTCTACGATTCGTGTAAAAAAAAATTTTGTGTGCAACTTTACGCTGTACATTTTGTCCATGTGCCTTTTTTAATGACAAAATCTTGAAATCTGTCAAAGGCCATTTCCATGAATATGTCGCGGTCACGATTCTGTAAATACTCCTTGGTATGTATGATGATGGCGGTGATCTACTATGATCATTGTGTCTGCTACAGACAGCCGTAGTCCAAGGATCTGTACACAAGACTGAATGTGTTGTTTCCTGTATTATCCTACCTGTGAACAGTTTGTTTATCTCACTTCAGCGCCCCCATCTTATTCCCCTTTCCAATGGCCTCCATCTTCCTGTTTTATTAAAACATATTTGCCGAGCTGTTGCCATAACGATGGACTTCCATTTTTTTTTTTTTTTTTTTTGGTTTAAACCAATAGTTACTAAGCTATTAATACAACAACTGGAGCATTATCTTTTTCTGTTAATGATAAACAAATATTTGTCAAGGTATTTCCGTCGCGACGGAAGCGTTTTTGTTTGTTTGTTTCTTTCTTTTTTTGTAATAAAAGCAATATTTATCAAGTTACTACTATGACGACCGAAGAATTCTCAAGATTTTTGTTAATTTTATTTTTATAATGCTAGTATTTACCGAGACATTGTCACAATGACGGAAGAATTCTGTCTACTTAAAAACAACAACAACATCAACAAAAGTTAATATTTACAAAGTTGTTGTCATATTGACGAAAGAATTCTCTCTACTTTTTCTTTCTGTCCTTATAATGATTGACATCATGACGGAAGAATTCTCTCTACTTTTGCAAAACTAATATTCACCATGTTATTGCCTTTATGACGGAAGAATTTTCTCAATTTTTATAAAAACTAAGGTTTACCAAAGTTATTACTATGAATTTATAAGACTGTTATTCACCAAGTTATGTCATAATGACGAAAAAATACTCTTTATTGCTTGTGCACTCATATTTACGTAGTTATCGTCTGAACGACAGAAGAATTCTATTTTTTAAATTACTATTTGCAAGGCAATTGCAGAATGACGGAAAGAATGGTAGTTTTTTTTTTCAAACTAATATTTACAAGGTTATTGTCATAATGACGGAAGAATACTCTGTTGCTTGTACACTAGTATTTACGTAGTTATCGTCTTCATGACGAAAGAGTTCTTTCTTTTTCTTTTTACCCTTGTTTACAAGCTAACTGTCAGAATGACGAAAAGAATGGGTTTTTCCAAACTAATATTTACGAGGTTATTGTCATAATGACGGAAGAATAAAGTTGTCGTAACGACTGAGGATTAATTCTCTGCTAGAACACACACACCCTTTCCCTCCCCTACTACTTACTTGCTTCACTTTATGTATGTACTGTGCTTGAAATAAAAACATTTTAAATCAATCCTCTTTGTGTGTTCATATATCAGTTCTACTTGTCGTACTGCATGACTTGTGTACGCGCGCACACACACACACACACACACACACACACACACACACACACACAGACGCACGCACGACCACGCACGCACGCACGCACGCACGCACGCACCACACACACACACACACACACACGCACACACACACACACACACACACATATACACACACATACACACACACACAGGCACACATAAAAAAAATTAGACACACAGACACACAAAGGCGCTCGCACATGCGCGGGTGCATACATGCACACACGCATTTACACACATGCACATATACACATCCGTAAAACATGTATCACACTGTCAACCTCGGGGTTATGTCAGTGGAGGAAGGACTAGCGCACAGCCCAAACACACTCACAGCTTGCTTACAATCTCATTCATATATCATGCATTCGTCACATCAAACCACTAGTAAAGTCTATAACTTTACTACACATGATCATAGAAAGAAACATCAATGCATATGGAACCAAACAAAATAAAACATCCTCTCTTTCCTTGAACTTCACAAAACCATTTATCTAAATCATCATTAACTAACCCGGGTATAAACAGATTTCTACTTTACCTGGCCAGGTGATCTTAACTATTCATGAATCACTGTCTTCTCTTTTCCTTTCTTTTTCTTTTCACTGTCACTTTCACAAGCACGACACAACTGTTGGCACTGGTCAGGTTAGACTGCTGGCACTGGCGTTGGGCTGCCGGCACTGGTCAGGTTAGACTGCTGGCACTGGCGTTGGTCTGTGGGTTCTGCTTGACGAAGTGACGCTGCCAGGTATGAGGTCGAACCCCCGGTTCAGATGGAACAGTGACTATCAACATCGATCTGTTCTCCTTTCTTTCTTCCTGCATTAACGCATTGCACTCTCTCTCTCTCTTCTAGTCTGCTCTATCAAATGGACATGGTTGCTTTTCTTTTCCTTTTCTTTTCTTTCTTTTTCTCTTCATTCATTAGCAACTCTCTCTCTCCACATCTCTCTTTAGTCCTTCCTCTGCAGACTATCTATGGTACTAAATGCTACAACTTGGTTCTCTCCTCTCTCCTCATCTCTCTGCCTTTCTCTCGAGCAGAGCTTACTCTCAGAACCTCTCTCTCTCTGTCTCTTTGTTCGTTCTTCCCCTCCTCTCTCACTCACGCATTACTTTATCCCCACCTACGTGTCCAAGGGTGAGTATCATTGGTCAGTATTTTTACCGCCTCGTACCCGAAGTTATCTCCCTCTAATTCCATTGGATATTCAAATCATGACAGTCACGCCTACACGCCTTACTCTCTGTGGTGGTCATTTAAATGATTAGCTTGATTTCACCCCACCACACACTACCTTCTCCCTCTCCCTTTTCGGCGACGTCGACCTAATTGTGGGCACTGGTCGTAAATTGGCTAGATCAGTCTGGCCCAGACCTATCGAGACGTTGGTCAGCACTCCGACTGTCTACGGGGCCGATGCTGTCTCCGTGGAAGATTAGGATTAGCCTCTCGCTGTGCTCAAATTGGCCGGATGAGTCTGATCCGGGCGTCGAGACTCGTTTGACCAGACATCGAGGCTTCGGTCAGCTACTTAGTCTGTCTGGGTGGACCAGACCGTCTCCGTGGAGCCTCTCC
>CM031628.1:36138040-36145540 GCA_018398815.1 Conus ventricosus
GTCTTCCTCCTCCCCCTCTTCTTCATCTTCCTTTCCTCCTTCTTCTTCTTCTTCTTCTTCTTCTTCTTCTTTTTATTCTTCGTCGTCGTAATCGTTATCGTCATCGTCGTTATCGTCGTCGTCGTACTGTCATTGTGGTCTTCAACTTTTCTACTTCTTCTTTTTCTTCTCTCTCCTCTCTCTCTCTCTCTCTCTCTCTCTCTCTCTCTCTCTCTCTCTCTCTCTCTCTCTCGCTCTCCCCCCATTCCTTCCTCTCTCTTTCCCTCCCCCACCCCAACCCCCCTTCACCCTCCCTCTCTCCGTTTCCGTTGCCAGGCGAAATCAAAATGAATGGGCTGCCTATGGAGGGGAGACAAGCCAGGCTCTGGCCATAATTAACTCCCCTGCGAGGTGCCCTCATTAGGAGCCGGGAATGATGAGCGAGGTATGTCGGGAGGAGAGCGAGAAACCTCAGCTACAAGCAGCCGACACATTGAGGAGGGGGGACGTACCACACTTCACTGATTAAAAAAAAACAACAAACAAACAAAAACAAAAAATACAAATTTTAAAAAAAAAAGAAGAGAAAACAGCTTCCGCTCGTATTAGGAGATCATGTGTAACTGGTTCAGAACGTTACGGAGAAGAAAAAAAAAACACACACACAAAAAAAAAAACAAAGAAAAAGAAGCAAGTTAGCTCTCATATCACTACAGCATGAGGTGTTTATGAGCAGCCTAAACTGCTTTGAAACAAAACAGAACACATGTCGTCCTCCCCCCCCCCTCTCTCTCTCTCTCTTTCTCTCTCTCTCTCTTTCTCTCTCTCTCTCTCTCCCTCTCTCTCACTCACACACACACACACACACACACACACACACACACACACACACACACAAATTTAGATAGATCTAGATAGACAGAAGAATGGATGGATGGATAGACAGATTAGAGAGAGAGTGTGACAGACATTCAGAAAGAGACAGATAAATAGATATATTGGTAGGTAGATGGAACGATACATACATACATATATACAAACAGATAAATAGATATATGTATATAGGTAGATAGATGGGACGATACATACATACATACATATATAAAAACATACATACAGACATCACCACACCTCCGTCCCCATCATCATCACCCCTCCGTCCTCTTCATCACCACCCCCACCGTCCCCTTCATCATCACCCCTCCGTCCCCTCCATCATCATCACCCCTCCGTCCCCTTCATCATCATCACCCCTCCATCCCCTTCATCATCATCACCCCTCCGACTCCTTCATTATCATCACCCCTCCGTCCCCTTCATCATCATCACCCCTCCGTCCCCTTCATCATCACCCCTCCGTCCCCTTCATCATCACCCCTCCGGTCCCTTCATCATCATCACCCCTCCGTCCCCTTCATCATCACCCCCCGGTCCCCTTCATCATCACCCCCTCCGGTCCCTTCATTATCATCACCCCTCCGTCCCCTTCATCATCACCCCTCCGGTCCCTTCATCATCATCACCCCTCCGGTCCCTTCATCATCATCACCCCTCCGTCCCCTTCATCATCATCACCCCTCCGTCCCCTTCATCATCACCCCTCCGGTCCCTTCATCATCATCACCCCCTCCGTCCCCTTCATCATCATCACCCCTCCGTCCCCTTCATCATCATCACCCCTCCGTCCCCTTCATCATCATCACCCCTCCGTCCCCTTCATCATCACCACTCCGTACCTTCATCATCATCAACCCTCCGTCCCCTTCATCATCACCCCTCCGTCCCCTTCATCATCATCACCCCTCCGTCCCCTTCATCATCACCCCTCCGGTCCCTTCATCATCATCACCCCTCCGTCCCCTTCATCATCACCCCTCCGTCCCCTTCATCATCACCCTCCGTCCCCTTCATCATCATCACCCCCCCGGGTCCCTTCATCATCATCACCCCTCCGTCCCCTTCATCATCACCCCTCCGTCCCCTTCATCATCACCCCTCCGTCCCCTTCATCATCATCACCCCTCCGTCCCCTTCATCATCATCACCCCTCCGTCCCCTTCATCATCATCACCCCTCCGCCCCCTTCATCATCACCCCTCCGTCCCCTTCATCATCATCACCCCTCCGTCCCCTTCATCATCATCACCCCTCCGTCCCCTTCATCATCATCACCCCTCCGTCCCCTTCATCATCACCCCTCCCCGTCCCCTTCATCATCATCACCCCTCTGTCCCCTTCATCATCATCACCCCTCCGTCCCCTTCAGTATCATCACCCCTCTGTCCCCTTCATCATCACCCCTCCGTCCCCTTCATCATCATCACCCCTCCGTCCCCTTCATCATCATCATCACCCTCCGTCCCCTCCTTCATCATCATCACCCCTCCGTCCCCTTCATCATCATCACCCCTCCGTCCCCTTCATCATCATCACCCCTCCGTCCCCTTCATCATCACCCCTCTGTCCCCTTCATCATCATCACCCCTCCGTCCCCTTCATCATCACCCCTCCGTCCCCTTCATCATCATCACCCCTCTGTCCCCTTCATCATCATCACCCCTCTGTCCCCTTCATCATCATCACCCCTCTGTCCCCTTCATCATCATCACCCCTCTGTCCCCTTCATCATCATCACCCCTCCGTCCCCTTCATCATCACCCCTCTGTCCCCTTCATCATCATCACCCCTCCGTCCCCTTCATCATCATCACCCCTCTGTCCCCTTAATCATCATCACCCCTCCGTCCCCTTCAGTATCATCACCCCTCCGTCCCCTTCATCACCACCCCTCCGTCCCCTTCATCATCATCACCACTCTGTCCCCTTCATCATCATCACCCCTCTGTCCCCTTCATCATCATCACCCATCTGTCCCCCTTCATCATCATCACCCCTCTGTCCCCTTCATCATCATCACCCCTCCGTCCCCTTCATCATCACCCCTCCGTCCCCTTCATCATCACCCCTCTGTCCCCTTCATCATCATCACCCTCCCTCCCCTTCATCACCATCCCACCGTCCCCTTCATCATCACCCATCCGTCCCCTTCATCATCATCACCCCTCCGTCCCCTTCATCATCATCACCCCTCCGTCCCCTTCATCATCATCACCCCTCCGTCCCCTTCATCATCATCACCCCTCCATCCTATTCATCATCATTACCCCTCCGTCCCCTTTATCATCATCACCCCTCCGTCTCCTTCATCACCATCCCTCCGTCCCCTTCATCATCATAACCCCTCCGTCCCCTTCATCATCACCCCTCCGTCCCCTTCATCATCATCACCCCTCCGTCCCCTTCATCATCACCCCTCCGTCCCCTTCATCATCACCCCTCCGTCCCCTTCATCATCATCACCCCTCCGTCCCCCTTCATCATCACCCCTCCGTCCCCTTCATCACACCCCTCCGTCCCCTTCATCATCACCCCTTCGTCCCCTTCATCATCATCACCCCTCCGTCCCCTTCATCATCATCACCCCTCCGTCCCCTCCTTCATCATCATCATCACCCCTCCGTCCCCTTCATCATCATCACCCCCTCCGTCCCCTTCATCATCATCACCCCTCCGTCCCCTCCTTCATCATCATCATCACCCCTCCGTCCCCTTCATCATCATCACCCCTCTGTCCCCTTCATCATCATCACGCCTCCGTCCCCTTCATCATCATTATATCACCCCTCTGTCCCCTTCATCATCATCACCCCCTCCGTCCCCTTCATCATCATCATCCCTCCGTCCCCTTCATCATCATCACCCCTCCGCCCCCTTCATCATCACCCCTCCGTCCCCTTCATCATCATCACCCCTCCGTCCCCTTCATCATCATCACCCCTCCGTCCCCTTCATCATCATCACCCCTCCGTCCCCTTCATCATCACCCCTCCGCCCCCTTCATCATCACCCCTCCGTCCCCTTCATCATCATCACCCCTCCGCCCCCTTCATCATCACCCCTCCGTCCCCTTCATCATCATCACCCCTCCGTCCCCTTCATCATCACCCCCTCCGTCCCCTTCATCATCATCATCCCTCCGTCCCCTTCATCATCATCACCCCTCCGTCCCCTTCATCATCACCCCTCCGTCCCTTCATCATCATCACCCCTCTGTCCCCTTCATCATCATCACCCCTCTGTCCCCTTCATCATCATCATCCCTCCGTCCCCTTCATCATCACCCCTCCGTCCCCCTTATCATCATCACCCCTCCGTCCCCTTCATCATCATCATCATCACCCCTCCGTCCCCTTCATCATCATCATCATCACCCCTCCGTCCCCTTCATCATCATCATCATCACCCCTCCGTTTCCGTCAACACCACTCTATCCCTTCACCATCAGACCACAGGTCCCTTCATCATCACTGTTATCGTCACCTTCATCGTCATCTCTCTCCGCCTCCATCGCCTTCACCCTACCCTTCTCTTCGTTTCCACGAAACCCTCCCCTTACCCCTACCCCCCCCCCCCCTCCACCTCGTTATCCCCTTTATTTCTTCCCTCCCTCTCTCCCCCCCCCCCCCCCCCCCCCCCTCCCATGACATCCATCCCGCACGTTCCTATCGCTCGTATCCCTCCGCGCCTGGTAGGGTAACACGGCAGACGGCGGATTTATTTCCTGACGACACATCAAAAGAGTGCCGGTGGAATCTGGCCCTTCTTGCGGGACGTTCATCCAATTCCCGTCTGAAAAGTGCTGGAGAGGTAGGGGGAGGTCGCTTCCCCAGCGATAGGGCAGCTTAGTATGATGGGTGGGTATTTTCTTCCTGCTTTCTTTCTCCTTTCTTTTTTTTCTGCTTTTTTGTTGTTGTTGTTGTGGTTGTTGTTTTGTTCCGTCCCTTCTGTCCCCTTCAAAAGACAGAGCACAGAAACAGAGTGAGATAGTTAGTTAGTTGT
This sequence comes from Conus ventricosus, assembly GCA_018398815.1. Taxonomy (NCBI): domain Eukaryota; kingdom Metazoa; phylum Mollusca; class Gastropoda; order Neogastropoda; family Conidae; genus Conus; species Conus ventricosus. Next base: position 36,142,918 of record CM031628.1, read on the forward strand.
TGTTGTTGTTGTTTTTGTTGTTGTTGTTGTTGTTGTTGTTTATCTAGTCTTTCCATCGTGTCGATGATTTTAGACTCTAGCATCCCAAACAGCAAAACTGTTAATTTTTTAACATCATCACACACACAAAATTAAAAACGGGGCGGGGAGGGGGGGGGGGGAAGACAAGAAGAAGAAAGAAGAGAGAGAGAGAGAGAGACAGGCAGAGAGACAGAGACAGAGAGAGAGAGAGACAGACACAGCGAGAGAGAGAGAGAGAGAGAGTTACAAGAAACGAGCAATAGGACTACATAACAAATAACTCGCTAATCTAAATATTGAAAGGTTGAAAACATTAATTAAACTGATCCCAGAACAACTTAACATCAGAAACAGGCAAAATTACATTATTCTTGTAATTAAATGATGAAGCAAGGGATTGCAAGACTGATTTAGAATCTAGACAAAAGAGAATTCTAGAAATTTAACAGATTTAGTGGTAGATTAATAAAATATGACAGAGCCACAAGAATAGCTATTAGTTTCTGCTGTAAAAAATCGAATGTCTGTGCCAAGATAATCAGACTTTTCAAGTTTTAAAAGATGGAACAACAGAGCCAGAGCCTGCGTGATGATCTTCTAGCACAGAACCGTCAGTCAGAACCTTAAGATGATCAGACTAACTTCAGACACACATGTTTCAACTGTTTACTTAAAATATTTGGATCGTCATCTTTTCGTACATCTCTGAAATCAAAGTCAAAACTACACCAGCCGCCGTGGCGAAGTGGTTAGCGTCGCGGACTCCCGGCTGGGAGGTCGTGGGTTCGTGTGGGTTTTTCTGCCCCGACCGGCTCCTACCCAGAGTTGAGTTTGCTGCGGACTCAGTTGGGAAGACTGGGACCACACAGTCGAGTTTCATCCACTTAATGGATGCGTTTCTGAAAGTGTTGCTCAAATTTCATGACCAACACTGCAGGTGCCTGTATTCTCGGGCCTGGTTGACGCCGGGATATATTATGAAAGAAAGCGTAGAGTACAGCCCTGTCATGTAGTCTGAGACCGAAATGGAAATCCGTAGCATCATCTTAATCATCCTCATTCTCATCGATCAGCATAAAAAAAGTCTCAAATTCTGTGGCCCTTCATGCCCTGCTCTCATGGTGACCTCAATTTCGATGTCCTCTCCACGCCTTGGTTTGGTTCCGTCGGGGTCACCGGTATCGGCGGGTCCATGGGGGCTGTCGTTGGACGGACGTGGTGGCGCCCTCCGGAGGGAGAGCTCACTCACGCCGGCTCCGCGACTAAGCAATTATTGTCGTCAGTAGGGGGCTTAGTAGGTGGTGTCCTGCGTATGTTAGATCAGAACAGGCACCACTGAACACCACCGAAGTGACTCGGCAGAGTGCAGTGTCTCCTCCGGTGGGTTGCCTCTTGACGACTTGACACTGACTGCTCACTGTGGATTGCCGGTGCCGGGCTGCGGCGGGGGCCGACCGGGCTGGGGCTGTGGACGGGGTGTCGGAATGAGCGGCGTGGGTGCACTGCCTCTGAGGTGGCGCAGAGGTTGGGACAGCAAAAAAAAAAAAAAAAAAAAAAAAAGTCAAAACTACCCTTCGTTAATTCCCAAGGAGGAACAGGCGTGATCTTCATCATGGGGGGCAACACTTTTCGGGGGTGATATTTGGAGTCTTCAAAGAATTCAGAGACATGACGTGCTACAGTCTGTAACTTATTTTCATTCCTTGCTTCACCCATCAGATGACAGAGTGAGAGAGAGAGAGTGACAGAGAGAGGGGGGGGGGAGAAGGAAAGAAAGAAAGAGAGAGAGAGAGAGAGAGAGAGAGAGAGAGAGAGAGAGAGAGAGAGAGAGAGGAGAGTAAGAGAAAAGAGAGAGAGAGAGAGAGAGAGAGAGAGAGAGAGAGAGAGAGAGAGAGAGAGAGAACAGAGATAGGTGTGGAGAAGGAAAGAGAGAGAGAGGGAGTAGAAAAGAGAGAGAGAGAGAGAGAGAGAGAGAGAGAGAGAACAGAGATAGGTGTGGAGAAGGAAAGAGAGAGAGAGGGAGTAGGAAAGAGAGAGAGAGAGAGGAGGGTAAGAGAAGAGAGAGACAGAGACAGACAGAGAGAAAGCAGAAAGAGGCTATCATAAGGAAGGTGGAAGGCGGGAGTGCGGCAGGAAGAGGCGGAAGAATACAAGCCGGTGATAATCAATCAACGGTGCGTGACTAGCAATTCATGTGTAATTCTGGCTTGTTTGTTTTCCTTTTCCCGTTATTGCTTTAAACACACCCTTCCTCCATACCCCAAAAGGGGCAAAAGGAATAAAATATTGTATTGTATTGTGTGTGCGAGTGTGTGTGCGTGCGTGCGAAGCGTGCGTGCGTGTGTGTGTGTGTGTGTGCGTGTGTGCGTGCGTGTGCGTGCGTGTCTGCCTGCGTGCGTGCGTGTGTGTGTGTGTGCGTGAATATGTGCGTATGCGTGCGAGCGCGCGCGCGTGTGTGTGTGTGTGTGTGTGTGTGTGTGTGTGTGTGTGTGTGTGTGTGTGTGTGTGTGTGTGTGTGTGCGTGCGTGTGTGTGTTGCTATCGCTCATTGCACGATTAACATGGAATAGATGATTATCTTACAGGCACTTTAAGAAACATGA
>CM031628.1:36150540-36160540 GCA_018398815.1 Conus ventricosus
TCTGAACGAGGGCGACGGGGAACGAAAGAGTTCCTATTTTTTAGATGACTCTCTCTGAGGTCCCACCACATCCAAACTGTTCCGCCCTCTGTTTCGGTTTCGCCTTCAAATCGTCAAGTCACGGCGGTGTGCGTTGGTCCATTACTAAGAAGCCCCGTTCGGGGGTTACTGGTAAGAAAGAATGAAAGGGGGAAAAAAAATTCAGTTTTAAAAATAAGTCTGGAAGAGACCCTTGTAAACGAGACGTAACGGGTTGCTAACACACGAACCAACGCAACCGTCAGCTTTTAACCCCAGCGTCAGCTATCAGCGATCAATTCATCCATCAGTTATCGGCTATGACTCCACTAAACTGACAGCTATTCGGGTTTTGACTGACAGCTAAACCACTCAATCATCAGTCGTCAGCTGTTAACCCAAAGAACAGCTACAAAACCAACCGTAAGTCTTCATCCCAGCCATTCGCCTTCACCTCTTAACAAACCCGTCGGCTATCAAGCTAATCGTCAACCATCAACTATTAACCTAACCTTTGCTATTGACCCGACCATAGGCCATTAAATAACTGTTAACTTAACCTTTGCTATTAACCCGACCATAGGCCATTAACTAACTGTTAACTTAACCTTTGCTATCAACCCGACCATAGGCCATTAACTAACTGTTAACTTAACCTTTGCTATTAACCCAACCGTCAGGCTTCAGCTGTTGACCCAATCGTCGGCCATTCACCAATCACCCAACCGTCACCTATCAGTTATCTATCTAACCCCTCAGCTATTTACACAATAATACATCATCCTTCAGCCATTAACCCCTTTAAGCCCACCGTCAACAATCCGCTGTTTGTCCACCCATCAGACTTTTTTTTCCCAACCCAACCGTCAGCCACCAAGCCAACCATCAGCCATAAACCGTTAACCAAACCGTTGGCTGTTCAACAAATTAACCCATCAGCCCTCAGCCGTGAACTCACCCGCCTGCCTTCAACCACTAACTAACCCACCAACCAACCGACAGCCAGTCAGCCAAACCGTCATCCGCTATCGAGCTTACCGTCATCGATTAACCCAACCACGAGCCGTTAACAACGGGTTCACCCAAACGTCAGCCACTAGCCAACTAATCAAACCCTGACCTACTGACACAGCCATCAATCATCATCAACCCGTTAACCCAATAATCAGCCGTTAACAAACCTAATCATCAGCCATCACCAATAATCATTAACCCAACCATCACCCATTAACCCCCACCCCCCAAATCAACCGTCAAGACGTGTTTGTTTATTTCCAAGCCTGTCTCTGCCACGAACCTCGGCGTACTGCGCAATCCCTGTCGGCAGACGAGCGCAATCGGCCGGCCTGTTTATAACACCCACAGAGACTAACGACGATCAGTGACGTGATCATTACAGACAGCAGGCGACGGTGAGCTGTGGCGGCCTCGTAGGCCGCCAGTCCCACTCGCTTGATAGACCCTATCCTCCCTCCCGAGGAACAGAACCAAGTATTACTGCCCATAATGACTTCTACACAACTCTTAAATAAATGTTAGCGAACCGCCCAGAGAACGTGGACAAACGAGTCACAAGACAAAACAAACGCGTTTCGACCTCTTAGGTCTTCCTCGGGTGAGAATAAACGAATAAAACAACGAAAATTCACTTAGCTTTGATCGCTTCAGATCGCTTAGGGTTCAGCGCAAGGAAGAAGGCGTTATGAAGCGATCTGAAGCGATCTAAGCGATCTGAAGCAATCAAAGCTAAGTGAATTTTCGTTGTTTTATTCGTTTATGTCTCACCCGAGGAAGACCTAAGAGGTCGAAACGCGTTGTGTTTTCTCTTGTGACTCGTTTGTCCACGTTCTCTGGGCGGTTCGCTAACATTTATTTAAGATTTGTTTAGATTTCCGCTGCAGTCGTCTCGCTTTCTACACAACAACAGAGCGATGGAGCTGAAGTCCGATAGAAAGAAACGAGAAGAAGAAAAAGACCGAAGAAAGCACGAGGACAAGGAGAGGGACGGAGCAAAGAAGAAGAAAAGAGTAACAACAACAACAACAACAACAACAGCAACAATAACAACAACTACTCACAACAACAACAACTACTACAACTGCAAGGGGAAGAGGAAGGGAAACAAAAACAAGAAGAAGAAAAAAGGTGATGATGGGATGACTGCGCGAGACGACGACGACGACGACGACGAACGAAACGACAGCGACGATGATGATGATTACGATGGGGAATGAGTGATAATGATGGGGAGGAGATGATGATGATGATGGTGATGGTGATGGGGGTAGAAAATGATGATGATGATGAATGATGATGATGACGATGACGAGACGACGATGATGATGATGATGATGATCTTTCGAACTCGCCCTACCCCCTGCCATTTTACCCCCGAAAATCGCAGATACGACCTATCGGCCTCCCAAAGGAAACCCCCACCACACCTCAACCACCTCCCCCCCCCCCCCAACCCCACCCCCATCCTCCCCTCACCCCTATCCCACCGGCCCCCACGGTGTACCGGTTGTGACCCTTTCCTCCCTTCCACTCGGGTGCATGCGGCGCACGAGGATTGGACGTGACGCCTATGCACCAATCAGCGTAGACCAGACACGCTCCCCCCCCCCCCCCCCCCCACACACCACCACCACCACCCCCCCCCCACCCCACCCCACCCCTAACGGCCAACATGGCCACGGAAATTGCACTGCGGGCGGCGCTGCTGGAGTCACGTTGCATCACTTCCGCTCGTTTCATACACGTTCCAATTAGGTGTTTGTGCTGTGTGTGTGTGTGTGTGTGTGTGTGGTGGTGTGTGGTGTGATGTGTGTGATGTGTGTGTTGTTGTGTGTGTGATATGTGTGTGTGTGTGTGTGTGTGTGTGTGTGTGTGTAAGTTGTGTGTGTGTGTGTGTGTGTGTGTGTGTGTGTGTGTGTGTGTGTGTATGTGTGTGTGTGTGTGTGTGTGTGTGGTGTGTGTGTGTGTGTGTGTGTGTAATATGTGTGTGTGTGTGGTGTGTTGTGTGTGCGTGTGCGTTGTGTGTGTGTATGTGTGTTTAAGTTTTTTTTTAAACTGTTAAGAGGAGAGGATAGAGGAGGAGACGATAATATTTAAGAAGAAGAAGAAGAGAAGAAGAAGAAGAAGACGAAACAGAAGGAAAGAAAGAAAACAGCTCCGCCTCTCGCCCGTCTCTCTGCTCTCTCCATGGAGGGTGCAATAAGTTCATTGTGCTCGTTCGGTGGGAATTATAACCCCCTATCTCCTCCCATCTCTGCCGCCCTATCCCCCCCCCCCCCCCACTCATCGCCCCCACCCCCACCCACCCACCCTCCTTCTCTCTCTCTCTCTCTCTCTCTCACTCTCCTCTCTCTCTCTCTCTTAGACCTTCTACTAATACTCAAAACTGAAGCCTGAAACAGAACGCTTTTTTTTTTTTTTTTTTTTTTTTTTTGCTTTTTGTTTTGTAAATGAGGATCGTCATAGCACAAAAAAAAAGTCATCTGAAGACTGGATACGCGTAAAACAACGCGCAAAAACAGTCAATCGTGTCACGTGAAACAGGGGAAAATGTACTTTAGTGATAGATAGACCACTTCAATGCTCACGAGGAAGGAACGTCTGCTGGTACGCATCCTTCCATCAAAAACCGGCATTTAGTGCCGCAATATTATACGTCAGTAACAAGCTTTAATCTTCAACGAAACAAACAAACCAAACAAACAAAGCCAACCGATCAATAACCAAAAACAAAACAAAACTCAGAGAGACATCACACAACAGATGTGATAGTCTTTAAAAAAAAAAAATAAATAAATAAATGAACGATTTGCGCAGCCCGAAATTGCCCCAAATACAGTGAAAATACGGATTTTGCGATTCGTGAATCGTCTTTCATGCTGTACCACACGCACACAAACACTGATCCTACCACTTTGAAAAATCAACACAGTTTTAAAGCCATCTGACACTAGCTCCTGTTTATTAATCAAGGCCAGATTAAAGCCAAGAACTGATTACGCAGTTCCTGCACTGATCCAAACTACAATGTCTCCGAGACGACGCCACGAAGTGAACATTTCCTGTGAGGCGTTGCATGTCATCCAGCGCCAGAATCTCGGAAACTCTCTCCAATAAAATCTTCAAATGTGAACAAGTGCCAAGTTTACAGACGCCGTCAAAAACAAACTCAAACACAAGCATGGCAAGCAGAAAGCGCGCGCGTAACAACCACACACACACAAACATACACACACCGCGCGCGCGCGCGCGCGCGCATACACTTACACAACACACACACACACACAACACACACACACACACACATACATACATAACACACGCATAACTACACGCTCACAACGCGCGAGCGCGCGCGCGGCGCGCGCGCACACACACACACACACAACAACACACACACACACACACACCACACCACACACACACACCACGCACGCCCACGCACACAAACACACACATACATACATACACACGCATAACTACACGCTCACACGCGCGAGCGCACACACCACACACACACACACCACACACACACACACACACACACACACACACACACACACACACACACACAACCACAACACACACCACCACACAGAGGAAGTGGTCGAAGTTTAAGATCACTCAAGACAGAAACAGAAGCTCAACGGATTGAGGAATTAACGAAGAGAAAAATCTTTTTCCTTTTTTGTTTCTTTCTTTTTCTTTTCTTTTTTTTCTTTCTTTTTCAAATTCTAACACTGGCGCTGCAGGGTCGCTACAACTCTCTGGATTGTGACAGTCCTACCTCACAATCAGCCTCTTCCTGGAATAGCACCGCAAAACCAGGTTCTTCAACTGATAAGCCAGGCCCAGGGACGAAAAGACGGGTCCAGCCAGACAGGTGTTAACAAAGAGGTCCGATCTCAAGTTCCTTTTTTTTTTTTCGTTTTTTTTGTTGTTGTTTTTTTTTGATAACTCCTGCGGACACTCCTTGTACAGACAGGCAAGGACTGATCCATCTACCCAACAAAGGGAGTGGAGTTTGTGTGTATGACCAGTTTTGTTTTTTATCCCGCCATTAAGGCAGCCATACTCCAGCTTCGGGGAAAGTGCATGCTATGTGTAACGTGTCATCCATACCAACGGCCAAACTGGCCTTCTCTTCCAAAGTTGGTGATGGGATTTGACGTGTGTGCAAGATGTTTATGCGTGCGTTCACACACGGAACCCCGGTTTATAGTCTCATTCGAAGGACTGTATGGAAATGGAGTCAGAACCAATGTTAACTCCGAGGGAAAAATTCCCCTGTACCGAAACGGCCCGCGGAGATTCGAACCCGCAACCCAAGATTCGAGTCCGGCGTTCTACCAACCGAGCTATTCCGGCCCCTTGATCTGAAGTTCCGAATTGATAGTTACCGTAATGCTGGGGAGGTCAGTTTAGATACTAACAGTGTGACATCGTCTTCTTCAACAACAGCTCAATCCCACTGCCCCCACTACTTCATCCCCCCCCCCCCCCCCTTTTTTTTTTCTTCTTAAAATCTAACTGCAATTTTCAATCTTTGTTGTGTCATTCTCTTAATGACGGAGGTATCATTTGTCGGCATTTGTTTATCCAAGTACTTCTGTGTATGTGTGTGGGGGGTGAGGGGGGGGGGGGGGGGGGGGTGGGGGGGGGCGAGAGTGTATGTGTGTTTGTGTATGTGTGTGTAAGTGTGCGTGCGTGCGTGCGTGCGCACGCGTGTGTGTATTTGTGTGTGTATGCATTCGTGTGTGTGTTGTGTGGGGTGTGTGTGTGTGTGTGTGTGGTGTGTGTGTGTGTGTGTGTGTGTGTGTATCAGTGTGTGTGTGTGTGTGTGTGTGGTTGTGTGTGTGTGTGTGTGTGTGTGTGTGCGTGTCGTGTCTGTGTGTGTGTGTGTGTGTTTTTAAACAGGCGATCAAAAGGTTCTGTTTTCAAACAACCTTCCATGGTTCCCCATAAACGTTAATGAAGTGTTCAATTTGCGCTGTAACGACGCTCTCCCCTGCCCGAGTTCCTCCTGCTCACATCCCGCAACGCCCCTCCCCCACCCCAAGAACCCCCTTATGTGCCCTTAGGTTCTATCTAGCCCAGCTTGACAAGCTGAATCAACCAGAACCTAGGTGGCCTTAGTGGGTCCTAGGACCCTAGCTGTCTGGAAACGCAACAACACACACACACAACCACACACACACACACACACACACACACACAAAACACTGATAGACAAACACACAACACACACACACACACACACACACACACACACTGATACACACACACACACACACACACACACACACACACACACACACACACACACCACACACACTGAACACACACACACACACACCACACACACACACACACACACACACACATACACACACACACACCGCGTTTCGACCTATTGGGTCTTCTTCAGGCAGGACAAGCAGGACAAGCCGGACAAACATTCGGGCCAGTCCAGAAATGGTGCCCCGTTTTCGCAGACCAGTTCAGCTGACAGGGACAGAACGTAAAGAGGGTGGCCCAGCGTTACACTTCCCATCCTTTCATACAGCATGGTACTACATTAAAAAAAAAAAAAATTAAAAATAAATCCACAAAACCCTGCTTAGAACTAAAACAAAGTGCGTCCGAGAAGACAACTATAGAGGAGGGAGGGAATTCAAAGTGCTTCTGGATTCACCTCTGTCGACTCCCCGAATGGTTCAGGGTTATCTCTTCAGAACATTACAGCTGTTTTGATTCGGCGAAGCTGCTTGTCACACAATAATCATCATCATCATCATCATCATAATAATTTATTCATGGGGCCCTTTAAACTTACAGCATAAGCCCAAGCGCTTCCAAATACATAAAAAGTTAAAGAAAGCACAAACGAAACCAACAATAAGATGAATATTGCAATAAGTACCATGCCATCGACAAACATGACAGAACACAACTGCGAAGAACAAGCATCCTCTCGATTGCAACTGACGCCATAATCAGAAATGACCAGCTTTGCTTCCATCGTTTCGCACGGTCAAACCGCACTACTTTTTTTTTACCGCTTCACTCTGCTAGCTTTTTTCGCTTCGTTCGTCGCTGAAGAACACGCTTCTTCTTCCTGACTGCGACTGACGCCATATTTAAAAAAAACGACTAGCTTTGCTTCCATGGTTTCGTACAGTCCAACCGCACTACTTTTTTTTTTACCACCTTCACTCTGCTACGTTTCCTTCGCTTCGTTCGTCGGCTGAAGAACACGCTAATTCTTCTTCCTGACTGCCGACTGACGCCATATTTAAAAAAAAAAAAAACGACTAGCTTTGCTTCCATCGTTTCGCACGGTCCAACCGCACTACTATTTTTTTTTACAGCTTCACTCTGCTAGTTTTTCTTCCGTTCGTTCGTCGGGTGAAGAACACGCTTCTTCTTCCTGACTACGACTGACGCCATATTAATTTAAAAAACGACTAGCTTTGCTTCCATCGTTTCGTACGGTCAAACCGCACTACTTCTTTTCGTCTTTTTTTTTTTTACCACTTCACTCTGCAAGGTTCCTCGTTTCGCTCGGCCGATCGGGAAAACGGAGGCCAGACAGCAGTGCTGCATGTAAAAGCTGTAGGAATGAAGCAGAAATCCCAGCAGAAGCCAGCATCCGTGCGGTATGATGTTTAACATCCTCTGCGCGGCCACATCTGCCGAGCAACTATTTTCGAAAACACCCTCCGACATTTCAAGCGCCGCGAAACTCAACTCAAAGGATTATTTGGGGGGAAAGCCCCGCTCGGACTCAAAGCATCCGCAGCCGCCAGGTGTGGAGTGATCAGGCAGATGGAATTCTCATCTCCCCTCTCTCACTCTCTCTCTCCTCCTCTCTCTGCTCTCACTCTCTTACCTCTCCCCTCTCTCTCTCTCTCATCCACGCGCTGTCTACTATGCCCCGTGTCGCTTACATAGTTAAAGCTTCAGAAGACACGCACTTTCACGCGCGCACGCGCACACGCACGCATACAGAGGCGCTGTGCAGGCACGCACGCACGCACGAACGCACGCACACCACACACACAACACACACACACACACACACCACACACACACACACACACACACCACACACACACACTCACACACACACATCCTCCCCTTTCCCCCCTGACGCCCCGCATCCCCACCTGCAACCCCCCCCCCCCCCCCCCTCCCCCCATTAAAGCCCAATCCACTAAACTTGTTTCGTTTGATATACTTTAAAATTTTTCCCATTAATATACAAACCCAAAAGGGATTAAACAACCAGGATAAGTAAATACTACAACTCACACCCATCCAATTCCCCCCCCTTCCCCCCGCACAGTCCTCTCTCTCTCTCTCCCTCCCTCTCTCGTCTCTCCTCTCTCCTCCCCTCCCCCCACAGGCGCACACACACACATAATTTTCCGCACCAAACCACAACCACCACACACACACACGCGTGCGCACACCCCGCACACGAAACAACACGCCCACACAACCCCCCCCCCCCCCCCCCCCCCCCCCCCCCCCCCCGCAAAACACTTATAGGGAAAAGACGTTTAAACTAAAGAACTAAAAACACACAACACCACACACACACACACACACACACACCCAAAAAAAGAACGAAAGCTGGGCGGCAGTTAAGGCTGCGATTTCATCTCCTACACTCAAATTTAAAAAAAAAAAAAAAAAAAAAGGAAAAGAAAGAAAGAAAGAAAAAAGAAATAAAAAAGGACATGCATTTTTCGCTGCCCACCTCAATGTTGTTTCGTTCTGGTGGGACGTGTTTTAAGATTAAACCCAAAAATTTCCCTAACCACATTTCAAACAGATTAACTATAAAGAACAAAATGAGAAGATAGATAAAATAGATGTAGATAATAAAGATAATAGATAGATGATAGTTAAAAGATAGATCGACACACAGACAATAAAAATAGAAATAGAAAAAAATAGATAATAATAGTAATAGATAGAGGTAGATAGATAGATAGATAATAAATAAAGCGATAAAAGATAGTAATAATAGATAGATAGATAATGATAATAGTAGATAATAATGATAATCGCACACAACAGATAGTAGATGGGGAATAGATAGAGAGTAATAACAGACGACAGAAGATAAAACAGATACTAGATAGATAGATAATAGATCGACACACAGACAGACAGACAGACAGATAGATAGATAGATAGATAGATAGATAGATAGATAGATAGATAGATAGATAGATAGACAGACAGACAGACAGACAGACAGACAGATAGATAGACAAGATAGATTATACATTAGATGAAAGTACGATCCGGTTCCTGAGGAAGCCTTTTGACAGGCGACATGTTGAACAATAAAAGAAAAATTGAACTCCGTGGGCGGTGTTGACGACTTATTATTCATCATATATATATTGATTTCATAACAAAGCCTTCATGGGAGCCGTACCAACACTTACATACAGGCCGGGCTCTGCCGATGAGTCGTATGCACATTACGAAAGTCGAATCTACTACAGGCGTAATAAAACACGGTTGTTGTTGTTTTTTTTTATCAGAAACAATCCCATAGCTCTCATACGCTGCCAGAGAAGAGTTGATCAACACTCCCCCTCCCTTTCAGGCCCTCCTGCTCCTCACCCCCCCCCCCCCCCCCCCCCCCCCCCCCATACGCACGCACGCACGCACACACACACACACACACACACACACACACACACACACACACACACACACCACACACACACACACACACATTCACACCTTTTTTTTAAAACACCTTTGTGAGCTTATTTTCATAATCACAGAGAGGAATTGCTTATCTGCACTTGTTTTCCAATTCGATTTAATAAATCTTGCCAACTTTTTTCTTTTTCACCACTTCGTACGGAACTGAGTTTGACCAGAGTGATGATCGCCCTGGTATGGTCCTTCGTGGTCGGCTAGGCTGGAAATAACA
>CM031628.1:36170540-36183040 GCA_018398815.1 Conus ventricosus
GCGTGCGCGCGTGCGTGCGTGTGTGTGTGTATGTAAGCACACACACACACACACGCGCGCGCGCCACATGCGTGCTAGAGTGCGCGCACGCGCATCTGTATGTCTGAGTGTGCATTTGTGTGTAACGCGTGCACGCAAGCACGCGCTTGCCACACACACACACCACACACACACACACACACACACACACACACACACACCACACACACACACACACACACATTTCTGTACGAGTTGGACGACGCCCATTTTCAGGTTTCCCAGAGTGATGCGGTGGCGGCGCCAACAACCCATCTCTATAATATAATACTCAGCCGACGACGCGCTCGTCGTCAAGCTGCCTGAAAAGCCAGAGAGAGGGCCGTGATTTGTGAAAGCAGCGCTGCTTGCCTGATACTTGGTTCTCAAAGGCCCTGGAAGCCGCATCAACCTCCTCCCCCCCCCTCCCCCACCCCCAACCCTTTCCTTTCCTCCTCCTCCTCCTCCTCCCCGATCTTCCAACATGGCTATATGTTCCACTGCTGGGAACCATATAGGGGCGCCGCGCCGGACACAAATCTTTCCGTTTTTTTTTTTCTAAAGCCGCGGCACTTCACAGGGGTTTTGACACTACCCATCTGTCATAACTGTCCTGATCGTATCGTCATCTGTCTTCGTCCTCCAACCCTCCCTCACCCACTCCCTCCTTCCCCCAACTTATCTTCTTCCCCCCCCCCCCCCCCCCCCCCCCCCCCCCCCCCCGTCCTTATCTTTGTCCGTCTCTTTGCCAGTAGTCTGTCCGTCTGGTAACTGTCCGTCCCTCTTATATTCTCGCCTCTCTTCTCCCCCATCAACCCTAAATCGCTCTCTATCTCTCTTTCCTCTCTCCCTCTCCTCTCTCTTCTCTCTCTCTCTCTCTTTCTCTTCGCCCCCTATCTAACCCCCCCCCTCTCTCTCTCTCGCTCCTCAGACCCACCCCTCTCTCTCAACCCCCCCCCCCCCTCATCCCCCTTTCAGCCCTTTACCCCCCTCAGCTGTACAGCGTTTCTTTCACAGACCTTCAAGTCGGGTGTACTTCTTTCTTCTTTGTTGTTGTATATTATCATATCGTTCACACGCTGGTCGCGCCCTCTAACTTGCGCCCACTCATCAGTCATGCAGACGTTATGCAAACATTTCAAAGCCGACATCAGATGCGTGAGCAAGAATCTGCCAGCGACCACGGCGAGGACGCAGAGGAAGCCACGAAGACGACGATGTCGACATTGCTAGCGACGGCGCAGGGGAAGCGGTTAGACGACAACGATGACGACGACGACGATGACGACGGCGCATGTGAAGCAGTTAGACGATGACGACGACGACGACGACGACGACGAAAGGCGCAGGTGAAGCGGTTAGACGACGGCGACGACGACGACGACGACGCAGGCAAAGCGACGATGACGAAGATGATAGAAGTCCCATTGACAGAGTATGTGCACTGCGTGGTCATGAGACATGGGCGCTGGACTCGACTTGGCGTGCACACACAAACACTAAACGACCAGCCTCGCCTGATGACCATCTCGCCGAAGTCTCACAGCCCGAAAACACGCGCTCTCTATGGCGACAGGGAAGGTACGGCGTTCTACGGCCAAAAGTAGCTGTCCCCCTCACTCCTGGCAGCTCACAGAGAGCCCGGACAGAAGGGCGTCAATGGGGGGGGGGGGGGGGGGGGGGGGGGGGGCCGAGGGGGTCAGCCAGCAGAAGCCAGAAAGGCTACCACCAGGACACCCGCAAGTAAGTCGGGTAGTCTGGTACCACGTAAGTCGGGTAGTCTGGTACCACGAAACCTCCGTTACGTTTTTCAACGCCTACCTTAACGCGGAAGAGACACCAGAGCTGGGTGACAAAACTCGTTCATTTTCGTTGTGTCCTATCTGTTTTGTGTGTCTTGCCTGAACAAGACCTAAGAGGTCGAAACGCTCGTGTATTTTGTCTTGTGTGTGACTCGTTCGTCCACGTTTCTCTAGGCGGCTGCGCTAAACATTTATTTCAAGATTTTGTTTAGATTTCCGACCTGCAGTCGTTCTGGCTTTGCTGCAACTAGTTGAACATTTTTCGTGGAGACTGCGACTTTCCTTCATGTTTGACCGATAGGGATGAGTCCTAAGAAGAGTCTGACAGCACACAGAGCGTCTAGGAAAGTAGCCCCCACCTCTCCCACACCCACACCCCCTCATGCAAGTGTTTTCAGTCCTGAACTCCTTACACTCATGACAGGACCGAGCCTCCGATTCGGGTCATAACTCCTAGATGCTCTTCTGTTGTCAGATTTCTTTTTTTTTTTTTTTTTTCCTGGCGTTTCCGGGATTCGAACCGTACCTCCCGGAATGGATGGGCGTCTCAAGGTAAGCATGTTTAGATGAATACATTACTCTGTAATCGCTATTGGACATCTGGAACAAAGAAACTTTATTTTTTTTAAAAACTGACACACAAAAAAACCGCCAATCGCAGGCCAAATTCCATCCGCACCATGTCATTCTGGCTTATCTTACTGTCGTTTAGTATACATCTGCAACGAACACGTCAACAACGTAAACGATTCGTCCCTCATTGGCCATCCCTGGTCCTTTGGAACAGCATACAGATCACAATCAGAGGCTTGCAACATCAAAAAAACAAAGAAAGAGACAAACCCTGATGGTTTGGTTCTCAACTTGAAGGTCTTCTCTGCAGTAAAATAATGATCCGAGAAAATTCTCACCGCACACCCTACTAACAAACAGCTCAACTCATTCTACTAACCACAGTTTTTGTGCGCGCGCGCGCGCGTGTGTGGTGTATGTGTGTGTGTGTGTGTGTGTGTGTGTGTGTGTGTTGTGTGTGTGTGTGTGTGTGTGTGTGTATGCGTGCGTGCGTGCCATGCGTGCGTGTGTGTTTTCGTCTTGCCTGTAAAACGATTTGTGGTCAAAACGCACAAGTATTCCGTTGTTGATTCTTCCATTCGCTCGGCACAATCAAGAAACCGAACTTTTTACTCTCGATCTTTACGATGCTAACGCTCTGAAGGTACAAACAACCCCCACCCACCCCCACCCCCAACCCCCCTACCCCAATTCTCCTAGGGTAGTTATCTCAGGTCTGCTGTATCGCCTTGGGTAGGGCGAGGACGTTGAACCTGACAGCAACACCCTACTCTGCCCCCAACACACGGCAGGTTACAGTCGCTGATCCACTGATGGTGGTCCCCTGCCAGATCACACCTGAGGAAGTCGCTGTCGTAGACGACAGGCCGTGTTGAACTTTTACAGACGCACACGACAACAGTTCTTCTCTAACTGAAGCAAAGTGCGGCGGTGAATTCGTTGCTCACCTGCTTCACTGAACACTTTATGGTATAAAACAAACAGACAAAAAAACAAATCAGCAACCACACACACACACACACACACACAAGTTACGAGTAGGCACCTTTCCACCTATCCACAAAGATGGAAGGAAGGAATTCTGTTTACTGTCTCTTCACCTATTCAGGTAACTGTGGACATCTAATAAAGATAATTTTTCACATAAGAATGTTATTGTTGACAAAAAAAAAGGGGGGGGGGGAGAGGAGAGTGGGAGGGAAAAAAGACTCACGGAGGGAGGGATAAACGACGGACACATCCGACATGAAGCGATCTGAACCATACTTACAGAACATCACGTCACGGACAACAGTGAAAAGGGAGGTTATTCATTCAGCAACGGTAACAGAGAAGTCGAAAAAAAAAAAAAAAAAAAACATCAGCACTGAAAGGGTCTGTAGATGAAGCATTTTCATGCATGAAATGACTCCGTAAATCCCAGTCAAACAATGATACGCCTCAAACAGGAACACAGGAAACATTGAGGGAGATACTAAAACATTTTGGGTCTTACTTGGACGTCCAATCTTTTAAAAAAAAAAAAAAAAAAAAATTCGTTAAGGTTAACGTCCTTGTCAGCCAAAAGGGAACCTCAAGGACAGATGAAGGACTGGTAAGTGGACGTCCTATACATCCTAGCCTCGGCGCCTTATCATAGTGAACAAGTGTTCACACAAGCGGAAGCCCGCCTCCCTCCTCGATGTGGCTGTGCACGCTTTCCCGGATAAGCACGCTGGTTGTATGTGTAATTGGCGTTTCTGAGCACCCGTCTTTAAGGAATACCAAATCTGTGTGAAACGAAAACGGCTTCCCTTTCAAAAGGTTCTACCCTGCTAATGCGAGCGCACAGTCAATTTGCAAAAAAAGAGACTGCCTGGCAACGGGTCTGAAAACCTTATGTTACCTGCCTTGCTTCTATCCTTCTACCCATTCGCCCTTAACCCCCCCCCCCACCCCTCCACCCTCCCCCCCCCCCCTCCCCCTCCCCCCCCACCCCCCCATTTCCCCCCCCCCCCCCCTCCCCCCCCCCCCCCCCCCCACCATTTCTGTTTTTTTGGTGTGTGTTTTTGCTGTCAGTGTTGTTCGTTGTTGTTGTTCCTACATTTCCTTCAATTCACATCAACCCTTAACTTATTACTCCTCTTTTGTTTTCCTGTCCTCTCGCGCTTTTCGTTCACCCTTCCTCTCCATCCTCCCCCTCCCCTCCCCCCCCCCTCCAACTTCCAAAGCCGTTCCCTTTCCCTCTTCCCATCATCACTGTGCCCTGGTTTCTCTCTCTCTCCTCGTCTATCTCTCTTCTCTTCTCTCTCTCTCTTTCTCTTCTCTCTCTCTCTCTCTCTGTTCATACACATAACGCTCACAACTTTGGCAGAAAGCGGAAAACCAAAAGTGGGCTACGCACTAAATTCCCATTGATGCAGCGCTGTGACACTAACTGCCGCACGTGACGCAATGCTCATCACGGGAGCACTGACGCAGGGACCCGGATCTATTGACTCCTCCATCATCACGGACGAAGGGAAGGAAAACTACTTTGAAGCCTGTCGGGCTGGGACCCCAGCTCCGGGGCATAAGTCATGGGCCTGGCAGGCGCCCCATTACCTACTTGCATGACGGGGGGGGGGGGGGGAGGGGGGAGAGGGGGGGTTAGGGATCGAAGCGAGGAGTTGCTGGCCCTTGCCTTCCAATCATCGCTCTTCCTGTCTGATAAACGATTTGAACTCGCTGCTTTCCTGCCAACCCCCACCAAATCCTGCCCACACCCCTCCCCACCCCACCCCCATTCCCCGTCTCCATCTTCCCACTTCCCCCCCCCCCCCCCCCCCCATCCTTGTTGTCTTTAATGTTTCTTAAGATGCCTTGGGAGGTGCAAAATATTTGGTAACAAGAGTATGACCAATGGAGCGGCGAGAAGGAGTCCTGGGCCTGGGTGTAAACATCGGGTGTTTTCTCACCTCGCACGAATCCACCCGATTCTGGGCGGAGGAAGTTGCATGCTCCCCACCATTTCTCCCAGCAGCACCGGTGTTTTGACGCGGGGGGGGGGGGGGAGAGACAGGGAAGCTGGAGTAGAGGGTTTGGGGAGAAGCGGGAGGGGGGGAGGGGGGGCGCGTCAAGAGGCAGGAAGCCGGTGATGTGCTCCGGCAACCGTATGACGCCGCCACGGTTGCTGCTTCAACCAAGGCGGTTTAAAAACCAAAAAAATCGTGGTTACCGGTTGTTAGGCGAATGCGGTCCAACGGCCCGGGGCCGGATTCGTGTGTGGCTGTGTGTTTGTGTGTGTGTGTGTGTGTGTGAATGTGTGTGTGTGTGTTGTGTGTGTTGTGTGTGTGTGTTGGTGTGTGTGTGGTGTGTGTGTGTGTAGTGTGTGTGTGTGTGTGTGTGTGTGTTGTGTGTGTTGTGTAGTGTGTGTGTGTGTAGTGTGTGTGTGTGTGTGTGTGTGTGTGTGTGTGTGTGTGTGTGTGTGTCATAAGCAGCCAAGTTGGCAGTCCAACCCTGAGGGCACCCCGACCCCCACCCCTCCATCCACCCCCGCCCCCTAGCCTCAACACACACACACACACACACACACACACACACACACAACCACAAACCCATTCCCCACTGTTATCCCACCAACGACGACATCCCACCCAGCCGCCCTTTATTCCAACCCCATCCCCACCCCAACCCAATTACACATTGCTCATCTCTCTATCTGTCTCTCTCTCTCTCTCACTCTCTCTCTCTCTCTCCCCCCTCCTCCTTCTCTCTCTCTCTGTCCCTCTCTCTCTCTCTCTCTTCCTCTCTCTTGCCTCCCCCCTCTCTCCTCTCTCTGTCCCTCTCTCTCTCTCTCTCCCTCTCCCTCCCCCTCTCTGTCCATCTCTCTCTCTCTCTTCTACTCTCTCTCTCTCTCTCTCTCTCTCCCTCTCTCTCTCTCTCTACTCCCCTCTCTCTCCTCCCCCCCTCTCTCTCTCTTTCTCTGTCCCTCTCTCTCTCTCTTTCTCTGTCCCTCTCTCTTCTCTCTCCCCTCCCCCTCTCTTCTCTCTCTCTTCTCTGTTCCCTCTCTCGCTCTCTTCTCTGCTCTCTCTCTCTCTCTCTGCGAGATTCTTTAGGTCGTGGTGTTGGTTTGAGGGACTGTAGCGGCTTAATGATGTCGTAGAGGGAGGGGATAGGCGGGAAGGGCATGCATTATGAAATATAAGGATCGAAGTCATGTAGCTCACTTTCACAGCCTACATCCTCTATCGCTGCAAAAAGCACCTTTCGCTGAATACATAAAGGATCAGAAGTCATGTAGCTCCACTTTCACCGCCTACATTCTTCTATTCGGTGCAAAAAGCACCTTCGGCTGAATACATAAGGATCAGATGTCATGTAGCTCACTTTCACCGCCTACTCTTCTATTCGCTGCAAAAAGCACCTTTCGCTGAATACATAAGGTTCAGAAGTCATTGTAGCTCACTTTCACGCCTACATCTTCTATTCGCTGCAAAAAGCACCTTTCGCTGAATACATAAGGTCAGAGGTATCTGTACTCACTTTCACCGGCCTACATCTTCTATTCGCTGCAAAAGCACCTTTTCGTGAATACTAAGGATCAGAAGTCATGTAGCTCACTTTCTCCGCCTACTTCTTCTATTCGGGCGCGCTGCAAAAAAAGCAACCTTTCGCAGAATACATAAGGATCAGATGTATGTAGCTCACTTTCACCGCCTACATATTCTATTAGCTGCAAATAAGACCTTTCGCTGATACCTAAGGATCAGAAGTCATTGTAGCTCACTTTCACCGCCTACATCTTCATTCGCTGCCAAAAGCCACCTTTCGCGGTAATACATAAGGATCAAGAAAAGTCATGTAGCTACTTTCACCCCTACATTTCTATTCGCTGGCAAAAAGCAACCTTTCGCTGAATTCATATGGATCAGAAAGTCATGTAGCTCACTTTCACGCTAATCTTCTATTCGCTGCAAAAAGCACCTTTCGCATGAATACATAAGGATCAGAAGTCATGTAGCTCCTTTCACGCCTACATCTTCATTCGCTGCCAAAAAGGCACCTTTCGCTGAATACTAAGGATATCAGAAGTCATGTAGCTCAACTTTCACCGCCTACTCCTTCTATTCGCTGCAAAATGCACCTTTCGCTGAATACATAAGGTTCAGAAGTCAATGTAGCTTCATTTCACCGCCTACATCTTCTATTCGCTGCAAAAGCACCTCTTCGCTGAATACATAAGATCAGAAGTCATGTAGCTCACTTTCACCGCTACATTTCTAGTCGCTGCAAAAGCACCTTTCGCTGAATACATAAGGATCAGAAGTCATAGTAGCTCCACTTTTCACGGGCTACATCTTCTATTCGCTGCAAAAAGCACCTTTCGCTGAACTCATAAGGATCAGAAGTCATGTAGTCACTTTCACGACATACATCTTTTTTTCGCTGCAAAAGCACCTTTCGCTGAATACATAAGGATCAGAAAGTCCTGTAGCTCACCTTTCACCAGCCTACATTTCTATTCGCTGCAAAATTCACCTTTCGCTGAATACATAAGGATCAGAAGTTCATGTAGACTCACTTTCACCGCCTACATCTTTCTATTCGCTGCAAAAAGAACCTTTCGCTGAATACATAAGGATCAGAAGTCATGTGCTCCTTTCACCGACTCATTTCTACTTCGCTGCAAAAAGCACCCTTCGTGTATACATATGGATCAGAAGTCATGTAGCTCACTTTCACCGCCTACATCTTCTATTCGCTGCAAAAAAAGACCTTTCGACTGGAATAACATAAGGATCAGAATGTCATGTAGCTCACTTTCACCGCCTACATCTTCTAATTCCGATGCAAAAAAGCACCTTTCGCTGGATACTTAAGGATCAGAAAGTCATGTAGCTCACTTTCACCGCATACATCTTCTATTCGCTGCAAAAAAGCACCATTTCGCTGAATACATACGGATCGAAGTAATGTAGCTCACTTTCACCGACTACTTCTTCTATTCGCTGCAAAAGCAACTTTCGCTGAATACATAAGGATCAGAAGTCATGTAGCTCACTTTCACCGCCTACATCTTCTATTCGCTGGCAAAAAGCACCTTTCGCTGATACATAAGGATCAGAAAGTCATGTAGCTCACTTTCACCGCCTTACATACTTCTATTCGCTGCCAAAGCACTTTGCTGATACATAAGGATCAGAAGTCATGTAGCTCCACTTTCAACGCCTACATCTTATATTCGACTGCAAAAAGACACCCTTTCGCTGAATACAATAAGGATAGAAGTCATGTAGCTCACTTTTCACCGCCTACATCTTTCTATTCGCTGGCAAAAAGCACATTCGCTGAATAATAAGATCTGAAAGTCATGTGTCACTTCCGCCTCATCTCTATTCGCTGCAAAAGCTCACTTTCGCTGAATACATAAGGATCAGAGTATGTGCTCACTTTCACCGCCTACATCTTTATTCGCTGCAAAAAGCACCTTTCGCTGAATAACATAAGGATCAGAAGTCATGTAGCTCATTCACGCCCTACATTCTTATATTCGCTGCATAAAAGCACCTTTCGCTGAATACCATAAGGATCAGAAGTCATGTAGCCTCACTTTCACCGCTACATCTTCTATTCGCTGCAAAAGCACCCTTTAGCTGAATACATAAGGTTCAGAAGTCATGTAGCTCACTTTCACCGACTATACATCTTCTATTCGCTGCAAAAAAGACCTTTTCGCTGAATACATAAGGACCAAGAAGTCATGTAGCTCACTTGCACCGCCTACATCTTCTTATTCGCTGCAAATAGAACCTTTCGATGAATACTAAGGATCAGAGTCATGTAGCTCACTTTCCCGCCTACATTCTTCAATTCGCTGCAAAAAGACCTTTCGCTGATAAATAAGGATCAGAAGTCATGTAGCTCACTCCCCTTCACCGCCTACATCTTCTATTCGCTGAAAAAAAGCACTTGCGCAGTGAATCATAAGGATCATTGAAGTCATGTAGCTCACTTTCACGCACTACATCTTCTATTCGCTGCAAAAAAAGCACCTTTCGTCTGAATACATAAGGATCAGAAGATGTCCATGTAGCTCACTTTCACCGCACTACATCTTCTATTCGATGCAAAAAGCACCTTCGTGAATACATAAGGATCAGAAGTCATGTAGCTCACTTTCACCGCCCTACATTTCTATTCGCTGCAAAAAGCACTTTCAGCTGAATACATAAGGAATCAGAAGTTATGTAGCTTCACTTTCTCCGACCTACATCTTCTATTCGCTGCAAAAAGCACCTTTCGCTGAATACATAAGGATAGAAGGGCTTGTAGCTCACTTTCACCGCCTACATCTTCTATTCGCTGCAAAAGCACCTTTCGCTGAAAATACCATAGGATCAGAAGTCATGTAGCTCCACTTTCACCGCCTACATCTTCTATTCGCTGCCCAAAAAGCACCTTTCGCTGATACTTAAGGTCAGAAGTCATGTAGCTCCCTTTCCCGCCCTAATCTTCTATTCGCTGCAAAAGCACCTTGATCGCTGAATAATAAGGATCAGAAGTCATGTAGCTCACTTTCACCCGCCTACATCTTCTATTCGCTTGCCAAAAACGCACCTTTCGCTGAATAATAAGTGATCAGAAGTCATGTAGCCTCACTTTCACCGCCTACAATCTTCTATTCGTGCAAAAAGCACCTTTCGCTGAATAATAGGATCAGAAGTCATGTAGCTCCACTTTCACCGCCTACATCTTCTATTCGCTGCCCAAAAAGCACTTTCGCTGAATACATAAAGGATCAGAAGGTCATGTTAAGTCACTTTCACCGCCTACATCTTCTATTCGCTGCAAAAAGCACCTTTTCGCTGAATACATAATGGCAATCAGAAAGGTCATGTAGGCACTTTCACCGCCTACACATCTTCTAATATTCCCCCCGCACCCTTATCGCTGAATTACATAAGGATCAGAAGTCATGTAGCTCACTTTCACAGCCTACATCTTCTATTCGCTGCAAAAAGCACCTTTCGATGAATACATAGGATCAGAAGTCATGTAGCTAACTTTCACCGCCTACATTCTTCTATTCGCTGACAAAAGACCTTCGATGAATAAATAAGGATCAGAAGTCATGTAGCTTCAATTTCACCGCCCTACATATTCTATTCGCCTGACAAAAGCCACCTTTCGCTGAATACATAAGGATCAGAAGTCATGTAGCTCACTTTCACCGCCTTACATCTTCTATTCGCTGGCAAAAAGCACCTTTCGCTGAAATACATAAGGATCAGAAGTCATGTAGCTCAATTTACACCGCACTACATCTTCTATTCGCTGCAAAAAGCACCTTTCGCTGAACACATAAGGATCAGAAGTCATGTTAAGCTCACTTCACCGCCTATTCTTCTATTCGCTGCAAATAAGCACCTTTCGCCTGAATAATAAGGTTCAGAAGTCATGGTAGCTCACTTTCAACGGCTTAATCTTCTATTCGCCTGACAAAAAGCACCTTAGCTGAATACATAAGGATCAGAAGTCATTGTAGCTCACTTTCACCGCATACATCTTCTATTCGCTGCAAAAAGCACCTTTCGCTGAATACATAAGGATCAGAAGTCATGTAGCTCACTTTCACACGCCTACATCTTCTATTCGCTGCCAAAAAAGCAACCTTTCGCACTGAATTCATAAGGATCAGAAGTCATCGTAGCTCACTTTCCCGCCCATACTCTTCTTTCGCCATGCTAAATGCACCTTTCGCTGATACATAAAGGATCATGAAGTCATGTAGCTCACTTTCACCGCCTAATCTTCTATCGCTGCAAAAAGCACCTTTTCGCTGAATACATAAGGATCAGAAGTCATGTAGCTCACTTTCACCGCTACATCTTCTATTCGCTGCCAAAATGCACCTTTCGCTGAATTACATAAGGATCAGCAAAACAAACAAACGCAGATCACTGGTTATATATACACCCCTGTCTCTCTCTCTCTCTCTCTCCTCTCTCTCTCTCTCTCTCTCTCTCTCTCTCTGTTATATGTGTGTCTCTCTCTCTCTCTCTCTATCTCTCTTCTCTCTCTTCTCTCTCTATCTCTCATCTATGTGTATATGTGTGTCTCTCTCTCTTTCTCTCTCTCTCTCTCTCTCTCCTCTCTCTCTCTCTGCTGTATATTGTTGTCTCTCTCTCTCTCTCTCACTTCTCTCTCTCTCTCTCTCTTCTCTCTCTCTCTCTCTGTGTATATGTGTGGTCTCTCTCTCTCTCTCTCTCTCTCTCTCTCTCTCTCTCTTCTCTCTCTCTGTGTGCGTGCAGTGTGTTGCGTGCGTGCGTTGTGTGTGTTTGTGTGGTGTGTGTGTGTGTGTGTGTGAGAGAGAGAGAGAGAGTGTGTGTGCGTGCGTGCGTGACCGTGCGTGCGTATGCGTGCGTGCGTGCGTGCGTGCGACCCTGAGATACTCGAAGGCTGATATAGTTTTCTCTACAGGTCGATTTTTTATTTTTTTTTTCTCTAAGGTTGACGGTCTACCAAAACGCCGTTACCCTTAGCTCAACCCTCGTAAGCTAAAACTTTGAAAAGGGCACATTCGAATTTCCTGATGAGCAAGCGCAGTCACGTAATACATCAGGCTTCTCCAATCCGGTGGTGAGCCACCAAGTCGTCACTCCGGGCACCGGGGGAAAAATCCATGAATCCCAGCAAGTCTGCTGAGTCAGTGCCTGGTCTGGTTCGGAAACAAGCAAACAAAAATCCCCCCTGTTACGCGATTCAAGACATTAAATTTCCACGTCACTACACTCCAAGACATGCGTGCGCGAAGTTTGGAAAGGTTTCCATCAAAGAAAACTCACCAGCGCGCTTTTCTCTAACACGGGCAGCGAAAGTCCAGATATACGCTCGCGATCATTCAAGCGACAGAAGAAAAAAAAAAAAAAAGGAAACGCGGCGCAAGCACTGGTCGCCATGGACGCAAGGGGCAGTGTACTGTTTAAGTGGTTCCACCATGTTATACGAAGCAACGGCATGATGATAGCGGAACCCATCCTCTTTATGCCGCCTTAAAAACCTTCCCTTGCCTGAATCAGGGAATCAGATACGCTTTTACACTGGAAGGACAGAGAAGGGTTGCTCAAGCTATAACGTATCCGGTAT
>CM031628.1:36188040-36193040 GCA_018398815.1 Conus ventricosus
CGGTCACTTACGCTTGCACAGACTCTCTCTCTCTCTCTCTCTTCTCTCTCTCTCTCTCTCTCTCTCTTCTTCTCTCTCCTTCTGTCCTCTCCATGCATGCGCTCGCTGCTCTCTCTACTCTCTCCTTTCTCCTCTCTCTCTCTTCTCTCTCTCACCTGTCTTCTTCGCTCATGCTGCGCTTCGCATGCTCTATCTCTCTCTCTCTCTCTCTCCTCCTCTCTCTCCTCTTTCTCTCTCTCTCTCTCGCTCTCCTCTCTCTCTCACAAAACACACCACACACAACACATGCAAAACACGAGCCTTCTGTCTCCCCTCCCCACCCACCCACCCTCTTCTTACAAACCTTGCCCCTCCCTTACACCTGTATTGGCTGCAGCAATCCTCCCTCCTTTGTAGTTTCAAAACTTTCTTCTTCCCTTCTTCGTTTTCCCCCCCCCCCCCCCCCTTCCCCTTTGCCACCTCCATTCTTCCACCAGACCGCCTTACCACAACATCACCACCACCCCCACCACCACGCCTTCCTCCTGAGACTTCTCCCGTGCCCAAGATTTGGTTCAGAACTACAGGCACACTCTCTTGGTGGCTGCCATGCCCAATGAAAGGATAACTCTCGTTCAATAAATATATACATGGAGCGCGAAGGGTTTTATGGGATACATGCCGGCGCGTCGACCACTTGGCAACAAAAAAAAAAAAAAAATGCGCCGACCGTCCGCCCAGAACCTGTCGGACAAAATTCTATATTTTAAAAAAAGTATACATATATATTTTTTTTTAGGTAAAAGAACATGGTGACATCACAAGGCCACGAAACAGTACGTTATTAGCCACCTGTTTTGTATGGTGTCTGGATTAAGGTGGACACCCCCCCCCCCCCCCCCCCCCCCCCCCCCCCCCCCCCACAACCCTTCTCTCTCCATACATGTCGTGTATTTCAAGTGAATGGTTTGATTGTGTGTGAAAGTTACGCAGAGAAATCGGTGATCAGGTTTTTCTCTCTTCAATGATCATAATGTCGACATGATCTCCGACGGCGCGTGCGAGCACGTTTCTGTGTGTGTGTGTGTGTGTGTGTGTGTGCCTGTGTGTGTGTGTGTGATGTGTGTGTTGCACATATTGCTTCTCTCTCTCTCTCTCTGGCGTATCTCTCTTGGGGTCTCTCTCTCTCTCTCTCTCTCTTCTCTCTCTTCTCTCTCTCTCATCTCTTGCAAAACATTGCTCTCTTTCTATATCCTCTCTCAAATCTCTCTCTCTATCTCTTCTCCCTCTTGCACACATTGTTCTCTCTCTCTCTCTTCTCTCTCTCTCTTGTGTGTGTTGTGTGTTGTGTGGTGTGTGGTGTGTGTGTGCGTGTGTGTGTGTGGGTGTGTTGGTGTGTGTGTTTCTGTTTCTGGTCTCCCTATTCTCTCTCTCTCTCTCTCTTCTCTCTCTCTCTCTCTCTCTCTCTCTCTCTCTCTTTTCTCTCTCTCCTTGCTCATTCGGCTATTACGCAGTGGGTCACCACTGCCGAGATATCGTGCGTTGCCAACCGTTTTGACGTGATTAGATATCAGGTAGCCACATTCCGACCTTCGAGGGTGTGGATGATGATGATGCCGTTTCTACCAGCGGACACAAGCGTTGCGTGTTATCTCACCGGTGCACACTTGGACTGGTATTCCCGAAGGTGGATTTGAAGTGGTTAGTGCAAGGTGGGTTCATGGACAGGTGGGATTTGAAAGTGCGTGCAAGGTGGGTCATGGACAGGTGGTTTGAAGTGCGTGCAAGGTGGGGTTCATGGTCAGGTGGGGATTTGAAGTGCGTGCAAGGTGTGGTTCATGGACAGGTGGGATTTGAAGTGGGTGCAAGGTGGGGTTCATGGACAGGTGGGATTGAACGTGCGGTGCAAGGTGGGTTCATGCGACAGGTGGGATTTGAAGTGGTGCAAGGTGGGTTCATGGACAGGAGGGATTTGAAAGTGCGTGCCAGGTGGGTTCATGGACACGGTGGCTGGGATTTGAAGTGCGTGGCAGGTGGTTCATGAACAAGGTGGGAATTTGAAGGTGCGGGCAAGGTGTGTTTCATGGACAGGTGGGATTTTGAAAGTGCGTACAAGGTGGGTTCATGGACAGGTGGGATTTAAAGTGCGTGCAGGTGGTTCATGGAAAGGTGGGATTTAAAGTGCGTGCAAGGTGGGTTCATTGGACAGGTGGGATTTAAAGTGCGTGCTGCAAGGTGGGTTTAGGACAGGTTGGATTTTGAAGTGCGATGCAAGGTGGTTTAGAGACAGGTGGCATTTCAAGGGCGTGCCAGGTGGGTTTATAGGACAGTGGCATTTCAAGTGCGTGCCAGGTGGGTTTATAGGGACAGGTGGGATTTCAAGTGGTGCCAAGGCTGGATTGATAGACAGGTGGATTTCAAGTGCGTTTGCCAGGTGGGTTTATAGAAAGGTGGCATTTCTAGGGGCCGTGCCAGGTGGGTTTATTAGACAGGTGGCATGTCAAGTGCGCTGCCCGGTGGGTTTATAGGACAGGTGCAATTTCAATGGGCGTGCTCAGGTTAAGGTTTATAGACAGGTGGATTTCAAGTGCGTGCCAGGCGGGTTTATAGACAGGTGGCATTTCAAGTGCGTGCCTAGGTGGGTTTTATAGACACGGTGGCATTTTCAAGGGCGTGCAGGTGGGTTTATAGACAGGTGCGGAGATTTTAAGTGCGTGCCAGGTGGGTTATAGACAGGTGGGATTTCAAGTGCGTTGCCTGGGTGGGTTTTTCAGACACGGTGGCATTTCAAGTGCGTGCCAGGTGGGTTTATAGACAGGTGGCTTTTCAAGTGCGTGTTGCCTGGTGGGTTTATAGAAGGTGGGATTTCAAGTGCGTGCCAGGTGGGTTTATAGAACAGTGGCATTTCAGTGCGTGCCAGGTGGCGGTTTATAGACAGGCTTGCATTTCAAGGGCGTGCCAGGTGGGTTTATAGACAGGTGGGATTTCAAGTACGTGCAAGGTGGGTTATAGAAAGTGGGGATATCAGGGCGTGCCAGGTGGGTTTTTAGACAGTGGGATTTAAACTGACGTGCCAGGTGGGTTATAGCCAGGTGGATTAACGTGCGTTCCAGGTGGGTTATAGACAGGTGGATTTTCAAGTGCGATGCAGGTGGGTTATGAAGGTGGGATTTCAAGTGCCGTGCCAGTGGGTTATAGACAGGTGGGATTTCAAGTGCTGTGCCAGGTGGGGTTATAGACGGTGGGATTTCAAAGTTGCGCTACCAGGTGGGTTTATAGACAGGTGGGATCTAAAGTGCGTACCAGGTGGGTTTATAGACAGGTGGGATTTCACAAGTGCGTACCAGCTGGGTTTATGGACAGGAGGGATCTAAAGTTTGCGTACCAGGTGGGTTTATAGACAGGTGGATTTCAAGTGCGTTGCAAGGTGGGTTTTATAGACAGGTGGGATTTAAAGTGCGTGCTGCAAGGTGGCGTTTATAGATACATACATACATACATACATACATTACATACATACATACATACATAGGTAGACAGATAGGTAAGGTAGGCAGGAGACAGTAGATAGAAGATAGGTAGACAGATTGAGAGATGGATAGCATAGGTAGTTAGGTAGGTAGGTTAGCAGGGCTTGAGATTTAGCAAAGCCAGGCCTAAGGAGCAGCGGGCTCCTATCCTGGGAGGTTGAGGTTGCCAGTAAAATTTTCAGGTTGCCAGACCTTTCCATTGAAAATGCAGTTCCTCTTTTAAATTTGAAAAAAGCTTATGCACACCGCTTATTTTCAACAACACAATACACTGTTTCTGTCCATTAATTTGGAAACAAATTATTTTAAGTGTTAGTTGTCAATGATAATGCCACACAGGTATATCATAAATGACAAGAAAAAAGAGATCTTTTATCTTTTTGACTTAGTTTTTTTGCTGGTGGCTCAGAGACACCGGTTAAAAGCGCCACATGACCACCGACTGAACAAGTAAGCGAAGAGCGGAATGACAACGGTCTCGCGCGACTATGAACCTCGGCCGGGAAAGCCCCAGCACGGCAGTGATGAAAGATGGCAGTCGGCAGGCGCGTGTTTGTTTTTACAGGGCATGTCGTTTCTGTCACAGGTACAGGAATCACTGGCGGTGATTTTTAGGTCGCCAGCCGGTGCGAATGGTACTGTAAATTGAGTTCGCGATCCAATTTTAGGGGCATTGGCGAGTGGCGAACGTTAAGCTCAGCCCTGGGTAGGTAAGGTAGGTAGGTAGGTAGGTAGGTAGATAAACAGGAAGGGTAAGTAGGTAGACTGATTAGGTAGATATGATATAGAATAGATAGACTAGATAGATAGATAGATAGATTGAGAGGTAGGTAGCAGGTAGGTAGATATGATAGACTGACAGACAGGAGTGATTAGAATTAAAAAAAAAAATAATAGAGAGACAGACCAGACAAAACAAATAGATAAACAGGCAGACAATCAAACTGACAGATAGACAAACTGACAGACGAATGATAGATCGATAGATAAACACAACAAGACAGACATATAGATAATAGATAGATAGACTAGATAGATTAGTTAGATAGGATAGATAGAGATAGGATAGATAGATAGATCAGACAGACAGACGAACGATAGATAGATAGAGATAGGTGATGGATGAATGATGAATGAATGAATTGAATGGATGATGGATGGATAGATAGGACGAAAATAAGATTCGGATATCGATACAGATTCGATATAAAGATTTCACATTACAGATTGCATGTGCATTACATGCAGTCGCATACGAGACCTCGCTTTAAAGTCTCCCATCCAAAGGACTAGGAAGGAGGAGACTGTGGTTCATAGACGTGAACTCCGAAAGGGAAACTCTATTCTGCCCACCTTTCTCACGCGAGGGGAAACGAACCCCGGACCTCGGAGGCAGAGTCTAACGCATCCCGCAAGGTCACATTAAGCCCCAGGACTTCTTTTTATTTCTTTATCTGATGGATACAGTTGCGGGTGACGAATACCGGCGTG